>JANVCC010000030.1:10224605-10266576 GCA_025345505.1 Todiramphus chloris collaris
GCACAGCCGGCCGAGCCGAGCCCAGCCGAGCCCAGGCGACGGGAAGCGGTGCGCGCGGCGCCGGAGGGCCCGGCCTCGCTCCCGCTCCGGCTGCCGCGGGACACGCGTGCGGGGCTCCCCGCCCTGGGGCAGCCGTGAGAGCTGCGTCAGCTCTCCCGAGGCGCTGGGGCGGTTGGCTTCCTGCGGGCCGGGAGCTGGGTTTGCCGGTGCGAGGGGCTGCGGGGCTGGCGGGGCTTCCGGGAACAAGTGACCAGAGTTCCCGGAGGGCAGGCGAGCAGCTGGCTGCGAGTTTGCTACCTGAGTTGCGGGTAAGGTGTGCGGGGCTTTCTGTAATGGTAGCTGATGGATAAGACTGAAATTTTCTTGGTGGTCGGAATGAGTTGTAGCTGCTCTTTTGGCCAAGCTCAACAAAAATCACACACAAAACAAAAACGTAGAGAAAAAAAGAAAAGAAACCCTTTATTTCCATATAATGCCACGAAGCCACGGATGTTAAGGCAGCGCTGCGGCCGCTGGAGCCGCTGCTGGGACAGCCATAGCTGCACCTGCGATCCCTGTGTGGCTGCCTGTGCCCGTACCGCAGTGTTCGCTCCCCTTCCTGCCCGCAGCACGCTGGTCTCTCCAAAACTCGGTAGGCTTTTGTGGTGCTCGCCTTCTTCCCCACTTAAGTTTCTGACTGTTTGATCCCTTGAACGGTCCTGTCACACGGGCTGCTGCGGGCAGTGGTGCCAAGGAAAGGGCCCGGAGGATGGCAAGCTCAGTGGGTGTGCTTTGAGGCCCGGTTAAGTGTTTTGCAAACCTCGTAACTACCTGCTTTGAACTGGCCGTGCATCTTTTAAAAGGTGACATTGTTTATCTGTTTATGCTTTAAGTGTTTATCTGTTACAAGAAAATTACCTTCACTCTGGGAACATGCACAATAGTTTAATTTAAATGTATCCTTTTAAACAGTAATCAAGTCAGTTGCTTTCAGCATTAATCAGTTTATCCCAGTCTCCACCAGCACAAGTTTCTTGCTTGGGGTATTGCAGGACTGCCTTGCCAGTTGGCGTTAGGTACCGACTACCCAGCACCTTGACAGCTGGATAAAAGACAGATGGCCACGTGTACTCTCACCCAGACCCAAACAATGGGACCTCTGCATGTGGACTTACTAGTTTGCCATCTTCCCCTTGCTGCTTTCCAGTAAATCCCGTTAGGATCTGTGCCCCTGTTTTTGTTGGATGTGCTGTGTCCTTATGCACTGAGGAAGCGGCTCTCGCCTAGACAGCCACGTAAGAGCAGCAGATCTACTCCAGGTATTGCACAGGTACATGTGCCAGCACTGCTGGCATGGCTGATGGTGATGCTGTTTGAGCCAAAGCTTCATTTGGGTACTGATCTGTAGAGGTGCCTGTTTTAATTGGACACTAGAGTTTCAAGTAGTTTACGTTACAGCCAATGGGATGCTCTTGTTGCTTTGATAAGCTTTCTGCTGTAACGAGACTATCACCAGCTCAATTCAGAATGGCTTTCTTGTTTGTTCCAGAGGTGTCCCTGAAACATGGCAGCTAAATGGACTGGCGGGCATTCGTCCTCTATATTGTGCTTGAATGTAAACACAGAAGGGATGGTGGCTTCAGGTGCAGAGAGAGGCGAGCTCACACTCTGGGATGGAGGAGGCACTCCGGCAGGACAGCTCCAGCTCTCGAAGACAGACGACGTGACCTCTGTGGTGTTCTCTCCCCACCATCCCACCAGGCTGTACATCTCCCACGGAGAAACTATCAGTTTGCTGGATGTCCGGTCCCTCAAGGAGCCCGTTGAACGCTTCCACATGAATGAGGAGGAGATCAACTGCCTCTCCGTGAACGAGACTGACAGTTTCTTGGCTGCAGCAGATGACTCAGGGGCAATAAAGATTATGGACTTGGAGAACAAGAAAGTCAGACGGTCCTTGAGACACTCGAACATCTGCTCCTCTGTTGTCTTTCGACCTCAGAGGCCTCAAAGCCTTATTTCCTGTGGACTGGACATGCAGGTGATTTGTGTACAAGTAGATGGTTATTACAGCAGTGAAATGGTAACTACCAACCTGTGTAGTGAGGCACCAGCAGGCTTCCACCAAGAGTTAGGGTGTACAGCCTGCAGTCATTGGAAAGCTCCTTAAATATTCTAAAGTAGTTTTGGCAAAGAAACTGTCAAGGCTGTTTGTGCCATTTTCTACTCAGCAGTTCTCTTCCTGTTTTTATGTTCATTAATATTTACAATGTAAAAGTGTAAGTGAGTGAGGGGAAATCAGAATATGGTGCAAAGCATGCTCATGCCACATTAGCTCCCTGTTGGACCAAGCAACACCAGCAGCTGTCCCTAGCAATCAGTTATGGCTGCAGATCATAGTTAAGAAAAGGCAAAATGCTTGAAGTGGACAAGGTGTTAGCAAGAATACTGTAAATAGACAAGTATCTTTACAGGTGGTATGTATCACTGTAAGGATGAGTCATTTTTGTAATTTATCCCTTGATATTAACATTTTGGAAAATTAGGTGCTTTTCGCCTTTTCTGCTTGTCTGTGCTCATCAAGAGGAAACTTTGTCCTTTGCATGCCACTTGTGCAAGCGTTCTGAGAAAAACTGTGCTAGGAGTAGATGGAGCCTTGGATTGCGTTGCCGAAGTTGGCCACACAGAGCAGATGTGTTTCAGTAATTTCTTTCCAGTGGTTGAGATCTGACCACATTCCTGGTTTCGCCCAAGATTGAAACTGTCACTTCTGGAAAGGTTTCTGTGGTTCTAGTGGTATTAGGGTGAAGTTTCCTTTGACAGCACTGAGCAGTTTCACTGTGTTCTTAAAACCAAAGTGCATCTAATGCCCATTAGAACAACTACATACTGATATTTAGTATAAGCAGTATTTTTCCATATTATACCATATGGATCATATAAATCCATAAATATATGAATATAAAGTATATATCCAAATAGGAGCTGATTGATGGAACTCTGCCAGGTTTAGATTTTGTCACATTTTCAGATATATTCCAAATTCTTTTTTTTTTTAAATTAGGTTGACTAAAAGATGAATGTAGGACTTTAAAACTTTAAAACTTACTGTGAGAAACTTCTTTTCAGATGTACCAAAGTGTCAGTCTGAGAGGAGTAAATGGTCAGCACCTTAGCTGGCTTAATTCAGGTCTCTAAAATACAGATGCATGAGCCTATGGCTGGAAACTTTTTATCAAAATTGTAAGCATTCATATACTGCTTCTGTGTGAGTGAACTGGTTATTTTTATGGTGACATTTTAGTATGGTTTACTGTAGCTTAGCAAGTTGTTTTTTGGGTAAAAGTCAGTATCCCAAAATAGAAGGAATTTGTTAGCGTGGTTTTGTACAATGAGAAGAGCATTTTCCTGCATGAAGGCTGGCTTTGAGATATTTCACAAAGAGAAGCTGAGCTGCAATACTATGAAATGCTGTGCTGCAGCATGTATTTGGACAAGTTAAGAGCTCTGTGAGCATCAAAATGTGTTGTGGGCTTGCATGTAAAAACCCTCAGTGAAGCTCTTTCCTTTTTCAAATGTTCACTGAAGTGATTATTTTAGGACAGGTACATAGCAGAGACAGAACTAAAATTCAGAATGATGATCTCTATTTACTGCTAGTGTTGCTGTGTCCCTCCTTTTAAATAATTGATGTGCAGTATATCATGATTACTGCTGCTGAGATGAATGCAAAAACTTTTAGAGTGGCTTATTCACCTGTTCTGTGGTCTAAAAGTCTGAGTCATTGACTCTGCTGAGTAGGGCAGTATGAGAGCTTGGAAAGCAAGCTGTAAAGATTTTGCTGTATTTATCAGATGAAGTTCAGCCACTCCTCACAACACATCTTCTATGTCTTGCCACTCATACATAGCCTTTGTTCTGCTAGAGCAAGAAGTGTGTTTTGAATCTTTTTTTTTTCCACTGTTGGTGAAATACCTGATTTCACATAAAATGGAAAAATTATGGTTTTGTTTTGTTTTTTTCCCCTCCCAAGGTTATGCTGTGGAACATGCAGAAAGCTCGCCCCTTGTGGAGCACAAACCTGCAGGAGTGTGAAACACAGGAAGGCAGCCCACAGTCTGCTGGCCAGTTCTTTAACCCGCCACTTGCACATTCCCTCTCTGTGGCATCATGTGGCAACGTCTTTGGCTGTGGAGCTCAGGATGGTAAAGTCAGAATATTCAGAATCACCGGTACCAAGTTTGAAGGTGAGCTGGAGTTTCAAGGTCACAGCTTGGGAGTATCCCAGGTCCTCTTTATGCCAGAAGCATACTGGTTGTTGACTGGAGGGAATGACGGGAAAGTCTTGCTCTGGGATATCAGCAGTGACATTGGAAAGAAGCAGAAAAGTCCATCAAAATCTCTGCAGAGAAGGAAGGCCCAAGGACCTGCTTCCACCAGTAAAGATGGAAAGCTCAACAAAGTGGCTTCAAATGAACATGCTAGAGTTTTACCAAAGCTAACCATTGAGCATGGAGAGAAGGTGAACTGGATCTCATGTGCAGAGATCAAAGGCTCCAAGAGAGTGTTAGTTGCTGATCAAAGTAGTTCTGTATCTGTGTATCCGTTGCCAGAACCTTAGACATTGAGCTGTTTAAAGGAATTTGTGGAAGAAAACCACTTCTCAGAGCATTTGAAATTAGTCCAGTTACATTTGGTGACTGTGAACTGAAGAGTCAAACCTGTTGCGTCCTTCTGAAAGGGAAGGGATTTGCTGTGTTCTCACACAAGTACTCATGATGTAACTGGCCTCACGTTATGTTTTTCAGTGGCTGTTGGTATTCACTGCAGCTGTTTCTTGCAGGGTTGGCACTTTTGCTTCTTGAATTTAAGTGAAACGGGTTTTGATATATTTAGGGGTAATATTCTTTTGTGACTAAGCTGACAATTAAAGTTGGAGGAAGAAGTTCATGCTAACGGGGACACCCACAACACTAAATGAGGATGCTGAGCAGTAACAGATGTCATTGGCTGAGCTCCTAGCATTTTGATCTAGTGCAGTGCTTTATGTTACACTACCTATTAAACTGCATCACAGTTAGCTTAAATTGGCCATAGTGGAAATATATATTTTAATTAGTTTGTCAGCAGCTGCGTATAAGACTAGAGAAACATCAATTAATGAGTAATCAAATTTGTTTAACTGTCATTGCCAATTGGATTTTTGCACACTGCAGTAAATGGAGCTGGGGAAGATGTTAACTCCCTGTCTAATGGGTCAGCTGTCTTAGGTGTTTAGTTGTTTATCCCAGGGAAAAATAACTATTACATTTGTCTTAATAAATGCTTTCTTTCTCACTGCTCCATTGTGCTTATACTCACTATAATATTGCCAAACACACAGAATTGTGTATTGTAGTGCACCCCATTACAGGGGGAATACATAGGGCCAAAATATGTCTTATCCAAAATACTCTGTTGTCTTCCCAAAGCTTTAGGAACACAGTGAGCAGCACTTGGCTTACCAGAAACATCTCTTAATTTCCCAGTTGAAGGTGGGGAGAATGTAACTAAATAGGAATGCTGCAGCTCTTGACATGTTCAATTCATGCTAGATTTCCCATGGAAAAAGTAAATAATTAAAAAAAAAAAAAAGGTTTTGTTTGGTTTATTTTTTTTCTCCTCAGGTTGTCCTTAACTTTTCGTAGAACTGAATACCTGGTACTGGCTGAAGACCTGCTTCACTGATGTGGGGTTTGCACTGTCTTGTTTCACCAGCTGTGCTGTTACCAGATGCACATTATCTACCTGCTTTCTTTTTTTCTTTTTGATGGAAAAATGACCAAATCTTTTTTTGCATACTTAGCTCCTGAAAATCATTAGCCAGGTGTGCTGTCTGTCCATCCGTTATGGAAGAGATTCCAACCATCTTGGTTTTGCTCAAAGTAGCTCCCCACAACTAAACACACCTCATCCAAATCTGATTTTACTATCAGACTTTTTTTTTTTTTTTTTTTAAACAAACAAAAAAAAAGGGGTATTCTGCTTGTACAGCCTTTAACAGAAGGAGATGGTGGCCCAAGGGAAAACTAAGCCAAAACACAGAAAAAAAATGGAACAGTGTAAATACCCCCTTTGGTTACCTCTGAATTAATTTAGGTATGAAGACAGACAGGATCAGTTGGTCAGAGGAAGTGGTCTGGATACGTAGTTCAGTATGTGCTGTGTCCATGAGCACGTGTCTGTGCACCTATCACCTATATTTGGATATACAGTCTATAAAAAGTTTCAACAGTACAAGTACAAACAGCTTCCAGAAGGACTTGGGTCCCCTGTCCCTGCTGTTGCTGTGTGCTTCAGGAGAGAGGATTAAACCCACTCCAGCTTGCTTCTCTTGGTGTTCTCCAGGAAGATGGCTAAAGCCAGCATCTCTCTGCGCGCCCTGAACGAGACGTTGAACAGGTCATTAAAGGTTGTGCTGGTACTGCGCGAAGGGACAGAGGAGGATGAGGAGCATAGAGGGCTGGGGCAGAGGAGAGGAGACAAGACTATCTGTTAGTCCAAAGAACCTGTGCTTCCTTGGAAATTTTCAGGGGTGATAGGATGTAACTATATATTGTGTATATATGGGAAGGGGGGAGTTCATGAGCAATCTTCAGTTTCTCTTGGGGAGGAAAGGGGGCCAGGAGACACAAGCTGCACTCTTTTGTGAATGCTGTCCTGGCCAGTCTGCAAACTGCTAGTCCTGCCTGCTGCAGGATTCGCACAGTCGCTCCATCAGGAAGGGTCTGTAGCTCCGTGAAGTGTTGCTGGGCAATTATGAGCAATGGCACGTTTGAATTTGCACCCTACTGCTGTTGTAAATGGGAGATTTGGGATGAACTGCTGAAATTGGGAAAATGCCTCGGAGTCTGGAGGGTTCAAAGATAGGAAGTGTTTAACAAAAAAAACCCAAACAAAAAACCACAACAAAACAAAGACAAGAACAGACCTTTCCTAAAAATTTAAAGAAAGAAAATCATTGTTGCAGAGAAATTGGGACATAGGTGACGCTGATTCACCCTCCATTTTCACAGCCAGCACATGCAAGAGGAATGCCTGACTGACAGGTTCACTGGCTTCATGTAAAATAATCTGCCCAAACTACCCCTGCTGGCACCAGTCCATGTGTTCAGCTGCAGTGTGACAGCACAGTTGCTGATAGATAACTGTCTCTAACCAGCTGGGCAAACAATCGCAGGATCAAATAGAAGTCATGAGCACAGCTCTTCAGGAAAAAGTGTTGAAAAAAGCTCTGAGGTTCTCCACAGTTAGAAACAAGTGGAGGCACTGGATTTTCACACAGGGATTTTAAAAGACTACATTTAAAGGTAGTGTGCAAATGATATCAAGCAAGAAATGTTTAAGTCAGCTTAGGTGTCATACATATAACTTGTCTCCTTAGAGTAAAAATGATCACTGTCTATGGAGAGTATCTCAGCTGAATGAATGCTGTACTTCTGCTTATGGAATTAATGATTAGAGACTAAAATCAGCTGGCAGACTTGGTAAGAAACTGCTTTTCTGGTCAAGATACTAAACTTTTCACCAACAGCTTTTATGACTCTAATTCAAGCAACATTAACTGCAAAAAGATAGTGGTGACCTGACCAGAGAGAGAAACAGAAATGCTGAAAGAAAAAGTGAAAATTAATTCTGTGTGAAACTGATTGAGGAAGTGTGTGTCTAACTGGTACCATGAGGTGTGTGTACTGGAACAGCTGTGGAGAAGTGTGGGGCCCTGCATTGACCTGGAAAATAAAACCAATGTGACAGCTCTAAAGTAATGAAAAATGTAGTTTTCTGTAAATGTCTGAACAAGGGAAATAAGGTTATGCATACAGCCATGCTTTCAGACAAGTGGGAGTACTAGAGCCAGTCTTCCAAGTATGTTCTGTATGCTAACAAGAACAGAACTGTAAAAGCTTGCTGGTAAAGAATGGGAATATGCATCGTGCATAAACAAACATTTAGAGGTGACTCAATGGTAACTTCACTTGCATTAAGTGTTTAGAGGTTGTGACAAATGAAAACAGGAGGTTTAATCCATTCTTCCTCGCTTCATTCAGAATTTTGCTTAAGAGACAGCAGCACTGATTCTATCAGAATTTACAAAAAGCTGGAGAAGATTATAGAGATTGGTTGTACCATGGTGTAACCAAACGGACATTTTTAGAACCAAAATTGGCAAAAGCTGAAATATTTGCAAATTGCAGACAGGCAATGTACTCCATGTCAAGAAAGTGCTGGAAAGATAAAATTGGTCAAATACTGAAGCATTAGACTAAAGGCTGCTGAAACGCATTGTATTATGCTGTTAGGTCATTGTTACCTGCTTGCACAGCTATAGGTAGGAAGTGGGTCTGAAACTTACAGCAAATACTGACTCACTTCACCTCAGCTTATACACTTGCTCTCTCTGCTGACAAACCTGATCCCATTATAACATATCAGCTCTTCCAGTTCTTCTGAACTATCTGCATTTCTATATCGCACAAGCTCAAATTTCCAAGTAAAGTTCTGTTTTAATCCCAAAAGTCTCTTTCCACGCACGCACATGTAAATAGTTTTAAATGGGCGACACCTCCCATCCAAAGTTAGTCCAGGAATGATGTGCAACATGAGGGACGATAATTACTTGAAATACAACAGCCAGTAAGACTTGTGCCCAGCTTTAAATTCTCTGCTGTTATGCAGCACGAGACTGGAGACTCTGAGAAACAAAAATCTTGCTGAAGCAAGAGAAATCCTACCAAAGCAAGATCAGGATGTAAGCAGCTTTCACAAGATAATAAAGGAAGTCTCCTAGCCTCAGGAAACAACAGAAAATCATTAGACAAGTATCTGCACAACCTGACAGACAAACAATGAATTCAAGTCAGGGAGACTTAGAAAATTACTCCATTGATGATGCCTTTTTATTTTCTCCTTATTCGGGTCAACTGCAGGCAGAACCCAAAGCAGGACAAGAGAAAGGCAGGTAGAGGGGGGAGGCTACTGTTAGTGAAGCGGTGGAGTTCTTGGTCCTTGCCTTTAAATGAGAGGCTTCAAAATCTCATGGAGTATGCATGACAGAAGGAAAAATTATTGGTAAATTATTTCATCTGCTGTTTATACAATCTAAAGTTAACCTGTTTTGAGATTTTCTTTTGTGGTGGTGTGGGGTTTTTTTATATGTCATTACCTGAAAGCTACTGTGTGTTTTGTCCTTACAAAAAAGCTCAACCACAGGTAATGAAACAGGGCCACAACAAACAAGCTAAGGACCTTAATGAAGTGTTTAACACTGGTAGACCACAGTTCAGAATCCAATTCCCTAAACATCAGACCAGTACAATAATAACAGTAACAGAAGCAGTAGAGCAAACTGGGAATGAAGACGGGCTAAAGGAAAAAATGTATGGTCTTGGTAATAAAATTTAGCAATAGTGTAGTTTTCATTTAACTGATAAAGCCTGAAGTTCTGCCAGCAAAACGCAAAGAAAAAACACAGAAGCTTATGAGAAGCAGCTGATGCTCTGCTAGTAAATCTCCTGTCAAGTACATAGCACTGAGGGATTTGTATTTAGGAATTTAGGAAGGAACTTTGAACGTTCGATATTTTGATAGCCTTGGGATCCTCAGGATTCTCAAGAACCCACCTCAAGGTAAATCAGCTGAGGCAAATTTAAAGGAAACTCTTTTACCCAGAAGGACAGAGGCCCCGTGTACCATATTCTCAAGTAAAGAGCAGCAAATGGGCACAAAGCATAAATACTTGCATTCCCTCATACTTTGCTCCTAAAACCAGTAACTTCCCTTAAACCAGTTTTCTTAAGCAAAAGTGGAATCGCTCAAACTCATAAGCCTGTCTTTAGGATTGGGATTTAAGAGAGTACAAAGATGCACTTTTTGTGTGTCTGTGTGTGTTTTTTTAATAAGAAAAAGACCAACAGACACCAAAAAATGAAAAAAGCAGCTAAGAAATACCAGCTTCAAAGCAGTTTTCTTATTACTATTTCACTAAGGTCTTCTTATGACACAGTTGTTACATGGAAGGACAGTCCTATAAAAGGGAAAACCAGAGCAGGATGATGGGAGAAGAGAAACACTGTAGATGGCTTATTATTTGTATCATTTTTAATCTGGGGAGGAATGAGAAGTTCTGTTTGAAACCATTTGTCAAATGAAATCACCTCAAGATGTATTAGAGAAAAAACCCTGCACCACTGCTGTTAATGCAAATGATTCAGATTTGCAGACATAGCTACATACAAATCTTGCATCTGTATTTTTAAGATGTTTGCACCAGGGAAAGGCCAAAAAGACCCAGGCCACGTCAAAAACCCCTTAATTTCTAGTGGTGCTAGCGGTGCATGTTCTCCTACAGTTTAGGAAGAGCCTTAGAAAGGGTCTGGAGCTGTCCACGGTGCAACATTAGTGTTACTTGACACAGCAGAAAGCACCAGCAGTTGATGGCCAAGCCCTTATCAAATATCCCTTGTTTTCTATCTCTCAGAGTAGAAACCAAGCTGCAAGCTGTGGAGGCTCATTTCACAGGCCTGGACTCAAGTTTGCAGGAACTGGAGCAGAAATTTGACCTGCAGGCCAAGCTGCTGGAGAAGGGGATGCGCCAGGAGGCTCTGTGGATGCGGGCACCAGAGGAGAGGTGAGGAGAGGTGAGCAGAGGGAGGCACGGGTGGGCCCTCACCCTGCAGGCACAGTAACACCGGTGTGACCCTCAGCGCACTCCAGCCGAGGCTGTACTCGCCTCTCCCATCAGGATTGCTATTTACTGCACAAATAGGTAATATGGGGGAAAGCTCAGTTCCTTTGATAGCGGTTTCTTTAAAACTCACACCCACCACAGAGTCCCAGTATGTATGTGGTTCAGAAACAGTCCTGTTGCTTCCAGGACAGCGGGGACATCCAGCCTGTTTCTGCAACTCTTGTCCCGCTGTAAACGAAGGAAAAACCCCAACAACTCAAAGCTAGTGCTTTAGAAAAGGCCAGAATATTCACATTTTTATCACTCAGGCTGCGCTTCGTTTATGTCTAAACTTAGTCGATTCTCCGAGAGTTTCTGGAGCGGCGCTTGCTTTCTGCACAGCGGGGAAACAGGTTCTCGTCAGGCTGCCTTTCAGCGAGATGCCCCGTGACTGCTCAGGGCTGCAGCACTTGCTTGGGCAGTTCAACTGCGCCACGGCCGAAAACGCCACGCGCGCCCGGCTCCCGCCGCGGGCTCTGTGGGCGGGGGGAGCGGCCCAGGGCCGTTAGGCCCGGGGCGGGCCCGCCTTCCTTCCCCGCCTGCCCGCCTGCCTGAGGGCCTCTGTCTGTCTCCCGGCAGGCTCGGCTCGGAGGAGGAGCGAGAGGCCGGGCGGCGGGAGAGTCCCGCCAAGGAGGGGCGGAGCGAGGCGGGCGGGCAGCAGCGCGGCGGCGGCCATTGCGGAAGGCCGCTGCCCTGCCAGCCGCCGGGCCCGAGGGCCGCCGCTGCCCCGCCGCGGAGCTGCAGCTCGGTGGGTGCCGACTCTTTGCTTTGACCGCTCGGGGAGGGGGGCTGCTGGGCGCGGGGCTCAGCCTCTTCCCGCGGGCGCGTCCGTAGGGGGGAGCGGTGTCCCTGGGTGCCGGGCCTCGGCCGTGGTGCGGGGGTGCCCCCCGCCCTGCCCTGCCCTGCCCTGCCCTGCCCACCCCTGCCCTCTCCGCGCAGGGCAGCCGCATCCGAGGGGCTTGCTAAGCGCGAATTTTCTTTTGTCTGTGTGCAAATTAAAATCAGGTGTACGTGGATTTCCTAGCTCTTCTTAACAATCCACCTGTAAAACTGCGTGTTTCCGTGTTATCTAGCATACTTTAAAAAAAAAAATAAAGTATTTGTTTTATCGACAAAGAGCAGAAACAATAAAACCCAACTTAAACTGTATCTGTCTCCATGTTGAGTTCCTGTGTGACTGAAATTGCAGTCTTTCTGTCAGAAGGACCTCCTGCCCTGTGAAGTTGGCTGTTTTTAAGACACTTTCTTAAGTTTCTGTAACTTCAAAACCAGTATTTTAATGCTTTTTGCTCTGTGTGTCTCTCTGTTTTCTGTTCCACAGTATTACTGAGCCAAGTGGAACAGTCCTGTGAGAAGTGCTGGTGATAGAAAGACTGGGTGATCCCTGCCATTTTAAGTCACAGAAGAAGATGCTGGAGTGTTGAATGTATTTGGTTAGTTTTTTTTTCTTAAATTAACAAAAAGTATTTTGACTTTTTAGTCCCAGCTTAAGCAAATGAATGAATGAGGAAGAGCCTCCTCTGATGCATAAGGATATTTCACCTTCAGAATGTGATGGAACCAGGTCTGTACCAGAATCAGATTTTGAAGGACATGCATATACTGAAAAATTGACTGAATGGAAGATTAAGGTGACTCTGGTAATGTATCCACCCAATATGAGCACAGCTTATCACTATTTGCAAGTAAATGCTGCAAGAACTCTCACCTTCTGTCCTTGCCTCTCCTTACAACTTCCTAGCCCCAAATCACCTGCAACAGCTCACAGGAAAACCTGCTACAGTTTCTCCATGACTTCTGGAAAGACCTGCATCTTCCTCTGAAAGCAAAGACTCTCTTAGATTGTGCGAAAAAGTAACCACTTAAGCAGGCTTCCTAAAGCCACTGATGTTTTCATAAAGAAGCTGTAAAACTGAGAATTTTGTTTTCCTATGTATTCATTACACGTTTCTTTTTGCTTTCAGGTACTGATGCTGTACTAGTCTTGTTCTGTACTTCACGTCAGTATGTCGAAGAAATCTGAGGCTCCCCTTTCCTTGTCTGACTGCCTCTGCCAAATTTGCATGGAGATCTTTGTGGAGCCCGTGACACTGCCGTGCAACCATACTCTCTGTAATTCTTGTTTCCAGCTGACAGTTGAAAAGGCCAGTCTTTGTTGCCCTTTTTGTCGGCGTAGACTCTCTTCTTGGGCACGATATAATGCTCGCAGAAATACTCTCATCAACTGGGAGCTCTGGGAAAAGATTCAGAAGAATTACCCGAAGGAATGTGAGCGTAGGATTAACGGACAGAATTCGGAAGAGGAAAGTAAGTAAAATGCCACTTGGCTTGGGATGCCCCTGCTTTACCAAAGTAATTACTGTTGGTGGACTTTAGATGTTGTGAAATAAGAAACCGTGTGTAGACAGGCTGTGGTCACTGATAGAAAATGCAGTGTCAGCGCTCTCCCGTGAAAGGGGCTTCCAAGGCAGAGAAATGGCCTTCTGTGCCTTTTCTGTTTGTAGTAGTGAGTGTAAGTTACGCTGCCCAATCGTTTAGGTAGATATTTTTTCATGTGTTTTGCACAAAGCATTCATGTGTGGCTGCCTGTCCTTGAAAAGGCAGTTATTCATTACTGGTACAACTGTATCTGTAAAATATGTAAGTGGAGTATTTGCATGTGGGTGGGTGTTTGTTTCTATCAAGTAACTAAAGTGCTTGTTTTTTCCAACTCTCAGATGCTTTTAATTGTTTTTTTAGAAATGCCAGGGTTTCAGTCTATGCAGGAGTCTCTGAATGAGCCTAAAATTGTGGTTTCAGAGAAAAGGAAGTGAAATCTGATTAATTCGTTGAAAAAGGATTTTGGGTTTTATTATGTTGTAAGCTCCTTTGAGGGAGGCTACTTGTAGTAGTATGACATGTAGTTCCACATTCAGTTTTATGAAATCTTTTTAATCACAAAGTAAAATATATAAGTTATGGTCAGCATACTTATTTGCTATATAGAGAGTGCTGGGAAAACACTGACTGTTTTTGCCTCTCTGTAAAAGTGCTTTTTTATTTTGTTCCTTTGTAACACAAAGTACTTTTTTTCTACAGCACTTGATTTAAGGCAAATCATTCCTGTGACAGGGTATGGAAATGATCTTTTGTTAAAATCTCATCACTGTTGACTGTCACGACCTTGCTGTGTTACTCACTTTTGGTTTGGTTTGTTTTTTTTTTTTTCTTTCTTCTTCCTCTCTATTAGTCTATGTCCCCCATCCACAACACCAGCTGAGCAAACCCGGGGAACTGAGGCAGGAATATGAAGCAGAGATTAGCAAGGTAAGTCAAAATATAGTTAAAAGCATAAATGCTTCACATCTAATTGTTCCCACAAAGAGCTGTGATGTTATTTAATGGAAAGATACTTAAAAAGGCACTGTGCTGCAGGAACACACTGGTCATTCCCAAAGCATGAATTAAATTTATATCCTTTATTGAAGAGGAGAGACTTCATTGTGTTTGACACGAGATGAGATTTCTTAAGTTTTCTTGTGCTAGGTGATCTGTATTTCCTACCTCACTCTCTCAGTAACGTGTTATCTTGTTGTCCCTGCGAGTGGGTGTGCTTCACAGCTAGGAAACACATAAAGGTACCAACACAGCAGAATGCCCAGGCAGGTCTCTGAGTATCTTGTATTTACCAAAACTCTACAGAAGGCTCCTTTCAGGGTTAGCGTGTCACTTTTTGCTGTCAGCATCCCTGCCCACACATACCAAAGCAGCGTTTATAGATCCTCAGATGCACATAAAATATTTCAGACTAGGAAATGTAAAAATTTGGAACTGTTTGGGCTTTGGTCTCGTACTTGCCTTCTTGATTTCCCTCCTTAAGTAACAGACCCCAATTACATGAGATTTGGTAATGAACATGCATCATTTTCTTTTTTAATTGCTCATTCCCTGAGTTATCTGTGTTCATTTGAAAATCAGAAAAGATTTTTAAGAAATCTTAATGTTTGCCCATTTCAGGAGACTTCTTCCTCCAACTCAGACAGTGTAGTGAGAATTACAGTTGGAAATAGCATTGAGATGCTCCTTTCCTTGACAGCCCTGTTGTGGGCTACTAAAGGAGCAGGGGGAGTATGTGAAGCAGAGGGCTGTAGGATTCTCTTTTATAGCAGTTAGTGGATAAGACTGGCTGACTGAAATAGTATTAATGGTTAACAGAGATGGTGCCCAAAAGCAGTGAAGTAAGTAAAGGTGTCTGGTGCCAATCATAAGATATCAATATATGATTTGAATCAAAACCAGATTTAACATAGCTTGTGTACTATGTTACAGTGTGACACTGTTCTCTAAAGCAGATTTCCAACTTCCATTGCCCAGTTAAGAAAACATTATTCATTCTTGAAGCACTTTGCTGTCTTTGTGGAGTTATTGCTAACTGTTTTATCAAGAGTGGATGTCTGCCATGAGGAAGGCAGATTTAAAATTCTTGGTCTGCCACTTTGGGGTCTGTGTGTTTCAGGAGAGCAGAAAGACTCCTCTAGAAGAGTGCTCTCTTTTAGGTATCTTGGGCCAATATGGGGATTACAATGATACGAGCAGGTTGAGCAAATACTGTCATCAAGGTGGCATCCACCCTTACAAAGAGTAGGATTGTCTCTGTAGATCTGTGTACCTGGAGATCTTAGGTTTTGTTACTAATAAAAGGTGAGTAATGGAATTGAACCTTGCAAGTGAGCAAAGTTAATGGTATAGTCTTAAAAAAATCAAAAGGTAGGTCAGTGTTATTGAACTGAAGAAAGTATCAATTTGATTCTTACATATTTGAAGACTGGTGTAATTAAATACTGGTTTTGAAGTATGCAGAGCATTTTTGTGAATGGTGGATTTATTTACATTTAAGGAGCATCAGCTGAGAGGTTCTGGTAGAAAGTGTGGTCCTACAGTAGTAACTAGATGCATTTAAAACCACCTTTTTTAGGTGGAGGCAGAAAGGAGAGCACACGAACAAGAGGAGAACAAGGCAAGTGAGGAATACATTCAACGGCTGCTAGCAGAAGAGGAGGAGGAACGCAGATTGGCGGAAGAGAGACAGAGGGAGATGGAGAAACAGCTGAAGCAAGATGAAGAATTGGCTTGGCAGCTGAATAACAGTCTGGTGAGTTAGGATCAAAGGGGAGAGTAGGAAACGTTAATATAGTGGACTTTTCAGAGCGAAAGTTAAAATTTTGAAAGATCTAAATTTAATTGTAGTTGGAAGCTGTTGTCAGTCACCCGTACTTTAGATCCTTGATTCACCATTAATGTTTTATGAGCCAGTGAGATGGTGAAATACCCTGAACATTTCTACCTGTGTAATATGTACTTGAAACACGTGCTGGATGTTTTCATTGTGAAACCTTTTAAAACATTGATTTTCTTCTGAATACTTCCTTTCCCCATGATTTTAAAAATACTTCTTTGGAAGAAATTGGTATCTGTAACCTATGCTGAAAAAAAGGAATGTATGACCAGTTTAGCTTATGTTGTGGGGTTTTTGTTTATTTTGTTGTTTTGTTTGCTTGGTTTTCACTACCCTGTAATAATCCTAATGATGGAACCTATGTGCTTTTTGAGCAAAACCTCTTGTCTCTTAATGCCAGACACAGGAAAGAGTACAGAACATGTAACATGTCTTATTCCATAACTATCCATTACTTAACAGTTCTGGAATTCTTTGGACATAAGTAATTAATTCTGTAGTGGGTATCTGCATTATAGAATCATAGAATACCAGGTTGGAAGGATCTCAAGGATCATCTAGTCCAATCTTTTAAGGTAAACTGTATGCATATATATAGTTTAAAAGAGATAGCCTAGCACCCTGTCAATCTGAGTCTTAAAACTGCCCAATGTACGGGAATCCACCACTTCCCTCAGGAGACCATTCCAATGTCTAATTGTTCTCACGGTGAAAAATTTTCTTCTGGAGGCCAATTGGAATCTCCCCAGGAGTAACTTGTACCCATTACCCCTTGTCTTTTCCGTGTGACTCCTTGTAAAAAGGGAATCTCCATCTTCTTGATAGCCCCCTTTTATGTACTGGTATATTTTCTCCAATTTTTGTTGTGTTTTGTTTTATACAATGCTATTTTTATTTGTCATTGAAGAATGACGATTCCAAAGGACATGTGCTCAGCGGTCCTTCACCAGCAGGCAGTCTCTCATCTGAAACATCCCCAGCTAGTTTGTGCAAGATGAAGAACAAATCAAGCAATACTGAAGACATTCAGAAGTAAGCAGTTCAAGTTTTTCTTCTTTAATCACTGGTCTGTTTCTTGGTATAGTGTCCCTCTGCTCCATTTGCTTCCTTGGAATCCTGTAGTCCAAATTCCCTGGATAATCTGGGGCAAATGTAAACTGTTGAATGTTAGAACACAGTATGGAGAAGAAGAGAAACACTTACCCTTTCTTGTTTTATTCTGTTTTGCTTTTTGGGTGGTGTTTTGTTTTTTGGTTTTTGTTTTTGTCAGAATGCACCTGAAGATCTTGATTAATGCAAAGGACTGACAATTCAAGAAAAAAAGTTTTAAATGGTATACTTTTTGGTTGTGGTGTTTGTTTTTTGTTGGTTTTGTTTTATTTTATTTTGTTTTGTTTTCTTTTAAGGTATCTGTCTCCAAAGCTTCACCGTACATTGGGATCACCATCATTCTCTGGAACAGCAGAGAGAGGCAGGAATGACTCTGACTCTGTGGTAACTAGAATCATTTTGTTGTATATCTGTGTTAGCAAATACAGGTTATTTTCTCCTTGCTTATAGGATTGTCAGGCCTATATTCCCCTTGCATATCAGCACAGGGCTGTTTATCTTGCCCTTTTTGAACTATCTTCAATGTTCATGATTCCTCAAAGTGGAAAGAGAAGAAACCACGCTTGACGGTCCACAGATACACACCTATAGCTTACTTCAATAGTTACTTTGTATAGCCTTACAGGTACCTTACCTGAATGTCTTCGGCAAACTCTGAGTTGCAGCCAGTGGTGTATAAAACTAAAACGATGGTTCTGGAGCTCACTGGCAAGGCTGCACTTTGAAATTCTTTATTCCGTATGTCTGTCTGTCTTATCATTCCAGTTAGGCTTCAAAAGAAGATGAGCAGGCTTGAACAGTTGATTTGAGTCATTGATAAGAGGAAAATGCTGCAGCTGTGTTTGCAGTCCTTAAGCTAGGCTTCTGTAGGTTTTAAATATTTTCATTATTATTAAACAATGATTTTTTTTTTTATGAGAAGAATCTAAGTTAACATCCCAGAGTAGTTATGAGCAGCTCAGCTGTGAGAAGTGAGATTTGCATTTTATTCACACACACTGGCTTTTCATAAATTTATTTTTTTAGTGCTCTCTCGCTTTTCTGCAGGAGAACAGCGACAATAAAGACGGCAGTTCTGCATGGCAAGATGAGCAAGAGGAAATGCCAACACTATCTCCCCAGCAAACCAGTGTGATCAAAGATTCCAGTGCTAAGGATTCATTTTTGGAATCGTGCATGAACTATTTCAGTGCCTCAGCTTCAGGGGAAACTGCCACTGACAAACAGGAAAAAACACCAGGATCAAATTGTCTAGGAGACAAAGTTCCAGATTCACTTCATGGAATCATAAAAGGGGAAGGGTCTAGAACAATGCTTTGTAGATCCAAAGGAGACGGTGATGGAATTGAGTCAAACAGTGGCAGTTTAACACATGTAGAAAGCATAAACCTTGAAAACTCTGCTGAAGCTTGTACCGTTATCCAGTCAGCAACAAATACTACGATGCCTGACAACAAAAGCGTAATACGGGATCTTATGAAGGTGGCTGGACACTCAGATGAAGAGAATCCAGAGAGACTGCAGAACACTAAGGAGACTCCAAAAAGAAAGTCACTGGAATCACCAGCTGAAGGAATGGTTGACTTGGGCATGCTTGACAAGAAGAGAAAAACTTTTCCAGAAAGTTTAGAGGACCAAGGGGAGCAGATAGATGATTTTAAGCTGCAGATGCAGAAAGCCTTTGAGGAGAAATTCTATGAAAGGCGTATGCAAGAGGAGCAGGACAGGCTTCTGGCTCTGCAGCTACAAAAACAGATCGACAAGGAGGAAAGGACACTTAATCGACAAAAGGGCTCTCCAGATGAGTACCTTCTTCGCACGAAACCACCTCAGTCTGTGAGTGACGCTTCTAGAAAGGGAAGTTCTAAGATGGCAAAAGACTCAAAGGTACAAAAAAAACAGGCTGAAGCAAATCACCGCAAGACTCGGAAAAGCTCTTGCAATGAAAACTGGCAGTCCACTACCAGAGTCCGAATGAAGTCGCCCAGCATCAAGGGAGGAAAAGTTTTGAATTGTGTGGTTAATACCAGTGACACAAATGATATTTGTTCACTACCTAAGAATAAGCAGAAGACTATCCTTCAGATGTTTAAAGGCTCTGTTGTGGAGTAAATCAACAGAACCACAGACACTTGGTGGAATGAGAATTAAACTCTGGTAATGCTTTCTTCTGTGTTAGGCAGAGCTTTCAGTAAAGATTTAAAGTTGTTGGTTTTGAGGGGTGTCGCTGTGGGTTACAAAGTGTTGTGTATTCTGAGGAGTTTTAATAGCGTATGCCTCCAGACTTAAAAAAAAATCTTAGTTGGTGTTTTCATGACTACAGTTTATTTTCTAGCACTTGCATAATTTTGTATGTGCATACTGTTAGTGCTTAAAAATAACTGATGGTCTTATCTTAAAATGAAAATTTACAGCCTTTTACAGAAAGGATGCATATTCCACAGAGGAAACAAGTTAAAAAAAAAAAAAGTTTCTGTATTTTCATTTGTCTGCCAATGCAGGATTGAAGCTTTGCTTGACACAACCAGTGTTCTGTTAAATTGAAGCATGTTACTGGAATTTAGGCTGTTTGTTGCATTGCATTGTTCACAGGACAGTTAACAGGAGTATAGCCAGCCAGGCAGTCTTGTAGACACACTTTTCCTGTCCCTCTCATATATTCACCTTTCTTAGACAGGGGAAAAAAGCAGGTTCTTCTTCCCCTGCCAAAACCAAGCATCGTTCATAGATGCTAACAGTGGAAGTGGTTGTGGGCTTGTATTTTACCTCTATTCAGAGGTCACCTCTGCTGATACGACTCTTGCTGTTGTTAGGAAAAAGATACTTTTGTTTTCTTATTGCTAGTGTTCTTCAACTTTATTCATGTACGATAATATTACCTATATTTAGTACTATTTAATTTTCATACTCAGACTGGCTTGAGTATGATTAAAAGCACATAATATTGAAAAAATAGCTTGTCCAGAAGACAGTTATAATACAGAAACTTAAACTGAAAGGGGGAAAAGCAACTGAAAACTGGAGTTGTCAGTAAATGACATAACTATAATTAAAGATTCACATAACTACCATGCTTGGCACAGTTGTTCCCCCTCTTTTTTTAGAAAGACTACCAAATACTGTCTTTCCAGTTGGGATTAAAACTAGCATGAGCCAAGAGAATTACAGTTTAGATATGTGGGGAAACTGAGGCCTGAAGGAAGTTGAGGCTGGCGAAGAGTTGACCAGCTGCTACTCAGCAGAGGAAGTATTCTGGCTAGATTGTTTTATCTATTTTTATTATGAAACCATCTTTGGCCTTTCTTTGCTTATAATTAGACACTTTTCCGCTGTATGTGTTTGAAAGAGCAAAGCACCAATCTGCATTGCTGAAGTGTGTGTGCTAATTACCAAAGTTAGCAAATGTTTTAAATATCCTTTTTTTTGAATCTCATTGATGATCTAAAGACTTTAACTCAGTTCTGGGGTATTTTTTGTAACAAAATACTTCAAAGCAGTACCTTCTGATGTTTTAAGTTTTACAAAACAAAACCTGAAACTTTATTGAAAGCATGAACAACACACCAAGCCAAAAATGTGAATTGGGTTTGTTTGTTTGTTTTTCATTTGCCTGCATGTCTCTAGTAATGGTGCATTTATTCTAAGACTTTTTTGAGACAGTTACAGCAGGTGGCCAGTTGCAGATCATTTTTTCTTCTTTGCTGCCTCAACCATTGTGCTGGTAGCCTTCAGTATAGATCTGTTTCTGTTTAATCCTTGCCTTTGTTTGGGTTGTTTTCTGTCTTGCCCATGCAATCAAATATAATCCTTCATTAATTAAAGTGCTCTTTAAGGCAGGAGTATTGACTGTTTTTATGCTAGTGACACTCATGATAAGCAAGTAAGAAGGAAACTCACGTTTATCAAAACATGAGGAGAAAGAGTTTATTTTTTAAGTCTGTTCGCCCTCATTTTCCAATCAATATCTGAAGTCCAGTATCTATTTTTAACTTGCTGAAAAGATGCTCTGGCATGGAGTTCCTCCTTCCCAGATCACTTCTGATGACTGCTGCCTCTTTTCAAGCATGTGGGAGCAGAGTCACCACGTGCTCCTCTGATTTATTGCTGTTTTGGTGTAAGGGCTTCAGGATTTCAGAGCAGGGTGGAAATGGTTTGAAGTAGTGCAGGGCAGTTCCTGGCCTCTTCCCATAGAGGTCACTCCTGCAGCCATCTGCTACCAAAACATTTATGCCTGATGCAACTGTCTCTGCTGTTTGAGACAATTTGTTTCTGTGGTCCTGACAGTCCTGCTGTACCTCTAAGGGATTTGAATCTCTCGCCTGACTGACTTTCATGTCTAGCACTGAAAGAGTCTGAATCTTAAGTGTTTGAAATTCCTGGAACGTAAGAAATAATCTTGCATGTATTACAAATTCTGACCCTGGTTAATTGCTGCATTTTTCTCGTATCAACCATCATTATACTCCCATTATACAGCAGCCCTGGCTTGGGAGTTGTTTTTACAGACGGACCCTGATGTTTGAGAGATACTTGGTGACAAAGAAAGAAAGGGAAACATGTGTGGTCATACAGGTAAATACCCAGATAAACTCTAAAGAGCTGAATTGAATGAAGCTAAAAATGAAATATATATCCCCTAGCAGTTTTGGTATTCATTAATCTACTGCTGTCATTGTTTTGGGGCTAGCTCTATCTCTGACACTAACATTAGTCATAAAAGAGGAGGCATTTTGTTTAAAACACATAGTATGAAAGCTCACTAATTCAGTGAGATTATGGAGTCTATCTGAGCACACTTCAACAATGTGGAGTGAGCTGCTGTAAGAGCTTGCTGCCAAGGACAGTGTTCTTTCACTTGTGCCAGCTTTGGCACTCAGGGACTCTTCACAATCTAATTCCAGGTGTTAAGGGGAACCTTGAGGGAGGAGAGGGCAAGGCAGAATGTCCCTTTTCGGGCAGCAATCACCATGGGCAAGTAGCTTAGCTGTGCATGGAACCATGTCCCAGTATACGATACTGCTCCTTTAACACCGGTTTCATGGCGTTTTCCTCCACAAGCGGTTCTGTGGATTCATTCTTTTCCTTTTTTAATGTGTCTTTTATGTGTCTCGTCCTATAAGTTTTATGAAATGCATTAAACTAATCCCAGTTAGAAGTTTGACGGGGGAGGGGCTTATTGCATCTCATGCCAGTCTCACATAGATTTACTTCCTTACCCTCCATAGCAAACCTTGTTGCTCTCATTCCACAGAAATAAATAAAAAAAATTACAGAAATTGGACATTTCCAAGGTCTGAATAGCACAGAAGTGTATTTTGGTGTGTGCATATATTGGAGGGTGTGTTAAAAGTATTTAGGGGTAATTTATGTTCTTCAAACTTTCTGAATTTTGTCCTCGGCATAAGAGTGACCGCTTACATCAGAATAGGTTTAAGCAGAATGGAGGAAAAAAAAAAAGCAAGACTAAAAAGTTGATCATTATCTAAAAGCCAACATAAAAAAACCTGTCGTATATACATAAAATGTACAAAACCTGTAACATATGCCAACAGCCTCATCCGAGATGGGGTACTGCGCCTCCTCAGGTCCCCAAGATCATCACATTGCTTTGTTTGTACATGTCATAATCTTCACCAGGCACCTCTTTGACCTGTCCTTTTAGATTTTTTTTTTTCTTGTTAGAGGGTGGATTTGGCCATTGCTGAGTGGATTTGAGTTGTGCCAACACCCTGTTTCTGTTGCTAGCATCTGGGAACTTTGAAACGGGTGAAATCAGCCTTGACTGGTTTAACGGTGTTCGTGAAGCAAGAGCCTGTACTTACACTGGGTGAGCTGGTGTAACAGTTCACTGCTGCACAAAAGAGTGAGCTTACCTGCCCTCAGCTAGCCCTAGGGGTTTATTTGTCCCCCTTTCAAAAAAAAAAAAAGTACCAAATAAAGGCCAATGACTTTGACAGGCTTGGTCACTTCCCCAAGAGCCAGAGGCAGTCTGCAGAACAAGTCCTGTGAACAGAGGCTGCAGTAACTGAGATTTTTTTTGTAGTTTGGATAAGAGGAGGCTGAGGGGAGACCTTACTGCTGTCTACATCTCCCTGAAAGCAGGTTGTAGTGAGGTGGGTTCAGCCTCTTCTCTCAAGTAAATAACAACAGGACTGAAGCTGCACCAGGGGAGGTTTAGATGGGATACGAGGAAGAATTACTGAGTAGTCAGGTGCTGGAATGGGCTGCCCAGGGAGGTGGTGGAGTCACCATTGCTAGAGGTGTTCAAAAACCGTGTAGATGTGGCATTTCAGGACACGCTCCCGTGGGATGAAGTGGGGTGATTCTGTGACATGCGGATGGGAAGCAAGAGAAGGAACAGATCTACCTGTTCTAACATCAACGAGTAGTTAAATTCCTAGGCTTCCAAGGAAACCTCTGCTTTCTGTGGTACTTACTTTGGTTGACGCTTGTTAATGACAAGGTGCTCTTCAGCACTCCAGCCCGGTGACAGTGTTGACAGCAAGCCAGGCACACAGTGCTACAATGTAGAACAACTGCAAGTACTAAAATGTTCCTTTTCCGAGGGTGCAATTCCTGCAGGTAGCACAGGGATTGAACACACCCAGCGTGCTTCTTGTCGAGAGCGTTTGTCTTCCGACTTCGAAGTAGTGACAGCGAGAGTATCCTGGCAGCGTGGGCTGCCCTGCAACGAGCTCCACTGACAGGAGCAGCCAGGTCGTTTCTTGGCCGCCTCAGGCCCCCCCTCTCCCCTGCAGCCCCTGTACGGAAGGGCAGAACCCTGCCAGGCCCCTCACTCGGGCGCGGGCGGTAAACCTGCGTGGAAGCTCCGGCCTCGTGTCGCGAACGCTTCAGTACCGCCGCGAAGGGCTCCGCTCCTCGGGCCCTTGAACGCTGCGAGCAGCGACTCCGGAAGGCCCGGCCGCCGCCACCGCGCCTGCGGAGCGGGCACTGAGGCGGCGGGGCGGGGCCGGCCGCGTTGTCCCGGCAACTCCCGCGGCCGCCTCGAGAGGCGCCTCCCCGGCGGCGGGCAGGGGCAGGGGCAGGGGCAGGACGCGGGCGGGCGGGCACTGCGCCTGCGCAGGGCGGGCTGGCCGGCGGCGTGCGTGTTGTTGTGCGGCGGCGGCAAGATGGCGGCGCACGGGGGCTCTGCGGCCTCCTCGGCGCTGAAGGGGTTAATCCAGCAGTTCACCGCCATCACGGGTGAGGCACACGGAAGCCGGGGCCCGCCGAGCTCGGCCGAGGTCGCTGCCGCCGCGTGCTTAACAGGCGGCTCCCGTCCGGCCCCCGCCGCTGCGTCAGGGGGCGGCCGTCCCGGCGGGCCGGGAGGCCGGGCGGGAGGAGCGGGCCGCGGCGTCAAGCGCCGCGCTGCGCGGGGCGAGGCGGAGCGGCGCCGCGCCGGCGGGCGGCCCCGCGCACGCTTCCCCGTCTCCCGGGAGGTCACCCCGCTGCCGCCGCGGTCTCCTTCGAAGCGAGAGGCGCTGGCGGCGCCGGGCTCGTCAACGGGCGCGTTCCGCGCCGGGTGGTGCCCGGGGCCCGGGCCGGGCACCCGCGGTGCTTCCGCCCGGTACGTCGTAGGGTCTCCCTCGCTTTTAGCCGCGGCTTGGAGGCGCCTCTCGGTTTTCTCCGGTCGGCCGAGTTCCTCGGTGGTGCGTCTGCGTTTCCTCTCTCCCTCCCGGCCGTCCGGTCAGCTCTGCCCCGGGAATGGCGTCCCCCTCAGCGAATAGAGCTGGCGGCCGGGAGGGAGGCCGAGCCCAACCTTGAGCCCGCCTTTCAAAACAAGTATCTCAACGGACAACGGATTTACTGAGAATTTAGTTTGCGAGCGAAAACAGCAAGTCCCTTTCGAAATGAAGTTTGCAGCAGGTGACAATTCCTGCTTGAGCTTGTGTACTTTGAGTGCTTGACCCACTTTGTGCTTAATCTGCTTCCCTATAGTTCCCCCTTGCCGATGGCATTGCGCATCGACCGCCGAAGGAGTGGTTAATGAAACATCTTTGGCTTTTTAGTTAACACAAGTGAAACTGCTTTTGGTTCAGCTACTGTAACCAGCTCGTTTTAAGGTTGTGTCCCTGTACTCGGGCTCTGATGCACTCAAATGCTGAGCAGGGCTGTTGAGGGTGGTTAGTATGTTGTGAACGTGTCGGTGGGGTACACTGGGAAATTACTGGTTCCTCCGCTATGCTTCAAGAAGCCTTTTTGAATAAACTCTCCAAATAAAAAGAAGCTACAGCAAATAGGTTTCCATTGTAGTAGGTGCCCATATGTGCCTTGTGTTTTCAGTAGTCCCTGAGATATTTGCTAAAAAATGAACTGGAACAGGTGGAGCCCTCCTAGTTTGCTCTTCCTTTTTCATGCTTATACACATGCTTACACTAAACATAAGAGCAACCCTTGTATGATTTCACAAAGTTAAAAAAAAAGACCTGCTGGGCTTCACACATCCACTATTTACTTAAAAGTAGAGCTTTGAAGTTTTGTTTTTCCATTTTAACAGAAGTTAAGGTTATATCTTAAAGCAGGTTGTCATGGAGCTCGTCCTGCTGATACCGGTGTGATCTGACAGCTGCTTGGAGGCACACACACCCTCAGTGGTTTGTGTTAGCAGCTTTCAACTTTGAGTTGTAAGTTAGGAAATCGCTCCTGTCTGTGGGGAAAAGGCTGAACGATTGCTATACGGCAGTTTGACTCTAGCGTAGGTGATAGTGAAGAATGAGAAATAAGTCCTTGATGTGTTTTTCTTGTCCAGATGGCAGAATTGTGTTTCTTTGGTGCTCTCATCCAGGAAAGTATTGCTAAGAGAATGTAGCTCCTGTGTATCTTTACCAATGAAATGACAGTATGTCTTTGAAATTTGCTTTTGAGACTTAACACATATTTAGTACTTTCTGTTTGCCAGCATAAGCACTGAAAACACTGATGTAATGGTGATTTCCCTAGGAGTGATAAATCTATACAAGCACTTTATGTTGGTATCTCTTCAAATAGTTGTTGGTTGAATATATCTTTTTTTTTCTAAATGAATGACTTTATACGACTGTACAGTGAGCTTGTGAGATGGTGTGCATATTCCGGACTATACTGATAGTGTTTAATTGATACAGCTATCATTGGAATGAGCTGAAAATACAAAAGAGCAGTTTGTTTCAGGAACTTGATGCTCTTGCATCTTTTTTTCAGATGTCATTGGTTTTTATTTTGTACTTTCTTTGTCTCTGTTAAGGTCTTAAATGCGGCTGACTGCCATCCAAGTGTGCTTGTTGTGCCAGGTTGGTGGTTTGTTGGTTTGGTTTTTTTCTGAAAACCAGTTCCCTCAGTCAGTTTGGTTTTCTCTGAGATTTAATGTAACGGAGCAGGTCATTTAGAATTGAATTATGACAGTTTCAAAGTGGTGTATTCGCTGTTCACACTAGACCTTCTTGAGCCTTTCACAGAAAACCTGAGACACTAGCAAATGTGTTTTGCCCAAAGTGATGTTATCGGTGACTTTGATGCTGGGGAAAGGGATTTCTTCATTTTGGTGACTTACAGTGAACTTACTAAGAAATGCCACGGATCCAAAAGCTACTCCCAGACTGATTCAGCTGCATTTTGCCACTCTTCCTTTCTACTGGTCTTCCCATATGAAAATAAACTCTTTAGCAGCCCACCACCTATAGAGGCAGATACTGTAGTAAGTAGACATTTAAAGGGTTGGGTGCAAGAGAGCTTCTGTTGGTGTGGGTGCTTCTGTTGATGGTATGGGTTAGGAGGAGAAGTTGGAAGGTAGAGGCTGACCTGAGGATGGAGTTACAAGTGATGTTACGGACTACGCTTTCATCCTGAGCAGCAAGAACAATACTAAGTTTAGTTGCACTTAAGAGAGATTAAAATCTCTCTGTTAGTCACTATCTGAGTAACTGTGTAGACATATACTACTCTTGGCTTCCCACCCACCCCCTTATGTGAACTGAGCTTCTACAGGTTTGTTTTTACCTTTCAGTGCAATCAGTAAAACAGGGTGTTTTTTCTTCCATCGCTGAATATCTGTTATAAGTGGGTAAAAACCTTTCGCAACTGATTTAGTATTCTCCCTGTTAAAATGTTAAGTCAGGTTGTCAATTTTTGTTTGTGTATGCCTACTAGTGTTTGGAAAATTGTTCCAGGAAAAGGTCTGACCCCTAGAAAAGCAGAAAAAAAACATGTTAAAACCCCTCAGATGGCTTCCACTAAGTTTTCTCTCGATGGAAGGAAGAGGCCTTGCTGTCATATATGCAGACATTCCCTTCCCCTGTGAGATGTGTGTTTGTTTCATTTCATAGTTGTACTTCAGAGATAAGTGGCAGTGGATGAACTGTTCTTTCTAATCATTAACACTTTGAGAGAAGAAGCTTGACAGCTGGCTGTTTGTAGCACTTCAAAATGCTTTCTAAAGCATGCTTTAATTTTTCTGTGCCTTTACAGGTGCCAGTGAAAGTGTGGGAAAGCATATGCTTGAAGCATGCAACAATAATCTGGAGATGGCTGTCACCATGTTTCTGGATGGTGGAGGCATAGCAGAGGAGCCTAGCACCAGTTCCGCAGGGGTGTCTGCTGTTCAGCCACACACTGAGTATGTACCTGACAAACATGTCTGTATAAACGAGTAGCCTGTGTTAATAATAGTGTGAGGCAGAACAAATGAGACAATTGTCACTTCTAACCTGCTGTCAACTTGCTGTAATAAGTGCCTCTTTGATTGTCTTGTTAAATTGATTGCTTCAATATTGTCTGGGTAAATAATTCTTATTAACTTAATAAGTTGGTGTGAAGACCAACATAAGTTAGTCTCTCTCTTGCGTGTACTTCAGAAGTTTCTGTAGCTTATACATACCAGTTTTTGCAAAGAGAGCCCAAGACATTAAAGTGGGGATCCAGTCGTAAGAGATTCTTACTTTTAAATTGTTCCAGCCTTACTATTTTTTGTCAGTTTAGCAGTTAGACAGTTCTGGTGGTTTGGGTCTTATAAATGTAGTGACCTTAGTCCCTTTTGTAGGGGTTTTATTGTATTGTTTTACGTGTAGCCCGATTTGGTACTGGAAAGGGTAGATCATCTACACTGGTATGCAACTACAAAATCTGCATCAGTGTCTTACATGTCAGATGCCAGTAGAGAGAAGGGTTGTTGCACCTGAGCATGGCAGAGTGTCTTTCAGTGCTGCCTCTTAATGTGTCTGCTTGGGATAGACGGAGTATTCCGAGTGGAAGGTAGTTGGTATGTCACATTCATTAAATGTTCTAAATTAAACCTAGCCATGCTTTTGTCTTTATGAAAGTCTTCTGCTTCAGGAAAAAGACAACTAGCGTTTAAAGAAAATTCTTGCCACTCATTCTTCTGAAGCACACGTATAAACTTAAACCATTCTTTTGGTACTAACCTTTATAGTTATGTCAAGTGCCTTTCTGCTTGAACCTTTGACAGGTAATGAAATTAAAACTCTGTATCTATAGGTGTTAGAGTTCTTATTTCTAGACAACTTCTGGCACATCAGTGACTTAAGATTCAAGTTTTTATTGGAATACTTTGTTTTTTATA
Organism: Todiramphus chloris collaris; assembly: GCA_025345505.1. NCBI lineage: Eukaryota > Metazoa > Chordata > Aves > Coraciiformes > Alcedinidae > Todiramphus > Todiramphus chloris. The sequence continues at coordinate 10,253,229 of JANVCC010000030.1, forward strand.
CTTGACGCCCTCCAGGTGCTGGTCAGCTTAGTGTTACTTCTAGGAAGAGAGAACAATAAATATGCAAGTGCAAAATGGAGAATAACTAGCTTCACAACAGCAATCAAAGATGTGGAGGTTAATAGCAAGGTTAGTGCATCTTGCTGACATTATGAGTTATTTTTTGAAACCTGGATGGCCAAGAGCCACAAACCGCACGCTTTACAACTTCGAAGAATCCAGGGGAAGAGGGCACTTCAGGAGTAGTTCCCAGGCAGATATAGCAATGGGTTTCCGTGGGTGAGCCCCTGCCCTCCTTCCAGGGGCCAGGTGACCATACTGAGTAAATGATGCTGTATCAGAACCCTTGTGACTTCTCTTCGTCTAATCAAAATTTCAGGTTACCTAGCAGGCTCTGCAGGAGTACCTGAGCTGTTGATATGTGAGGGAATGCAGCTACATAAGCAAAGAATTGCTTCAGGAATTGGGAGAAATGGCCATTTTGACCATCTTGTTTTCCTTCCTCTGGAAAAGAGGACTGTGAGTTTCAAGTGGAAGCAAAAAGTCTCCCAACAGAAGAAAGGTTGTAAAAGGAAGATAGTGTTTTTTTCCTCTCTATGTAGATAATTGGGGGAGGAGGGTGACAAGTGGATTAGTCAGCAGCCTTTGCTAAGTTTTAAGAAACTTTTCCTAGTTCTAATGAAGTTATTGAAGAAAAATAAATGTTTAAATTGACAAACTCTGGGATCAAGTCTAATCTTCTATCAAGACTTAGAAAAGTCATTCATGCCAGATCTTAATGCAGAATGTACCAAGTCCTGCATCAGTGCCATGAATGGGAATACATGGTCTCCTGAGGTCCGTTTTTACCCCAAATCTCTTGATTCTGTGCAATGGTACAGTGACATCCTTAGCTGGTTCAAGTTGCAGGAGCCTTTGGAGCACAATGGGGTGTGGTTTATATAGTACTTGGAATATTATCGTGTCTTTGATTAATTTTGTTTTTTCTTCCCCCTTAATAGGGATGAAGTACGAGCTCCAATTCCTCAAAAACAGGAAATTTTAGTAGAGCCTGAGCCCTTGTTTGGAGGTAGGCTTGTGTTTTTTGTTTTGTTGTTTGGTTTTTGTTGTTTTTTTTTTAAGTAAGTGACAAAAGAAAACCAGTACTTGCTGAATATGAAGCCTTGTATGTATTTCTGTTCTTGTTTTTTCTCTGCTGCAACTATGCACCTCTGTAACATGATTGCATACATGAAAATAGCACCCATGTTATCAAAAACCTCGCACATTAGAGATGCTACATTCCCAGTGGTACTAATTTGCTAACTCTCGTTTCATGAGACTTTGTAAGGCAGCAGCCAGTTAGCTATAAGTACACATCTGCCTTCTGGGGTTCAGAATCATGTGATACTGCTGTCGAAGTGTTCACAATGGTGGGGTAAAAGATTGAGCCTTGACTGATGAGTGAAAATGAAGAGGACAAATACATTCTTCTGAGGGAGGATGGCAGATCAGTAAGAAGGGCAGAACTGTATGATTACTTATTATTTTCTCCATTTCTCATTTAGGAATTTAATTTGCTCTTTAAACTGTACCATGCAGCTAGGTTTCTCATTTGTTTGTTTTTCTGTGTGTTTTGTTTCGTTTTCTGAAGCTGTTCATCACTTTTGCTTTTGAAATGCTTTTTTCTCTAGGAAAATAGGTGGTGAAAGTGCTGTTCTCCTGTGGGTGCTTATCTAAAACACTGTTCAGTACTCATGTAAGACACTAGTGTTCTGACTCAAACCTCTGCTGTAGTGGTTCTTTTACAGCAGCATGGGGATGGAACTTCTGTAGCAGGACTGGATTACCTGGTGTATTATCCCTTCCTTTTGATTAGTGCCCACATCTGTGTGGAGATCTAAGGCTCGCTCTCTTTACGCTTGCTTCCTCTAGCCTTGTGAGACTCTGTCCTTCTCATGATGACCAGGCCATTTCTGGTTAGCTGGCTGTTTGGCTTTTGCTGTGTCAAGTGGATTAAGAGTCTTGCTCTCCTTATCAAGGAAGGGCGTGCTACTGCTCATCTTTAAAGTGGTCTCATACCCATAGGAAGTCCTCTTTTCTGTTGTTTAGTTACTGTGCTGGAAATGAGAAAGAGGCAAAGCTTCAAATTTACACTGGAGCTGGTTTTCTCTTGATCCTTTCTTTAACATCAGAGAGGTCTTTAGCCAGGATGAGAGCTGAGAGGTGCTTCCAGAGAGGTGGTTTCAGAGAAAGGTGCCTTGCTGAGGGCTTTCTGGAGACATTGTACTTGTTCCTGTGGCGCAACGGTTTTTGACAAAGGTCTGTAGACTCCTATGGGTTTGAGAATTTAAGTGTAGGATTAAGATCTACTGCCCCTAATGCTTGGTTCTGTTCTATCCACCTGTCATGCACTTACCTCAGATGCGCTGTCACTGACCACCCGGCTGAGGTGATCTGTAGATCAGTGATAGCTTCCTGGCACTGTCTGGTCCCCCAGTACTGGTATGCTCACTAATGCCAGTTCTGTGTATAACATGAAGCAGCCTGACAGGTTGGCTGGAACTGGAGAGATACTTCACTTGGTCTTTTCTGCTCTAACTTCAAAGCAGGGGACATGCTGGTTTCTGTTCTCAGCAGTGTCATACTGAGGTGGTCATATGAGCTTAGCTTTTCTTCCAGTTGAATGGATGACCCTGTCTATTTGTGTTCTGCCAGATATATGGATCTTATCTTGCAGTACAAAGGATATTAGAAAAACATCTACCTGGACTGCTGTGAACATCTTCACCTGCACTGCCAGGCTATAGCTGAGTTTGCCAAGGGAAACGCTTCTTTTGCTGAAGTGGTCCTTCAGTTGCTGTTCTTAACTGCAGTTTAAGTTGCTCTGAAGTTGGCTTTAGTGGGTTGTGCTTATGCCTAAGCACTTGGACATGACAGGGATCTTACTGGAGTTAGGCATTATCCACAAGCATGTTCCACATTCAGGCTCACCTTCTTTTCCATGATAGTCTGCATGGAATACATTGCTTCTTTCCTTCATACTCTGTATGAGTAGAATGCAAGGAACAAGAACTGTCTGCCGTTCTTTATGCTTTTGGTGTGGCACAAAGTGAAAGATGAAAATTGGTGCATTCACTATGAGTACAAAATCAGAAAGGTCTCTAAAATCAAGTTTTGGAGGCCCTTGCTTTGTGGCCTGTGCATAGATTCGTGCTTTCTTACAGTAAATCAATTTTTCTTCCTACAGGTTCTGGTAGGTATACATTGTATTTATCTTACTTGCTTAATTTATTATGTCTTGTAACATTTAGGCTTTGAAAGTTCTGTCTTAAAATGTTTCTGCTTTCAGGTAACAGTAATACAGATAAATAGTTGGAAAAAGTATTGGCAGACAGTTCTGTTTTGCATTCCAAGTACAGCAGCTGTGCTGTAGTGTAGGACTTCAGTGATATTTTCAGGCATTATTCCAATTACCTGCTTGGGCTGCTGTCTCTTTCCAGCTGCAAATAATCTCTTCTGAAGGTTTCCTTGCAGATAGTGATACTGGATCCTATGGAAGAGTGTGACTGCTGACAGTCCAGCCAGGAAGCTGGGACAGGATCTGGATAAGAGATTAGAAAAGAATAGAAATGCATTGTGGAAAAAACCCAAATGTGTTTCCGAATAAAAAAATATCCTCCCCTGGGGTTTAATATTTTGAAGTTTTTCATCTACTTGAAGGCCTTTGTTAAAAATCTTGACTGGAATTGTGACATGTGGATGCTGTGAAGCGCTGCCACTGCATGCTGATGGGCCTTGGAAAGCCCATCAGAAAGGGCTAACTTCTGCATGCTCTCGATAGATGTTTTGTGTCTGGGGTGAGGTGTTACAAAGTGGGTCTTACAAACAGTCTATTTCCATCCTCCCATCCTCCTCCAACCCTTCCTAACGACCTTACATCATTCATCCTTCGGGTTCCTCTTGTCTTTTCCCACCTATGCGATGGAAAGTACTAATATGTAATTATTTTGATAGTACACTTCTGGAATAATTCTTGAAATATTTTTTTTAAAGCTCCTAAAAGACGCAGACCTGCGCGCTCCATATTTGATGGCTTTCGGGATTTTCAAACAGAAACCAGTAAGTGTCTGCAAATCAGTAAGGGAGAGGTTCTATATTTTTTTAATGCAAGACTGAAAAATAGTTCCTGTTGTAGGCTAGGACAGCTTTCAGTCATTGAATGGTTTTTAAATTGCCTACTGTATAACAGAAGTTGCTTTAATAACAGTATTAGGCTGTTCATTGCTGTAAGGTCAGTACTGTTTGCTGACATGTCTCTGCAGCATTTGTGGTATGGTTAAGGTCGTAAAGTTTATTGTTCTGGGGTGGCTGAAGGGGACACTAGTGAGTAATGGACATATGAAGCAGGCAGTGAGAATACTGTCCAAACACTCTTACCTGTGTTATAGAAGTAACACCTGCAGACAAGATATTCTGCCCACTTTGGCATGGCAAATATTTTCTTGATAACTTTAAAAAAAAAAATCAACTTTTTCTGCTCTAGAGAGAGTTGAAAAGCGGGAAGAAGCTAACATCTATGTAGAAATTAAGTTAATCCACTGAATTTTTCTTGGCTAGCTAGTGGTATTCTAGCATTTGAATTAGATTTGAGTAGCACTTCCCTGATGCTTCTTCCTTGGCCGTACACAAAGTTCATGTAAATTTAATTGTGGTTTACCACTGTCTTATCTGTTCATATGCAGAATCTCCACATGCCAAGGCATTGGCTATTATTTAAGCCAAAAATTTTCATAGAATGTGATGCCTTGGCAGCAGAATGCCAGATACTTCGCAGCTGAGTTAGAGCCATTTGTGCAGTTGTTATTGCTGATGTTGCTGGACTGTTCCAGAGGTGTAACCATGGACCAGGTTCCCATGTAGTTAGGTGCAAATAAGAATTCATAAATACTTTCTTTCCCCTGACAAGTTTGATCAAGGTTTTCCAGTATTAGTGAACTCATCAAGTACTAAAGTCACTGGCAGCTCTGTGAAGGAAAATACACCATTTACAGAATCATCGTACCCTTAAGTTTGGGAGTTTCTGGTGTCTAGTTTTTTTTTCCTTATGATTTCTGCTCTAAGACATTTAGGTAAATGAGAACTTAGGATGAAACTTTATTGTGCTTTTTGGTATAAGTTCGTAGATGAATATTATTGTCTAGTTATCTGTGAAAAATCAGCCCTGGCCGTGAAAGTCCACATTATGTCCTAGCTTGTAGGCCTGCTCCACAGGAATGCTGGTGATCCAGTGTCTGCTCGTAAATGGTTTGGACACTATGGCCTGTTGACAGCTCCTTTCATTACTGGAAAATTTTTGGTTGTGGGATAGTTATTGTCCATTTCAGCTGATTTGGTTCCATAAAATTCATTGTATAACTGCATTTTTAAGTGAGCAATTGCTCTGTTCTGTGAAATTGCCTTACAGTCAAGAAATAGAAGCACCGGAATAGGAATATTCCAAGTAAAAGTTGCTAAGCTACAGTCTAACTCAGTTTCCCCTTTTAAAAGCATAACTGGGGACAAGTCACAGGTTTAAATTTTCCTAGTTTTCAGATACTGGCATACAACGCCCTCTGCTGATACTCACATTTCTTAAGCTGTTTTTAAAAAGTGAGATAAATGCCCACTGCTTGAGAAAACTATGTCAAACTTACCCTACCTAGCAGCTAAGTTCAGTGTGATCTAAGCTTGCGACTCTAGTGCTGAAGTTTTGTGTATGAGCTTATAGCCAATAATGATCCGTCTTGTGAGTATTTTGTCTAATTCCGCTTCCTTTCCTCTTGGGGCTGTGCAGTTCGGCAGGAGCAGGAGCTACGGAACGGAGGAGCGGTGGATAAGAAACTCACTACTCTAGCAGACCTCTTCAGGCCTCCCATTGATCTGATGCACAAAGGCAGCTTTGAAACGGTAAGCTGAGAAATTTTGGTGCATTTCATTATGTGATGGCTGCATATGGTGTGGAAGCCTTGTGTTAGGCTGCTGGAATGTATGGACCCCTTGTCAGACGATCAGAAAGTTACCAAAGACCATAGAGTGATAAATATTTGATGGACTGCATATGGAAATGTTGATGACTCATTGAAGGATTTAAGTAATGATGGTAGACCACAATTTTTATGTCTAAATGTCAGTGTGGCAAATCACACTTGATGAAAGACTTCGGTGCACAAGGGAGGCTGGTCAAAATGGAAAAAACACATCCCTTGAAGTATCTCTGTAGAGCACGATAAAGAAAAAGCTGAAGTAAGGCTGGTTTTGATAGGTACTTTTGAGCAAGTACTTTGCAAGGGGCCATATAGTTTGCAGCATATCCCTGCTAAGAAGCTCAGGTGGAGTTATGTTGACATGGCTTAGTGGTTTCTGATACCTGAGTTAGTAAAAGTATTTGAGCTTGTCTTTGTCACCAAGGCAAAACTTTGTCTTCAGTAGAGGTCTTGCTGTTGGATAAAATCACAGTGGTTGTCTTTTGCATCTGGTAGTGATGGACAAAGTATTTAAGAGACTGCCTGAGAAGGGGGCTGACAACTATAAGTAATTTCAGGTGTCACCTCTCCTGTCTGCCTAGGCGTATGTAGATCTAGGCATAAGTTGCTATGATATGCATCAGTGACTTAATTAATGAATACAGAATGTGCAAATTGGTATATGTTGGGGTGTTTCTTTTTTGAGTCCATAATTTCTAGATATTCTTCAGAAGTTGCGGTTACTACTGAAAACAACAAACAGTGTTGGAGATCTGCCTGCATGAGCTGAAAAAAAAATATTGACATTATTTTTACATTTGCTTCTGCTGCCATGAACAAGCAATGAGAGCACTGCTGGAGTGTTTCTGGAGAAATGCTGTATGCCTTTATTGAGACTCCAGCTCTCGGCCCATTGGCCTCATCTCTCTTTTTATGCTTCCCAGATCATCAGGGATCAGTTGGCTTGTCACTAATTCCTGTGTTCTGACAGTGCCCTCCATATATTTAATCTTGAAACAAAATTCCAGGTCTGAAAGCGTGCTGACAGAGAATAGCTGTGTCTGCCTCAGCAAGTAGTTTGGTGTAATGAAGCAGATGAGCAGACTGAAGTAGTTGGTATTGTCTTGTGGTTCAGGGTTTATTTCAAACAAGGTTGTGCCAGGTCCCCCAACTGATAATACCAACTGGCCTGTGGTTCAGAGCTGTTTGTGAACACAGCAGATGCATGGTTAAAGGCAACAACAGTGGAGGGAATTCACACGAAAACAGCCCCTGCTGCTGCAGACTGGAAACTACACACAGTGAGTGCCCTCTGACCTCTGCTGTGGAATTTGAGATGGGTGCTAGTTTGCCTCCTCTCTTGCTGAAAATGTATCAAGATTTTAGCAGTGTTGATTGTGGCATTCACCATATAGTCAAAAGTAGCTTCAGAGGATGAAATAATTGATAGAAAGATTTGATTGTCCTAAAGTCTCTACGTTCTTATTCAGTCCTGTAAATAAATTAAAAACGAAAGGGGAGAGGGGTGCAGTTTGTAGATACACACTTTGTCCTGTTCTTTGCAGTAACTCAAATTTAAAGACATGTAAACTTTCTGGTATTAGTATTCACCTTTTTGTGTTCTTGTACGGTTCTTTGTTCCATGGGATACCCTTCAAAGTGGTGCTTCTCAACTTCATTGCAATAAAAATGCTCAGCTTCTCAATCTGTTGACTGTTACCCATTCCGTTTTACCTCTTATGACTGTAGACTGCTGTCTGCTTCAGCCGGGGACAATGTTGGGCCCTCTGTAAATCCAGTGACCAGAGTCTCTCAAAATTCATCTCTAGCAAGCTGCTGTTACCTTCTTCCTTCTCTGTACACTTAGATAAACAGATAGAAATTATAATAATAAAACAGATGTTTATCACATTCTAAAGTACCAAAGACTAAATACTGTGCTTCTGATGCTCTTGTTTAGTGTTAATCTAAGTGAGATATTAGTAGTATTATTATTAGTCTGTGGTGTATTCTAACCTCGGGAGGGGTGTGCCAGAGCATCCTGCCAGTGTTGTGCCATGTACATTTATCACAGAGTCATTTAGGATTTAAGGATTAAACACCCTTAACAAGGGTATTTGCATCTGGTCTTACTAAGGTTTTCATGTGTCTGGGTTTTTTTCCTGCTCCTCTTTGAGTACTCTAAGGTGATTTTGCTAATAAGTAGATTTAGTTATCTTTGGTTTTCCCCAAGAAACTTCATTTTTCTTAAATTACAAAAAAAACTTTGTTATCAGTAAGGTGAAAAAGTTGTCATTTCATTTAAACACAGTAATACTAGCTTTTAAGAGTAGGTGAGAATTAGCTTTAATTGAAGAGAAATTTTCTAGTGTTGAATGACATTGATTTTTATCCGTGCTGTCTGTGAAAAAGCAGTGTGCTTCGCATACAGAACTTATGATCACTGTATTTATAGAGCTACTTGTGTAACTAAATTACACTATAGAGATGTGGTGAACAAGATTTGATACAGAAAATCTGCAAAGACTTTCTTTTAATCCTGCAGGCTTTTGGAAGATGAGCCACTAGATGGTAGTTAACTTAATGACTGATGGAGTGGGGCTGTATAAATCGGAGGCAAACACTTGATGGGCCAACAGGATGTTGACCTGAATTGCCTTTTTCCTACTAGAAAATTTCAGAGCTTATATACAGTGTCACTAAAAATTTGTATTTGAGTAGTACTGCGTGATATGGTTAGGCTGTTGTCAGTTAGATTGTACAAGGGATTTGTAACTGTCATTTCCTCACTTGAATATTGAGTTTTTGTGTGTGTTAAGCTTCAGAGTTATCTCCTTAATGTAGCATCTGCTAGGAATAAATCACTACAGTATAATAAATAAATAAATTGCACACCAAACATGTTTTGTAAAGGACAGCATGGCTTTGTTCTAATCTCAAAGGCTGCTTTCAACAACTGCAGGTGTTCATCTCTTCATGCGTATGATGTGAGAGATGATTTAATTTTGGGGGGTACGCACCAAATTGACTTTGTTTACATTCCTTATTTAGGGAGGCCATAGTTCTGGTGCATACAGTTCTGTGTTTGACACTCCCTGGGATTTCAGAACTTCTGTGAAGTGACTGTATGTTAAGTTGCAGAGTTTCGAGTCTGTCTTATATAAAGTTTCCTCATTTTAGAAGTCATGCCTTTTCTGTCTGCTCCCTGCTTTACAGCTGACAATGAATTTTTTTCTTTGTATGTAGCAAGCAGCAACAGTTTGGAAACCAATCTAGTCAGCATACTTAAATGGTGCTGTTATTTTTGCATAAGGTACTTCTTAGACTGGCCACTTGCATTAGCGTAGCCTGCAGATGCACCTTTAGCTCAGGCTGGTTGATGAAAGGATGTATGCCCTGGCCCAGGGGAGACATGTAAGTGTAGCTCAGATAGGATATTTCTTGTTAGGTAGTCTCATGCTGACTTTGTCACCTGTTATCTTCCAAACTGAATCATGCTTGATTAGCAGATGTCCAGAATGTCACAAGATGCTGGCTCTGCTTCCTGGTTTCTGTCCGCTGATTTAAAGAAGCGATGCATTTCGGCAAAGCTTAGCAAGGAAGAACCACTACAGCATTTACAAACCATATGTGGTTCAGGAGAGTCAAATGAGAGGAAAACGTGTTGCTTTTAGTAGCGCAAGAGCTAGAGGTTGGTTACCCAGTGAGATCCTGTACGGAGCGTAAACCAAGATTTCTTTCACATGCTGTCTAACCAAATTGCTGCCTTGTTGCAATAAATTGTCGTAGTAATAAAAAATGTGAATGAATAAAAAGGGTAAAGGTAAACTTAGGACAGATTATAGAATCACGGAATGGTTTGGGTTGGAAGGAATCTTTAAAGCTCATCTAGTTCAATCCTCCTACAGTGAGGAGAGACGTCTGCAACTATATCAGGTTGTTCAGAGCCCCATCCAACCTGACCTGAAATGTTTCCTGGGATGGGGCTTCTACTACCTGTCTGGACAACCTGTTCTAGTGTTTCACCATCCTCATTGTAGAAAAAATTCTTCCTTATATCTAGTCTGAGTCTACGTTCTTATAGTTTCAAACCATCAGCCCTTGTCCTGTCACAACAGGCCCTGCTAAAAAGACTGTCCCCATCTTTCTTATAGACCCCCTAGAAGTATTGAAAGGCCATAATAAGGTCTTCCTGGAGTTGACTCTTCACCAACCCCAAAGACTGGTTTTGTTTTGGTTTTGTATCTGGCCTGTTGTATCTGAGACCCACTACCTCTGCCTTTGAAAGTTCCTCCTCTGCTGATTGCTGAAAGTTTGAACAGAGATGCTTGCTAAGAGTGGTTGTTCCATACTTACCTCTTTAAGTGCCTCCTGCTGGCCTTTATATACCTCGAAAGAGGAAGAGAAATGGGGGGCAGTTGATGTTGGGAACAGTGGATGTAAAGCCATCAGACATAGCTTTTAGGATATGCAAGCCAGCTCTTGAGCCTTCCCTTGTTCTCTTGTCATTTACTGAAATGACCCAGCAGTACAACCGCCAAACCCACAGTGTTTCTTTACCCTCTTCTCTTTTCCTTCCACCAACCTCCACTCCCTCAGAAAAACCCAGTGGCTGTGTAAGAGTTGTGTGTGTGAGATGGTGGCAATTTAACTGTCCTTTTAAATGTTAGATGTGAAGCCTGTTGTTTCTAGAAGGAAGTTAAAAGTAGTTTCAAAAGCAGTACCAGCTCTGCAGGTGAAAGCTCACCTTTGCAAATGTTCTGTGTGGAATTTCCTGCTTGCATTCTTTTTGAGGACCTTAGCTGGACAAGAGGAGGTAGAGACAGGTTTTCACTAATGCTGAAAAATACACAAAGTAAGTGTAGAAGAGTGAGATGGACTTCATATATTTTTGAGTTCATTCTTTTAATCCAATCTGAATTACATTAGAACACAGGACTAAAGCAATCCAACTGACTAAAACAATGTAAGGATTTTTGTTCCCTCTAAACTTGGGCAGTACCTCTAGGCCTTGTGTTAAACTGATTTCCTAGAACTCTCAAAATCCACAGCTAGCTCAAAACAAGTCTTTTCAATAAAAGCATAATGACTGTAAGACTCTTACCCGGTTACTTGCCACTTCCCCTGCTTTTCTCTCCTGGTGACCAAATAGTGGATCCTGACACTGTAATATTAGTGGTAGGTAGTTACCATGGCTTTTTTCCTGTGAGTGAAATAAAAACTGGCTCTGCTGGTTACCTGGCCATGCAGATTAACTTTGTAAACTGAGATTCTTCACTTTGTGAAGCGAAGCGTGTGGGGTTCACGTGTCTCTCACACGTTGGATAGACTGAGTATTCGTTTGGATAGCCTGACTGTTTGAAAGTGCACTGGCTAAAATTTGTTTTAAAAGTAAAAATTTTGGTTTGGGGAACAAAATATTTCCCAAAGCAGCAAAATCTTGCATAACATCCTAATTCCTTCAATTTGCTGTTAAGTGCATTACCAGCAGGATGTTGAACACTCTTAGATTTTTTTTTTTCTATTTTTTTAAAAGGCAAGGGAATTCATTTGCTAGTTCCAGTCTTTCAAGGTGGTAAGAGCATTCCTGCTGTTGATATAGCCCTCTTTTTTTCAACAGGTATGACAGTTCAGCGATCAGAATTACATTCTTGATCAAACTCCTACCATTAACTTGCAACCAAGCAATCAGACAATGCCAGCTTTGTGACTCAAACCAGTAAGATTTCTTCCTGCGCCTTCTTGTCTTCCTCCCCACTTGCAGTCTGGATAACGAGCATCAAAAAAGGATGCCTCATGTGGCAGTTGTACAGTAATAGAGTAACTCAAAACTTGGAGAGAAAAAAGAAAACACACAGGGAGGGGGCCCTGTTGAATTAATGCAACTCCTCTATCAATTATGCAACCTACTTAAATAGAAGATGATCCACAGGTTTATGTTTAGAATGAGCAGGTCTTTCCTCTGTTGTCAGATCAGTGTGATTGACTACACTCTTGCCTGAACAAATACTTTATTCAGCATTCCCATGTGTGTCCCCCCAAAATGCTTTTCCCACTCTGTGCTTGGCTTGTTGAAATCCAGCAGCTCTGTTCATCGATGTGACTCTGTAATTCAACCAGTCTCATTTAAAGCAGGTCTTTCAGCCCTGCCTTCTGTTTTGTGGATGCCTTTTCACTAGCACTGTCCATCTTTCTCACTGTGAAGGGGTTTTGGTGAAAAATCTGACAGCATTAGAAGCCATCACTGATCATTGCTGGCATTGGTTACGTCTGGTTCTTCCATTTTGTCTAGCAAAGCTTTTCTATCTAATTACAGGCCAAGGAGTGTGGTCAGATGCAGAACAAATGGCTCATGATAAACATTCAGAATGTGCAAGATTTTGCCTGTCAGTGTCTCAACCGCGATGTCTGGAGCAATGAGGCTGTGAAGAACATAATCCGGGAACATTTCATTTTTTGGCAGGTGAGATGTTTATTGGAGCTGTGAGGGTGGCTTGGTGTCCTGGTAGATGGGGCAGGGAAAAAAACAAGCTTCTTTGAATAAAATGGCACTGCTGCAGTTCTCTTGGTGAACTTGCAGAAAGGGTGCTGTATGTAGTTTGTGGAGATGCTGTTCATGGATGTAGATGTAGTTAATGCATTTGAAGCATAAACTGCCTCCTGCTTGTGCATTCAGGATGTTTACCTTGTACCTTCTAATACATGGAGCTTTAGAGGCATATTTCAACTTGTCAGAGTTACTGAGAATTGTGCATACCGTTTGTAGGATATACTGTAAAACAGAGAAAAAATTGCACACTTTCAAGGCACAGTTTTTGTTTTCCTTCTCTGCCCAATAATTTGCTTCCAACGTGGTATTTTGTAGGTATACCATGACAGTGAGGAAGGACAGAGGTACATACAGTTTTATAAATTAGCAGACTTCCCTTATGTCTCCATCCTGGATCCCAGGACAGGTAAGAAAAATGACAGTTTGTTACCTGCAGTTTCTATATCCCTGTCAGTTGTAGGCTAGAATACCACCTTTCACAGTATGTGTTACATTCAGCTGAAGAATCTTGGTTATGTTGTTTTGCTCTCTGAGAGACCATGTCATCCCTGCAGAAGTGGAGTGGTATGTTTTGGGGGAACTAAGGGAATAAAACACTCAAGACTTGCTGAAATTTTCTGTATTTGGTTGTCCTACGTGGTATAGTTTAGCAAGTACTTTGCTTAGAAAGTTAAAATAGTACCACCTGGTGGTTAAACTCTGAAATTACTCTTTTTAAGTGTTCTTTTAAAAGCTACTTGGAATCGTGGGATGAATAAACTACAGTATTTGTAAGCATTTCATGAATCTGCTTCCTGCTCAGTAGCTTTGAGAG
>JANVCC010000030.1:10266676-10316653 GCA_025345505.1 Todiramphus chloris collaris
TTTTTTTTTTTTTTGTTTGTGTTTTGTTTTGTTTGTTTGTCTTTGTTGTTTTGTTTGTGTGGGTTTTGTTTTGTTTGTTTGTTGTTTGAGTTTTTTTTACCAACAGTCAAACTTCTACCTCTTTCTCCAGCTCTTTTGAAATTGTTACTCTTTCTTTTGTAGCCCAATACTCTTTCTTCTTCTATCATCATACAACACAACTATATTAATGATCTGGTCTCCTGCTTTTCAGGACTGAAGTAACAGTATCTGTAATCAGAGCTGAGGTTTCTTGCTATTTCTCTTAAATCATCCAACTGATGTTAGGCTGCTCTTCTTGGCACTTTACTTACGGAAACAGATGCTGTTGGCCAAGATGTAGAATCAAAATAGACAAGAATGTAGAAATGCTTCATCATAAACTTAGTGATTTGGCATTCCTTCATTTTGAAGCCTAATTCACTATTCTGTGCACACGTCTGCATAAATAAAAAGAATGGAAATAAACAGAATCTTTATGTCTGTCTGTGGTTGAAACATCTTCAAGGGAGTGGAAGGAGTGAGCCTCGTAATTATCAAGTGGTAGGCTATAGAAGGCTGCAGTTCACAAATATGGACCTTTGCACAGTGCACGCACAGCAGTGACTAGGCATGTTGCCTGAGTTAGTCTTTTGCTGAAATTATGTTTGATGACACCTTTTGTTCCCTAGGCCAGAAACTAGTGGAGTGGCACCAGCTAGACGTGACTTCTTTCTTGGACCAAGTGACTGGGTTCCTGAGTGAGCATGGACAGCTGGATGGCCATTCTACCAGCCCTCCCCAAAAATGCTCTCGTTCAGTAAGTATGAAGCTCTCTCAGGTTTCTCCAGTCCTCCTAAAGAACATGCTAGCCTGTCCTTATCCAGCTGTACTGATTTGCCATTCAGTAGTATCAAACAGACTTCATGAGTTAGTGCAACAGCATGGAAAAATATGGTGTGCCAGGGTATGCCTTCTCCCATAACTTTTTTTTTGGCATGCTTTTGGAATTTGTTTTGGATTTAGCAGTCACAGAATTGTGCATGTGTGGAAGGAAAATATCAGCTCCTTGCAAAACTCCAGTGAGACGTCATTAAGTAGTCATAGCATGACTAACTTTCTGTGCTGTTTGTTCTTGACAGCTTAGTAGCTTCTCATTGGAAGACTGATGTCCTCCTGATTTACAGTAAATATGTAGAAGCAATTTTTATGTATTTGTGTTGTGTGTGTTCAACAGGAGAGTCTCATTGATGCCAGTGAGGACAGCCAGTTGGAAGCTGCTATCAGAGCCTCGTTACAGGAGACGCATTTTGATTCCTCACAGGCCAAGCAGGAGAGTCGGTCAGATGAGGAGTCGGAGTCGGAGCTTTTTTCTGGAAGCGAAGAGTTTATTTCAGTGTGTGGATCTGAGGAGGAGGAGGAATCGGAGAATCCTGCCAAGTTGAGGAAGTCTCCGCACAAGGACTTGGGGTATAAAAAAGAGGAGAGCCGGAGGCCTCAGCCTGAGCCCCCTGCAAGGACTGAGCCTGGGACAACGTCAAATCACAGAGTACTGCCCTGCATCGATGCAGGGATACTGGAGGAGTCAACTGACAAGCCTGAAAGTACATTTCAGGGACTTGATGTGAATGGTAAGTTGCCACACTGTTTGTTTGTTTGTTGGGGGTTTTATTGTCATGACCTGCATTTTGATTTTATTGTTTGTTTTTTTTTTTCCCTAAACATCTTTATATACTGACAACCACTGTTTGATCCCGTGTTTTGAGAAGCTGAATCTTTTCTTCTGTCTTATTCCCTCTTTGACATCAGACATATGAGCCATTCACCTCGCCAGCAGCACCACTTTGCCACAGTGATGCCACAAACTGCAGAGTCCTGTCAGTCACTCAGCTTAAGCTGAAGACCTTGTCCGTAATAAAGTATCGATGGGTGTAAAGCAGGGGCACGTGACAGGGCTTCTACCTCTGTGGTAGAGAGAAGCAGAGTAACATCTGTCCCGCCTCGTGCTCTGTTAGCCTGGTTGCCTTGACAGTCTAGCCTGAATTTTAGTAATGCAACTTTGGCTAATACAAATGAGTCTCTGGAGTCTCTGTTCTGCCCTGCAGCTGGGATGCAGCAGAGTGAGGTGGTCTCAAAGGTAGAGGTGCGTTTCTCTGGAGAATGCTGACTAGTTTCAGTCACTGCTGTTAACTCTTGAAAGAGTCATGAGTTTGATGCGTGTATTTTAAACATACGGTGAAAGTATATCGTCAGAGTTGGGAAGCTTGTTATTTGTCTCCAGTCCATAACTCTGCTGAAGTAAAGTATGCCACCTAAAATCTACAGAAGAACTCAATTCAGCTGCCTTGTTGTTAACTTGTAGTAACTTCCTTTATGCTAGGACCAAAGGCGCAGCTGATGCTAAGGTATCCAGATGGAAAGAGGGAACAAATTTCACTGCCTGAACAAGCTAAACTTTTGGTGAGTGGAGTTAATCAGAATCCTTGTTTGAATACAGGAGAGATGACACTGTAGATTTTCTTTTCCTGTGGTGGCACTATTGAAATCAGATCTAGTGAAAGTGATATATCCAGGGAGTGCTTGCACTGTCATTCTGTTGTGTTTCTTCCATGTCACTCCTCTCTTCCAGTTAACAAGACTCTGCTGGCTCTGTATGTTTCCATTGCTGCTTGGATTGCGTGTATGCTCCAATGTCTTCCTTAGTCCCCAAACTGCTAGTTTCCTTTATAAAATGACTCTAAATGGCTTTTGCGTTAACCATTAAATTACCATAAAATCCTCTCAGCTCACTTGTGCTTTTTTGGGTTTTTTGGTTTTGTTTTCTTTTTTCTAAACAGAAAAGTTCAGTCATTGCCTATGGTCAGACAGTCGTAGGGTCACAGAATGGTAGGGGTTGGAAAGGACCTCTGGAAATCAACAAGTCCAACCCCCCCTGCCAGAGCAGGATCACCCAGGGCAGGCCAGGAAGAGATCCAGGAGGGTTTTGAGTCACTAGAGAAGGAGACTCCACAACCTCTCTGGGCAGCCTGTTCCAGGGCTCCATCACCCTGCCAGGAAAGAAATTTTTCCTCATGTTGAGGTGGAACTTCCTGTGTCCCAGTTTGACTGTTGCCCCTCATCGTATCACAGGGCACCACTGAAAAGAGCCTGGCCCCTTCTACTTGACACCCACCCTTCAGATATTTGTAAATATTTGTAAGATCCCCTCTCGGTCTTCTCTTCTCCAGACTAAACAGCCCCAGGGCTCTCAGCCTTTCCTCATAAGAGAGATGCTCTAGTCCCTTCATCATCCTCACAGCCTACCTTGGACTCTAGTATTTCCCAATCCCTCTTGAACTGGGGAGCCTAGAACCAAGGGTACACTCTATCCCTTCATCCAGGTCATTGATGAAGATGTTGTGTAAGACTAGACCCAGAACTGACCCCTGGGGAACACCACTAGCTACAGATCTCCACCTGGACTCTGTGCCACTGATCACAACCCTCTGAGCTCTATTGTTCATCCAGTTCTCAACCCATCTCACTGTCCACTCTTCTAACCCACACTTCCTGAGCTTACCCATGAGGATGTTACGGGAGACAGTGTTAAAAGATCTGCTAAAGTCAAGGTAGACTACAGCCTCTACTCTCCCTGCATCTACCCATGACTTCCCTTTAGTAAATCCATGCTAGCTGCTCCTGATAACCTTTTCTTCCATGTGCTTAGAGAGGATGTCCAGAATGAGCTGCTCCATCACCTTTCCAGTGATGAAGCTGAGGCTGAGTGGTCTGTAATTTCCAGGGTCTTCCTTCTTGCCCTTTTTGAAAACTGAAATGACGTTGACTTTCCTCCAGTCCTCAGGAACCTCTCCCATTCTGCATGATGTTTCAAAAATGATGGAGAGTGGTAGAGTAACATCAGCCAGCTCCTTTAGCATTTGTGGGTGCAGCCCATGGGGACCCATGAATTTGTGTGTGTTCAGTTTACCCAAGTGATTTCTAACCCAATCCTCATCGACCAGTGGAGAGACTTCTTCCCTCCAGGCTTTCTCTCTCACTTCCAGGGTCTGGAACTCCAGAGGGCTGGTCTTAGCAGTGAAGACTGAAGCAAAGAAGGCATTTAGGAACTTGGCTTTCTCTTCATCTTCTGTTAGCAGGGCTCCCACCTCATTCAGCAGTAGGCCCACAGCTTCCCCATTGCAGTGATAAAATCAAAGGCAGAACTCTTCATTCTTGTTCTCCGTCACTTTCAGCATACTTCCACACTTCGTCTGGATGTGGATGACAGAGCAGTCTTTGGAGGAAGTTCTCCCAAATCATATTTATTATAATTATATTTAATTGCTGTGCTTCAGTTGGGCACCTCAGCTGTACTTTCAGCTTGTTTACCTTGGAAAAAATGTGGATGGCATTTCCATCAAAATTTTGCAGATGCTCATCTAGAAGTGGTGTGTAAAGATACCGCTGTATGCCTGTTAGCTGTGAGTTTTCATGACACAGTGGCCAGTTAAGCTCATTTTAATGTAATTGACCTAAAAGCTCTGTATTGAAGTCATAGGGAAGGCAAAACCACAGCTCTTCAGAAGGATCTTGTGCAGATTTAGGAGAAAAGTGTTGCATCTCTTACAGAAAATGAGGCTATAACCTAGTCTGCACCACTCTGGAAATGCAGTGTCTCAAGCCCATATTCTCATCTGTAACTCTTTTGCTTGAAAAGAAAAGGGGGTGGGGGGGGGAATTCCTTTTGTTTTACCATCAGCTCTGTCAAAGCCAAGGAAAAACAGGTAGGATGTAGACTGCCTGCAGTACTCCCTGTGGAGTCCTGGGGCTGACACGTAGACACCGAGAAGTGCTGGCAGAGCATTGCTCTTACTGTAGGAAAAAGGTTTACTTTCAAATCTTTTTACAAGTATTCTTTTATATCTTAATTGCTTTTTGAAAGCAGTTTGTTGCAAGTATTATTAAACATGTAGCACTTTTGAACACTTAACTAATCTATTTAGGTGATACATAAGTGTAATATCAATATACCTGATAATTCTGACTGCTGATTTAACTCCTTTTATGGACTGTGGTAGTTAAAGGAAGTTAGTCCCAGCATGTGATTTCCTTTGCTGCCATCTGCTCTACAGTCAGCAGAGGAATTGAGGTGAGTCAAGGTTTGCTTGACTTTTTATTGCAGAACTGAACAGGCAGCTTTTGTGCTAACATCGTGTGATCTTTTAAAGCCGTTTCAGTCGGATTGAGATTGAGTCTCAGATATTTCTTTAAGCATCACTTCCATGCTGAATTTTTTCAGTCTATAGTTGCTTTCATTTTAAAACTGTCCAGAACTATAAAAAGGAGACAGTTGCACTGATCTAAAAGTTTTAACTGGTGATACTTCTCTGCTACCAACACTGGCTGGTTTTTGAAACTTTTTTTATTTAATCACTGCATTGTCATCAGTCAAGAGCGGCTTCTTTACACAGTGTTATCTTCAGGATGTGCTTAAGCTTCCAATATTACCATAATACCTTCTTTTTCCCCAGGAGCAACACTTCCTTTTTGTAGGAGCAATTGCTCATTGTTTGCAATTAAGTAAGCTGATTTAAGTAAACTCTGTTCAGCAGCTCAGCCTTTTGTTTGCATTGCTGACTGCTTGCCTGAATAATTTCTGTTTACCAAGTGTTGTAAGGCGTGCAGGAAAGGCTGACATTTAAACAGAACAGGAGGAAGATAAATGAGGGCAGTAAATGTAACTGGATTCTGAAATACAGTGGTTTGTAAAGGCATTTTGGTCATCCTTGTTGCCTGAAAAGGAAGTCAGACCCATTTACTTGGATTCCTCATCAAACCCAGGCATCGTAATCTGCGAAGCCTGCTGGAGAACAGTTCTGGTAAAAAAGGAGATTGGGATAACAGTGTCTTCATACCAAAGGTTTGTGTGTGGATTTTGATGAATTCAGAAGAAATCACCATGCAGGTGCTTCCCTGGCTGTTCTGCAGTCATCGGATTTTGGAAAAGTCCAAGCTGAAAAGGATCCCTAGAGATCATCTGGTCTAACCCTCTTTTGAAAGCAGGGCTGTAGATGACTGTGTAGATCCAGGGCCCTCTCAAGCTGAGTCTAGAATACTTCCAGCAAGGGACATTCCACCACTTCTCTGGGCAGCTTACTCAGTTTCTCTTGCAGTGAAGTAATTCCTTCCTTGTATCCAGATGAAATTTCCGCTGGAGCAGCTTGTGTGCTGTCTCTTGTCACCATGCATCTTTCTGAAAGAAATGTCCTTATCTTCTCTATATTGGAACACTGTGATGCTATTCACACCAAGCCTTTTCCTTTCTAGGCTGAGCAAATCAGAGTCTTTGATCCAAACCTTTTTTCAGTGTTGAGGCATGTTCTAGACTCCAGTCATTTTGATGGCCCTCTTCTATTTCCTTTCCAGACTTTCCTTGTCCCTCTCGAATGTGGAGGGGCCAAAACTGAACACTGTATTCCAAGTGTGGCCCAGGAGATTGGCATAATCACACCCCTTGATCTGCTGTGAATACTCTAGGTGATGCAGCTTGGGTTTCCTGTTGCTGCTGTGCGAGGGTGCACTGCAGACACACGTTGAGCTTTCTTGATGAGTTTTGACAGTCTATCAATGACATCCTGGATTTTGGCTCTAGGCAAGCAGCAGACTTCCAAGACTAAAGTAGTTTGGCAGTTGGGTGCCTCAGTTCCCCACAGAAGGAGTCCCCTCCACCAGCGTGCACTGCTTCTCTCTGCTAGTTTTGGCCTGCTGAGTAAGACCTGTGGGCCTGGTGCATCTTCCAGTGGAACCTGTTTGTCCTCTCATTTATTGACAAGACTTTACACATTTTTTTTTAAACTGTTTGGGTTTTTTTTTTTTCCTTTATTTTTCCAAAGAAGAGGAGAGCTGCTGTTTGCTTCCACAGGTCTCCAGGGTGTCTTGTCTTTCAAATTCCAGTCCTTCCTGTGTGTCTTTCTTCTAGTCATCTCATTTTCTGTCTGCACTGCAAGGCCTCACTTTTTGCCCTTGAAGTGTTACTGCCAACATCCTACTACTTTTCTGCTTATCTGCCTTGATGCAGCAGAACAAGCTAATCTCTTCCTGAAGCTCCTTGACCTTGTGCTCCTCATGCATTGATTCCCCTGAAGCATTAGGAAGAGCGCTGCGAGCTGTTGTGCGTGACCATATCCCGTGTCATGTCAGCATCGTGTGACCGACAGCTTTCCTACCGGAACACAAGCACAAAATGAACAGCCACCTAAGTGATGTCCTGAGCCCCTTGGCTGTGAGCTGCAGCAGTAACTGCCAAGTGCTTGTTTGCAGTCACTTTTTTTCTGTGCTGGGTTGCTGTGGTCCTGAAGTGGCAGCTAAATAGCATGGAGAGGCTAGTGGAATAATTAGTACTAGTAGAAGCTTAATATTGCTGGCTTACCTCTTAACAATTTACTGGCGTAAGTTGCCCACCAAAACTATGTGAACAATATTGTTGGGACCCCTTGATTTTTCTAACTTTCTGTTTTATTACATACTAAGCGTCATCTTTTTCCCCTCTTTAAAAAGCTACAACTTTTCATTCTGAGTCTTGCTCTGTTGCTGCATCCCCTACTGTTCCCCAGTCTCCATTCCTCTATCCCTGTCTGTTTGTACTTTCATCTCTTATCTGCTGTTTCCTGATGAACTTGGGAAATCTCTTTCATCATAGTGTGGATTTCAGCTTTTCCTACTATGTCTGCTTGTTGGGTTTTGAGGCTGATAACCCTTCATTCCAGTGCCCTCTGTATCCTGCCCCAATTGCTGTTGTAGGCAGAGAAGTCAGTAAGTTTAAAAGACCTTTAAAAAACTAAAGCAAAGTGACCCCAAAACCTCATGCTTCTTGAAGGCAAGGAAAAAAAATATTTACAATACGGCTTTATTTTTGTCAATGCTGCCTCACAAAAATGCTTCTTTGGTGGCTTTTAGGTTTAAGTGTGAGGTTAATGTTTGATAAGTGAGGGGGCTTCTATTTTGGGACACTTAAAGACCTTTTTTTTTTTTTTAAATCTTATTTCACTGTGACTTAGAACGTGTGATGTGGAGTTCAGCTCATTTGAGTTAATGTACTATTATGTCTGTCTTCCTTCTGTTTAATGGATCAGGTAGGGATCACCTGGTAATTAGTTTTGATGATTATTCATACCATGTGTGGGCTAAATTAGATATTAAAGAGGGTCTATACTATATGCAGAATTTCCTTTGACTACAATTGCAAACTTCCTTTTTTAAAAAGAAAATGGGATATTTTTCCCATTCTTTTGTGTCATTTGGAATTACATGATGCTTCTTGCCTTTCTTTCTCTCCAGGCTCTGGTGAAACATGTCCAGTCAAAAGGTTACCCCAATGAACGCTTTGAACTTCTCACCAACTTCCCTCGAAGGAAACTCTCCCACCTGGACTATGAAGTCACATTACAGGAGGCAGGCCTGTGTCCTCAAGAGACTGTCTTTGTGCAGGAAAGGAATTAGCACCGTGGCCTGAGTTCTCCCAGCCTTCCTCCCCTCTCCTCTTTTCCTGGGACACCAACTCATTAAATATGCAGTTGAGGGTCATAGAATTGCAGTGCTGAGATCAGTCAGGCAGCTGGCTGGTGTTTCTCTCTCTTCCTCCCTTCTCCTGCTCTAGTGACCAAATGAGAGTGTTCAGAGTTTTATTTTCTTCCTCAGCTTGGGTCCTGTGGAGAGCATTGGGAAGAACGTCTTTCCTTTGTTTTCATGGAAAAAAGTAAAACGATGATCTGTGTATCCAGTATACTGGGGCTTGAAGTGGCCATAATACACTTAACCCTTCTCACTGCTATTCTTAAATCTGTTTTGTTTAATTTATTTTTGAAAATGGTTTGTGATAAGGCACTGAGTCATCTCTCTGTAAGGAGAGTGCAATCTTCAGTACAGCCATTCCTTTGGTTTGATTCTCTATATGAAAGGTCTCCACTAACCTTACAGCCTTCGCAAGGGTTCGCTTACCTATCTCTGTGAAAACTTGGGAAGGAGTTGGGTTGCACTCTAGTGAGATACTTGGCCCCCATCTAATTTAAAGGCTTCTAGATTGCATGCCTGTTTTTCTCCTGCTTTAAATGCTGCCAGTGGATATAGTAAAAATCCAACCAAGTTAAAAAAAAAACCAAACCAACTGTACTCTATTTGGGATTGTCTGCTTGACCCAGAGTGCCTGTCCATTGTTGGAGCAGAACTGACTCCATGGGGTTTCTGTTTGGCAATGTTGGGAAGAGAACAAAGCGTTTACTTTTTACTTGCTCTCAGGATTTTGCAAATCATGATAGAAGGTGGCAGGAAACCCTAAAGATCTTGGACTCTCTGAAAAACACGTGTCATAAAAACTTTACGTGACACTTTATTTGCACGGTGTTTTGTTTTGTTTTCCCCAGGAGTGATGAGTTTTGCAGGGGTTTTAGAGCAATGACTACATATGAACAGGACAGGAAGGCAGATTTTCTTTAATTAATTAAAAACATACATGGCCTGGTCAAACTGTCTAATGAATTAATGCTTTATAAAAGACTTCACAGCCCGGTGGCCTAAATGCTTTAGGCCGCTTTTTATTCTGTTTTCATGTTCATCTGCTGTCATCTCTAAATCTGGAAGGCTCTCTGGAAAGCTCTTCTGTTATTTAGGCTTTCTTTTCAGCTCTGGAGGCTGGCTCTAGGAGTTATGCAGGCACATCCTGTGTGTACACTGGGCCGTGAAGAATGCCCTGTTTTTCCAGTGTGTTCTCTAGACATTGAGCTGTTGATCAGTTGGTGTTGCAGTAAGTATTACAGTGGGATAAAAATTTACTAACACAGCCATCCTCAAGGAGGATGTTGAATGTGTGTATTTACAGCTAAGAATTCAATTTAGCATGCTTGTCATCAGTGAGGAAAAAAGATATGTCAGACTTAACCAGAACTGCTAACTTTTTTCTGCAACTGTCAGATGATTATACTTGGTAAAGACTTTAGTGGTCATACATTTACCATAGAATTTTCATCATTTTTTGCCTTGAATTTCATACTAGCCTGCATTCTTCAGAGTCCTTAAATGTAGGAAATCACAGAAAATATCTTGCATTTCCCATGATAATATTAGCTCACAATTGTCTTCTGCTCATAATGGAGGCTTCACATGTGATCATACAACTGTATAAATTGGTTTCCCTTCTACACAAAAAAACTATTTTGCATTGTACCAGAAGATATGGTATCAGGAAAGTAAAATCTGATCGTGGTTTTCTGATCCACAGTTGATATGTCATTTTTTTGTTTGTTTGTAAAGAGACCCTGTCATCGAGGCTGCTTCTCAGCATTGCAAGGTGAATCGCAAGGCCAGCAGCGTTCAGCTTGTGACGCAGCAGTGGCACCTCCAGACTGAAGGATCCTTTTGTGTTTCTAGGATATTCAAATTCATCACTCAGATTTGGGTGTACAGAGAGCAGGACAGAAGGAAGCCCTTTCCATGTAGGTTTAGTGCTCCCTGAGTAACTTCAACTGTCCAATTGAAATAATTCACTCTGAGGTTTGTTGCCTTAAAACTCATTACCTCTTCTGTGGTTAGCCACGGGAAAATTAAGGCAGGCTGCCAATGGAACACGGTACCCAACACATGTACAGAGAGTCTCTTTGTGTCCCTCAGGCAGGCTGGGATGGGAGCACGTTGACCTTTCCTGCTCTCCTGCCTGTTCCTGACTGTGTGCGGCGGGGAGTCTGTGTGGTTCTACTGATTCCTCTTCGGAGTTGTTACTGGTTGGCTGTTCACTGGTAGAGAGCCAACTCTTTCAGTTGGGCTTGGGTTTGTATCTGCTCTGGAAACATTGTTCCACATCAAGTTTTCTAGCAGTTAAAACATGAAAATGGACTCTGCTTTCTCCAGTTCTAGGTCTGTTTTATTGGTAGCTTTTCTTTCTCCCTACCCCTCCCTGGCTGTTTTAATGTACGTGGGGCTAAGCTGTGATATATTGAAGCAACCTGATGTAAAATAATGAACAGCACTGGGGAAGAGGGGAAACTGCATCGCGGGCAAGAGCATGAGCTTCTTACGTCAGTTCTTCTGCTGGAGAGACTGTGCATTGTGTGGCCCCCTACTATGAACCTTCCTTTCTTAGCCCCTCTTTCAGAGCTAAGTGTTTGAGCTATAGGGCAGCAGGCAGCTGACATCTCCTTTCTTTCTTCTTTGCTCAGCTATAGGGAAAGGAGTAACCTTACACTTCTCACCTTGCTAATAAAAGCAAAACTGGGAGCGTGAGTTAGTTAGCATTTAGTTGCTTTTACTATGCCAAGAGCAGCTCAGTCACCTCTCTTGTGAGGAAGCAAATGTTGTACTTGGCTGCTGCAAGATTGTTTTTAAACCATCAACATACAAGCCTCTCAGGCATGGTAAATGGTTCTGCCTGCTGGTGTGGTGGAGCAAGGAGAGCTTTGTGCTCTCACTTCATTTTTTCCTCCCTGAGTTTTTATTTAGGAAAATATTAATCTTGTTATAATGTAACAGGGAAAGAAGAATATGAAATTGAAGATTTACATTCAAAATGAGTTTTTTCCTTCTGTCTCACAGTTTCTAGTAATTTGTTCTGTTCCAAGAAATTAGGAGCCTTTGACTTCTTTCTCTGTCATGATGTAGTTTTTCTTTCAGTTTTCTTTTGTTTTAGTTTGTGAGCTGGAGGCAGAGAAAAAAAGTTTTAAGGAATATGCATCCCAACATGTGACTCTTCTCTCCATTCCTCTCCCCTCTTTCTCCCTCCTTCCCAACTCACAAAACCAGTGCTGCAGCATGTGTGTCAATCACTTGGCTGTGGTGGCTGAAAGCTGTTAAGAAACAGCACCAGATAGGATACAGCCTCTTCAAATCTTCTTTCATGTTGAAGCCCTTCGAAGTTCAGAGGAACATGTTTTGCTGGCCTGAGGAATGTGGCTTAAACATTAACTGAGTTATGCCAGCAATGGCTTGTAGCAGTGAAGGTGGAAGCTGGGTGGGCTCTAATTTTAAAGAGCCTTTGCTCCAGTCGCTTCTGGATGTTAAATGTTAAATTTTAAACTTAAATTGATTTTGATAAGGTTGGAAAAAATGCCTTAAAGATGATGGCAGAACAAGATATTAAAATATGAAGGACAAAAAGGGCTGGGGGGGGGAATCCTTCAAAGGCTCTGGTTTGTGGCTTCCTGTGGGTGTTGCTTGACCATAATTTGCATGTTGTGTTGCAGGGACTGCCGTGAGTTTGGAGGAGCAGAAGTGCATGTAGACAAGTGAAAGTCTTTCCAGGTAGAGAACTAAACAGAGCAAATGTGTTTCAAGCTTAGTAGCTTCATGCTGCTTGTGGAAAAATTTCCTTTGCATGTGCTTTTCATCTGACTGCCTCTTTTTGGACATTTAATGGCTAATTGCACAGTCACAACCGTTATTCGGAGACAGAAGGCAAAATGAGTGCTGGCTTTCCCTGCCGTGTGCTGTTGACATGTTTACTGTTGTCTTCCCACTTGTCATCCTTCAGAGGCCCACAGAAAGATTTCAGGTCTTCTGATACATGCTATGTAAGTCAAGCTGATTGACCAGCTTCGACCTGACAGCATTCCCTGCTGACATAAAGGGCAGATAAAGACTGTGCCAAACATTTCTGGGCATACTTGTGTTATTTTCATTAGACTTTCAGTTGAGGTCTGTGATTTTTACATTTCATGGACTGAAGGATGTTGTCCTTCCTGATAAATCGGGTAAGTTCACAACAAAATATGAAAAGGTCATGCATGTATGTGCTGGTAAAATATAGTTGTCTATAAAAAGGCAGCCAAAAGTACCGTTGTTCCTAAGTAGACTTAAACAGCAATTTTGCATCAGCGTACTTCCCAAAGCTCACTCGATCTACTGCCTTGCCTGTTACAGGAGAGTAACACCTCTCATCTGTAAAGCACGTCTGTTGCTCGTTGTTCCACTTTCACTGGTGCCCTGGTTTGTACCCTTGCAGAAACTGGCAGGCATTTTTAGTATGTGTTTTAATAACTAAACCTTACTGCTGAAGGGCCTGATCTCCCGAATGCACTTCTCAGAAGGCTTCCACCTAATTGTGTGCTCTCCTGTTCTGTACACCTTCAGATCCATTTGAGTATATTTGAGTACTTGTTGGGTTGGTGGAAAAGCTTCTTCAAAGAACTAGAAAGAAAAGTCAGCATCCTCAGAAGTTTCATCTCCGTGAGGAGGTCTTTGAACACAGCTGCCCTGTAGCAGAGGGCACGATGGTTTGCGGTTTGCAGCTAATGACAGCCAGATCTGAACGCTCCTCGCCTCGGAGAGGAGCTGGGATGCAGAATCCTGGCTTTCCGAGTCAGTTCGTGTCGAACTGAGCTTCTTTGCAGGGATTGAAGAGCAACAAGGGCTGAACTAAAAGCAATTTTCTTTTGGCGCAAGGCGTCTCATGGGCTGGTTTTCATCAGGTACCAAATGCTGCAGAGATGCTTAAAATGCAGCGTCTGTACATTTATTTCTAAATCTTGTGGAGAAACAGGTAACGCAAGAGGCCTGGGTGGGAACATTGGTGCAAATGGGCCGAGGCATGTAACTTCAGGAATTTATCACTTAGTTTTTATCCCTTAGTTTTTAGTAAATGTTACTACTTCCGTCTTGTTTCATTCCTTTTTAGTCAAGTTAGTAAAATAATAGGTAGTCCTTTACCCCAAGAGGAGAAGGGGTAGAGATACTCTTTAGATGGGTAAAGTACAGAGTCTCAATTCCATTAAGACTGGACGTGCCTTGTCTAGCTGATGTAGTAGATTCGATTGCAGCCTCTTGTTTCCCCCACCTTTTCTATTTCTTTAACACAAGTTATTTTCTATGGGTTGAACAACTCTTGTTTTAAAGGCAAAACAAACCTCCTGTTTTGAGCCCTACGTTGGCCATCTTCCTTGTTGGAAATACACGTAGTTACACGTTTGGAGTCGATCTAACACTTCTTATGACCGGCTGTCGAGGTCTCTTGGTTGACATTCTGCAGAGACAGTCTTGCCGAGGCCTTCTCTGTGCGAGCCCAAGCTGGTACCACAGTTCAGTTACACTCTGCTTTCTGCCCCTGAGTCAGTGAGGTTAATGGATACCCTTCCTGTGATGTCGTACGGGATGACTTTTCTTCCAGTCTCCTCTTGTCTGTGATATGCTTAGTGTCTGTCCACTCCCAATAAATATAGCCATATGTATATACGTATATACACCCACGCGCGTTTTTAGTAGGAGAACGTGGCACTTTACATCAGAGCCTCGACTTGCCTCAGTTCTATCTTCTGTTTTACATGGGTATATTATGAGTGATTGCAGAAGTTCGGGATTTGGTCACTGTCTTTACTGTGAGTGTCTGCAGTACAGAGAAAAGTCATTTTGTAACTGCTTGTTAAATGGTGCTGAGATTTTAAGGTGTAGAAGGATAGGTAGTCATGGAGCAGGGTGACGAGGTGCTATTTTATAGAACAGATATTTACGTGAAGAGCATCTGGGTAAAACTCAACTCAGAGACGTGGTGCCTCAGCAGAGACACCAGACTATAGGACAGATGATTTTTTAAAATGAGACTTTCCTCTAATTGGTGAACTTACAGTTTCAAAATTAAGACTTTGCCAGTTTTTATGGTAGTCAGCTTCTTCTTCAATGATGGTGACTTCATGTGGGAGGAGGGAGAGGATTAATTCAGAAGACTTCAGCTCACCATGCTGGGAGGGACCAAACTCAAGGAAACCTCTGATCTATATACACAACTGCTGCATTTTTTTATAAATATATGTAAATGTCCTATTGTAATATTTGATCCTGGAAATAAAACAAACTGTTTTCAGTAACTTTCTGTATCTCCTAGTTTTTGGGGGGTTTTTTTGTTTGTTGTTGTTGGTTTAGTTCTAATGAAAGTCTGTCCATGCATTTTTCCCTGAAGGTTATTGGGGTAGAAGGAAAGAAAATTGATCTGAGTTCCCCGTGTATGTAACTTCTTAGTAAAATTATCAGATAGGATGCTTTTCTTTTTTCCTTTGCCTCCTGGTGTGTGAATCTCAACTTGGCAGGATAAATCCAGGTGCCATAGCTTCTGTTGAACCTCTGGCAAGTTTATGATACTCCTCTCCTGGCTGTAGCAGCTTTCATTGCCCTTGATTCTCTTCACAGAATAAGCAGGAGAAGCTGCAGCAGTCCGAATGTGTGTTATTTTAGATAATAGCTCCAGGTCTGCCCAGCCAGCAAGGACAGGGCTTGCCTGAATTTGAAGCCCATTTGCAAAGTAGTGTCTGGTAATAAATACAGACAAGTAGAAAGCATCCAGTTCGTGCTGATAGGGGATTGTGGATTGCATCGAGCTGCTTGCTTAGCCCGGGAAAGCTGCAGTCCATTCTAGAAGTTAGAAAAACTTGAAGCGAGACACTTTTGGTACTTTGATAGGAAAAATGCCCTCATGAAAATGAATAAAAAGAGGCAGAGCTAGGATTTTCCATCCTTCCCACTGAAGAGCAGAGAAAATGTGTCTTTCTATTCTGAACTGTCAATGTCCTTCTGGTAGAGGTGTTGTCAAGACCAGAGCCTCTAATTTCTTCAATTGTCTTTTGGGCTCCCTGGGATGTTCCGGTAATTGTCTCACATGAATCGCTGATGATCAGAGTCCCTTCTGGACAAGTACTTAGCAGATAGTGTGGGCAAACAAAAGCTTAAGAAGCTGATTTCGGGTCATCCTCGTGTTCCTGACTAGGTGAGTCTCCACTGAACCAATAACTTCAGTCACTGCTTCAGTCCTGCCCTGTTTGAACTCTCCCAAAAGTTATGGAACAGTGACCGACTGTGCCAGCAGTCATGCTAAAATCTGCAACCAGTGTTCATCGTGACTCATTTCCAGCAGGCCTTGGAGAGGAGGGCACATGTGCTTGGCTTATCCAAATGCAAGGCTTTCTCAAAGGAGGTTGTCCAAGTTCTGTGGTTAGTGCCCTTCTGTGGGACACGGACCTCCAGAGGAGCCCAGGAGAGGGCTGTTGCTCTGGCTACCTTTCTAGGGGTATCTTGGAAGTGAATTTCTCTTTGGTTTTTGGTGTGTGCATGTCTCCTCACTATGTTAACTGGACGTTTCCAGTTTCTGTGATGAAGATTGGCTTCTCAGGCTGGAAAACAGCCTGATCTTTTCAGGCAGCTTAGGAAAATCCCATTCCAGCTGAGTCGGAAATACTTTTTCATCACAGTCTGTAGGTCAAGGAACTACGGGGTAGACTCAAGATACAGCTTGGTTTTAATTTCTTTCTTCTTCCTTTCTGCAGGTTCCTTCCAACTTTTAACTGGGTTGGTTTATGTCATCTGAAGTACTAAATCAGGTAAAATTTATAAGGAAGCTGAAGCAAATGCCATGTTGTCTAGAGCATTATGTTGGTATTTTTTCAGTCTGTGTTCCAGACACAAACTCTATGCAGGGCTCATCTAAGGGGATGGATCACTGTTGGCAGTGAACATCCATCCCCACACATGAGTTTGGAGAAGCCTTAGCTACGTAGTGGCAGAAATAAGTTTGCAGATGCCACAGCAAGGAGTGGGAGAGACCACCGAGTCATGCCGGACAGGACTGAGATGGAAGTTGGTTTAGCACAGAACGGCTCAATCTTGCCAATTTTAAACTCAACTCAGCCTCTGATTTTCCTCGAAGCTAAACCACTCCTGAACACCACCCTGCTGTACAATTTCCACAGCCCCAGAGGAATCTGGACAGGCAAAAAGCAGGGGAGCATGGATAAGAGAATGGATACAAAAAACTCAAAGACCTTAAAGTTCAGAAAGAGCCAAATAAAACCTGCAAACTGTGGACAAGAGAGCCCTTGAAGTTCGATGGGATAAAGCAAGATAAACCAACTGGGATGAAAGCGGCTGGCGTCTCTTCAGCTGTGATCCGGGGCCAGAGAACCGGTTAGCAGGAGGAACTTGCTGAGCCAGAATGGTCTTTGCATGGGACCACATTTGGTAGCACTGTGGCTCGGGGACTTGGCAGCAAGTTACTTGCTCATAATTGCCGTGCTGACACTTTCATAACGAAGTTCTCATGAGAGGAAGGGAGGCGTGCAAGTGCTCATGGTGCTGGGGAAGCTGTGCGGGGTTGCAGTTAGCCTTCTGTTATTACTATTGCAGACTCGAGCTGCGGTGGGTGTAAGGGGAAGAGCAGTGATCTTGGGGCAAAGATTCACCCTGATGCTTCACGCTGAAGGGCATGGGGTTTTCTGTGGGGATGATTGACCAGATCATGTGTGTGACAGTGTAGGAAGCTCAGATTGCTGTGACGTAGAGAAGGGCACAGGATGAGGTTGCAACACATTTTCTTCCAAACACTTCCTCTCTAAAAAAAAGAGGAAGGAAAAATTGGATTATTCTCAGCAGTCTGCTGAGAATACCTGTTTTTGCCTTTGCTGGTGTCTGCTTTTTAGAGACCTCTTTGTCTTGGGAATAAAATGGGGATTTACGTGCTGGTGCAAATGAATTTTCCTTTCAGAGGAACTATCATTCAGATAATCTGCTCTTCTCATCTTATTTTCCCTAGAAAAACGGAATGGGCTGATGTTACCCAGCCTCACCCGTTCATCCTTTTCCATGTGCTGCTCAAGGGCTTCAACTGCAATTTCTGTTTCTTCCAACAAACAGTGCCATGCTGTACTTAGAGCAGGTTTTTATATTCTCAACAGTCCCATACTTATTACTGATTTGAAAGCAGGAAAAACCACTTTGAAACGTGCTGGCAAATGCTACTCGTGTGTTACCTTAGGTAGAGCAAGTTGGGTTTTAAACCAAAAGGTAGCACTCTACCTGCTTTTTAAATGTATTTATTATATCAGAGCAAGACTGTATCAGGGCTGTAAGACAGCTGCGCTTACGCTTTGTCTCCTGGGGCTGTGGCAGACAGGGAAGCCCATGTCTGAAGCAGCTGATGTGCCTCAGGTCCTCATGATGAACACATGAGGAATATGAGCCTTCTCCAAACTCTTCTCGGAGAAGATTCTGTTGCCTGTACAGCCCATGAACAATTCTCTTTGCTTGTGCTGTCTGCAACTCTTCTGCCAGAAAAACCGCCCTATTTTTACCACCTTTTGTGCTACAGCTTCCCCGTCTCCTGTTCTCGGATGTGGAGGTCATGTGTTCCTGGTCCTATTCCTGTCTTGGAGCTGTTGCTGTCAGACCTTCTCTGTGGGTGCACAAGAGGAGCTTCCCCATTGCCCACTAACTGCCCGCTGTGGGCACCCCAGATAGAACTTGGAAATGCTGGTGTCTGATGATTTGCAATTAAGATATCCAGAAATAAACTTCCTCTCTGTGTTATCACCGAGATGTGAGACATATAGGTGGTGGAGGAAAAGCTGGCTGTTTGCAAGGAAGCGAAGGGCAGGAGATAGGGACCATCTGAGACATGAGAATATTTATTTAGAAGCTTTTATTAACATAATGTGCTCCTTCCTGTGGGTAAAAATGAGAAGAGGCAAACCTGAACTGTTCAGCATCCACGCACAAAGCTCTTGCACAATGAGGAAAATAAGGTGAAATGTGATGGAAGAAGCCCTTGGTGGAGGACCTGGACATGCGGTGCCAAAATGATAGTGTTTGAAGCGGTCTGCAGAGGAGAGAGGAAAGTGTTCACCCTACATAGTCATTGCAGGTGGTTCCATGAGAAATGGTGTTTGCCATGGTCAGGTACTGGTCCAGGAAATTTGGGCAGAGGTGGTATAAGCCTTAAAATCTCAAGTTGTGCATGTTTTGGTGGGCTTGGGGCTTTTGGCAGGGAAAGGGGGCGTAACTGAATATGTGGATCAGCTGCAATGCCAGCAGAGGCTGGCTCATTCAGGCAGGACAGTCATTCTTCCTTTTGAGACAGCAGTTGTTGGGGAGAAGGAAGGATCATGACTGATGTGGTGGGTGGACCTCAGGGTGGAGGAGGAAAATGTGGAACACACGCTGGGGCATCATAAATAGCCACTCACGGGTGATGCCTCTGGGACAGAGCTCATCCAAGGGGTGGATGCTGCTGGCTCCATGTGGCATCACTCCCAGGTAAGTTGGGAAGTGGGAGGACAGGTTGTCTGGGCTTTGCTTCCTTGGCCTTTGCTTGAATCCCCTTGCTTTTGGCCATGGAAGCATGCTGGTAGGGAGGGAGTCTTTCTTTTGAGACTGGTTCAGCTGCACTTTTGCTTCACCTTTCCTTACAGAGAGGCTTAGGCAAGTCTGTATTGGTGAGGTAGAAAGCAGCTAATGCAAACTTGCTCCTGTCTTGAGGGTAGCACTGGGGGACAGCAAGCTGTGGAATGCTTCCTGGAGGATGGAGACCTCCTGCCTTCCCCAAGGACAGGGCAGTGGTGATGGGGAAGGAGACTTTTGAGAGGTTAGTGGGAGACCACAAAAGGCTCTGGCTGGTGAGAGGAGCCCATGCTGTGAGCTTCAGAGAAGCAAGAGCTATTCTGGAAGGTCCTCTGAAGTGAGGAGGTGGGACTCAACCCTGGATGCTTGTGGTTCTGGGGAAACAACCACACTCAATCCTTGAACTGCAAGTGGGATCACAGTGTGGGGCAAGAGGCCCTAGATTCCTTATAACTAAAGCAGGGTGGATAGAAGCAAAGGGGAGGTGAAGCTTTAGGATGGCTGGAGTTGGTGGTCCACTGTGGGCTTCTTGGTTTGGTTCCCCCTCCATGCAGCAGGGCTTTGCAGCCCTGTTCCTTCACGTTCAGCCCTCCCTGGCCACCAGCAGCCTGCCAGGGCTGGTGTGGCTGGTCTCTAGCAGGTTCAAGCACGGTGAAGCCCAGTTCAGCTGGTGCCCGCGGGCCTCTCAGCCTGTGCAGGGGCTGGAGTTGCCTCCTGAGCCGCTCCTCCCCGTTGCTGATGCCGCACATGACGGGGGTCTGAGGCAACTCTTCCCATGGAAACAACCACGAGGTGCCTGCTTGTTCTGCAAAGCCAGGGCGAGCCTGAAATGAATCAGACAGTGCAAGAAGCAGCACAATTCAGGGAGCTTGTGCAAAACGGGTTGCGAGCCACTGAGAAAGCAGAAAATGCATAAAACCAACCTGAGGCACCGAGCCGAGGAAACCTAGGAAGCTGGGACTGCCACGTTGTTTTCAGTGGTCCCAGAGCAGCCCCTGGACAACCCCTGTCTTGCAGGTATAGAAGAGGGAGAGCTAATTTTTGATAAGGTATCACTTGGAGATGAGCAGGGACTTCCTAGGTGAAAATAAAATGCTAGCAGAGTTGAACAGCTTGCCTGTGAGGATAGGTGATAACCTGTTCTTAATTAGTTTCAGCATATTCAGATCTATGGTATGAGATCTACTATGAGATCTAGTGCACGATACGGACGGAGTTGCTGATGGATTTGATTGCAGACTGATGCACTTTCACAAGTCCTTGTCCAAGGATTTTGCCCCTTTCCTGGCTCCCTGCTGCTCACTGTAAGCACTCCAAGGCAAACTGAGCCATGGTGGTTGGTCTCCTTCCTTCTCTTCTCTTCCTTCCTATCCCTGTGCAGGGTGGCCATGTGCGTGGGGAAGTGCAGCCGGATTTTGGGTCCCTCTCTGCTAGTGCTGGGCACACTCTCCATGGCAGCCAACATCCTCCTGCTCTTTCCTGGTGGGGCATCAAAGTACCTGATGGAAGGGCACATCAGCCAGCATGCCAAAGCCATGCCAGGCATCTGGGGAGGTGGCATCACTGTGAGTACCGTGGTTTGCACGGCATCCTTCCTTATGTGTCTGGAGCAAAGAAGAAAGGATGGAGCAGGTGGCTCCCCTTTGTCCTCCAGCTGCTTTTTCCTTCCTGCAGGTGATGCTGGCAGCGACCCACATCACAGCGGTGGGGTGGCGATGTGCTGGCTGCTCTGACTGTGGCACCCGTCGCAACGTAAGGCAGTTCTGGGCCCCCCGTGCCAAAGCAGTCCCAAGCAACGCATGGTGGGATGTGGTGGGTGGCCCCTCTCCCATGGTGGGTTGTGGCAGGGTGTCCCCTCTCCCACGGCCCCACTGTGGGATGCTGCATGGTGTCACCTCCCCAGAGGACAGGGCTTCCCAAGCATGCTGGGCTGTGCCCCACCGCATTTCATGTCTCAGCTCCCTGCCGGCTTCTGCCCAGCTTGAGACAGCCTAGTGATGGCTCCATCCTCGTCTCCCCAGGACTGGAGCCCCTTGGGGTGAAGGGGATGGGAGTTTTGTCCCCCGTACCAAACTCCACCAATAATATGCAGCTATGGTTCGGAACCTGCTTGACTTTTGGTTCCTCCCCACGCCCCTCTCTGGGTGCTGCCCACAGGCTTTCATCTCTGCTGTGCTCTCCAAGCTGGCGCTCCTGGGTGCTGCTGCCTGCTTCATCCTCTCCGGGGTGGGTTTGACCAATGGACCTCTCTGCTTCTACAACGCCACCCAGCGTGGCCATGGGCATGGCACCCACTGGGGTTACCCCTTCCTGGATGCTGGTGGCCAGGAGCCTGACATCAGGTGAGGCAGGGGGTTTGAGTGGCTGGTGCTGCCTTGTCAGCCTACTGCTAATTAAGTTGGTGTTATTTATGGTGGGTGGGGTAGGTGGGCTTGCTGGGGGTGACACATGACCTCAAGAGGTCCTCACCTTCTGTGGCTTTGTGCATGGTGCCTCCCATCTTCATCACCCTGCTGACCTTGCTCGTCCTTGGGATGGACAGGGCCTCTGGGGCACACTGCCATGGTGGAAAGTGATGTGAATCCTGACCTGCTGCAGGGCCTCATCTTGCATCTCCTCCTCTCCTTGTTATGCAGGACAGAGAATTATCTGTATGATCGTAATATCTGGAACATCTGCCTTGAGCCAGAAGGCATTGTGGCCTGGAATGTTGTCCTCTTCTCCCTCCTGCTGCTCACCAGTGCTGCTGAGATGGTACTGGCCTCCCTCCAGATCCTCAACGGCTGCCTCGGGTGCCTCTGTGGCTTTTGCGAGGGGAAGTAGAGACCTGCTGTGGTGCCAGGAGATTGGTGCTTGGAGAATGTATCATCTCTGGGTGTCCCTTGGCCAGTGGCAAATACCATGGTGGGAATACGCCAGGAACTGCGATACCATCCTGGTGCAAGAGCCCTGTGCAAGATGGAGAGAATCCCCCCTGGGGCACAGTCGCCCTATCCTGCGTGAGCTGTCAAAGCAAGGTCCGTGGGTTAGCATGCAAAGGGTTGTCCCCGTGGAGAGCTATCCCTAGGGGATACCTCTTCCTTCTTCCTGGAGCAGATGCTCTTGGGGCTGGCAGCCATTGGGGGTTGGAAACCAGCCCAGTGAGGGGT
Source organism: Todiramphus chloris collaris (assembly GCA_025345505.1). Taxonomy (NCBI): domain Eukaryota; kingdom Metazoa; phylum Chordata; class Aves; order Coraciiformes; family Alcedinidae; genus Todiramphus; species Todiramphus chloris. The sequence goes on from JANVCC010000030.1 coordinate 10,288,936, forward strand.
GAAGGTGAGGACCTTTCTGCTGGCATCCCAGCACAAGCCCAATGGCTTCCCCAGCCACTCCTCATTGGCCTCCACCCCCCAGAAGTGCAAGATGTGTCATGATGGTATTTGTAGAGATAAGAGCTGGACCACTGGCTTATTTTTGTTAATCAAGCTGTATTTAGGGCAGCTTGTGTTGGTGGTTGTCTCCCGCCTGGGGCAGGAGAGGCAAAGGAGACCAGAGAAGCTGAGCTGGGCTCCAGCTCGGGGCTTTGGATGGAGTTATGCTGGGGGAGGCAGTACTGGAACTGAGGTGTACCCCACCAAAGTTCACCCACACACCCCCGTGGGCAAGCAGCAAATGTCAGGGGCAGCTGCTCATCCCCCTGACCCAGGCCCCCATCCCACCATCTACTGCTGCACTCACAGGCGCTGACACCGGCTTCACTGCGTCCTCATCCCCTAAACCTTTACAGGGACTGAGTGTGGGTACAGACCTGAACCTGCCTGCGCTGGGAGGATGTTTGCCCCCATAGTAATAAGGTTCAGAGAAAAGTAGCTTAAAAAAACACCCCAAGCCAGCAATTAGACAAATTAAACAGTAACTAAGGGCAATTGTCATGGTTTAACCCCACAGAGCAACAAGGCACCACACAACTCTTCGCTCACTCACTCCTCCCCCCAGCACGATGAGGGGGAAGAGACCTGGAAGGGTAAAAGTGAGAAAACTCATGGATTGAGAAAAGAACAGTTTAATAATTGAAATGAAATAAGGTAATAAAAACCAAAACAAACAAACACCAACTTGTAATGAAAACGAAAATAACAGAGAGAAATAAAACCCAAGAAAGACAAGTAACATGAATGTGAACAATTGTTCACCCCAGCTGCTGCCCAGCCAGTCCCTGAGCAGCAGCCTCCCTGTCCTAGGGTATGGACTATCCGTGTGGTCCCTTGGGGCCAGCTCTCCTGGCTCTCTCTGCCCCAGATTTCTGTGCAGGCACAGTCTGCTCGCTGGCCAGCTGCTGTGAGGAGCAGAAGAGTCCTTGACCCTGCGTTAGCCCCGCTGAGGTGTAACGAACACATCCCTGTGTTCCCAACACTGTTCCCAGCACAAACCCAAAACCACAGCCCCCTACCAGCTACTGTGAAGAAAAGTAACCCAGCCCCAGACAAAACCAGCACAACACATTGGGAGAGTCCATCGAGAAAAAGAGGAATTGGCTGGAACAGGATCATTTAAAGAAGCAATTAAAAAAAAAAATCTATGACTGTGGGAGGAAAATCCTGGGAGCATGGTGGTGGTATCAGGAATGGTCCAGCTGACCTGGCACGCATGGGTGGCAGGGGCTGCCCCAGCTGCCTTCTCCTCTGCATTGCTGCTGTTGTCCCCATTGTGTATTTCATGGTGTGGCTCATGTGCTGAGAAAGGAGCCTGGGGCTGGGCTGAAGGCACAACCCTCCATGCTCAACCAACTACATAATTAAAAAACATCTATAAAAATGAAATACCCCCCCTTTTGGAATGGCAGTGCATGCCTTCTGTGTGATGTCAGCTGGGCTGGCTCGCAGCAGGCCCTCGGGCTGTCAGCATCCCAGAGCTCTGGGGGCCTTGGCGTCTGGTGCTGGGGGACCCGATCTGGGGAGGCACTAGGAGACGAGGCAGCTCCTTCTGCCCCACTTCCTGCGACGCGGGGCATCACTGGCCTGCCGAGGAGCAGTGGCTGTCAGCGGGATGTTCTGGAGAACATCGTGCAGTGTGAACATGCTGAAGGAGATCTGCTCGTAGGGTGACCGTGTGCCGTTCTCGTAAAGGCAGGCAAAAGCGATGGCTGGGCCACCAGAGATGGAGGTCTCATTGTAGGGCAACTCCATGTAAGCCAGGTCTGAGTAAGCACTCGGACCCTCGTAGATGACCCACGGCTCGGTCCAGCTCTCCACGTCCCTGGGGAAGGTGCTCAGGTGAACCCCCATGTTCACACGTGACATAGAGCTGGTGGGGTGGGAGTAGAGGACCCACGTTGGTGCTTGGAAGAAGGCAGCAGGGCTTGGCATCACTGCAGGGTCCCTTTGGACCAGGGTGATGTCACGGCTGTGGTGCCCTGGGGTAGGACAGCCCTCCTCGAGGTCAGCTGGCTCACAGTGGCTGCTGGTGGCCATGGCAGGCAACTCATCATCTGCTGCCTGCTGAGTGGGCAGGGACCAAAACCCTGGGAGCATCACCGAGGGCAGCCGTCGAGCTGAGCCCCTGAGGGCCATCACAGGGTCCCGTGAGGTGGCTGGGACGTACACAAAAGGTGCAGGGAAGCCAATGACGCTGCCGTGACAGCCATGAGGGGGCTCGACCAGCCGCTGGACCAGCTGCCCCCCATGAAAGACGGCCCCGTCATCTGTGCTGAGGGCCTGGACCCTGAAGCCCAAGGGGCTGCGGGCATTGCAGTAGAGGACATTGGAGCCGTCCTCCTCGTCCACCGAGACCAGCTGGCACTCGCCTGTCTGCAGGTTGGGGATGAATTCCCCAAAGCGCCAGCCCTGGCCGTGGTCATCGCTGTAGAAAGCAAAGGAGTGGGGGGTGGTCTTGCAGAGCTGCCCGAAGCACTCCTTGCAGTCGATGTGGTAGCTGTAGGCAGGCACCAGCAGCCGCCCGGACCGCAGCTGGATCCCGTGCCCAGGGCCCAGCGCGAATGTGGCCCAGTCTGGGGAGCAGAGATGAGATGAAGGTGAAGAGTGGCCTCTATGGAGTCCCTGCCATGCCCAACATGGGTCTCCAAGACATCCCCCCAGCCTGTCCAAACAAGGTGCCCATTGCTGTCTGTGTGTCCTCACACGTGGTCCTTCTCTCCCCCCATGCAAGCAATAGAGATACTCCCTCTATCCCCTTTCCTTTCTGCTTGAGGTCCTCTTCCACCCCATCTCTTTGCTGCTTGTGGGCTTCCTACCCTGACACCACCTCCAGCCACACCACAGGTGGCTCCAGGAAACCAAAACCCATGGTCTCCCTCTTGCTAGCTCTCATCCCCCCTCATTGCCCCTCTCTGATGGGCTACCTTTGATGGCCCTGCCAATGACCTGCTGTGTAAGGTCTGTGGCTGTGCTCCAGCTCTGGCCCTGGTCAGTGCTGGTGACACAGCAGAGGCGGGTGACATTTTGGCCAGTGACGATCTGATAGGCTTCCGGCGTCCTGCCCAGCACCGTGATGAAGAAAAGGAAGAGGGTACCAGTGAACTCATCGTAGAGCGGGCAGGGGTTCATCGACCGGTGATGCTGCAGCGTTGCTGTCTCCAGCACACGCATATCTTCCCACTGCCCAAGGAGAAGGAGGAGGAGGAGGAGGGTTGAGAACCACTCCTCATCAACTGACCCAGCCTCCCCACCCCATGCAGGTGCCTCCAGGAGCTTGGCTATGCTCTGCAGAAGCCGTGTAGGATAATCACCCAGCTCTCCCTGTGCCCCCCAGACCAGTGGGTACCCCCAACCCCAGGTGCATCCCCTGACCCACCTCCACGTAGCTCCTGTAGATAGTGCCACGGCGCAGCACCAGCAGGTTGGCGTGGGCATCGTCGGCGCTCAGCCGCTCCTCGGCGAAAGCCAGCAGCTTGGCCACGCAGGGCAGGTAGAGCAGAGCAGGCACACGGTACGTGACGCCGTTGGACTCCTTCTCAAAGAGCACAGTCCGGGCAGGGAAGTGCCGGGAGCCCATGGCATTTGTGGCAGCAAGACACAGCCCCACCCTGGTGGATTGATGAAGTGAGGACAACCGGCTGCTGGGCACGACTTGTTCTTAGAGGGGTCTGGATTGGTGGGCTTCAGTTTGGGGAACCCTGCAGGAGCATGAGCTGCATGGCAGGTCACTACGAGCACGGCTTGGGTTGAAAAGGGCTGTACTGCTGCAGTGGCAAGTCACTGCTGCTCAGAGATCAGACAGGAGTTTGGGTAACACTGAAGAGACTGACCTGGGCTACCCTGAAATAAAATCAAATTGATCCGCAAGATGCTCTTCAAAAGGGGTTTCTGGAAAACCGAGGGCAGTCAGCAGAGGGGAGGCTGAGACCTGCGGTTCCCCACTCCCACTGTCACAGAATCAGAATTGTTCTGGTTGGAAGAGACCGTCAAGTCCAACTGTTAACCCTGCACTGCCAGGTCACCACTAAACCATGTCCCTTGGCACCACATCTACACATCTTTCAAACACCTCCAGGGATGGTGATTCAACCACCTCCCTGGGCAGCCTGTCCCAGGGCTTTACAACCCTTTCTGTGAAGAAGTTTCTTCCTAATACCCAATCTCAACCTGCCCTGGTGCAACTTGAGGCCATTTCCTCTTGTCCTATTGTTTGTCACCTGGGAGAACAGATCAAACCCCCACCTGGTTACAACTCCTTTCAGGCAGTTGTTGAGAGTGAAGGTGTCCCCTGAGCCTCCTTTTCCCCAGGCTAAACACCCCAGCTCCCTCAGCTACTCCTTGTAAGATTTGCAGTCTAGACCCCTCACCAGCTTCATTGGAGTGTGTCCAAAGAAGGGCAACAAAGCCGGTAAAGGGTCTAGAGAATAAGGTCGAGAGGGTGTTGGGGGAGCAGAGCCCATCTCTGCATGGCCAAGACCCTGGGAGCAGTCCAGGCTCCTTGCGACGGGGTCAGGGAGCATTTCATCCTGTGTTTCTGGTGCCTGCAGTACAGCAGACCCAGCCAGCTCCTCTTTTCCCCCTCCCCTGCAGGGGAAACCTGGGGTGCAGGACATGAACCATGTGGGCCCTGGCCAGGCTGTGCCCGTGGCAGCAGGGTGAGAGCACTGCCCAGCAGCCCTTCCTTCGGAGACAGCAGCAGTGCTGCTGCCATCGGCTGTCCCCAGGTTAGGTGCCCCAGGTTATCACCGCAGAGGGAGATGTGCATCCACTCCAAGGTGCAGCTGGAGTAGCTGAGGGCAAATTTCACCTGTGTTTTAATTAGGAGCTCTTGCTGATCAAACACGCCACGGAGAAAGCAAAGGCACTCACCAGGTCCCGCTCAGCTGGGGGTGTCCGCTCGGTCCCTCGCCCCCACCACGGGGTAACAGCAGCTCCTGCAGCCACCAGCTTTCTGCAGCGTTGGTCACCTCACTGCTTCGCTGCCACCCTCCCCTTGTAGGGTCCCCACCAATGGGCACGGGGCTCCGGGAAAAAGCCCTGAGTCAGCAGCGGCGGTCACTCCTGCAGCGCCGGGCGGCACAAAGGCACCATTATCAGCCTGGGCAGAGCCAGGCTGCAAACGGAGCTTTGGAGCAGGGGGGAGGCGTTTGCATCTCCTGCCTCAGTTTCCCGCCTGCCACCCACTGGAAAAGGCCAGACCTTCCCACCCCGGTGCTGCAGCTGTTCACCATGGTCCGCCCCAGCCAGGAGCTCAGTAGCCTTTGGGCTGTGGTCTGGAGGGTCCCAGCCTTCCCAGGCCTCTCGCCCACACACAGGTCAGCTGCTAAGGAATTATGTTTGTACTTACACCCCCCCCTCCACCAGCAGCTTAGCTGAAAGGCTTGACAAAACTCACGCAGCACGTCACGGATCAGAAGCTCCAAGGTGAAAGCTTAGGCTCAGGCTGCAAAACTGGCTGGGAAAGGCCCCCAAGGGTTGCCCAGGCTGACAGGTGTGGCCACCATCTCCTCCACCCTGGCTAGCCACAAACGCCTCCTAAGCCTGGTTATTTTACCCAGTTGCTGGAGTAGAAAACCATGAAGGGGATGTTAGTCTGCTGTTGTTCCCATTGTACAACACATGGGTTGCAGAGGGGTGCAGGCTGCACTGCAGGAGGTTAACCCTTGCCTCAGCTGGCTCCCCCGGCTACCTGATAGCTTTAAAAGAAGCTGAGGAAAATCCCAGCTTTGCTTCTCACCCACTCCCTTCTGACAGCACCTCTCCTGCTTCCTGTGCTGAGATGCTGCCCAGCTAGCTTCACCCCCAAGGTGAAGCTGCAAGGCAAGGAACGAGGGATCAATTATCCCAGTCATGCCATCCCAGGTCCCTGCTGCCACCCTGACTGGTGCAAGTGGGAGGAGATGCTGCCTAAGCTTTGAGATACTGCACCATCCGTGATGGTGGGTGTGCTGGAAACCAGCAATGGGAGATCATGAGCAACAGTGATGCCAAAGCTGCTGGGCTTGGTGCTGCCATGCCTCTGACAAACCTTCCCAGCACCAGCAGGGTGCTGGCTAACTAGCAAAGACGTTCCAGGCAGGTTTAATTACTTCCTTCAGTAACGAGGTCATGCCCTAAAGAAGCAGCAGCCATGCCTCACTCCCCCCTCTCCTAATCAGTGGGGGAGAGTTTGACCAACTCAGAAAGGGGGAAGACCAATGAAGCCTTTGCTGATCAAGAGCTTCAGGGATGCAGAGACAAGGGGACCATCTATGCCCAGGGATGAGGGACCCTCGCCCTCGAGAGAGGGCTGAAACCACAAACCAGGCCCACCCAGGGGAGTCCCAAGCAGTCACAAGTGGTGCAGAGGCCCCCTGCACCCCATGACACGCATGAGAGGGGCATCGGGTGTGCCAGCAGGGAAAGGCTGTGTGCCAATGTGCCCAGCTCAGGACTCCCATCTGAAAAGCAGCCCCAGCACTGCACGGTGGTCAGGTGTTGTTGAGAATGGATGTTGTTGAACGGGAGAACCCCTGTTGCGTTCTCCTCCTCATTTCCCTCCCCTTCCCCTTTGTTCCCTTAAATGACAAAAAGCCAGACTTGCTGTAGTGAGCTGTGATCAGCCAGGACGTAATGGCAATTAAATAAAGCTGAAGGCAAGCAGAACGATTAAGCCTGTGATTAACCATTAAGAGGGAAGAACACCTAAGCCATCCGAAAGCCTGCCCAGCGCTCAGCAGCAGCGGGCTGTTCCCCCTGCCTCGCAGCAGGGAGGAGGGACCACGCAGGGTCTGATCAATGCAGAGCCTTTAACTCAAGGCCCCCAGAAAGGGGCCCACCCAAACAAAGCACCCCCCAGCCCCACCTTCCCTTCATGTGCAAGAGTCCTGTGGGCCAGTCACGTGCCAGAAATGGGGTGATGCAAACCAGTGGGAAACCACAGTGGGTTGTTGTGTGACCTAGTTGGGAGTTGGGAGCTGCATCTTCTCCTGGAAACTGGTCCACTGCGAGGGCAAGCCTAACTGCTTCCTCTTCTTGTGCGGGTGTTGAACAGAGTAAAGGTAGGACATGTACTGGAGCTCTGGCATAACCATTTTCTGGCAGGTTCTCAGAGTCCTGTTGTCTAAGTCTTCTCTGAGGTTGTACCCTAGGATATTTGCAGCCCCTGACTGGAAAGGAAGGAGAGCTTTGTTCTTGATGTGATTCTTCCCCACTGCCTCCTGGTCTGAGAGACAGGTCTCCATGAGCTCTTTCTGTCTCATTCGCAGGTGATTCACCTCCTTCTCCAGTTCCTCGAGACCTATGGTCTCCTCAATTCTACTCCAGAAGCTCTGATTGAAGTGCAGGTAGAGCTTCCAGTCCAGTGAGCACCACACTTTTATCTGCTCCACGCTCTCTGGAGTCAAGGTCTGGACAGTGTCCTGGCTTCTGGAATTGAGCTTAAAGTAAACCACGTCATCCAGATCCCAGCACAAAGCATGCTTCAGGAGGATCATGGACTCATCAAAGTAGTCTGCTATCAAGATCAGGTGGAAGTTCTGTTCGATCTCCTCCAAGACTGCTTGGATGTACTTTTTGTTGACCTCTGCATTGTTATCATAGCCAAAGTCAAACCACATGGTATTCCTGGCATAGATGTTTTGCTTGTAATCTGCCGGATGGTAATACTTCCTGGGTGACGCCAAGTACTCGTTCACATCCCTGGAAATCCTGAAGGCAGGCACATTGTTTTTGTAGTAGATATAGGAAGACTCCAACAGAGGAATGGGATTCCTTAGGATGGAGAAGTAGAAGGTGTTCACCGGCATCACCTTTTGCACCTGTTTGCAGGGAAGAAGAAGACAGACAGAGTCTGGAGGCACTGTTTGTTCAGTGAGGTTTATCCGCAGGTGTTGTGACTCTTTCTTACCTCCGAGGGGTTAAACCGCAGGTGGTTGCACATGATGTTGTAGTTTTGTCCTATGGATTGAAATTCCTCCACAAACTGGGCCAGGAAGGTCCTTGGGTAGCCCAGGTGGACAAGCTGGTCAGCTGGGAGTGCAACGGTGAGGTTGTACCTCTCTGCGAACCTGAACATGATGTTCAGGACAGTGCTGCTCGCTGTCTTGTGGGTCTTGAGGAACATGACATTAGTCTTGGCATGGCAAGACATGGAAGGTATCACCAGCTTCTTGTGGCTCTTCAGGGTTCTGCAGGAAGTTAACAGATGGGGAAAACAGCTTCTCCAGTGCCATACCCCATCTCTGAGACCTGGCAAAGCCAAATCTGAGCAGGTTCTTCTGCTGATACCACACCTACAGCTGGTGCAAGGCACCAACCAAAACAAGCCCCATCCCTCTGGCATAGATATTTTATGTGTCTCCAGCTCCTCACTTACCCAAGGGCTTCAGTTCAATCCCCTTTTCCATAATGCTGATTTTGCCCTGGAGAGCTGCACTTTAGCTAATTTTATTCCTTGCCTGCCCAAATGTGGATCTAGGACCCAACTTCTGGCCACTGTCCTTCCATTGCCCAAACTTCATGAGACTTACAGCAAGTGTCACAGGTCAGATCCTTGCTGCCCTGTGCAGACAAAGCCATGCAACCTTGCTTCTGCTTTACTTACACATAATTTTTAATCTTGATATGGAAGAATTCTGACAGGAAGAGGAGTCCCACACAAAGGCCAAAAATGATGAAACATTTGATATGCCTGGAAGGAAAGAAAGAAGAGTTTCAGTGGATTTTTTTCTGATAGTTCAAATACAAATCACCAAACTTCGCATGTTGCCTTTGGGAATTTTTATCACCAGGAGCACAATTTTATGTCTCCATGCTGCCAGCCACCTTTGGCTCTCCCAGCTGTGTCAGCACATCTGGCATTAGAGGCAGGACAGTGAGATGTTGCAATACCACTATCACTGTCCTAATTTTTGCCTTTAGCAAGACACAGCCTACTTCAGGCAGAACCTAAGCTCTCCTGACAGCCTCCTGCTCTGAAATGTTGCCTTTCATTTTGCTTTTCTTTCAGTTTTCTTGGGTTTTAGAGCTTATTCAATATTCAGACATCTAGAAAATGAACCCTTTGTAGAGGTATAAGGACTTCCTTGGTAAGAAGTTTGAGTGTCTCTTGTAATCACGTTACTCCAGAAGATGGGGATCTCAATGAAACACTAAACTGACTTTTTTTTCAAGATAACTGAGTTTTTCTAATACTGAAAACCAGTTAATATCCAACAGCACATGTAACAACCTAGATACAAGCAGCTTTCAAAAAAGAGGACTCCTTCCCCACTGCCTAATAGCTCCTCCTCTCAGCCCACCTCCAGTCTCACCTAGGTCTCCCTTTCATCAGATTTTGGGCAGACTTTATACTGCCTGAGCTCAGAGGCAGCTCTGTGGACTAAGCAGCTCATCTACTCATGCTTTTCCTGGATAATGATGAGGGGTTCGTCTTTTCCAGCACTAACTAGGCAACCACCATGTATCACCATCAGTGAATTCTAGCTGGGACATGTACAGGATCTTTTGAAGGTTTGATGACCATAAGAAAGGAACTTTTCATCACCAAACTTGATCTGACTCCTCTGATCCTAAAAGCTTTTTTAACCCAGTGTGAATTCTGTGTTTTCAGACATCATTTTCAAAATGCAGCAGATCTGACTTTGGCTTTAAGTTGTTTTGAAAACATACAGACTCATTTACAATGTGGGATGGTCACACTTGTGGTTCCCACTCTCCTATGAAAGCAAAGAAGGCTCCAAGCCTGCCCAGTCTCAGGGTTGATGAAAGGCTTGCTGCAGGCTGGACCTGGTGGTCTTTTTCTACTGTTTTTCTGGCCAGAGGATCCTCACACATGGTGCTGTTGCACAGGATGGTGACTTTCATAGTCTCCAGACTGTACCATGTGAAAGACACTGAACGCCTCCTTCCAGCTGGCCTTACAAGAGTGAAACCACCAGCTTTAACTGGCATGGTCTACAGCCTCCCACTGACTGGCCACGGTATGACAAGCCAGGCTATGACAGTCTGGATTGGCAATGGAAAACTGGAGAGAGGATGGGAGCCAAATCCAACAGGACGTGAAGAGCTGCACATTAAATACAGCCATGGTAGCCAACTGCTCTAGCTGTGACTGGGCAGCCACAAACCCAGTGTAAACACAGTGGAAGTGCAGAGGTAAGTGGCAACATCACCACACCGCGATGGCACCACAGAAAAGCATTTGACTTTGTTCACCATGCAAAGCTGCCAGAAACCACTTTTGCTTCAAGCTTTGCTTTGCACAAGAGTGCTTTCCTTGTCCACCAGCACCCCGGCCAAAGTGAGACATCCTGAGGCAAAAGAGCCCTTCCCAAGGCCAGGGAAGACCCACAGCCAGAGCTGGTACCAACCTCTGATAAGAATTTGCAGCACAGCTTCTGCATGAAGAGTTTCAAGACATAGCTACAGGCAGTCTTTCATCAGCACTGTTTGGTCCCAAGCCTGTTAGGGGGACGGGGGTGAGACAATCCCCTTTTCTTTGATCACTCTAGGTATGTAAGTGGAGATGAGACAGGAGAAGAAATACAGAGGGGCCCACAGGCAGCAAGCAGGCTCACATTAAATGCAGTCCCTATTTTCTTGGTCTTTCATTTGAACTGAAGCTGACGTTGGTGTGACGGTTTTCCAAACCATGTCACCCTGCCTGCCTGGACGTCTTTCCTAAGCTGGTCTGGCCACATCCTTCTTCTGCACCTTTTCTGTAGAGTTTAATGTGTGCAATAATGGTCCACGCATTTGTTTGGATTGTGCCCCCAAAATGGTAACTCAGGTTGGTATTTTGTGGGGCAAACAAATCAGCATACACGTAAAACAAGATAGGGCAGGATCACAGTATGCTCCAGAAGGATTACCATTTCCTTCTGCTGCAGTAAGACAGGCTCTGTAGACCTCTACATCCCATGATATCTTAATAGTTTTTTATGTTTATAAAAGACTACACAGTGCCATCCTGCTTCCAAATCTTCAGACGCATAGCACACTGAGCCCATCTCCAGCGTAACTGGATGCTGCCAGCAGACCCTTTTTGTCTGGATGTGCTTCAAAAGCCCCAAACAAGTTGGCTTTTGCACCTGGAGACACAGGGAAGGATAACAGTCCGGATTACCTAGGAATGCAAAGGCTCGAAGTGTCGCTGGTGCAGAAGAAGGGAGTGGTACTGCAGTGCCAAACAAGTTATGGGCACAAATGTGCCAGCATCAAGCCCTGAGGGGACATGCAGAACTCATCCTCTCTTTGTGGCACCATCCTGAAGACATCAGCAACATGCAGCCAAAAGATGTCCATATTGTTGCTGTGAGTGGTGGCTGCCCAGCTTAGGTCAGGCTTGCCAAAACCATGGCAACTTCCTGCAATGGACAGTTTTAAGGAGCAAGAACGACTGATGTCCTTGGTATGTGGGCCACAGAGGTACCAGTCCTCATGCAGAAATGATGGGCTTCTTGTCTCGGGGGTGCCAAACAAAGCTACCTTATGGCATGGTGCTTGTTCCCCTGCCTGGGAATATATAGATGGAGAAGTATCTGCCTTCTAGCTCAGGGGGCGAGTCGGGTTAGGAGGGGACTGCAGTCATCTTCACCCTGCTGCACCTCAGCCCAGCAAATGCAAGCGATAGAGATATTCAGGGGAAGAGCCAAGAGCAGGGCTTGAGGTGATCCCCAGGGAGGAGCGCAGATGCCTCCAGAGGAGTGCATCTCTCCCCAGACTGGGTGCAGATGGAAGGAGAGGGTTGCAGGTAAGCAGGGTACTGGTCAGTGAGCTTGTGCAGCCGAGTACTGTGTCCAAACACTGCAGGGGGGTTTGTCCCCATCACCCCCCCCCACTGCACTCGCAGGGGCTGTCACTGGCTTCAGCATGTCCTGTGAACATGCAGATGGGGTTTCACCAGCCGCGCTGCACTCACCGCCCTAGCACACCTCTCTGACAGCCAGCACTGCTTCTAAAGGCTGTCCCCACAGTGTCACAAGACTGCAAGTCTCTGACCAAGCCACTGTAAATCTGCACGTGTTAGACCAACAGACAACATATTTATCATTGGCTAAAATATTCCCCATCCTTTAATCCCTTCAAGAAAGATGAGTCCCACTCATCTGAGAGCTATTTTACTGCTGACTATCTCACATGCACAGGCTGCAGGTGAATGGAGCAAGTACCTGGTGCTACGGAAGACAGAACTGATCTTTCATACGAACAGTGACAGCCACAAGCAGAGAGATTTTGTAACCACCCGGAATATCAATGGGAGCAAGGAGGGCATGATGCCCAGAATCATGGCTGCAGCCACCGCGTCCTTCCCCACACAACTGTGTGAAAGCATTTCACCTGGGGTGCACGAAGATGACACGGCCAAGAGTTGCAGGGTACGATCAGAGCCACCGTCTACTTTTTTGCCCCCTGAATAATCTTTTGCAAAGCAGAGTTCAAGAGTGAAAGCCGTAATTCGAACGTCACACAGAAGTTACCTAAGCACGTAACACATGCAAGCAGCCTGGAAGCCCTTTGAAGAAGCACTTGGGAGTCGATTGCTAAGACACGAAAGTCTTCTGAGAAGCCAAAAAATGTGTGGAGCTGTCAGCAGGGCTGGTGCCAGAGGTTCAACTTGCCTTTCCAACTTGCGCTGTGCCATCTCCAAGCCGCGAAGAAATCATGCAAAACTACTTCTCAGGCTGCACTTCAAGGTGCTGCTACTGATGCTTTAAGGCTTAGGACAACCTGCTTGTTCATTTGGCTTAAGCTGAAAATAACAGAACTCTTGTGTTGACCTAACAAGGTTCTTTCAAATTAAAAGACCTGGAATACTGGAAGGAAACATTCACAGCAAAATTAATCTCTACCCTGGAGCAAAGTGTAACTAACTCTATAGGTTGTAAAAAACTTAACAAGAGATTATCTGAACCAAACCTTTCTACAAACTACGTTTTAGTTCTGCACCCAAAGCGTTCACCTCCCTCTCCCCTTACCTTGAAATGCACCCAGGGATTTTCATGCTGCAAGGCAGAAAATATCTCCTTCACAAATCGACTCCAATACTCCTTTCCTCTATAAGCCTCTATTTCTAGCATCTCATTGCTGCTATAAATGGCTGGGATAGGTGAGGACAAAAGGAGTGGCTAGTTGTTCCCAAGGGTGGGTGGAAGTTAATTAGTAAGCCATGAAAAGCTCCATTACGGCATGACATGAACACAGATAGAAAGAGCTGCCCTGGGAGACTGGGTTTGCAACAGTTTTTCAGGGAAGCAAAGGTTTAGCAGGGACCCCTTCGTGGAGATCCTCGTCTCTCCTGGCTGCGGGAGGGAGGCACGGTGGGAGGGGGGCTCATGGCAGGATCCAGACAGCGTGGCAGGGGCTGGGGGATCATCAATGGCCCCTCTGTCACCCTGCACAGCATCACTGCTTGTTCAGTGCCCCCTCCCTGCCCACTGCCACGCTCCTTGGTGCTGCGGGCAGTGCCTGCCATGCCTTTCCTCCACCTCTTGCTCAGTGGTTTAGGACTGTTGATTGTCTGCCAGTAACATCTGACAACAGGAAATCAAAGACAACAGCAAAACAGGAATGATGCTGACCTATTGGAAATTCTCCTTAAAATATTTAAGACTCAAGCTCTTTGCAGTAAAGATGCGGTGATTGTATTTACAGGTTAAGATCTTGGAGACTTCGCTGTATCTGGGCCTTGGGAGAGAGAGCTCCTGCCCTTAAACGGATGTTATTTTATGGTTTGTTGACAAAGTGACTTTCTGGTGTTATTAACAACTGTTACAACGTGGAATTTGAGATTCCACCAAGGCTCCAGTATTCCAGCACTTCAGAAACTGAATTTGACCGTTGCAAAGTGCTCTGGGAGCATGATTTACCCTGCAAGCCTGGAGATTAGTTAATCAATCTCCCTGCTCCCCACGCCGGGGGTGAAGTCAATGCTCTCCTTATTTGGGCAACAAAGTTTTCCCACATCTCCCAGCCTGAAACAGATTAAGCTGTTGCTTTTCATCTTTTACGGCCGTGCCACTTCACTTGCACCTCCTGACACGCTCCCCTTTACCTCCTCACCCATGTGTCACCTTTCTAAATCTTCTGTGCTGGTGGCCCAACCTGCTACATCAAGAGCCAAGTCCTCAGCATTCTGGCATCCTTCACTTACATTGCTAAGTCTTCAGAGTGCCAAATATACAGCATTTCTTTTTAAATCACAGCTTTCTCAGGCCAGCCCTAACTCCAGTGCTTATCAAGATCCATAGAGTAGCAAGGTATAGGGTTGCTTTCTTTGAGTTTCTTAGTAGAACATGAGGCAATGTACTGGTTTACAAAGAATTTCTAGGGTTACTCTTGGCACAGTGTCAGCTGCTGCTGGCAGGGGGTCACATTTAATAGACTTCTTTCTCCTGTTAGTTATACGTCAGCTTTGCAATTTCTTGCTCAGAAGCTGGCAGAGCCCACAAATCACAAAAGACCATTTTTTACCCTTTTACCCAATTGATTCATTGCTCTCTCCTGGGGTGCTGTACACAGATCGTCAGGTTTGGTTACGCAGTAAAATACAGTCTCACGCAGAAGTACTGGGCTTCCTGAGGGCATGGGCTGCTCTGAGACTGGAACCAGTGAAGGTAAGTCAGCTGATGCAGAATTAGTTAGCTGGGGCAGGATGCCAAATTAATAGCTCCATACTGCCTCTGCTTCATGGGCCTGCTTGCTTAGGGAAGAGCTTTGTGGGTCAGCCCCTGTGGGCAGCTCAGTCCCACCCTGCCTGCTCATGCCCTTGCAGCAGCATGGGGAGGAGAATCGGAGGGGTGAAAGTGCAAAATCTCACAGGTTGAGACAAAGGCAGTTTAACACCTGAAGCAAAAGGTGCAGGTGCAAGCAAAGCAAAAGGAATTCCTTCACCACTCCCCACTGCAGGCAGCATTCAGCCTTCTCCAGGAAAGCAGGGCTCTGTCATGCGTAACAGTGACGTGGGAAGACAGATACCGTAATTCTGGCTGCCACACTTCCTCCCCCAACTTTTACTGCTGAGCATCATACGGTCTGGGAGAGCCCTCAGGTCACTTGGGGTCAGTTGTGCCAGCTGTGCCCCCTCCCAGGTTCTTGCACAACCCCAGCCTACCACTGGTGAGGCAGGGTAAGAAGCAGAAGAGATGTTGATGCTGTGCAAGCACTCCTCAGCAACAGCTAAAACATCCCTGTGTTATCAGCACTGGTCACAGATCCAAAACACAGCACCATACCAGCTACTGCGAAGAAAATTAACTCTATCCCAGCCAAAACCAGTACAGAGTCAAGTTCTTCCTCACTTGACTCTGTGCCAGAAGACCACTGCTTCAAAGTGTTGAGCATCCATATCCTCATCATTCTAATATTTAACTTTGTTCCAGAAAAAAGTAAAATTTTGGATGAGAAACTCCTATCATAATAATTCTTTTTAAAAATACTCCCCTCCCCCTATATGTGCTTACCTTGTCTCTCCTTCCTATATACAACTCTGAAGCAGTATCTGAAAGCATCACTGAAAACACAGAAGAGAAGGGTAATACTGGTGTTCAAGGTCTAGGAAAGATACTATAAAATAACTCCATGATACCTCCTCCCTTCTATTCCCTCAGGATAGTTGCTCCATTGTTTAAATGAAGCAGTAAACTTACATTGACCTTAAGGATCTTCATGTGCAAAGAAGATGGCACACTGTAGATGTGCCAGAAATCCCCTGGGCACAGCACTGGGTTGTCTGTCAGCCCTAACTCCCTCCCTGGCACTCTCTCTAAATGGAACTGAAAAAAAGCATTATGGAAAGTTCTGCTTCCCAAAACAAACAATTAAAGTCAGTGGTTTGGGGGAAAAAAAAGAGAAAGAATGGCCTAGGAAAAAGGCAGAGAATATAAACAGCCTGATCTGGAAAGAACGAGTGCATCAGCTTAACTTGGTGGAAAGCAGATCCTGTAAATTTCTTCTCTACCAATGTCATGGGCTTCCTGTATTTTTGCATCACCTGCTACAAAAACAGTGCAGGCGACTGTATTTCACATTCTGTCTTCTCTTTGCTAACCACACCATGGTTCCGTCTCCCCAAAGATGATCAGCTCCATTTCTCTGAGTGGTCCTGAAGAATGAAAGGAGAAGCCAGAAATGCACTGATAGCAGAGAAAGAGGGAGCTGGAGAGACAACAGGGCACTGCAGGTTGCATAACTGTGCAGTCAAGCTGAGAGAGTTGTGACCCTAGAATTGTATCATGAAGGGAGCTGCAACACAGTGCTGAGTGTAAGCCATCATTCTGAAAGCAATTCAACAGCTTGCAGCCTTGCAGAGATAGTGTTCTGGTTAGAAACAGAAGAAAGACTCTATAGGATGATTTTCTTACCAAATAAATAAATAAATAAATAAATAAATAGAGGCCTCCCAAACCAGTAGACCTGAATAAAAATCACTGGTCACCACACTCTGAGCACAGCCTGTGAGCCAGTTTCCTACGTGCCTTGCAGGTCACCCATCTGGTCTGTGCCTTGTCTGGGAAAAGGCTGTGGGAGTGTGGAATGCTTTGCTGTCATGCATGCAAACAACATCCACTGCTCTCCCCGTGTTCACAGTAAATGCTACTTTGTTGTCAAAGGTGGTCAGGTTAGTGACACTATTTGCCATCAGCAAATCCCTGGGCCTTTCCCAATCACCTGCTTTGTTTGGATCCGATAGCGCCTGGGTTGAGAGTGACTAGCAAACACTGACTAAACTAGGAGATGACTCACTGGCAGATGGCTTGGCTGCCTTCTCAGAACAGAAGGGTGACGATGCGGTTTTGTACACTAAACTGTAAATGACAATCTCTCCTGTCATCTCTGTTTTGAGACAGACTAGCAAAAAAAACCCCAAACAACAAAATCCCCCATCTTAGAATAGAACAGTTGGAAGGGACCTACAACAACCATCTAGTCCAGCCGGTGACCTGGTTTACCCTTGCAGCAAAGAAATTCTTCCTAATGTCCAGTCTAAACCTTGCCTGGCACAGCCTGGAACCATTCCCATACGCCCTGTCCCTGGACACCAGGGAGATCAGCACCTCCTGCTCCACTTCCGCTCCTCAGGAAGCTGTAGAGAGCAATGAGGTCACACCTCAGACTCCTTTTCTCCAAACTAGATGAGCCCAAAGTCCTTAGCTACTCCTCACAGGGCATGCCATGCAGTCCTGTCACCTGCTTGGTTGCCCTCCTCTGGATGCATTCAAGGGCCTCCACATCCTTCTTAAATCATGGTCCCAGAACTGTACATGGTACTCGAGGTGAGGCTGTACCAAGGCTGAATACAGCGGGATAATCACCTCTGCTGACCACCCAGTTAGGCTGTGTCTGATGTGCCCGTGGTGCTGTTTGCCCTCCTGGTTGCCAGGGCTCACTGCTGGCTCCTCTTGAGCTGCTGCTGACTAGCACCCCCAGGTCCTTCTCTGCAGGGCTGCTCTCCAGCCACTCCTCTCTCAGGACTTGTGTCCAGCATTACTCCATCCAAGATGCAGAATCCAGCACTCGGACTTGTTAAATACCATTTCAGTGATGATTGCTCAATGCTCCAATTTATCTAGATCCCTCTGCAAGGCCTCTCGTCCCTCAAGATTTTATTTTTGTACTTCTTTACTTTCCTGACTATTGCCAGATCTTCCAAGTTGCTTTTGGGTAACAACTGCCTGAACAGTTCTGTGGCCTCATCACCCTGAGCAGGGCGTGGGATGCAGGCACCAGTCTGCCCAGTGGCCAAGGAGCCTCAGAACCACCTCCACAAGGGTTAAGGGAGCACCCTGCACCTGCGTGCTGTATGTGGGACAACACTGATGCCCACTGGGTACAGCCTGTAGGTGGCATCACTGTCCTGACCAAAATCAGTGAGGAAGAGCAACATTTTCACTTAAGGATGATAGTATAGCATCCACAGGATCTTCTCCTGTGCCTCTGATGCCTCAGTAGTGCACTTCAAGGGAGGAAATGCCTCCTCTGGCTGGTGTCACTTCACTAATGAGTTAGAGCAAACTAAGGGGAAAGAGAGCTGGAACATCCAGACACAGTAACTGCAGGTTTGGTTTCAATGTTCAGATTAAACAGGACACCCCCACAGCCAAAATAAGTAGATTTTCCCCTGAAAATAGGTCCTTTATTCCTTTACTTGTTCCACCACGCTAAAGAAATAAAACAAGGAGCATTCCATGTGCTTGCTTTATCCATCAGTTTATGGCTAAAGTGCAGCTACAGAGCTAGAGACACCATCGTCACGGGACGGTATCCGCCTGCTTTCCAGTGAGTGCTGCTCTTAGGAACTGGAGGGCAGCACCTTGTATGGATTGAGGATCCCTTTGGGATCTAACATAGCTTTGAAACACTGCATTAGAACGACTGCCTCATTGGGTTTGCTGTACTGAATGAACTGCTTTTTCTTGAAGCCCAGACCGTGTTCCGCACTGATGCTGCCTTTGTATCTTGCAGTCCACTCATACACAAACGGCTCAATGGCATCCAGCAGAGAATGGCTATAGGACTCCGTCGTGATGTTCAAGTGCAAGTTTCCATCTCCTGGAAGAAAACATGGCAGAGGTGGCTCTGTAAGAAAATCTCAGTGGCCTTGCAATGCAGACTCGTTACTGCCTCCTCCCCGTACTCAAACAACGATGCTTTTGTCAGTCTTCAAATTGCAAAAAAGGACAAGCTCACTGTTCTTGCACAAGTGTCGGCCTCTCCGTGCACAAGTAATTTCAACAGGATCTCTGGTTTTCCATCCTTTCAGTACAATATTCAAGGAAGTGTTCTGAGTTAAGCTACTTTCAAATTCCCACTTTTGTGATTTTAAAACTCAAACAACTGTGCTGCATTAATTATTGTCCCACTACCAAGATGGCATGCCAAAGGCTTCCTCAGTGGTGTTTCATAATGATCATCAGATTTTAATATGGCCCTTCATCACTTTCTCTCTCCCTATTATATTTGTGCAATGTTCTAAATGCACTTTGGCACTGTGTCTACAGAAACGAAGAAAGAAGAACATTTTCTCCTTTTGCCACTTGCATGTGATGACACTTCATTAAGCACATAGTTGCTTGGTATTCAGATGACAAAACTTACAAAGATAAACACAACTGACTCATTCTCACTCTGGAACCTCTGCCTGCATCCCAGAAAACCTCACAGTACCCAGCCTAATCCTCAATATCAGAAGCAGCTTTTTTATGCAGACTTGTCCTTCCATGTCTTTTAAATCAAGCATGCTGAGAGTGTTCTGTTTTATTTAAAAAACCCCAACAGAACAGCTCCACTAAGCTACAAGTTTACCTGCTTGTAAAATCAGATTAGTTTCAAAGCATTCTAATAAATGTACCAGCCTTTCTGTGCTACCCTTACCACCCTCTTTTGACAGGTTAATGGCTTGAACAAAACTGATTTCCAATACAACTAATCACTTTGGACAAGAAAGTGTTTATCTACCAAATGTGTCTACGTACACTAATCAAACTGATGGTTCAATTAAAAAACCTACATACTTAACCAGAAAGTACAGAGGAAGAAGATAAATGACCAGTTCAGTGGCTGTCTGGCAACCTGCCATTAATATACAGAACACAGTCTGAAAGCAATGAAATTCAAACAAAGATCCTTATGCATGGGCCTCTTCTGACAGCTCTTGGATATTTAGGTTATGCCTCTCATTAATGCAAAAACAGCCTTTAAAACTACCAGGCAGTTGCACAGCAAAACCTGGAGCACAAGAGAGCAACCACCTTCTTTCCCAGCACCCACACTTACCTAAGTGGCCGTAGCCCACCACGTTCTTAGCACTCTGTCCCAGACGAGCCCTCATGTCGGTCACGAGATCATAGAGCTTTCCCACAGGGAGAGAGATGTCGTATTTGTAGACATAGCCATCGTGAGTGAGGGCCTCTGTGATCCTCTCCCGCAGGCTCCATAGTGTCTATCAGCAAAAGAACAAAAATACACATAAACCAAGTACCTTTTTGGTTCCATGTGTTGTGGCAGGAACACAGCTATGGGCATTCTTTCAAAAGCTGTTTTGGGTTTCTCAGGAAGTGGGGATGTGCCTCCTCTACTGAACTGCAAGGGTCAGTTTGGGAACTGGGGCTGGAAGAAACATGGGTCAGTGTAAAAGACTCGTGTTCACTGGGCAGACACAAATAACTGTCCTTCTCACTGGGACATGATGTGTCCCTTTGTTCCCTGGGACCACAATTTCTGTCTGTAACACACTGTCACACTGGCCTATGGGATGCTGGTCACTCCTGGTCTCGCTGACAACTCAGTTTCTGGTTTCAATAGTTTTCAGGCAATTTGGGTCCTACCCTAGCAACTACTGTAAGATGTCATTTATTATTCTGATCTTTTCAAAAGGGGAAACTTCCACTGAAACTCCAAATACACAGGCCTTCTGGGAAGAGTCAGCAGTGCTAAGTATTCTGTCCTAGCATTCTTACTCAATATGCCAAATAAGCCACCAGATCACTCAGGGACATTCATACCAAACATCAGTCTCAACATTTCCCTACTAAAAATACAAATCCAAGTAGAGAATCATGTCAAAGAGATTTGCGCAAGAGGAAACAATGACTTGCCTTTATTTTCTTATCATCTGTTGCCACAGTCCCATCAGTGACCAAACCAGAAGTCATGACCTGTTCTAGGAAGCTGTTCAATTTTTCTTCATCGTGGGTCGAGTTGGAGCCTGAGGTTTCAATTAAAACATAAAAAGGGCTGCCTGAAAGTGAGGGAGAACAGCATAAGCAGGTGCTCCAGGTAAAAGCACAAGAATTTAGTGCAAGTTCTGCAGCTTTTCCCAAGTGTGGCATATTTCATGACACTGCTCTACTGCCCAGATTCTCTGGTGCCAAGTGAAAGGGCAGCTCCAGTGGCAATCTTATCTGTAGGGAACTTCACTTATATGCTCTATACTTTTTTACCTAGCCACCACTTTTCAGAAAACTATCAGTTTTGTGGTAACCAGAAGTAAAAAGTGCCATCTTTAAAGACTTCCACCCAACATGTTTGGAATTGAATACTGGGTACAAAAATTATGAGGGAAGCCCACACACTCACTGACATATAAACGTAAAACGAGGCTAAAAATCCGCAAGCGGTACAATGCCTCTTTCTACATCATGAACGACACTGGTACCTGCCACTGGGCTGGACAGCTTGAGGTGTCTCTCGACCAATTCCATGCATTTCTCATCCATGAACTCACAGGCAGACAGGATCTCTCCCAGCATAGCTCGGCAGGTTGTAAATGTTTCCAGAACTTTAGTGAAATTCTGACACCCTTCAGACAGAACACAGAGAGCATTCAGGAACAAAAAACAGGCCCCCAAAACCTTGTAAGAAGTTTTAAAAAGTCTGTAATGCCTCAAGTCACTTTTCCCATCTCCAGAAAATGTAGGCTACAACCTGTGTGGGTTTAGATCAGCTATTCCTGTAATGGTTTGAACTGAGCAGCACAGCAAGAGGTTACAACAATTAGTCTCTGCTGTGGCAAGAACCGCTTTAACGCTCGGAGACAGTTCACACTGAAATGTCAGCCCCAGCCTCAGTTCTCAGCACAGGCAAGAAGGCAACCCAAGAGAAACTTAAAGGTCACTGTGAGAGTTCAGGCAAATTCTTGGGTCCACTGCACATACCCCATAGGTCTGTCAGTGCTTGGGGTCTACTCATCCCCTCCTAGGAGTTTAGTTCTTTGCTCTCAAGGCCGCAGCTGATATGAACAAGCTGTTTAAGAAGCGCCTGCTGGCCTTGGAGGCTTTTGAGAAAAAAAACAAACAGTCTCAGTGAAGGCTCCCCACAAACAACTCTGTTAAAAAGCCTCAATATGGCCATCCCTGCTCATCCTCACTCAGAAGCAGCTTTTAATCAGCTGTGCCTGGCCATGTACCCTGCTGACCCAGACCCCAACCTGCAGATCTGATTTCCCAGCCTTGCTTTGTCACTATGGACTCACCCGCTGACCACTGGATTGTGGCTGCCTCTACCTGCTGTCACCAGACTTGTCCTGCACACCTCACTCAGGTGATGCCCTCATCAGCAACGGCACTGTCCTGCCTGCCTCTTCATCCTGCTAAGCTCCTGGCTCCCCTTCTCTTGCAGAGCAACCTGCACCTGCAGATTACACATTTACACCACAGATATAAAATATCTGCACAGGTATTTTAATGTACACCACCAAACTATTTCTCAGAAACAAGCTGATGCTGGTAGGCCAGCTCAGCAGGCTGGTCAGTACTTTCTTCTCTCCATTCCTATTCCCTTGTCAGCCTCTGAATTCCGGTGTGAAATTAACATCAGCTCCTACCTAGGAATGCCAGATTCACAGCCTTAGGTTTCTGAGGACAGAGTATGGAGACAGCAGTGATAACTCCCAAGGTCCCCTCAGATCCAATGAAAAGCTGCTTCAAATCATAGCCGGTGTTGTCTTTGCGCAGAGATGTCAGGCAGTCCAGAGCTGAGCCATCAGCCAGCACCTGTAGGAATACAGAGATCCAGTCAAGGCACCTCTATAGAAATCTCCTGTCATAAGCTTGCCTGCTACCAAACTGATGAGAAGTTGCCACTAGCCTCGAGCAGTGGACACCAGCTGCAGCCTGTTCCCACATTCCTGTCACTTCTCCTCCACTCCCAGGTCTTCCACCCCTCTACATCCTATCTCACTTCTTCCCCTAAACTCTTCTGCTTCTTTTTTCACGGTGATGTTTGTGTATGTTCTAGCAGGACAAATAATAACAGAAGATCTAGTTTCTCTCCTTTTCTTACTAGTGGTTGTGAAGATCAGACATTCTTTGCAGTCCTATCTCCAGTTAGTCCATAGAAACAAAGAACACTATTTCAAACAGTGAGCACAGTTAACCAGAATGAAGTAAGCCCTCCACCACCAGAGCTTGAAATCAAGGCTGAATCTCTCTAAGACATGTTATTAAAGGCTGCTTTAACACTAGGGGGACTAATCTGAGGACAAAAGCTCTCCCTCCTGGGCCTACACAATAAAATTAAACCAGGCTTTTGTTACCTGACCAATTTATTTTCTACTAGCTCTCTGCTTCCATGTCCCAAAATCTTTCAGAACCCCTAATCCCAGCCTTTTACACAGAGGCACAGGCCTATAAGCAAAAGCTGGCTGAGGAACAGCAAAGACTCTAGGGGAAAGCCAGCAGCCAAACAAACCAAAAGCAGATGGCTCTATTAAAAGTCAAGTAAGCAGCCACTAGAAGAGAGTACTGGAGGATGGATTTATCAGAGGTTCCAGAGGCAGAGGAACCAACCTCATGCATGTAATCTGGGATGACCAAATCTCACCCTGCCTTCTTTTTACTTCCCTGGATTAGAAAATCACCTAATATCACATGTGTCAGTAAGGATAGAGGTAGAAGCTGGAAAACTGTTTGCAAAAACAGATGGTACATGCATGAAGACACTTGATGACCCTTCTCAAAGGAGCCATACAAATTAAAATTAAGTGTGGAAGACTGGAGAGGAACTTAACTGCATAATGAACATCTGAGGGCTAGAACAGCAGGAAATGGTAAAAAGTACTGGTTAAAATACGCAATGGGAACTGCCAAGTACTGGCCTTACCACTTCCAGTCCCAGCACTGTCCCTCGGAGAGAGCCGTATCTCAAGAGCCGTAAGCCTCCAGCATTAGTGGCCACATTGCCACCGATGTGACAGCTGCCCTTTGCTCCCAAGTCAAGTGGCATGATAAACCCTTGCCCCTCCAAGTACTCATTGAGCTTCTCTAAGATGCAGCCAGCCTGGCACACGAGAATGCCTGCAACATAAACATCATGCTACAGGCTGATGCCCAAGAAGAAGGTGCCTTTTCAAGGGGTGGGATAAATACAAGTAGATGCAACCACCTCTTCCTCCAAAACTTTCTGGGATTCAACTTAAACACACAAGAAGTCTATGTATGCTACGGGGCATTGTCCTACCCCTCCTCAAGCCTAGGGAAGCTCTGACATTGCCTTAACATCTGGTTATCCACAACTCTGGACTGGTAAAACACAATGATGTTAAGTGTATCTCCGCCTGTTGCTCTCTCCCTCTTACCACTCTGATTCCTAACCCTCCCAAATCCAAACAATGTGTAAATTTTCCCCGTCCCTTCCCTCTACTAGTGCAGTCATCAGGTGCCTTCTTCAACTCTGTCATTCTGCTCCCCCTGCTGGTTTTCTCATGTATGTTTCTCTTTGCTCTTTCTGCCATCAGATGTATTTTTATATCTGCTACTGTTATAACCTAAGGACTACATCAGCAGCAGGAGCCTGGATAAAAACAAACCTGTGACATCCCTTATGAGGCTGCTGGGATGAACCCTGCTGATCCTGCTGTTAGCAATTCCCAGGAAAGTGGCTGGCTTAGAGTCTGGGGCTCATTTCTGTGCCTTACATCTCTGATATTTACCAGAGACCTTGTCAAAGCTGATGATCTGGTTCATTAAAGATGTGGAGAGAATGATCTCATCAAAGACAGGAATGCTGCCCCCAACAAGGCCTGTGTTACCACCCTGTGGGTTCACTGCCAGGTTCCTCTCATAGCAGTACCTGAAAAGAAAAAGGTTTCTAAATTTTATGCATTTCAAGACCATAATCCAGTCTATGAGAAGAGTTTCACTTCCACATGACCATCTACGGTTGTGATAATGTTCAACGCTCCTCAAAATTAAGCAGTGTTTAGCCTAAAGATTAAATTGATAGAAAGGGACAGTTTTGCTGCAGAAGTGAGAAAGCACAACTCCTTCCTTACTAAACTAACCCCAGCACTGAGCAAAGGAATGAACACTTGGGGTTACTGCCATGCATACCTTACTCTATGTAGCAGTCTCCTCTTAACAACTCGGCTTCCTCAGTGGGCTCTGACAGATGATCTCTGGCAGTGGTTTAAGACATTACTGCCCTCCTCCTCCTCTCAAGAAATGAATGCCCTATAGGCAATAAAGTGTGTGCATCTATGGGGTTGAACTCGACGATCTTTGGAGGTCCCTTCCAAACCCTAACATTCTGTGATGTCTCAGCTGCTTCACCTCCCAGCCTGCCATATCCCTGCAAAGCACCACCCGTCAGGTCCTCCCCCAGACTCACACAAGTTCTTGCACAACAGATGGCACAAAGCCAGACTGCACCAGCGGTTACTTCAGAACCCTGACTTCACTGTGCTCTGTTTCAACAGAGCTAGGAGTGGGTTTGTGCAGCTTTTAGCTCTTCAGCCAAACAGCAACCCTGTACATTGATGCCAAACTGGAGGTGCACTCACACCACCAAACCATGGAAGCATTCTTACTGATTTAGTGGACAAAATATTAGCTCCTCAAACTGCCTCATTCTGACCTAACCTTCTTTACCTTTTCAGACAGACCTGCCTGAATCCTTCAACACAAGTGCCCCTCATGAGCACTGGTACAGTGTCTTTTTCTCTACTAAACTGTCAAAATTAAAGTCATTGATACTGAATCCACTTGCTTATCTCTATCCACCTCCATTTCTTTCCTCTACACTAAGCACTGTTAAGATCCTTCTATTCAAAGCCAACAGCATTAACTTGAGGAGTCTGCTGCTGCCCACTTATCCTTTGCAAGGATTTTTGATGAATTTTGTAAAACAAATCAAAGTTCAGCCTTTATTTCTGCCTGATACTGACATGACATCATCACCCCTGAGAAACTGAGGGCCAGAGAGCACTGGGCTAGGAAATACAAGGCACAAGTAAAACTCCCTTTTTGCCTTTAAAAATTTCAGCTCCCTAGGTGAAAACATTCTTAATTAGGAACCTGTAGGTTTTTTAGGTGAGTGACATTGACCACTCACCAGTACATACATACGCCCAGACTAGCAACCACATGCAGTGTCTCCCATCAGGAAACGGGGCAGCCCAAGCGCAGTGGGGATATAAAGAGCAGAAGGAAGAGCTGAAGTGATCAGAACTCAAACACAAGACTTGAAGTCAAGAAGAAAACAGCTTCAGGAATTCCAATGCTTGCACAATTAGTGCCTGAACGTCTAGAAGTTCCGTCCACCTGCCAGATCCTCCGTGACTAAACCTGAGTCTCCTCACCACAACGCCCATCAGAAAAGGTGCACGTTACCTGAGAATCTGAGACACCTCTGCTGTTGTCTGTGGCTTCAACATCAGCTTGCTACAGCCTGCAATGAAAGCAAGGGACTCTCAAGGCAAGTTGTGGGCTCTATAGAGGTCAGAAAAAAAGAAAAGGTGGTAAAGCATAATGTCTGAAATAACAATGCTGCCTCTACTGTGAGGCAGAGAAATTTTAACCACATTTAAACTAGACGTTTTTAATAGCAGGCTTTCCCTTTAAGGGAAAATTCGCCATGTATATGTAGCCTTGATTGCCAGTGGAGGCAATGGGGAAGGTTTTGTATTTTCTTGAAATTTTGACAAAAGCAATAGAAAAATCACAACGCTTGTTTTCTAAGGTTCAGACAAAACTGTTAACTGAATGAACTTGTTTCGGGGGAAATAAAGAAATTAGTAAGTTAACAGGGTTTAGTGGTTTTTTTTTTTTTTTTTAAAAGGAAGCTTGAAAAATTGCCAGGTATTAGGTAATTCTCAAATCAATATTTTCTAAGAGGAAAACTCATTTTGGTCTGTAAAGATGTGGTCTGCTGTAAATAAAGATGAGATTTTCTTTGGCAGACTTTTCATTCTGGTACATTAATAGAGACAGAGAGGAGGTTTTATCAAAATAATAATAATAATAAGAAGAAGAAGCAGCAACTCACATACCTTGGACTGATTTAAGCCAGTCCACATTAAATGGTTTCAGTTCCTCCGGATCCGTGATGACTCTCCCCGGCAGGATGCGCTCAAAGCAAGCCACATCGCTGTCGGACAGGCGGGAGAAGGGCAGCCGGGCCACCCGGTAACGCTCACTCGTCAACATGACCTCCTGGAGGCTGGAGGAGGCTGCATGGAGCTCCCTCCTGCCCCGAGGCCTCGCAGCCCAAGGCCTGGAACCCAACCTCGCGGGCACACCTGGCGCTTTCCTCGGCCGAAGCGTCCCCGGGGCAGGAGTCTCGCTCTGCCCTGCCAAGTTCCTCCCGCAGAAGCTCGTCAGACATCTTAGCCGAGCCCCGCGGCTCCACAGCGCGCAGCGGGGGCCGGCAGCTGACAACCCCATGGCCACCCTGCGGGGCAGAGGCCGAGCTCAGGCACGAGTCCCTCCTGCTCGCCCCCCGGGCCCGGGCCCCGACCCCTCTCCCGCAGGCACTCAGGTGCTGGAACCGGCCCCGCCGCGGTGACGCTCCCCGCTGCCAGGCGACAGCCCACTCGGGGAGGGGCTCATCACACAGCGCTCAAACAGAAGCGCTCCCTTCCGCCGTGACCGACCGCCGGCCGGGCCGCGGCAGCCTCACGCACCCCGCCCGCCTCTTCCGGGCCTGGCAGCGCCGGGCCCGCCCGGCTGCGGGAGGCGCTGCGGGCCGAGGGGCTTGGCCGAGGGGCCGGGCCGCAGCTCGCGCGCAGGCGGGTGGCAGCGCCGCCTGGCGGCAGGAGGCCGCCGCGAGCCCGGAGCCGCCTGGGTCCCAGCGCCCGCCGGGCACCACCTGCCGCTACCACCCCCCCCCCCCCCCCCCCCCCCCCCCCCCCCCCCCCCCC
>JANVCC010000030.1:10316753-10345170 GCA_025345505.1 Todiramphus chloris collaris
GGCACCCTCCTGCTGCCCCAACGCGCTCTCAGACAGCACTGTTCCCAAAAATATTTTTATTTATAATAATATATCCATTATCTATAACATGATCCAAAAATACAGATATACATTTTTACTTTACATTCTTTTTTTTTTTCTCTTTTAATAAAAAGATTTATATTCTCTTCTGTTTACAAAGGGAACATAGATCTCATTCCTTTTAAAAATAAGAGCAATAGGGTTAAAGTTGCTTCACGTCCAGTTTGGATGAGCTGTAATAAAGCTGAACCCCGCAGGGCTTTCAGGTATTCCTGCAACTCTTAGCAGCACACTCCTTGAGGTGCAGTACAGTATCATTCGCCCTACTCCAGGGCAGTTTATGTAACCCTGTACATTCAAACTTCAGGAGAAAGCTTTAAATCCTTTCATAAGCGATAATGAAGGCTACTGGTATTTCTATCTATAAGGAGTTTAAAAAAAACCCCTAAATCTCTAAAGCCAGGTATATGTGGCCAAGAGATGGTTTAGAGCCCATCAGAGCCCCCACACTGGTGCAGTCCACGTGGGAGAGTTTATTGCTGGTATCAGATGTTCCCTCGCATTACAGCTGTTATGCTGTAGAGGAGTGTGTTGTACCCCACACTGTTCACGATTCCTGCAAAGTATCTTTCTTTTCGAGGGCTGACGCTAACTTCTAGAGCTTTTTTCTTTTTACTTTGCTGGTTAAAATGGAAAATGTCCACTTTTCTCTGCCCCAAAAAAGCACTTGAAAACAAAATGCATTTTGCTGTCCTACCTGACCATCTTTTCCAAGCTGAGGGTGCTCAGCTCTGCACTTACTCATCCATAGCTGCACGCTTCTGTAAGGGTGTATTTCCAGCAAGTCCTCCAGAGAGGAATTCTGAGATTGTTTCAAATCACATGCTTAATGTATGGTGATGCCACCACTAACAAAACATTACAGGGAGGGAAAAAAATTAAAAAAAAAATCAATTCCTATACAATACTATTGGATGGAAGAGGAAAATAAAACCTGGAACGGCATCAACACGAGACTTCAGGATGCAGTAATGCTCCTCCTACACTAATCCAGCGCAGCAGGTCAGTGAGGTACAGACCTCACTCATTGATTACTGAATTACAGGCTGGCTCATGAGGTATCATGATTCAACTTCTCCCTCTCAAAAAAAAAAAAAAAAAAAAAAAAAGAAAGAAAAAGAGGCAGAAAGGAAAAGAAGGCTGACTCTATTTCTAAGTTCAGGTTTGTGTGACTGTGCTTTTCCTCCACCTTCCCTCCAGCAATCTGCTTTTAATTTGTCTGCCTGCTTTCCAGGTCCTATTTGTAATAACAAATAATGGCAGCAATGACAAATGAACATCATCTTGTAAACATAACTATGGAAACTTCATATACAACATGCAGAGCGATGCAACATAGCAAAAGTGTGCAATATAAATGACAGGACCCTGGAGACATGGGTTTTTTTTTTCCATAGGAGATGCAATAAATCATGATGTTCACAGAAAAGCTGTCTCAGTATCAAAAGGTTTCTTCTACGTCAGTCTTGACATACCTGCAGCACCTACAGAGCTCAATAGAGCAAAGCAGGGAAGGAAAACTGGCAAGAGCTGTGTTCCACCTTCTTTCATTGCAAAACATGAGTAAGAGGGACAGTATAACAGGGGAAAAACAGCTTTTTCTTTTGGAAAAAGGTGCCAAAATCTGAGTAGAAGTTGTTTTTTCCTCCTGCACTGTTTATTCAGATTGTTTTTACAGCAGAACAAGAGCTTATCTGAAGCTTCTTAATGCCTTTCCTGCAGTCTATACCAAGAGCTCCTGCACAAGGGTATGCAAAGTAGTACACAGCCCTGCACAGAGCTGCCATCAACACAGTTCTCATCAGGGATCACAGCCAGCAAAGTCCATGAACTCTGGTGCCTACTGCTTCAGGGGGGTTGAGGCGGGTTCCCCCCCCCCTCCACCAGCAGAACCACCTTTCCCCACCACATCTTTTATTGTAGGTGGGTAAGCCCCATAATATAGGTCATATATATGAAGGCAAAAGTTCTCTGCTCTTCCCTCAACTTCTACATTCAATGTAACTCATAGAAAGAGAAAAACCAGAAAGTCTTTTGTTTGCCTGATTTCCTTCTCTTCCTTCTGCTGCAGCAATTGACACTGATGACAGCAAGGATTCACATTCATAATCTGAAAGGCAGCTTAAAGAGGTCAAGAATATGCCAATGTGACAAAAAATAAAACAACAAACCAACAAACACCCAAACAGTAATTTTAAAGCATTCCTGCTGAATAGCCTTCTTCAATAGCAGTACTTCATAGTAAATGCTATTCACCTCCCCCCCCCCCTTCCCAACTACCACACAACTGCCTTCCAGCTTTGCCACACAATCACAGGAATGTGCACATGGTCCTTCTGGAGCCTTCCCCTAAAGCTTGTTTTCCTGATTCATACAGATGAAACATGGGCAAACACAAGTAAAAAAATCAGGCATTCACCTGATTTTATGAATAAATCTGACCTTCTACCTCTTTAAGAATACTGTAGGTTTAATCTTCACAGTAATGTACTTAAAGCATCTTCAGACAAATGGAACCAGCCAGGAAAGGTAATGCCCTCAGTGTCACTGTCAGTAAGAAACAATGCAGGACAATTCTATCTAATGCAGGACAACGTGCTGTTTAAACATCTTCTTCCAAGAGACAAATCTTTTCTAAAAGGATGTGAAAAAGTCAAACTTTGGTTTTTGTTAGGGTTCATGTGAATGAGGGCAAGATCAAATAAAGGCAGTGCAAAGGTAGATAGAAGAAATTCCCCAAAAGAGAAGGTTTGATCTTACCTCTCTCCCATCCCCTGCCCTGTCAAAATAAGCACAGTACTTGGCTTTAAGTAAATGGACACTGGAGTTAACAGGCTTTCCTGTTCCTTCTGTATGACAAAACTGCACAACAAATGGACTTCATACCTAAACAACTGGAGCCTACTTTTTTAACATAGGCTACATCAGAGAAAATTCCTTCCTCTCTATCACATCAAGCTTCAGGCCTAATCTGTTTTGATGATGGAGATGCACCATGCTGAAGATACAGGTATTTCCTTCTCCTACAATGCCTTAGGTGGCTTCACAGACTCCTATAAAGTAGCAGACTACAGCTACTGGCTGCCCTAGCACTTCATAGTAACACTGATTTCAGTGCTGTGCAAGTCTAACATAAATAAAATCCCTGTGGCAAAGGGATTTAGGACTCCCTCCCAGAGTAATTTTCTTATGAAAGCACAGGAATTACAACTGGCCACTAGACAATTAAATATGATACCAGAAAAAGGAGGGTAAGTTTTAAAAAAATTAAAATAAAATAAAATAATATTGCAACATGTGTGATGGAATATATTAAATTCTTCTTGCCTCCGAGGACGTATTCCCCTCCACTCCTTACTTCTTTTTCTTTCTTTCCTGAACACAACGCGGACAAAACCTAGTGCGGGGGGAAATGGGAAAAGGCAGTAATTAGTTCCTGAAGTTAACAACACAAAGCACAAGAACTCTTTTTATTATTTAGGAATGAGTGAGTAGTAGGGTGGTTTAAAAGCAGCCAATTTAAGTAACTACAACAGTTTGCATGACATGTAGGAAGCCTGGGCAAATAGGGAAGGAACTGTGCCAGCTCAGGTGGGCAGAAGTGACAGCATTAGAAGGCTTCCAGGGCTTAACAGCCCCTCAGAGCTGTGATTCATTCACCTTATTCCATTCATCTAGAATTTACTCCAAGTAACTGTGCCACTGATGACAACCCTCTGAGCTGTACTGTTCAGGCAGCTCTCAACCCATCTCACCATTCCCTCTTCTAACCCACGCTTCCTGAGCTTACCCACAAGGATGTGATGGGATCTTGTTAATTAGATGAGAGCAGTCCATTAAACAGAAACTACGCACAGAATAAGCCTATGATTCTTTTCAAGGTGTGCACATATATAAGCAAACCTAGAGCAGCCTTCAAACTTGGTTTCCAAAAGTGGAAAAAAATACATGTCTTCTCAACGATTATCACAGCCGCAACTACACAACAGTACAGCAAACCCAACATGTAGCATGTGCACATTTACACAAGTGTCAGATCAAAACCTGCCCTGTTTATCATGCAGTTTTGCATATGCCTGAGTCTCTGCTTTGGTCCCACCAGAATTTAAGGTCTGTGAAAGTAGACTTGTACCTTTTACCTTCACACAAACACAATCCCAAACCACAGATGATGCAAACCCTCCGATAACAGTAAAACTGTCAGGAAGGGTCACAACAGGATTTTAATTCTTACTGTGATTCGTGTTGAGGTAGTTTGTAACCTGATAAAAGTCTAAAAGCTGCATGTTGTCACACTTACCATTTTCCTTTTGGTTTGGTGGTGAGGTCCACACAAGCAAAGTGGAACCATTCAATTGGACACTGAAAAACAGAAAGAAAAATCCCACAGAAGAGACATTTAGTGTTTCATGAATGTTGCTGTCATTTTGTATGACCTAATTGAGCAAGTACCCCTCCCCTCAGATTTCAGTGTTGTGATATAGTAAACAGATGAAAATAAATCATCCCAAGTGCTTACATCTGGGTTGTCACAGCCAATCATTTCTCCATAGGACACCTGGTGACACAAGCAGTAGGTAGGCTCATTGGGATCCACTGGCATGTCTAGGACATCCGAGGGATGCACTGACAGGATGGTATCAGCAAACTCAGATCTTTGGACAAGGACAGATTGAGGACAAAACACTTTTCAGTCACAGGCAACAAGACGTTTCCAAGATCTAAATCCCGTCTGGGAGAATTAATTTTTACCAGTGTTTTCCCTTAAACATACTGATCCTACTTTAGGGTTTAGATTACATCAAACAAAACAATCTTGACTATAAGGGATTAAGAGAATAATTTGTAGATGCTATGACTACAGTAACAAAACCAACATGCAGATCACCTCTGCTTGGAGACAGGAGAATCTGGTTTCCCCCAATCTATTTTAATACACATTCTTTTCTTGTTTTCAGGTACAAGTGAACCCTGACAGGTCCTGATAGGAACTGTGTATTGTGGACATGCCAGTAACAGTCAATGGGAACTATTTTTAATTTTCTGCCCCTCCATCTAGCCAACTAAAAATACCAGAATTAAGAGAGCCCCTTTGATATGAATCATATCATGGAGAGGGGACATGCTTTCAGAAAAACAAAGTCATTTATTCAAGACTACCTAGGACACAATTCTTTGAAAACAACCCCTAAAATTCTCTAAGATTTCTATAACAACAATACAACTTCCATTTTTATCCTGATGGACAAGTGCTTACTTTTACAACCAAGACCACAAGCAGCTGTTAAAAATAGCCACAGGACAAAAAAATCAAAGTTATTTTTTACCAGCTTGCCAACAGAAACAGGTATGTTGATCTTGTCCTTTCAGTCAGAAGGCATTCCAAGCATACTGAGTTTCCACATACCAACCAAAGAGTTAATTAACAAAGCTGACTTGTCCCAAGCAGGGCAAGCACTTGTCCCATGCAGGACACTAATGAAATGGAGTGATACCAGAACACTCTTAACACTGCTTACCATCCAGACATGAGTCATAAATAGGGTAACATGAGCCTGCAGAAAATTCATGAAGTGTCAAGCCAAAGTCACCAGACATGTGGCTGGGTATGCCTTACCCTCCTTTGAGTTTCTTTTTCTTTGGTGTATCTTCTTCAGATGTTCGTCTGCCTCGACCGCGAGAGCCTCTTTTGTCTTTCTGACTTCGTCCCTCTACAAAGGAAAACACCCCATTGTTTCAACCTATTTGAATATCACAATCATCCTCAGATGTATTTACTGATGCATTTACTGTTCTGAAATTCTTATTTCCTAGGTAACTGAGTATAAATGCTGATTCTGACTATACTTTTGTGCAACAAATACACCAAAATGACAAGTAGTAAGACTGAGCACCAAACTCCCGCATTCACAGCTTTGGCAACGTATTACAATGTTAGCCCATATCATTGCACAAGACATAAACAGCACCATATTTGGTCAGACATGCTGCAATATACTCAGCCAGTTAATTGGTTACTCAATAACTAACGTAACTTATCTCCACATCCCTGATCTCACCCCTTATTTCATAGTTCAAAAAGGCATAAAGCTGTGCTGTGGTTAACCATGCTCAAATTTCACTGTAACCATATGAGATTTACAGTATACCTTACAGAAACTGGTACCTTCCTTTAACTCCTAATTTTTCCTGCTGTTCTCAGATGGATTAGTATTCAGATTCTGGTACAAGGAGGAAAATAGGCAAATCTCCCCTCCTCAAAAATTGTTCAGAGCTTAGAAATAGAGCAAGCCTGAAACTAAAACTGTTAGACTCAAGACCTGTAAGAACATCAGTTCAGTTTTGTCACTATTAGTTCCCCCTTGGCCAGCAGCCTCCTTACAACCAGAAACTGTGGGCCACCTCAGGATCTGGCAAGCAGAGACAGTA
Source organism: Todiramphus chloris collaris (assembly GCA_025345505.1). Lineage (NCBI taxonomy): Eukaryota > Metazoa > Chordata > Aves > Coraciiformes > Alcedinidae > Todiramphus > Todiramphus chloris. The sequence continues at coordinate 10,323,264 of JANVCC010000030.1, forward strand.
AGTTAGATCCCAGCACTAGATTTTTCTTCATTTGTTTATTGCCTACTAGAACAGTGTAAATATTTGAAGAGCATTAAAAACAGAGAAGTGCACTGTGGTGTATTTCTTTACTTCCTCCAGAAATAACAGCCTACTTTATAGCTTAGCCTTTCTGGTTAGATACACTCAGTGCTGGAAAAGGCTGTCAAATGCATAAAATTTACTCACTTTTCAGGCTTCGAGATCCAGGGTTTTCAAAGTCGCTGCCTTCCAGTTTATCTTTCAGATCTGCTTCAAACCGCGCCAAGTCCGCATCCAGCCGGCGGATATGCTTATCCACCTGCACAGAAGAGGAAACCACTAACTGAATTTAAAAAAAAAAAAAAAAAAGAAAAAAAAGAAAACAGGAAGGTCTAATAACATGGCCATTATCAGCATGAACAGAAGTACTACTGCAGAGGCATTAAAGGGGTACCAAACTGGAAAAAGGGAAATGGTACATGCAAAGAGGGAATTAAGGCAGAGAGAAAAAGAAAACTGGCAAAAGCAAGAGGGCCCAGCACCCCCACAGACAGAGAAAGGAAGGAAGAGGGAGGTGGCATAAAGAAGAATCAAAGAAACTCTGACTAATTGTTTGCAGAGCAAAACAAGGTGATGAGAGATATTAAAAATAACTGTTTTGTCCCTGCAATTTTCAAAACACATTATTCAACTATTGTCCAGGAAACATGGAAAGCGGATCAGTCTGTTTTTCCTGGTATTCCACTGGCAGGCTACCTGAAGAAATTCAGTAATAAACACAGGTTTCTGCTGACTATCTCCAATATCAAATCAATATATGCTAAGTAAGTACCTTGTACTTCCCTGGTTGCAATAACGTGGCTTACTGAACAGAGACATAGCAACAGTATTTTAAGCCACCACTCACTCCCTAACTGTGTTGCTAACAAACATAATCCTCAAATTAGTTATCTAGGACACTTAAGATTTTTGTGAAAGAATTTTCTTTTCTGCAGTATTTGATGGCAACAAAACATACTGCAGCTGCAGATGTAGCAGAACCCAAAGCATCTCTAGAAGCTGGGCAAAATACTAAGCACAGTCCAAAGGATTCCCCTTGCTCAAATTTTGTCCAGGGGATAAAATACACAGAGCTAAGAGTTACTCAAGGGACAGATGAACAGACACAGGAATAGGTGCAGGAGAAGAAAGCAGTGGAAAGCTGCATCTTAAGAAATCAGGTTTTCCCACCAGACCCATCGAGGAAAGTTCAGTGTCAATCAGAATGATGGAGCTGATGGGTCTGCTTGCTTTTGTCACTTGGAAACCCAAGTAATTGAGCAGACTTCCTTCCACTCCTCCAGAAGAGTACTGAAGTTGACTTCAGAAATGCTTACAACTAAGAGCTGCCCTAAATAAATTATCAGGTGACAGAGGAGTGGAGGAGAAGGAGGGAGTGGAGTAAATTTGCTGGTATTATTACACAGCAGAGAGGTATTACCAATCAATCTCCAAGAGGGAAAGAAGCCTAATTGACACGAAACCTGGTGACAAAAGAGGAAGCATTTTTGGGATAGCAACAGTAAGAAAAACAAGATTGAAGAGTAATGGTTTGTTTCAACAAGATATTTAAGCAAAACCATAAGAATGTCAGGGAAAAGGGACATTGAAGTGTCCTCCATGTTCACCAGCAGTGCCATTCCAGAGTATAACCATTTTTACACAAGTCTGACAGGCTGTGAACCTCACCATTTCGTATGTCTGCATGGCGAGCTGGACTTTATCATCGCTGTACTCTTTACATTTACTGTAGGCACTCTGGATTTTCTTCAGGTGTTCCACTCGCTCCTCGGGTAACATGTTCTTCACGGATTCAATGTATTCTGCTGCAAGAGTGTCAATTTCTGCTTTCTTATCTGAAAAGCAAAGTAGGTACACTTGAGAAAGCTGCCAAACCCAAGTAATTTTTTATTCTACCTCTTTGTGCAATTTAAAAAACACCTTCTGACAGGTTTTGGACTTCCCCTGATTCCTTAACATTATTTTTTTTTTATATATATATTTAAAAAAGAAGGTATTCACTCTTCAACACTTGCAGCGGGATTCCAATTTGTCAAGTGTTTTAGAGTTAACTCAGAGGCAGGGCTCACAGTTAACATCAGAAACTGAACCCACAGGTTCACAAATATTGAACCTCTCTTCCCCCATGCAGAACATTCCATTTGCTGCACAGTTACCATTCTAATGGTTCAAATAGAAAATCACTAATGTGCAACCAGATACCAACACAAACCTCAAAAAGGAAAAAGAATTGTTCTTGTAAGACACACAGCATCCTACAACTCAGCAGATGTGGGAAATACTTGCAAGTAAGGCTATTCAGGGGGTCACCAGGTACAGCAATTGCACAGTTACAAATTAATGCACAAGTGCTGAAAAAAAACCCCTAAAAACTAGCCCTGTGCGCTGTAGCCCTCAGGAAAAGGAACAAATTCTGCATAGCACTCAGGTCAAGAAAAGGAAAAGTGGTTGTCCTGGTTTGAGACCAGAACTAATTCTGTTCAGGGATTTTCCTTCTCAGGTCAGTTGTTCTCACTGCCTGCACTGTCTGAAGTCAGCAGCACGTTTCCCAGGCAGTGGCTGCTCCTGGCAGTGCTGACACCCGGGGTGCAGAGTTAGTACCAAGGATGGGTGCGCAGACCAAGGCCACTGCTGGAGCTTGCTGGGGTGCAGAAAGTAAAAGGCTGCACCTGCGGGGAGGAGCGGCCAGGACAGGTGACCCCAAACTGACCAAGGAGGGATTCCAGCCCATAGATGTCATATTTGGTATAAAGCTGAGGGATCAGCTTGGTCTGTGGCTCTTCTCCCCTCTCGGTCAGCTTTGACAGCTTCGCTCAGGTCCTCTTTTGGTTCCTTCCTCAGAACATCCGACGAAGACTCTGTCTGTTCTGCCTTCAATCCCAACTGGTGTGTTCCTGAACCTGGTTCCCCTCGGCTGCTGGGCCCAGTCTGGGACTTTCGTGGTGCCCGCTCCACGGCACCAGCGGTGACGGTAGCGTAAATACCCTCTGGGGGGTTGGGTTCACTACTAGTTTTGATATACCCTACACCATGACAGTGGTAAGGGGGGAGACACATCCCCCAGAGCCAAGTCTCCACAAGGCTCTTCCCATTCTTCAGGTCAAGGCTCTCTATCAGACTTCACGTATCAAAACAGCCGAACACACCTTCTGTTCTCTGATCCAACTCCCGCATCAGCTGGAAGTTCCTCTGCAGCTCGCAAGGCAGGTTTTCAATACCTGGAACGCAGAGTTCGAGAGATCCCATAGCCCGTCCTCCTCCGAGCGGCTGCCCCTGCTCGGACAGGCAGCGCCGAGCCAGCTCGGCAGAGCCGGGACCGCCCCGCCCGCGGCCGGGGGGAGCCGGGGGGGCACGCACAGCTACGCGAACCGCTCACAGGCGGAGAGGGGCCCCCCGAGAGCAGCGGAAGCAGCAGGGGCCCCGCACTCGAGTGCGCGTCTAGTTCCAGGGACCGCGAACGGCCCGCTCCCGACAGGGCGGCTCGTGTACAGGCGCGGCGGCCTCCGTGGGGCTGACGCTGCCCCGGCAGCCGCATTACTCCCCCGGTTATCGGCCAGCCGGCCGCGCACAGCTCCAGAGGAACGGTCCGCAGCCGCCCGCCGGCAGCGCGGGCCCCCGAGCCCCCCCGGCGCCCGCCCGCCACCATCGCCGCGCAGGGCGCGGGCCCCGCGTAACCGGCCCGGGAGGAGGGGGGGAGACGGCACGCCGCGGGCGCGGCGCGCGCACCCAGCCGCCACCTCTCGCCCCCGCTCCCCGGCGCGCGGCGATGACAGCAGAGGACGCGACGCGGCGCGGCGCACGGGCGGCTGATGACGCAGCCGGCACCACCCCCCGCCGCCCAGCCCGTGGCGCAGCTCTAATTGCCGCGCGGGCACCCCCGCCGCCCCCGCCGCCTTCCCCGCTCAGCCGCCGTCCCCTCCTCTCCCCGCCCGAGCCGCGCCCCGCGCTCACTGTCCAGGTAGTGCTCCAGGTACATGGCGGTCGCCATCTTGCGGCCCGCGACCCGCCGCCGCTTCCCGCCGCCAGCCGGGCCCGCATGACAAGGGCCGCGGCCCCGGCCTCATCCCATATTCTCAGTCCGCCCGGCGCCCATTGGTCGCCGGGGACGCTGCTGCTGCATATTCATGAGGGGCAGGGCAGGCGGGGGGCGGGGTTTCCCAGCCCGCCTCGCCGCCCCCTGGAGGTCCGCGGCGCCTCTGTGCCCTTTCGCCGCCCAGAGCGGCGCAGGGCCGCTCGGCGGGATTGGCGGCGGCGGCGGCGGCGGGCGGAGCCGGTGTGCTATGGCGGGGCGGCGAGGGGCGCTGATCGTGCTGGAGGGGGTGGATCGCGCCGGGAAGAGCACGCAGGGCCGCCGGCTGGTGGAGGCGCTGCGGGCCGGCGGCCACCGCGCCGACCTCCTCCGCTTCCCGGGTATGGGGCCTGCGGGCGCCTGGAGGGAGCAAGGGGGAGGGAGTCCCGCTAGGCCGGGCTGCGGCGCCCGGTGTGGCCCCCGAGGGTGGGATGGGGTGGGAGGAGATGGGAGAGGACGGGACTTCATCCAAGAGCTCTCGTGGCACACCCGGGCCCCGGCCCACGCCCACCGTGGCGGAGTGACCCCCACTTTTGGGCAGACCCACCCCCTCGGACAGATACACCCCCGCCCCTCAACTGACTGGTCTTGTCACACTCGTGACAGAGAGATTAGCCCCCATCCCCGGGCAGACTGATCTCCTTCCACCCATCACAGGCAGAGCAACCTGGAGGGACCAACACGTGCCTGACAGATAGACTCACAGACTGCCATGCCCCCCAGGACGGGTGGACACCCCTTTGGCGAGAGCAACTTAGCATTTCCTCCTCTTTCTTACAGAGAGAACAACAGAGATTGGGCGGCTGATCAGCTCCTACCTAGTGAAGGAGAAGAACCTGGAGGACCACACCATTCACCTGCTCTTCTCTGCTAACCGCTGGGAACACGTGTAATGATAAAAGTTTGATAAGTTGGAAAAGAAAAATGCATGGTGCCGAATCCTTCTGGGGTTTTGGCTTGCAGTGGGTACAGTAGGTGGGCGAGTATGATGCTGTTTAGCATGAAACATGTCTGGAAGCAATGTCTCAATGACTGCTACAGCTTTGGATTTAAACAGTTTGTTTTTTTGAAATTATGTGAGCTATTTCCCATCCCCGTGCTCTGCTGGATTCAAGAATTGGAGGGCTGGGACTGTACTAGCCTAGACTGTGAATTTACTTTCTTTCCTGAATAGAGTGACAAGAGTGGTTAAGGGATCGTGTCCAAACTTCCCATCTAGCTGAAAAAGCCATTCAGCCTCGTGCTGCATTCAGCCACAGACGGCTGTTCTTGCTTTTGGCCCCTGCGTCTTTGTGTGTGGAGCTAGTGAAATCTGTGTCAGCTGTTGTTTTTAACTGGAAATCTATATTCCAAAATGTTTTAATTTTAAAAAAGCTTTGCTGATTCGTCTAGAGTGGCAGTTCCAGGCAAACTGGGAAAGCATGAGGCATCTGAGTGAGCTATAATAAGAAGTGTCATTGTCATGAATAAAGGACATTTTTCTCTGAGGCAGAGTATATCACACATCTGCACCACTTACATAGGGAAGGGGACTAGGCTGTTCATGTCTGAATGTAGTTCATCTGTGATCTTGCCTGTATGCTAGAGTTGCCTAAAGCAGTGCCTGGCACAGGGCCACCCTGAACTTGGGTGTCTTGAAGGGATATTTGCTTAATGTCTGTTGGAGGACAAAATACGAATTTATCTGCAATTAGCATCACAAGTAACTCTGGCACTGCTAACGATCACTGTTAATGATGACATGGATTAACAGAGAAGCATGGGCCTCATGAGCCCTCTTTTAGATGAACTGCTTTCATTTGTATCACTATAAAGGAGTGTAATGTTTTCTTTTTTCTCCCGTATGGTTTTCAGACCATTGATGAAAGAGAAGCTACATCAAGGCATCACACTTGTGGTTGACAGATACGCCTTTTCTGGAGTAGCCTTCACAAGTGCCAAAGAGGTGAGACCTACAGTAGCCCCTGTCCTTCTCTGTATGTGGGGAAGCAGCTCCAGTTAAAGGCCTGACAGAGATGTTGGTGTGCATGCTCCTTCCTCTGAGGATATGAGGATTGAAATCGAGGGGTGAAAGTTTCATCTTGGGTACTGACATGGTCTGTTTGTCCAGGACTATCCCTTCCCCAGAAAGGGCAGAGAAACTCACTTGGTTACTTTTTGTAAATCTGGACAGACTCCTAGCCTGTTTGACTCTGGAGAATGAGTATGGGAGAATATTTGCCATTCTCCATGCTTGTTCGGGCTGCTGGACCATTAATTTGCAAAGAATAGCAACCATTTACTTTGGAAAGGACCGGTAGAAATCACAAAGCCCAGTCTGCTCAACAGTAGGTTTAATGTCAAGCAGGCTGCTTTGGGCCACATCCAGCCAAGGTCTGAGTATCTCTAGGAATGTAGATCTACAACCTTTCTGGGCTCTTCCTTCAGTGTTTGCTCACCTTCACAGTAAAAACTATTTTCTTCGTTCAGCTTGAATTTCTCAGGTTCCCATCTGTCCCTTTTGGCCTGTCTCTGCTTTCGAGACAACTTGGGTCTTTCAGCCTCCCTTCGGGTCATTCTACACAGCTAGAAGATCCTCTTGAGTCTTGTGCTCATTCTTGTCCTCCAAGGAGGCTATCCTGGAAGATTAACCAGCTCTCCTGGGCCCCTTTGCCTTCCATGTCAGTTTCCTGGGACATCCCACTGGGAGGAGGTCCCTAATAAATGGAAGTCTTCTCTCCTGAAGTCCATGCTGGTGCTTTTGTTTGTCCTGATGACTCCTCTCCATATTTGAAACCAGTTTCATGTTCCTTACAGCCAAGACTGCTCTTGAGCTTCACATCTTTGACTGGTTCTTTCTTGCTTGTGAGTAAAAACATCCAGCAGGGCACCTCCCCTTGCTGCCTTATCAATCACTGTGTCAAGACTTTCTTAAGCATGCTTAGAAACTTGGATTGCTTGTGTCCAGCAGATAGGCAGGTGGTTGAGATCCTCCATGAGTCCCAGTTATGATTCTTCTTCCAGATGTGTAAAGAATGTTCATCAGCTTCCTCTCTTTAACCAGGCAGTCTGTAGCAGGCACCACCCCAGCTCTGCCCAAGTTGTGCTGCTTTCAGGTGAGCCTCCATTATCATCAATGTCATCCTTCCAGACATTTTCTCTTGGCCTCCCACCTTCAGTTCTCTACAAGTAGTAAATCTTCCCCTGACATACCTATATTAAAGCTGTCTTCACAAGCTTAGCAAGCCTGTTTGCATAGACACTCTTGTCCCACTTCATCAGATGCATCCTGTTTCTGCTCAGTAGCCATCAATCCTCAAAGAATGTCCTCTGCTCATAGAAGCTGAGGCCCTGCCTGCAACACCAGCTATGCAGCTGAGAGTTGACCTACATTCATTCCTGTTTAAGCTTTTCCCCTTCTTGGAAGGATCAAGGAGATCGTGGGCCCCCATGCACTGCACCCTCATCTCCAGAGCCCCACAGTCACTCTTGGTACATTTAGGATCACCCTGATGGTATCGCTGGAGCCCACGTGGATGAGCAGAAAATGGACAAGCTTCAGCGGTCTTTTCCACAACACTGGATTCATGTGCCCTGATGAAGTCTTCAAATGTGTCAGTGGGATCCAAAAGTTGGAAATCTTTGTCTCTTGTGTCTGGGCTGAAATTCCCAAGTAGGGTAGTTATTTGAAAAGGAGGCTCCATGGGCTCAGAAAGATCCACACTAAAGCTGCATGGTGTTTTTATTTGGGAGCAGCTTTCATTTGGACTGAGAAAGCTGTATGGAGACTCAAATATGACTTGGTATTTAGCTCTGATGTGCTCTGCAGAAAAGATGTTAAAATCTTTAACTGTCTGACTTAAATGAGCAGAGCACGTAGCAAAACTTGCCCCCCCCCCCCAGATTACCAGGATTGAATTCCTACATGATAAAAAAAATGGGATGTCACCTTTTCAGTTTGTAGCCTGTGCTTAGTGTTTCAGTCTTTATCTCTTTGCTTCTCTAGCTGTTCCTTTTCCACCTCACTCTCCAGCTAACCTTCTTCTTTGCATTCCTTTATTTCACCTAAAATTTGGTTGTCTTTGTTTGGGACAGAACTTCTGCCTGGACTGGTGCAAACAGCCTGATGTTGGACTCCCAAAGCCAGATCTGATTCTTTTTCTTCAGTTAAGCCCAGAAGCAGCAGCGGAACGAGGGAACTTTGGAAATGAACGTTATGAGAACAGCTCCTTCCAAGAGAAAGTTCTACAGTCCTTCTATCATCTGATGAAGGATGAGACATTAAACTGGAAGGTGAGGAAATAACCCTAATGGGCCTCTCACAGACCAGAGTGGGGGTCTCTCATGAGAGCTCCTGAATTGTGCCCATCACATCCCTGTGCTCCTTCCCCTCGCTTCTGGTCAGGGGGACCTGTTGGGGTTCAGCCAAGGGCACTGTGATCTGTGGCAGAGAGGGCACATTCCTGTACCAGGACACCCTACTGGGCCCTATTGGGGTGTGGGAGGAAGAATTTTGTTTGGTTGATGTGTTTCCAAAAGAGCTTTCTGGAAATCATTCTCTTTCTTTACGACAAACTGATAAATCTGGGTAAAAAACAGTGGAATGCATCCATGCTCTTCCCTGCTGTTTCCTTGGCATCCTGCGGCATCTGCCAAGGATTCTGGTATCCCTCATGCAGCTTGTAGACACAGTACTGATGATCAACTTCCTTCTCACATAGCAAATGCTGATGGAAACTGGCCATGTCAATGCTATGAGAAGTCTCTCCAAATAGATGATTGTTTTGTGTTCCAGGCTGCTGCCGTGCTTTTCCTTCTTGTTCATCTTTTGGAGCTGTTTGCAGAGGACTGCACAGTCAGCAGCCTTATCCCAAAAGAGGAAACATTTCCCCTTTATCTTGGGTGTAGATTATCTAGGCTGAGGTTTTCTAGTGGGGGCATCTTTTTTCCCCATCTCCATTGCCTTGTCAATGCTCAATCATGAGAAATGGGCAGCATCTTCTGTTTATTCTGTAGCATTCATGCAGACATAGGAAGACACAGGTTATGGGTAAGTTACTAGTCACCAGAAGCTGGGTATGTACAGATTTGTCAAATGAGCAGTCTGTGCAAGATAAAAGTAATTTATCACAGCCTGTTCGAGGTAAACATGATTCTTGAACATGAAAGCATTTTTGTGTTAGAACCTTTTGTATTAGAACCTGAAGGACCTAAGTATACAACAATCATCAATCTAGGACTTTCATTCCAGTAAATGTTATGCTGGGAAATTAGCTTCCCTACATATCCCATGAGTGGAAAAACAAGCTGACAGAAAGCACATACCATAGCACAAAGCCAAAAATAATCCATTCACCAGAAATAAATGTGCTACCATATGGGTCAATATGAAACCTGTGTATAGTCTGTAAACTCTGATTTTTCCAGAGATTCCAGTAGTGGGCAACTTTTCTCGATTTCTGTTACTTATTTTTGGGTTTTTATCCATTGTTTCACTTTTCAGGAGGTTTCACTTAAAGCAACATATCCATTTAAAATACCCCAAAGTGCACAACTATCAAACAGATAACTCTAAGAATAGATGATGGTGTTCCTGAAATGAGCATGGAAATCCAGTTTCAGTGCACATTGAAGATATAGTTAGCATTCCTGTCTTTGTCCCTCAGTAGCAGAATAACACATCAAACATTGTCAAAGAACCATGGAGTCCAAGGCATGAAACAACTCGGGACCATTACTGAAAGCAATGGAGATCAGCAAGCTGCGTGAATGTGCTGTGTGAGCACAGAGGTGGGGTGCTGGCCGTGCTGTAATGAAAAGGCTACCATTTAGTCATGAAATCTGTTTATTGCATATCCTTACAGCCTGCTCTTCCTCAGCAATGCTGAGTGGGCCAGCGTTGCATAGGGCACTGCCATAAATCCCCACCTCTCTACATCTTTTCCCCAAGTCTTCTCTTTACCTTGGTTGCTCCCTCAACCACACTGGACTGATGCCGCTATTCTTTAAATATCAGCCTGAGGAACACCAGCATCGTTCAGTTTTACCACCTTTACTCACCTCAGCTTGCAATATTCATAAAAAAACAAGCCAACAACTCTGAAACTAGAACATCACATGACAGATTATTGCAGGTTCCTACTGTCATAGGTAGAGTTGATTTTGAAGAACCACTGAAGGATCAATACACTGACATTTCTGGGCGACCATGGTACAGAATGTTTACCTGCCTGTCACATGTCCCAAAGACTGTCAGCAAACAACAGGCAGCAGCAGTTTCTTCCATTTCCCTTCATCCAGACCCATATCTACTCCTTAAATATATATCCCTTAATAAAATAGCCTTTCCAGTTCTACTCCAGGAACAGTACAAAGGAAGTGTAGTTAGCCCGTTTCACTGCTGTAACAATATTGAGTAATGGGGGGAGTAAATATAACAGCAGGATGAGTTCTTCTCATTTGGTGATGTTAACTGAAGAATGTTTCTGTATTTTTTTTGTCCTGGGAACAGACAATGGATGCTTCAAAGAGCATAGAAGACTTGCACAAAGAAATCAAGTCTGTTGCAGAGGAAACCATGCAGGAGGTTCAGAACAAACCTTTGGGAGAACTCTGGAAATAAAACTCTATACAGGTTATTCTTTTAGACCTAAAGGAAAACCCACCTTGTGGACTTTCCTTGCTTGGATGACTCTCCTGCATCACCTTCCAGTAATCCCATATATTTTTCTGGGTCCAACACAGTGCTGATGTCCTTGTAATTTCACTTTCTCCTCCTCTCCATCCTGCATAGTCCCTTCTCTATTTTATGAATGGACATGTGATGAGCATGTAATAAATTCTTCATAAAAACCTCCCTCCTTCAAGCAGGAGCTCAGTCCTGTAGTGCAGAAGTGGGTATGTAGCCCAGTGCTGCCCCTGGACACAGACAGCAGCAACTGGCAGGCAACAGCCTTCCCAGTTTGGGGGAACTAACCTGTTTCTGATTCTTCTGCCTCTCTCCCTTGGGTTGAAACCCAAGGACTTGCTTGTAGAGGACTTGCTAATAAATTATTTTTTTAACGTTTTGCACAGGGCCTTTTTTGGTGTGTGTTTTTTGTTTTTGTTTTTTTGACTATGATCATTTATCTTCTAGGCAGCTCTATGGGAGGTGAAGGTGCTGCACTTCAGGCACTAAATCCAGGGAGAGCAGTTTGTTAGAGCTGTGGAATGAAGGGAGAAATGAATTCATGTACTCCCCAGCTTTTCAGTGAGAATGATACAGAAACTGAACTGCTATAAACAGATAAGAAGATATATAAGTAGGTAAGATATAAGACATATTATCTTATAGCAAGTGCAGTTTGAAGGGTGAGTGGCATATAAATTATTTTAGACTGGTCAGGTTACTCCTGTGGCCAAGGTCAGAGGCATAGTCACCTGTGACTCCTACACATACCACTGTGTAATTTGAACAGCCTGGCACAGGCTGCCAAGCCAGATCAGCTATGAATTCATCTAAGTCACCAGTAATGACCAACAAACTGCAATAAACTGGAATGTTAAACTGAATCATTTGCAAGGTGCACTGAGATACAGGGATAGCCAGGAGAGTTAAATGTCTGGCTGGTGGACAGTTAAATCACCTTCTGGCAGTGTGGATAGGACTGATCTCTAGGCTGGCTGATACAGAGACTAAATCCTGCTCTAACTCTTAGAGAGAAGCAGATTGAGCTGATGCACTGGGAGGGAGAGGAAGGTAACACAGGAAACAGGGTTAGTGAAGCAACTGTGCTTATTTCTGTAACATTTGCTACTGCAGAGCTGGTGTTGAAAAGGCTACCCGGAAACTGATGCTGTGAAAAGCTATCAGTTAAACAGCTGAACAGCAGGCATACAATCTGAAATGAAACAACTTTTAATTTCCACCTACCAAGGCAAAAACTTCTGTGCTTTTGCTTGGCTCTTTCCCCTCTACCTCAAAAGCACACATGGCAAAGACTTGCCAAAAAACCCACATCCTGTCATGGAAGGGCTTATGCTGTTTCAGAAGCAGAGAGATGCTGTACTGCTTAAAATTCAAGCAGCAGAATTGCTATGGAAGTGTTTTCAGCCAGCCTCTACTCTGTCAGATACACCAAAAGGAAGATAAAGTCACCATTGCACATCCTTTGACTTTTGCTCCCATCTGCCTTCATAACAGAGTAAAAACCACAATAATTTTGACAGCATTCCCACCCACACTGCAGGGTTACTAAAAACCACCTGCCACCACCTTCAATTCATGTGCAAGAACATTAGGACAGGCAAAGATTTTAGATCTGTTTATTCAGATACAAATTGAAAGCAGATGAATGGAGCACAGCCCCCCTTCTTCTGCTGCCTCTTCCCCTAACTGCAAGAGAGAAGAGGAGAAGCAGGCAGAAAGCAGCAAATAATTTAATGACAGAAGCATTGTGGTTCCCAGTTCAAACCTCTTTTGGATAGCATAGGGACAGTTAGAGCATCGGGAGGTGAGGCACAGGGAAACAGGTAATTTCTAGCCAGCTATCACCAACTTCGGGCACAAAAGCATCAACTGACAGGTTCCAATCCTAAACGTACAAAACAAAGCCTTGTGAACAGGTTTGCAATTTGCAGCATGCATTAAGGAAACTACTTCAGGAACACGTGTTGCAGTTTCCATTAAAGAACTCTCCTCCCCCTGGTTTACCTTGCAGAGAAGGGCCCAGGCAGAGCTACCTTTCCAGTATAATTGGACCGTCTCGAGGGATTCTGTCTTTAGTGCCTGCTTTGGGACAACTACTTGAAATGGCTTTCTCCAGGTTAGCTCCTGCAGTACCTTTGTGCATACTCTGGAGGGTCTGGGAGCTGGCAGAAGACAAAAGGAAAGGTCCTGACACAACTAACAGGAGTAGTTGGAGGAACTGCTGCACAACCCCCCGAGTACCCCTTGAGGAATTTTATAGCTCACATTTTTGGTACTGACAGGCTGAATTCCCTAGACTCCTCACTAGCACGCTGAGGCGCAGGCACAGGCAGGCACACCGCTGACAGATTGTCCTGTTTCACCTCTCCCAGCTGTGGATTTCTTTTCCCCCAGGGCTATGGAATCCAGTTCTCTGCTTTAAGCAGCTTTCCTGAAGACTTTTGCTGTAGAGATTAATTCATTGTAGAAGCACAATGCTTTATTGCCTCACCAAGGAAGAACATGCAAATTTTCTATTCTCCTTCCATTCTTTCTGCTGTTATTTAACCTGAGATTGAGATGTTTCTCCCCAGCAGCATTGGTTTGCTCCACTTTCCCAGACAGCCTCTCACTTATTGAATTACCAGTTATTTTTAAGTTCCCTCAACTTCCTTCTTGTAGATGTGAGCAGGAGAGGGGCACTACACCTGCAAGGAAGTACTGTGTACTGCAAAGCATGAACAGGAGTTGTACTGTAAGAAGACTGGCTCCTGGTCTTGTTGGGACATAACTGCTGTTCATTTGCATTGTGAGCTACAGTCCAAGTTGGCCAGTGAGAAGAGAAGCTGCTAAAGGAATTAACTGTACATTTCACCTGCTAAATGACGTGTGGCTTTATTTAAGCTTCAGAGGGGAGTCCCCACGTAAGGATTTAGTGCTCTTATGGTTTATTTGCCTCCCCCAGAAGGCCAACTGACCAGCTGATGTAACAGATAGGCTTGAACTCCTAAGCACCACTGCATCCACTTCCAGCAACTGTTTTCTGCCGAGAAATTCTGACTCCAGACAGTAAGGCTGTAACACACACTTGGTTCTTCACCCCAATGCAGACGACGCGCACTCCGCTCAGAGGCTGCACAGAATGCCAGATGGACAAGAGGCGGGGATGGCAGCAAGCACCTATGAAAACCGGTAGCCCCAGGCTCTCCAAGGAGCTTCCCTCCCCCCCTTCTCCCCACACATAACACAAATTTGCAGAGTCAGTTTCCTATTTGCTTTCAAAGGGATAGGATTTCAAAGTCTTCATCTTCTGAGTCGAAGAACCTTTCCAATCTGTCGGCGTCAGAGGAATCTGCAAGAGAAAAAGCAAGCACTGTCTCCATGGGATGCGCTGACTGCTCAGCATCAGTGAGACCAGCAGCTGGAGGGCAGCAGAATTTAACTGTCAAGTTCCCATAAGTTCCAAGAGACTCAGTGACATACCTGAATGAAGGCTCTGAGGAAGGATGAGAACATGTCAATATCACAGAAAATGCACTGGAGAAAAATTACGTGGTATACAGAAGGTGTGCCACATTTCACAGATCCCAAACACAGCCCTGGTGCAACTCTGCTCTTGGACTTTTGTACAGCCTTCCTGTGCAGCAGCTGTTTTAGCAGGAGACCATTCTACCTCAAGAGGCTCAAAAGGAGAACTTGCCCAGGTCTGGACTAACATCCATGAAGATTTCTGGCCCAGTTAAGTTATATGAGAACATTTTTTTTCCTTGTTTTCTGCTATTGAATCAAAGTTGCCTTTGATCCAACTACTGGGGTACACAACAGGCACTCTCCCAAAAGCAATTAGTGCAGTCCATTTTGTGAGGAGAGATAATGTACTCTCCTGTCCATCCTTTCAATTCCATAGTAAGTGAGCACATAATTAAAGGGGAAGCAGCTTTACCATAGGGGGAATTCAGATGAGAACATATGGATTAACTGGGGAAGTAAAGGAGAAACCTACATTACCTCCGTTTTCAAGAAAGCACTCACTGGAATTGGCAGAGCAGCCAGCCAAAAACTACCCTGCAGTAACTGATGGTTGGGGAAAGAGAATTGGAAAGCTGAAGACCCCCTTGAACATTTTGTAACAAGCTTTAATCCCACATTAGCGTGCAAATGCCCAGTGTCACTGTTTTTGATCAAGCTGAGTGGGCAGCAACTTCGGGAGGTGTTCCTCAGAAGAGCGAGGGGATGAACCCTTCTCAAGGAGCACTGCAGAGAACCCAGCTGGCTGGGGAAAATAAGGACAAGGGGCTGGGTGTTCATGAAAGTACAACTGCTCCTTCTAGTGAGAGGTAGTACTGTAAAAGAAACAGAATATGACCATAGTAGATGAGAGGCTCTATAAGCTAGGGAATAGGGAGGATGACAAGGATCCCATTACAAAGACATTTTTAAGAGTAAGAAAGGCAGCAATTAGGGACAATTTAATACAGACAAGGATCAACTGGCAATTTAGGGGAATCAAGCATTCTTACAGAAAAGGAGAGTGAAGTAAGGGAGGCTTTGAAAGTTTGTGCTAAGGAGAGAGAGAGAAAGAGAGAGCACGAGCGTGAGAGTAAGGAAGCACAGGGTGCAGGATGCAAGTGACAGGACACAGTCCAGTGCCTGGTGACAAGGTGTTTGTCCACACATACTCACTCCTCTTGGCAGAAGCTGTCAATGGCTCTCTATCTCCTGCAATGTTTGTGCACATTAGTAATATGATAAACAGAGCTGGACAAGATACTGCCCAGCACTCGCTCCTTTTTGCATTGGTAGCAGTACACGCAAAGGGAAGGAGTGCCTTACACTGGAACTGTTTGACCAGCCCTGTCTTTGACCACTTCCATTGACTAGAAACTCAAGTTTTCAGCCTTTTCAATGGATCCTTTCAATGCCTCCAAGCATTCCTTTATAAATCATAGATTCACATTGCTGTGACAGCCTATGAACTTGTATTTTCTCCTCAGTCACCATGACCCTTTTAATAATCATCCTGATACACTATGGGCTCTGTAAGCCACTAGTTGAAAGCCAAAGAACTAGATCATTTGACCTTAGAGCTCCAGATCAAACGCCAGGTAGAACAGGAACATACTAGAAGTCACAGTGCAATTCCACACAATTTCCAGAAAAGCAAAGGGAGCAGCTCACCATGAGCTCCACCTCCTTGCATGGCCTCACCTGGTGTGAGATTCAGGATGTCTGGATTGGACAAATGCGATGGCTGGCGTTCAACCAGTTCAAACATTGGCAGCGCTCCTTTTACCAGGGACAGCTGTGGGACAAGAGTAGAGCCATGAGAACCAACAACTCTACTCATGGCACTCTGGGTCTTTAAGAGGTAATAATCATCTGTTGGGACTTCACTGCAGCTGAAAAAACCCCATTTTTCAAACATCAACATAATTTCAGAGCTATGCCCGTTTTCATAGTCTTATTATTATTAACTATTTTTGTATGCTTTAAAATGGGATCATGATGCAGAGAACTCTGTCACTGCGCAGCAGTTTGGAAACAAGACAATAGCCTATATTCCTTTCCCAGTGACATAAACACAAACCTTTTTGATTTGCTGGCACCAATCGTTAAAGTCTTCTTCTGTATTGCAGAAAAAGCCCTGGAAAAAAAAGAAAAAAATTACTTTTACATATTGTAGATTGATCACTTCAGTCTTAAGGCCTTGTATTAACCGGAAGCAATGTGACCAGAGCAACACCCAACCAGTTACAACACCCAACTGCCTTGCTCTTTAACTATGGCTTACACTGCCCCATTAAACTGAACACTCCCCATATGCTTGATGTGACCAGACTATCCAAGAGCTGGAATCATAGTGGAATGGTCTGCTCTGCTGCAGAAGGGAAACTGGGCAGGAACAACCCACATGGAAAAAGAAAGGGCAGGCATCTCCAGTTCAAGAGAAAACAAGCGATACTGAATCATAACATGGATTCAGATCTGCTCATCAAAAGGTAGGAATCAAAGCCCAAACTAAACCTGAGAGAAGAATACTGCCCCATGAGGAATGGTATTTAATTGCCATGCAAGGGGGACTTCCCTGTACCAAACCACTTCCTGCATGAGGAATTTCTTTAACCAGTGTTACTGACACCCAGGGCAGCACTTGTGCAGAGCACGGTGTGCCTGTAGAGTACCCAAACCACCAGCACCACAGTTTGCACCGGTTCCCTGCGGAAAGGGCCAGCTGTGAAACAGAGGGACCAGAACACTGCTCCTTCAGGGGATGGGAAAGAAGCGGCAGGAACGCACCACTGCAATGGAGGGGTCGAGCTCGGCAATGCTCATTCTGCAGGGAGGGTGCTGGCAGTGGAAGCTTTCGTCAGGGAGGCAGCCGCTGTCATTGGGCTCCACTGCAGGCTGTGTAGTGTGGGGATCCAGGTAAATGAGTTCCTCACCTGGACAGAAAGGCAAGGAGACATCAATAGGAAGAACCATGCCAGAAGCTGGTCTTCTGATAAGCAAAGGTGAGATAGAAAGAAGAGGAAGAGCGACGACAGAGACAGCTCTCATAACCCCACAGAGGAGCCCATGTTCTAGGGGCAACTTGCTTTCAGACACTTTCCCACATGCTTCTCATCCAGGCAAAGACCCATCTGCCAGCAGAAACACAGTGGACACTCCACAGCAACAACCTGGGACCAAGGCACAGGCTCCATTTGGATGCTGTTCCTACATAAGCCTTCCAGGGTCCTGTGTAAGCTCAAGTAGACCCCAGCAATCCAAAGCACAAGCAGCCTGAGGTCTCAGGCAGAGAAGAACCAGAAGGAAGAGAAGAGTAAAAGGACAACAATTTGTAGGGTTTCAGGAAGGGGACAACTAAAGGACAATTAAATCCAGCCAAGCCCCTAAAGGAAGGCCAGCTCCGAATGTAGGAAGCAGTCTACACACACCTCTTTACAGATGGGAATTAGCATTATGCAGTGAAAGTTTACGTCCCGTACTATGGCCACTGTTCAAAGCTACGTCACTCAGGTGCTTGCAAAGAGGTTCAGTCCACAGCAGCCTTCCATGCTTCCAGCAGGAAAGAAGAACCCTGCAGCATGCACCACAGACCAAGCACGAGAGCTGTACTGCTCCACAAGCATTTTTCAGATGGGGGGAGATGCTTGGAAAGTCTTTGCAGTACTCTGGGTACTCACCTACATAGCCAATGAAGTAGTGAGCACTGTTTGGTTTCCCTCCGATCACTCCCAGGGACTGAGGCATCATGAAGCAATGCTGGAAAAGCAATACAGAAAACACACAGCTGACAGACAGTGAGACAGCAGGTGGCAACAAAGGCAAACATCTAAAAATGCAGTGGGAAAGAAAGATGGGGACATTGAAAATCAGCAACTCCAGCAGCCATTTCTGGAAAGAAGCACCATCAGGAAGGCTGAAGACTGCAACACAGGGCCTTCAAGGAACATGGAAGCAGCTCAAAACCACTTTTAACTGATGACAGGAAAACAGAGGTGGACCAAATGGAAGAAGCAGCACTACTCAGGACTCAGTCCAGGCAAGTCCTGGCTCTGCTGCAGTCAGTGGCAAGATCCCCTGGAGATGTCATCAGGTTGCAACAGTCCTCTCGGGAGGGAACAATCATTCAGGAAACTATTTAAGCTCCTCATCCAACTGCCTTATCCAGGCACCATCTACTGTGTTAGGGGCAAGTAACCTGACATTAATTTGGAGCTCTCTTACCCATGCAGCTCAGAGCTTGCTAGCATTAGGACACCCTGTCTTCTACACATACCCTGCACACCCTAAATTCTGCAGCCTCCTGATACTCCAACCTGCAACTGTCTGCCACTTGTCTCAGTCCACAGTACAAGCCCCAGCATCAGAGCCTCAGGGAGTGTGTGACACCACATTCACTAACGCTCAGGTTGCCATCAAGCACAGTGCAGTTGTGCTGAACAAATGATTCAGCAGGCTGGTACCATCTAAACACAAAGAGGGACTGAGATTAAGTTATCAAGTAAGATCCTCAAATAAAACCCAAATGAAACAAAAATCCCCAGCCCCCCAAAACTACCACACATTTTCCTGACTATAGCCTGCAAGAACCCATATCCTCACCTCTGACAAGGACTGTCTCTAAACATTTTTATTTTGCAAATAGGACAATTACTTCCAAGCATTTCTACCCCAAAATCAACTTCCAGAAAAGACTTAATAAAGAACAGAGTCCTTAAGCATCAGAACATCAGGAATTCAGCTCCAGGTCCCCTACCTTTAGTGTTTCAATATAGGCTTCATTGATCTCTGTGAGCCCAAGGCGGAGAGGTATCAGCAGCACCAATGGTTTCCACAGTGAGAGCCTATCTCTAACCCCTGCTTCCTCTGGGTACCCATTATAGAGTACGTCTGACTCCACAGAAGGGCATGCTGCAGCTCCAGCACACGGGAAGTTGGACTGGCACAACCGCCCTACAGAAAGGGAACATGAGCAGAAACGATCAGAAATAACTTCTGTTTCTAGACCTTGAGTAATTCTATTCAAGCTCTGATCAACAACTGCTGTTTATTAAGTCTACAGCACTTAGTACAAATAAAAGCTTAAAAAGATCCAGTGCTGGGATCACGTGATGCATGTACTCCCTGCAGGGCTTCTGGAAGGGCTCAGCATTTCATCTGAGCTTACACCAAGATTATGCCAGAGCATGCTGTACTCACAGCCACCATCTGTGGGCTGTTAAAATGCAAATTCTTCCAGCAGGTGAGCAGCTAAGCAACAGCCTGTGCCAACAAGGTTGAACAAGTTGATCAGTAGTCAGATAAGAGTCCTGAACTCACAAAGCATGTAGGCAGAGAAAAAAATCTGGAGTTTTCACCTCCAGAGGAGTACATGGAGGATATGAAGACAGTTGAGCTGAATAAGCAGAGTGTTATGGCTTAACACAGGAAGTATTCACTGCAGTTAGCACTGTAACAAGGTGCAAACACCATGTCTGTCCAGAGTAGTTGTAATTTTCCTAAAGTTCACTAAAGCCTTCACAAATTTTATCAGGGATCATTCAGAAGTTACTTTAGAGACCTAAAGCAGGACGATCATCAAACTCTGCAATTTCAGCATGAGCTGTCTTGTCTGTAAGATTTGGGGCAGTACAACTCCTTGGGGCATATGCACCCTCTTTCTACATGCTTGACAAACACACAGCCAGGCTGTAATGCAACCATATTATGTAAATTATGGTACAGAAACATTTCCATGCCTACCTGTCTTACTGGCCAATTTCATTACTTGCTGGGTGTGTAAAGAAAAAACCCAAATCCCAAAGAAACCCACAGCACTTTAATCACAAAGCCAGGGCAATTAGACTAAATGCCAGAGGCTCATTGAATTTTTCCCTGGCCTAAGCTGAATGCCAGGACACTCTAGCAGGTACGAAACAATATAAACCTTCATGACCAGCCATTTCAGCAGGGTGTTTGCTCACTACTAAGAGCTTTGAACCTAGCTGAACAAGGAGAATATCACACCCAAGGTTAGAAGAAATAGGACTTTGATCTAAAGTCTTGGTATGAGACAGCCTGCACTGGAGTTCACAGTTGGCCCCTCTACTGTCCCTCAAGGAACAAGAAAGTATGTGTGTGCATCTCTCGATCACAAACATAGTAAAATTACCAGAGGTCCTGAGAAAATGGAAAGTCATTATTTGTACTAATTTATCCTGTTAAAACAGTAAAGACCATGGAGTTTTTTTTGTTGCAGTAGCCCGCCTGTTCTGATGATCTGAAATCAGCTGCCAAGTCAGGGATGTTGCTGAAGGGTGTCACTGCTGGTTTCCTCATCAGGCAAAGAAACTGGCAGTCCTGCACTGTGATATGAACATACTTAACCCAAGTTTTAAGTAGCTGGGAGCTCAACACAGACTAAATTCACCTTGCTTCTTTGGCAGGCTTTGCAGCACTATGGTGCCACAGCACAGCGGAACCTGCCTAAAGCTCCCCAGCTGGATCTAAGCCACTTACTGCAAACGTATTCCAACAGATTTGACACAACATCTCTCCTGCTGTGGCTGCTGCTGTCAGGTACTGGCTTTACTGTCTTGGTTTCTCACCACCTTTGTGATGCACAGGATCTCCAATGCCCAACCAAGAGCCTCTTCCCGATATAAAACACTGACTCAGAAGGGATAAAGATGGATGTTTCTTCACTGATGTAGCAAAAGGCATTTCCTATAAACCTCAGGCTGAACAGTATTAGTGATGGGATTTAACAGATGTATGAAAGGGAATTAACTTCTGAATGCTTTGCTATTGACAGATGCTTGGGGCACAAGATAGGTAACACATACCTACAGACATACAACACGAGACCTCTAATACAGTGACTTTCAGGCCCTGAATGGGTTAATTATGACTCACACTCGAGGAAAATAAAGAAACAGCCCTTTCACATTACAAACTGTATGGACACATTAGTTGAAGTGCTGTCAGTGCTGAACAGTCAGCGCCACGCAGACAAGAACCTGCAGCATAGCAAAGCCTTGCAGCCAAGATACTTCCGTTCTACAAGTAATGTTTTCAGGCTAAAGATGAAAGATAAATCCAATTTCTGTTCTCATCCTGGCCCTTGTTTAAGCCACGGGCATCAGCACATGCCTTCACAGGACTACATGTATCTAAGGTTAGATGGGCACTTCTTAATCAGATCCCACATTTCTCCTCCTCTCAATTGAGACTACCTGATAAGAGATGTGACTTTGTAAAGTGACTGTTCTGCACTCCAGGGATAAATTTCCTGTTAATTGATTTTGGCTCTGTAGTAGCCAAAGCCAGCCTGAATGGTGACTGCCACAGCTCACCTGTAACCTTGTACCAGCTCCAGTGCTCACTGGACTGTTCTGTGTGCCTGGCAGAAAACACTGCATGTTTTTGTGCTGTGTAAGCACACTGCCTTATGAGCTAGACTAAAGCAAGCAAGGGGAAGGCTTGGGCCATGCAGGACTGCGGCAACCAGCAATGCAGGCATCCAGCTTTGGTTACTATGGCACTGCAGCCTGAGCAAGCATGGCAGGGATGAACACATTGCACAGCTGCTCAGCCTCCAGAGCCATCCTATTGTCAGGAGGCACAAAAGAAAAAAAAAAAAAAAA
>JANVCC010000030.1:10345270-10671637 GCA_025345505.1 Todiramphus chloris collaris
AAAAAAAAAAAAAAAGAAAAAAAGGAAAAAAAAAAAAAAGGAAAACAACCAGTGAGCATTCCTTAAAAGATGAGAGTCCAATCCAGAGATGGATCCCCTTCTCCCTGCCCCCACCAATTTTTTCATTTTCCTATTCAGTAATCTGTTCTAGTTTTCTTACTCTGCCTAACAGCAGAGACATTCCTACTCCATTATATGAGGAAGCAGTTATTTACTGCTTGCTACTTGTGGCCATAAACAAGTTTGACACTACCTTCCAAGCAGCTCCCACCTATTGTCTGAAGGTCAGCAGACCTCATCTCCAAATCCAGAGACCACAAGGCCAAGTCTGAGGCTTTAACAGATCAAGCAGAAATCAAAGAAAGGGCTTCACTGCCCTAGCACATCAATTCTTGTCTGGTTTTAGCATGCTTGGCCACAGCTTTAAGACAGAACATTTCATGCTTGTTGTTTTTTACTGCTATATGCTCTCTTCATTATTTTTTTTAATGGTTTCTTGCTGCTGGAGGATACACCACATTCTAACTCCATGGAATACTTACTGATTTCTTCCATCACTACTGTGTTGTCCATGGCTATATGTACTGCCAGTGAACTCCATGTATCAAAAGTTGCAAGTTTTCTACAGGAAAAAAAAAGGGAAGGATTATTTACAACTAGAAGACAAAAATGGTAGTGTATCAGAAAGGAGAAACTGGAGAGACTGGCTTTCAGGAATTACAATGTATTCTTTTATACATGTATCGGAGTTGTAGATTTCATTACCACTAGTTATTATGGCCAGAAGAATAAACAAAATTGCAAATGGGACCACACCTTAGAAGTTGTTCCTCAACAGCTACTACATAAAAGAGTCCTGATACAATCTCCACTCAAATCCCATAACTGCTGATTACCAGAAAGTGAGACAGCATAAAAAAAAATTTCACCTTTAGTTTATGTATCTATCTCCTGATCACCTATACCAGACCCTGGGCTCATTCAGCAAATGGTCTGATCTGAGAAAGCTTCTTCTAGGCAATCCTAGCCTATTCCAGGGAGCTACCAACTCATCTAATCAGGTGAGAGAAGAATGGTGACAGGAGGGAGAATGTTTCTCAAAATACAGTGTATTCCAATTATTAAAGTGAGTCCATGCTCCAGCACCACTCTGATCTTCTGCCTGTCACCATGGAACCCAGGCAGCAAATATTAATGCTTTCCTCTGCTGATGCTTTAGTGGCTTGATGGCTCACTGGCAGTTTTTTGACGATGATGAGACTCTTGTCAGGTCAGCAGAGGCAACTCAGAGGCTATCAAAGATCCAAATAATGGCAACAATCTGACACTTGCTTGTGGTCTGCTACAGAGTACTGCATTCAGTTCTAGTGGCAAGCACATTACTTGTGGGATGCAGGCAGAGATTTTTGCGGGTTGTCCTCAACTTGACATGTGTTTTCTCTCACACCCTCCCAGCATCCGAGTGAAAGAAGGGCTCCTTTCAAGTTCTTGCCCGAGTAGATCGAGAAGGTCAAGCAGGCTGCACTTCAGTTAACAGGCAGAAACCAGTAAGCTAGGAGGCATTAAAAAGCAAATGACCCCACTGCATGGTTCCAAAGATATACAGGAAAAATGAAGCACTTACTTGAGCACTTGTGCAACTGTGTTTGGTCCATACCACTGACCTATGGATTTTCCCTCTCCAACTCCCATCTGGGCTGCATCACAGGAAAAACAAAACCAAATAATTTAGCAAGTAATTTCACCTACACTGCATCCCTTCCTAATCAGAGTTTGTATGTTGTAGAAAAGAGATCTCACTCGGCAACATTTTTGAGTCAGCAGAATCTACTGTTTCATGGGGTATCAATGTAAATGGGAGACAAGCATATCTTGAAGGTCTGTGAGGCAAATCCTTTCCCCAAAATGCAATCATGCAGAAGTTCAATAGGCAATATTACTTCAGAAGAAATTTTACCTGGAGTGTTTGATTACCAGATTACCTTTGTAATCTGAAATTCTGTTCACTGAAGGTACAGATGCCTTAATACCCTATAGGAAAAACTAGAACTGGCTGCTTCTCTTCTATATGCCAGGGAAGTTCCTATGACAGTGACATCCTTCCTTTTGCTACTTCAGAGAATTTTTTCACTTAGCAACCTTCTCATATTACAAGGTCCTAGTAAGAACAGCAACCATATGTGCTCCTCTCACCTCAGCGAGCTAGGATATGGAAAGTGGTGCTGAATAGAACCTAAAGCATTAGGCAAACCTGATGGCCTTAATGAAGTCAAGAAGGAAAATCCATCATAATCCATAATAAATAATCCCATCAGAAAATGAGCATAGCACCACGTACTACCTGACCTGCTCAATGTTTTGAGTTTTTCCATGTTTGTTTTTCTTCTGGGGGGATTTGGCTGTGGGGTTTTTTTGCTTGTTTTGTTTGTCATCTTTGTTGTTGTTCTTCTAAGCTAGTAAAACAGAGTGATGTTCTATATGCATGGGAAACGCAGACTGATTATCACCACACTCTTCAGCACTCAGATTCTTACCTATCTGGTGAATGGAGTAGTAGCTGTCTTTTTTGTCAATGAAGGCATTAAGAACATTGAAGTAATTATCCATCTGCCTCTTCCCTTTTATCCACCTCCAGTCTAAAAAAGACAAGGGGATATATGAAACAAAACATGGTATTTTTTAGGAAATGGAGGCCTCAAGCTACAATTCTCTTCCCTGTGCATCAATCAACTGACACAGTTCTCATATCCCTATCTTACTACAAGGCATCTGAGGCATTCCCAATACTACAGGATTCATTTTAAAAACAAAGTAAGCACTCCCACAGCTCAGGCAAAGGAATGTCATCCACAGAAAAACAAAGAATCAGAAAACAAACTGTACCTCTATCCCATATATGGGAAATAGGATACAATTCATAGAATACCAGGTTGGAAGGGACCTCAAGGATCAACCAGTCCAACCTCAGAAGGGGAAAAAAAAAAAAAAAAAAAAAAAGTTTAAATGAGAAGGCCCAGCACCCTGTCAATCTGAGTCTTAAAACTGCCCAATGTAGGGGAATCCACCACCTCCCTCGCGAGATTATTCCAATGTCTCATTGTCCTCATGGTAAAAAATTTCACATTGAGAGGTGTGAGCTACATACTCTGGGAAAAACAGGTGACTTCACTACAAAAATAATTTCCCACAAATGCAAAGGCCATCAAGAACTGCCAAAAAACCACCCTAGTGTAGCTGCTGACAGACCAAGAATGTGTCAAGCATAAGAACAGAAGTATTCAGGGAGAGGAGACTACACTCAGTGAGGCTTTTGTGACAAAACTGAACTATAAACAAGAACCAATCTACTACATTGTTTAAGACTTGAGTGATATTAAAAAAAAACTTCAAGAAAAAACTAGTATGGTACGTGCTTGTCTCTTCAGTGGATTTAAGTAGCAAGTTACAGAGCTGTGCTTTGAGGCTTGGACAACTATACCTGTCTGTGTAGCGTTGTAGACAGCAGTGAAAAACCTGCTGGAGGGTTTTTCCAGCAGACTGTTCTCTGAACAGCCCTGAACTTGAAAAGGCTGACAAAGAAGTTATAGAGCCCTCAGCCATTCCCAGCTGTGCTATTATTATCCGCTGTCCTTAAACGCACTGCACTTGTGGGAGCTCATGGCCATGGAAGTCAGTATGGGCTGTGCACTGATTTACCTCTTCCCAAATGTCTGCAGACCAAGGCCTGAGCAAAAATCATCTGGCCACACCGCAACATACATCCCCAGCCCGTATCAGATGTGGGACCAGTTCCTCCTGTAAATGAAGAAAGAACATATGTAATGAATAGTAAAACAGTGCCAAGAGGAAGATGAAAGCACTAAGTCTGCATGGGTAGCAGGTTCACCTGAGAAATCAGGCAGGGAATAAAGACTACCTTAGCTCACACATCCAAGGCTGAGAAACAAAAATGTAGTTATCACTGAGTAACTTAATGGCATCCCTCAAAAACAAAACCCTCTAATGCTAACTGAAAGAGAAAAAACCTTCCAAACAATTCAGCTAGAAAGAGAGATGAATTTCTCAGGAGCACAAGAGCCCTTAAGCCTAGCTGCAGATGCCCAGCCCAATTCAGAGACACATTTCTACACAGAGGTGCTCATTACAGCCAACTTCTTGTAATTCTTGCCTTGACAAGGCAGCTCATCACGCAAAACAAATCAGTCCCAAGGAATTCCCACATCATAAGCAGCTAAGACTGGATGAGATTCCAAAGTGAACAACACAGGTCAAAAAAACCCACCCTACAAGCCTAAAAAAAAAAAAAAAAATCCATCCCATCAATGAAAAAAGCCACATACTCTATAATACTGGAGAATGAGATGGATGTTAGCTCACGCTGGGAAGTCCGAGACAAAGGCCTCCAGGCTGGAAGCACTTCCCTGACAGAACTTCAAAAGCAAACTGCTGCTGTGCTGAAGCTCTGGCTATCATTACAAGCTTCACAGATAGAATGTTTAGTGTGATCACGGCAAGTGAGCTGTCTTGCAAGCACACAGCCAGCTGCACCTTAGCACAGCTTGTGGGAGTAGTTTCTTTTTCATGCTGCTTTCTTCTTTTAAGCCTGTGCAACTACTCTGCATGAAAAGCAGAGGGAGAAAATAATCCAGGAGAACTATTTAATCAACTTCTGTATGGTCAGAGGCTATCTTCTATAATTTTGCCAACATTTATAACATACGTAACATTCAAAATTGATAATGCTTTACAAAATTAGGGTAAGACATTCCCCTTATCCTCTGAAGAGCTTACAGTATTTAAGTGGGCAAGCACAGAGGGTAGTGGCCAACAATAAAAGGGATGACTGGGAGAAGAAAAGACTGAAAAAGGAAAAGGTTTACGCATAGCATACAAACCATATATATATACACACACACACACACACACTGTAAATAGGAAATGACTCAGAAAATGGGATTTCTTTTCGCCCCCACCTTTTAATAACTCACATAGAAACCCCAGTTGTGTTTGTGAGCCATAGTTAAACGCATGCTAACTCTTTAATTTCAAACACAAGTTTAATTATGGCTCACAAATGTGCCTTTAAAGGGATTAAACTGCATCAGAGATGTCTCATAACTTGTTAGGCAAAGGATTTCCCAATAGGGAAAGAACAGAACAAGCCAGAAGGACCAGATACCAAGAAGTCTCTTTAACAAATCTGAGCCATTTTCCTCCTTCATTGCTCATTGCTAGGGATGATGCTGACCGTGGGTACACAGATGGGGCTTGGAATCCCCTTTACTTGCTCTCAAATATCTTCTGATACATCTTCTGCCCAGTGCAGAAAACCAAACCACAGAAGAGAAGTGCAGAGTACAAACCAAGACATTGCCCTTTGAGTTCACTGGGAAACGTTCCCCATATTACTACAGTTCCTGTGTGTAACAGCTACTTTAAAACCTTCCCACACAAACAAAACAAACCCCCACACATAGTCTAGAGCAGAAGCACAAAGGCAGAAATTTCTGTATGATATCTCTAGCTTCCATCATTGTTGTGGTTTAAGGGTGAACAGACTGAGTGGGGAGGGACTGTTGGAAACTCTAGGACCCTGAGGAGTCAGAGGCCAGATGTTATTCCCTGCCACACTCCGTACAAGGAGGAGACAGGAAGGTCAGGAGTGCTCTTCCTTCCCAGGCTCTGGGAGCTTCGATAGCATCTCAGCAATGCCCTGACTCCATGTACACTCATCACCACCTGAGAGCAGGCTTTGTGTAGAGTTCTATATCCTTCTTCCCTTAATATTCCTTCTTCTGTTTTTCTCCTGTTACTCATTAAATTTGTTATAGTCTTCCAGTCTTGGGTGAGGCATTTTTCTTTTTCCTTATTCCCCTTTTTACCCTCCCCTGGGAGGGAGGGGCCTAACAGTAATCCTGCTCTGGGTTTCACAGGGGCTTGCCCTAAGCCTTAAACAGAGACAATCATTTTAAACCACTTCAAGCCCAAGTATCACGAAATAATATTTCACGTTAGATTTATGCAGGATGCAATGAACCTGAAATACAAAAATCTTCCCATGTTGCTCAAAGAAACAGCGTTTCCAGGTAGGCTGCCCAAACTCACTCTTCTGTCCTTTTCAAAACTACCATTATTGCTCATACCCAAGGGGATGAGGAATTCTCATTATCAGATAAGCTAAAAGTCTGTCCTATCAATTAAATGAACATTTCAGATTCTTATAAACAGAAAAGCATTAATGTTATGCTTGTGGGTACTTGTATTAGGTAGAGATAACGAGATTATCGTAATTTCCAGGATGTACTCAGCCTTGTCCACAGTACATACCAATAGCAGGGAAGTTCTTTCTGTAGGTGAACCAAAACCGAGAGGTCACATCCAACAGGATCTCTTCTTTCTCTGAAAAATTTTCAGCATCAAAAGGCACACACATGAGAGTAGCACAAAACACAGCTAAATCCATCTCCCACTCACCTTCCCTAACAACAGCAGCATTCTGCTCCTCACACAGTCTGCACGCCCAGAGAGGCAAAATCTGGCTGACGAACAGGACAGTGCCACTGTGCAGAAGAAACTTTCTTGTTCCTCCGAAACAGCTGCAATCAACCCAAAGACACTATGCCATAGGCAAATTATGAAGCAGTAAACCATCCCCTTGCATTTCCCCTGAGCTATCCTCTTGCCTCAACCCACACGGCCTCATGACACAAGTCCCAGTAACTACTATATGGTAACTTTCTGCACAAAAATATTCCAGAGTTTGAGGAGATGGCCCAACAGACAGAAGCAAGGCAGTTACATGCTTTTCCAGCAGACTGACTCTGCAGTGTGCTTATAAGGTTTGTGGTCAGCTTCCTGCTCAGAAAACAAAGTGCAACACTAACAAAGTGCTCTGGAGCGGTAAAGCACGTTGCAACGTGCACACAAAATACCTGTAAAAACACTGTATTTGCGTCCGAGGATCCAAACAGGTTCTTTGGTCTCAGGGAAGTCTTCATATTCGAACCTGAGTGTGTCATAGGTGAGAGTAGCTAGAAAGAGAAAGAGGAAGTTACATACCTTTCATAGCTTTTCCTTGTGTTTTAAAAATCATACAAAAGTACAGAATCAGAGCTGCTGTGGTCCAGAAACTTACACACCCAGAGCACCTGGCTCTAGCTGGCAAGAAACAGTATGGCTCTCCCTGCAACCTCGAAGCCTGGCAGAAGCAGAGAGCTGATGCAGCCCTGGCTGTTTCCTGGCTGCTCCACAAGCAGAAGAGCAGAGGGATTTCCAGGTTAGGTCAGCTTCAGGTTCTGCCCAGTGCAGAAAACGGTCAAGAAAACACCTCGGACTTCAGCTGGCAGCCGCACTCTGTTTCCCAGAGCAGTCATCACTGTGCGTGTCATCAGCAGTGATATCAAGGTCCTCTTTTCAAGTGAGCAAAGTGATTAAAATCCTTCTTCTGCAGAATATAATTTTTGGTCGTGGAACACAAAAAGCACAGATCACATTAAGATGGGAACTCAATCTTGCTCTGCAAGTCAAGCCTCCTCAAGATGCAATGAATCCTGCACTGAAAACAGCCCGCAACTTGAGGAGCAGCACTGCCTTTACAGATGTCACAATAAAACCTGAGGATTGCAGAGCTGTGCAGAGATGTACTTGTTCACAGGTGATAAACCTTACACCTATTTTACTGGCTCCCTGCACAGTATGGCCTCCATCAGTGCCTAGATGGCCATCCTCTTACATGACCACTGCAGAGCAACTCATCAGCAAAAACTGTCCTGGGATCAGGGCAGCTTAAGCTTCCATGCAAAAGGCACAGGCAATGGGGAGACAAAAAATAAAGTGAGTTGGATGAACTGTGCTCCACTAGGTCTGTATTTGGAAATACGGCACTTGAAAGTGATCTGGGAACCCTGGAAATGGACTGATTTAGTAGGTGTCAATTCTTCAGCAAAGCACCTGTAAGATTTAAATCAGAACTAAGCCAGACTGTTTTGTACATGTTAAAGTGGCTACTGAAAATCTCTCTCACAACAAATGCAATAACATCTGTGGTAAAGTGACACAAGTTTAAAATGGACTAGATGACCAAAACCTCCTCTCAGCCCCATCTGCTGCAAGAGCCACCACCCTCTGTGGGATGCACCTTGCTTTTTGCTTCACAGGATCCACCTGCTTCTTTTCTCCAGTGCAGTCTATGTAACAGACCTCACAAGTAGAAGACATTCATACATGAGCTTTCCTCCCCTTCTTAGCCTTCCAAAGAATCACATGATGCACCAGTAAATAACAACTTGGCCAATTTGCATCCACAATAGCTCCATAAAGTCACCACAAGGCTCTGCTCCCCCTCCTTTTAAACATCTAGGA
Organism: Todiramphus chloris collaris; assembly: GCA_025345505.1. Lineage (NCBI taxonomy): Eukaryota > Metazoa > Chordata > Aves > Coraciiformes > Alcedinidae > Todiramphus > Todiramphus chloris. Next base: position 10,353,632 of record JANVCC010000030.1, read on the forward strand.
TACTTCATGTTGTGCTCGGCAAACAAGCTACACAAGATATTTTGGCCTCCTGTAGGTAACTCATCAGCCTTTTGCCCCTGGGCTCTCTGACCTGAAATTCCAACTCCAAATGTCAAGAAAATACTTTAAGTAGAAGTATCAAGACACCATCACTAAGACCAACACTGAGCAGAAACCCTGGCTATAAAGATGAAAATAGGGTCCTGAATAAAATTTTTAATTTAGACTCTGGCCCTAACCTTAGGCCAAAAGATTTAAAGTGTGTTCCTTGTGTGAATTAGTCTGTAGGCTGTTTCAGGCACATTTAGAATATCACAGGCCACATGGTCCCATTCCCATCCTGTGATATGACTTCTCAACAGCAAGCTAAACAAGTAATTCTGCATACAAAGAAAAGTTTCAGCAAATTAATCCAATCTTTTTCTCTAACAAACTTCAGCAGGAAAATTAAGAATTTCTTTACCATATACTAGGCAATTATTATGAACCTCCAGCAGTCCCTGCTTTCTGTGTCTATCTTCACTTAATGGCTTGGCTTGCTTTGCTGCCCTTCTCCCTCAGCGCTGCAGATTTCTTTCCAGGGAAGGAAGCAATGCGACTTCTGCAAATGTTCTCAAGTGTGCATCACTTTCTCCTTTTCCCTTAATTTTCAGAAGTTTCCCTTTGGGATGAGACATTACATCTTTATTCTCACAGCTGTAAAGGAGACTAGTAGTTAGGATTTATTTATTTATTTATTTTTAATTCAATGCATTACCAGATATGATCTTAATGTAAAAATTGAGGTTCTCAGGTTTTAAAGAACACTTTGTGGTTTATCAATTCTCAAGCTTGCCACGAATCTAGCTCTCTGTCAAAAGATTCTCAAATAACTTAAATAAAATGACTAAAAAAAGGATGCCACAGAAACCATGAGGCTACCCACCATCCCTCTTTCTCCTTCCTAGCAATATTTCCTCACCTTCTCAAATGTTACACTCTTTGTGGCTCCACATTTTGCAGGGCACCAGGTCCTTAGCAAGCACAGGATTTGCAACCAGCGGCTTCAGAAGGATCTGCTGGAAAGGGGTTTCTGGAGTCTCTCCCCTTGAATCAAAGCTGGAGAGGAAGGGGTCAGCAGGTGGGTGGTATCCCAGGCTACCTGCTGGACCAGCTGTGTGTTCAGGGAATGCAATGCTTGCAGAGTGCAAGTGCCGTGACGCTGCACGCTCGGGAGCACAGTCCCAGACTTGCAGTCCTTCAGCTGAATGCCCAGCATCAGGGCTCTGTGGATCCAGCTGCACAGCCACAAGACGCAGGCAGACATTAGTGTGTGTTGGTTTGTTTGAAGAAAATACTTGCCTCTGTCTGCAAAGGCACAACTGCTAAATGCAAGAGTTAAGGTTTTGCCTTCACAAGGAGGAAAAATTGAGTGACTGCTCCCAGTTAGTACCAACAATTCTATAACGGGAGCAATAAACTCCCAGCAAGGCTTGAAGCCATGAAGTGTTTCCTTTACAAACATCTACCTTCATAAGGTCTGGCACTCTTTCAAAACTACATGCATTCTGCTATTGCCCAGATGAGCTAAATATGAGCCAGCGTGACCCAAACGATTCAGGCAGGGGTACAATGAGCATCACAGCTCGCACAGGAGCCTTTCTCTCCCTCTTGCAGTTAGGGGCAAAGGGCCTGAAAATAAATAAATAAAACTGGAAGTTCACCCAGCAGAAATCCTATTTGAAGATGCTCCTTTCAGAGTTGCAGAAGTTGCCCGAGATCAGCAAATTTCTCAGGCAGGACTCCAAAACTTCACCTTCAAGGAGCCTTCCACCTATTTTAAATACTGAGCTCTGAGCATCCAGGACAGCAGAGCAGCAGCCTCTGCAGAAAATCTGCCTGCACATCAAACACACAAGTTCAACTTCTTTCTGTGCACAGTGGATTTACAGTTAAAAAGCCCAGAGTTTTCAGGCCTGCAGAAAACACCCTCAGGACAGCAGCCTCGCTTTCCAGGAGCTGCAGGCATCCTGCAAATGATGGCAGGGTGGCTGGATCTCTGCCCCATGGACACACCTTCCACAGGGTCTGCTGTAGCATCCTAGAACACCTTCTCACCCCACACACTCCCCAGAAAATGCTGACAGAAAAGGCAAAGCTTTGTACACTGCTGCAGAAAACATCTGTACTAAACAACCTAGGTAAAGGCTTTAAAACCAAAATCACATTAAATACCAGCATTAAGCCTGAATGTTTGAGTTCTCTTCCACTTTTATGCATGTGGTTCTACCTACTAAGGTGTAAGATGACACGTCACATAACAAGACCCTGCCTTGTACGAAGTGCACATGCCTGCATTATCACGTGCCTGCTATTATCAGTTTAAACACGACTATGTGCAAGGTTACTGAAAAATACACAGCATCACCTCGACATCAACCGAGAAGAACCAAGTTAATACACAGAATTAAGGTAGAGGGCGAAACCCTGCCTCCCTTGTTATATTCTTAAGCTGTACAAAGAAAAGGATGAGCTCAAAACATTATTCCAACTTGTAATCAGCTCCAACATAAAGGAGCACAGCCAAGCACTGGGGGACAGACCCTGACTGGTGATGTCAGTGTGCAAGGTACATGCTTAAGGCAAGTATCGAGCCCCTAACTTTATCAAAATGAAAGCCATTTGTTTTTCTATCAACTTTGGGAAACAAGTCAAAACATTGATAACTCAGAAATATGGCGAGTAGTTTGCACAGCAAAGCAACTGATGCTCACTGCAGCATCTATCACCTCGGTTACAGTTTACGTGCACAGCTTAGATGTTTTGTTGAAAAACTACACAAAATACTGAAGCAGAGATTTGGAGTATCACACTGAGGGAAAAATGGGCTTTGCAATACCTCCCTTTCCAAATTGCCTCTTGGGCTTCCTTCAGGCTCTTAGAAAGGCCTCTCTCTCCAATAGAGCAATGCTCCTTAGGCAGTGCCCGCAACAGCTTAGAGACTGAACACTTTCCAAGTCCTCAGCCTCCAATTAACACTGCCACTTAAGAATCAGAAATGGGGCAGATTACTATCTCCTTCAGCTGATCAGTACATCACCCAAGACAGAGCTGAGAGGAGGAATGCTACTGGATGTAGAATATTTCAAAAGCGAGTTAAGTAAAAAAAAGTAAATTTATTGTGTTATTAAAGCTCATTGCTGAAAACTGCTTACAAAACAGATAACCAAAGAACAGCCTGAACTCTTATTTCTGGTCTTTGCAGAGGAAATCTCTCCCCACAGCTCTTACAAACAAAACAAATCTTCATTATCTAAGCAACAATGAGGAGTTAAGAGAGAGCCAGGGAGGAAAGTCAGTCAACTGGAGAGTGGCACAGAGCAAACAGATCAAAGTCTGCCTGTCAGGTCCCCAGCCATCTCAGGAGCAGGGTGTGATTCAAAGGGGCTTGAGCTCTTACTGCCCCAAAGCCCACAGACCCACCTCCTCTTTGCATGGAGGAGATCCAGCCCTGCTGTCTATCACAGCAAGGCTTTCCTTTCCCGGATAAGCCTTGCAATGCTTACACAAAGGGAAAGCAAATGCATCTCCCAGCTCAGGCTGTGCAAGCTCACTTGCTGGAACGTGTTTTGTTCCCAGGCATGAGAGACTGGATGCAAGGACACACCAGGCAAAAAGCTGGGACGCTGTCAACCGGTTCACACTGACAACAGCAGCGCCTGCGCCAAGGACAAAATCAAGTCAAGAAGCAGTCCGGAGGGACAAGAGCCGTGGATTCCCTCTATATACACACACGCTTGCCCAACGTGGAGGAGGAGCCCACACGGCATTGGAAAGAAAGCCACTTATCTCCGCAGAGAGCCGACAAAAGCTGCTATCACCAAAGGAGCTACCACTAAAAGGAAACAAGTCTCGACCCAAGTGCCAACACGCTGCTTCTTTTCTCCCCCTCTATGAAAACAAAGTCTCCGCAGCGAAGGTGTCTGCCGGCACTCTGCCAAGGTGACGAGCAGTCACGGGGAACGGCCGAGCCCCCAGCCCCTCCCCGCAGCAGGAGGACACGGTACGGGGGTACCTGCCCTGCCACCGCTTCCACCCCGCAGCTCACTTCAGGGCAGCCCCAGCCAGGCCCAACGACGCGGAAGAGCTCGGTCAGTGCTCCCGAGGGACGGCGGCAGCAGACGGGCTGGAAAGCACGGGACGGACGCGCTGCCCGGCGGAGGGGGCTCCCTCTCGGCTCTAGCCGGCAGCGGCGGACAAGGGCGATAACGGAGCCACCACCGGGTAGCCCCGAGCCACCGCCCCCCACACCCCCCAGGGGAGGCGGACGGAGCCCCGAGGGCCGCAGAGAGCCGCGGCAGCCGTTTCCAGGGCTGTGCCCGGGGACCGCTGCCTCCTCCTGCCGCCGGACAGCCAGAGGCCGTAGCACGGAGCGACAGGAAAGGCCGCGCAGCTCAGGCCCGGGCCGCCGCGGAAAGCGCAGGCCTCAAATGGCCGCCAGGCCGGGCCGAGCTGGGGGCTCCTGCGGGGCAAAGCAGCCGCTCTGCCCTCGCCGCGGTGCGGGAAGGGGCCGCCGCTGCCACCCACCTGCGTCCATGGCGGCGGCCCCGCCAAGGGCTGCGGGCGCTGCCGTCCCCACCGACACATACGCCCCGGCGCAGCCCTGCGCGGCTGCCGGCGCGAGCGCGGCGCCGGCCCAATGGGAGCGCCGCTCGCCGCGTGCCTCCGCGGCGGTTGGCTGTCGGCACCGCTCGTCACAGTTCGGTGCGCCGCGCGGCTTCCTCCGCGAACTGGGGGCTGCCATGTTGCCGTACGGAGAAGCTGTGCAGCTAGGGGTGAGGTGCCGGGTCGGCAGCGGAGCCGGGACTTCGGGAGGCGGCGTGTCGGCGCGTAAGGGCGCCCGCTCGCTCCGCATGACGCCGGTGAGGGCGGCCCATGATACGTGCGCTCAGGGAAGTGCCGACATATGGGCGCGACTATCGTGTTGTACGGAGCCGACAGAGCCCCGCCCCTCCTTCGCCGGGAGGCTGACCCTGCCCCCCGCGCCCGCCCCTCTCGGAGACGGCTTTGACGGCTCGGCCGTTCTGGACCGAGCGGATCGTCGGGAGACGGACGTCCTGCCGCGCCGAGGAGGCAAGCGAGCGGCGACGGGAGCGATCCTTCCCCCTCCCCCTACTCCCCTCCTCTCCCCGGCCACAGCATCGGCGCCGTACGGCCGCGCCTCGACCAAAATGGCGGCCGCCACACGGCGGCCGCCATCTTGGCTGTCGGCAGTGCCGTACAGAAACCCCTTCCCCAGCGGCGGAGGGGCGGCTGGGGTGACCTGGGTCCGCCATCTTGCTGTACGGCTGGCGGCAGCCCGGGCCGGCGGGCGGGGGCCGGGGCGGGCCCGGCCGGCGGCGGCCGGAGATGGTGATCTGCTGCGCCGCCGCCAACTGCTCCAACCGGCAGGGGAAGGCGCACCGGGGCGCCGTCTCCTTCCACAGGTAAGGGCGGTCGCTCGACCCGCTGCAGCCCCGCCGCTCCCGGCCCTCCGCAGGTGCCGCGGCCGGGCCTCCCTCACGCCTCGGCTCCGCTCCGGCTGCCGGCCTCGGGGCTGCTGCGCTTTTTCCGCCCTGCCTGCCCGTGCCTCTCGGCACCTCCGGGCCCCGAGCGGCAGCGACCGCCCTTTGTTTTCCTCAGTGCCGGGACCGGCTGCGGAATCCTTAACGCCTCCAGAAACGGGCTGGGCGGCGGGGGGTTCCCCCTCGCCCTCGTAGGGCCGGGGCCCCGGCCTCACGCCTCGGCCTGGCACCGCTGCCGCCTCGGCCTGGCCCCCTCCGTGGCCTCCCCACCCCTCCGCCTGCACCGGGGGCCTTGCTGTGGATGCTGCCCTAGGTGAGTTGCCAAGGGACAGTCCTTCTCTCAGGTGCCCGATGCCGGCCCATCTTGAAAAGGCACGTAGTTCAGCTGCTCGATGTCTCTTCTCAGTCCGGGCGTTTTTACACGTTATTAAATGCACTCGGCGTAGATGTCAGCAGGGTCACAGAGGCAGCAGGTGGACAACGTGTTGGCTGAGCTGGGGTGTTCTGGTGTTTGTCGCATCCTCGTTTCTTGCTGATGGGCCGCTGTGCTCATCATGAAGTAGATGGGCACCTGAATAACAGGTTGGTTAGGGAAGGGAAACAGCGCTTTAGTTCTGTGCTGTTTGTGAAGTGGAGCTGTTAACAGAGTGAATGAGTATCAAGTGCTTCAGCCCAAAGTGGAAAAATCCTTAAACAAGCGTAACATCTTAAAATACAGCTTTCGTGAGAATTTCCCAAGCCTGAGAGTACCAACCCTTCTGACTTCCAAAATGCAACTTATCTTTTCACAGGCTTTGTCTCTTTCTTTTTTAGATTCCCTCTGAAAGATTCGAAGCGTTTGATTCAGTGGCTAAAAGCTGTTCAGAGAGACAACTGGACTCCCACCAAGTATTCATTTCTTTGCAGTGAGCATTTCACCAAAGACAGTTTTTCTAAGCGCCTGGAAGACCAGCACCGGTTGCTGAAGCCCACTGCTGTCCCTACTATCTTCCAGCTTGCAGAGAAGAAACACGACAACCTGGATTATGTCAGAAGCAGAAGAAAAATAGCAAGCCAGGTGCCACTGCAGGATGGAGAAGACCCAAGGGAAGGAGACTGTGAGGTAGTTCAGAGAACCGCATCTTCTGGCCAGGACTTCATGGTGATGCAAGGGACAAAAGAGATGGAGGAGGCAACTTTGCAAGCAGAAATTGGATCGATGTCCGAGGAGGAAGAGAACCTCCACAGCCAGCTGGACAGCCCTCGGAGAAGGACGTTAGGCGATAACTTGGTTGCAAAGCCTGGGCCTCAGAAAAATCCTGAGAGATTGTCTGTGGAGGACTGTCCTAAAGCCACCTGGACGGGGAGCTGGGTAGCAGACAGAAGTGGTGTGTCAGTCGATGACTTCACACCTCCTGCCTCTGGTGCTTGCAAGTTCATTGGCTCCCTTCATTCTTACAGCTTTTCCTCTAAGCATGCCAGAGAGAGACCATCTTTCCCAAAAGAGCAGCTGGAAAGGAAAAGGCCAAAGAGAGAGATAGAACCAAGCTGCAGTAGCCATCTTCTGGGACAGGATAAGGCAGCGACAGAAGGCTCCCCTACTTCATCCCTCACTGCGACCCCTCAGAAACCTTCCCAGGGTTTGTCGGCGTCCCCAGCGGACCTTACCCCTCAGCCTGCTGCTGAGGCTGTGGTGGGACAGAAGGGTGACACAGACGCCAACCCCATGTCAATCAATGAAGTCATCATGTCTGCCTCAGGAGCCTGCAAGCTGATCGACTCCCTCCACTCGTACTGTTTCTCCTCCAGGCAGAGCAAAAGTCAGGTGTGCTGCTTGCGTGAACAGGTAGAAAAGAAGAATGGAGAGTTGAAACTTTTGAGGCAGAGGATCAGTCGCTCTGACAGTCAAGTCAGGAAGCTGAAGGAGAAGCTAGATGAGCTGAAGAGGATCAGTTTCCCTTACTTGAACAGCCTGCTATCCCAGGACTGTGGTCAGTATTCCCAGGGGCTTTGTGTTGAGGAAGAATTCACTATTTTCTTAGCAATACGAGGCTTTTTAAATTAGAGATATGATGGGTAAAAGATATGAGAAAGGTACATTTTTCAAAGGAGAAGTAGTAGCTTGTGTTAGACCAACAGATAGAGGTGAAAGAATTAGGGTTTTGGGCACATGAGGTATTTCTTATATCTCGAAAATTTCCAGGGTGATTCCTGTTGTGGAATGGGAAGTTAGGTTATGGTGTTGCACACAACTCTCTTGATGAATTTTTTGTTTTTTTCTTCCTGGGTTATTGTAACTTCTTTGTGACTCAAGAGCTCCTGTTAGGATTTGCCTTCCTTTGGAGCGTGCCTGTGAGGGTTTTTTGGTGTGTTAACGAGCTGTCATGGGCAGCAGGTATCTGGGAAAGCTGTTGTCTTCTCCAGTGATGTAAGAAGTAATTCTGATCTTAGATTTCATATGCTGCACTTTGGGATATATGAAGCCTAAGTGAGGTGGTAGGTGCCACGCCTGAAAACGTAGGGGAATTCAGTGAGGGACAAAGTCATGTGAAACAGTTGTTGCGAAGAAGTCAAATCAGGCCACAGCCCTTTCTCTTGCAAGAAAAAGAGTCCTTTAATGTACAGCTGCTAAAACTTTTGCATAATGACTCCAGTTGCAAGATAACAATTCAGGGGAAGAGTTTAGGAGCTTCTAATGATATTTGGTGTGGCTGCTGAGAAAATGTTGAGTTGCTTTGTGAAGGATGAGTCACTTGGGGTTTTCTTGAAGTCATCACTTGTGGATGGTTAGGTATCCCCTGACAGTAATTCTTCTTTAGGAGAATAAACCTCATGGCTTCTAAAGCCATGTAGTATTAGACATGCTCAGAAATGTGATACTGGCATAGGCAGATGTTCTCCAGACTGTTGCAGCATGGCCTACTTTCTCACTCAAGTGCAAGAAAATAAACTTGAATTCTTGAAGGTCAATACTCAATGCTGCTTTTCTGATGTGTTTTTAATTTTGCCAAGTACAGGGAAAACACAAGCAAGCACTTTGATTTAGGTAGAGGGGGAGGAAATTTTTTCCCCCCCATGGGAAATCGGCATAGTCTTATTTGTACCGTCTGATCTGTATTATTTTCTTGTTTAGTGTGAAACTAAAGAAAATAACTAAATACAATTTTAGGGTTCCATAATTGTCATATATAGATGGGAAAAAAGGGTGTCTGTTCCTTGGTATAACCTCCATGAGGTACTCATTGCAAAAAGAGTGTCCTGAAGGATTTTTACTCTAGTAATACCCTGAAGGGTTTTTATTCTAGTAAGCACTAGGATTTTTCTTTTATTTCCTGAGATGGATGTTCATAACACATATGTCTTTGAGAATGTGAGAATTGTATGGTAAAAGTATCTTCTGTAAGAACGTAAGAATTGCATATTCTGATTTTCTGAGGGAAAATGTGGGTTGGTTTTGGTTTTGTTTTTATAATGAATTGACCAACTCATGACTTGCCCTTCCATCTCTTACCAACATAACTGGAGATCAGTGTGTGAAAATGGTTCATTTTGGCAATTGGAGCTTAGAGTGATGGGAAGTTCTTATGGAATCCTATGTCTGATGACTTTTTTAATCTTAGTTCTCTTCTGCCTTGTAGTGATTTTTATGTGCTTGTAGTGATAGTTTATGGCTGTCAAAATACCTGATGGAGTGCAGCTGACTGCTGCTGGGCAGCCTGGTTTATGCCTGGGTACTAAGTTTTACTGTAATGCAAAGCTGAATTGAAGAAAGGCTTTTTGGTACTCATAAAGATACAGTCAGGTGCCATATTAAGTTAATAATAGTTGTAGTCTTTGTTATTAACTACATTTCAGTTGTCCTGTATCATCTGATGTGTAGTTGAGGTGATGTTATTAGCGGTGAACCTGAGCTGGCATGTTTTTTTCTTCTAAAGTCAGGGTCTTGTGATTGGGTAAGTAAAGTAACTGACTGGACTGACTGTGTGAATTGTTCTGTGTCTGCATCCCAACTCCACACGCTGTGGGATCTCTCTTTGCTGCTGCTTGACGTTCAGCTACTTCCACAGAATGGCGAGCAGAAAAACGAGCTGTAGGCCAATAACCATTGAGCAGATCTTCATTCTGGTACTAGTTCTCAACTGGTATTTTTCTCCAATGAGACAAATAAATTTCTGGCTGTATCCAAACAACAGCTTGCTGGAAAAAGCTTTCTGCAAAGCTGCTGCACGTGCAGCCCCTGCCACTTGAGGATTGGTGGCTCAGGGTGGGTGAGTTCAGCTCACAGCATGCTCCAACTGTAATGATGTGCTCTAGTGGTGTTTCCCAACAGGAGATAGATTGTATCTTAATGGGGGGGAAGATCAACTAACTGGTTTTAGAAGCCCTGGGCTGTTTCCTGCGCAGCTTCTATAGTGACCTTTTCCATCTAAACACTGAATTTGCTCACTTGTTTTGTAGAAAAACGTTTCTTTCTGTTTCATGGGCCACTTGTGAGGTCTGTGGACCAAAGGTTGAGGGATACTTCCAGCAGAGGAGCACAGGTAGGCATAGTGCACAAGGCAGAATGAAGTTAGATGCATCTTCTGGAGAGCAGCAAAATGCACTGGGAGAAACTGGGGAGAGACAGTAAGCAAATAGGGATCCCATGTCCTGGGGAAGTGGAGACTGTTCTAACAGCATTGTCCTCTGACACGCAAATACCGTCTGACCATCTTGTTCTGCTTGAAGGTTTTGCAGCTCTGCTGCATCATACTCCCCCAGTGCTGGCACAGAAAGGAGATCTGAGGTGCTGCTTTCACTAGATCACCTCAACATAATGTGCTAATATTTGGTCCTTTTGTAAAACTACATCTCCCAGCAGGCAGCAGGTTAACTGTCTGACCTAATCATGAGATCACTTCCCTTATAGCCATCTTATCAACACTGCGCTAAACACTTTCTGGTGAGCAAAGGTGGTTAGAGAGCTAGACCAAGCAATAGAAAACTGACTGCAAACTATGGCTGGCACTGGAGCAAACACAGGTATGCTACAATGGGATTGAAGTGTCTGTATGTATTAGAGAGGTAAAGCTGTTTGAGCATACGTAGAACCTCTTCCACGCTGCATGTTTGCTTTCATGAAGGTCATATTAAAGGCAAGAGAGTTTGCAAAATGAGTCCGTGTGAAAAATGGTTAGAATTTTGCTAAGAATCCGTAGGAAATCATGTTCCCTTCTAGCTTAGATTTGTCTTCTAAATATTTATACAAAGCCAGCATAGAAATGGGGTCATTTATAATACTTCTTATATGGAAATGAAGCATAGTTGGTGAACTTTGAGGATATGCAGAAGGACCTGAACTTTAAATGTCTGGTTTTGTGCTGAGTTGAAGTCCTGCTGCTTGGTCTGTGGGGCCTGAGGTGGTGTTTCCCATCAGAGTGGCAACAGGTTTTTGTTTGTGTTGCAGCAAAAAAATAGCAAAAGCATGTTCTTCAGTGAGAAATGATGTCAAGAATGTGAGCTGCTGTGCTTTCATCTCTCTGAGCAGGATTTGAACAGCAATGGGTCCCTGTCCAGTTTAGCTTGAAAATGAAATGCCCACAATGGATCACAGAGATATGCTGTCAGAAAAATTGCCTCTACCAGGGCAGGCACTGGTAACCTGGCAGCTGTATGTTAACTTGGAGCTAGATTTTGGAAGAAAAATGCTTTTATTCTGAGTTGGCAGGTGGTGCTTGTGATAATTTTTTATTGGTTTTTTTTCTGCCTTGTCTGGGATGGGAACAGTCAGGGCAGAAGGCTGGTCAGTGGAGTAAGTGTTACAAAGAACAAGGGAGCTATAAAGTAAGCTAAGGAGGAGATAAGGAGTAGGAATGTGTGCATAGGTGAGGAGTGGGGCTGAATCTGAGGCAGAAGGCATCGCGAGGGAGGCAAGGTGAGACTTCATAGCACCTATGGCCCAAGCACACGCTGCCCTGTGGTGGGTTGGAGGTCAGCTGCTTTGTGCCCCACGTGGGAGCAACCAGCATGGAGGCACTGACCTGACCCTCAGCAGGTTTGGGATTTGGTTGATCAGGGAGATGACTCTTTCACTGCCCTCTTGGAGAGAAAGGCCGTTGGAATCAGGGAAACAAGACTTTTTGCCCTGCTGGTGTTTTGGGGTTGGTTGTTTTAGGTTGGTTTGGTTTTTTTCAGTGGAGAGATCTTGTTTGTTCTTTTTTTTTTTTTTTTCCCCTAATAGCCTGTACAACTTGTGCATTAAGTATTTAATTCTGCAGTGAGTTGGGAATGACTCATAATAAAAAGTAGCTTACAACTAGGAAGCAATGAAAAGGCTAACTGAGGAAGACTTGAGAGAAAGTAAAACATATTGAGAGCAGACCTTGGCCTCTTCAGGGATCTGCCTGAATACCATGGGATGAAGCCCTGAAGGGGAGAGGGGCCAAAGAAAGCTGGTCAGTATTCAAGGACCACCTCCTTCAAGCCCAGCAATGATGTGTCCCAAAAAAAGAAGACAACAAAGACAACAGGCAAGAATGTCAGGATGCCTGCATGGATGGACATGTGCTCCTGGGCACACTTAAAAAATGAATCTACAGAGAGTAGAAGCAAGGATAAGTAGTCTGGGGGGGACTACAAAGAAGCTGTCCAAGCAGCCAGGGATCAGGTTGGGAAAGCTAAAGCACAGATAAATTAAATCTGGCCAGGGACATCAAGAGCAACAAGAAAAACTTCTACAGGTATGTCAGTGGTAAAAGGAAGATGTGTGCCCTCTCTGGAAGGGAGGAGGAGACCTGGTCACAAGGCATATGGAGTAGGTTGAGGTACTCAATGACTTTTTTGCCTCAGTCTTCACTGGCCAGGGTTCCAGCCACACTGCTCAAGTTGCTGAAGCCAAAGGCAGGGTCTGGGAGAAGAAATATCGGCCTACTGTAAGTGAAGGTCAGGTTCGAGAACATGTGAAGAACCCAAAGGCATACAAGTCCATGGGACCTGATGAGATGCATCCATGGTTCCTGAGGGAACTGGCAGACCAAGTTGCTAAGCTGCTTTTCCGTCAAATCTGAGAAGTCATGACAGTCTGGTGAAGTTCCCACTGACTGGAAAAGGGGAAACATAACCCCCATTTTCAAAAAGGGAAGAAAGGAGGACCTGGGCAACTATAGGCCAGTCAGTCTCACCTCTGTGCCTGCCAAGATCGTGGAGCAGATCCTCCTGCAGCCTCTGCTACAGCACATAGAAAATTGAGGAGGTGACTGGTGGCAGCCAGCATGACTTCAAGGGCAAATCATGCCTGACAAATCCAGTGGCCTTTTATGATGGAGTGTAGTGTTGCATCCAGGTAGTTTAGAAAAGTAGTAACGCTCACTTGGCTGTGTTGTTTGTCTGGATGCTGTAGACTTCAGGGCATGCAGTTACATCTTCACTTCTCAGCTGGCTGGAAGTCCAGCTCCTCAGAAGCGAGACTGGCTTGCCCAGTCAAGCACCTCCAGCCGGGCTGGACTGCACAGCGAGCAGTGTGGTCATGCTGTGCGTGCTGGGAAGGGTCAGTTGGCTTATCTTGGTTGAACTGAGTCTAAAGAGTGAAAATGGCTCAAGCCATTCCTTTCATCTGTCATTTTGATGCTTTTTGCTGAAATGCTGCAAGGTTAGTAAGCAGAAGACAAGGAACTGCCCTATAACAAGCACTCTGATGACAGAAAGCATCCTGCTCCTGGGTTTTGTTGCCATCTCCTGACCCAGGAGAGGGCAGCAGCAGCACAGGCTGCAGTCTTCAAAGCTTTGCTCTTCCCTTCCACGGTGGGAGTTGGAGCCCTCAAAAAGCTTGGAAAGAAATGCAGTGTGTGCAGCAGCGAGTGAAAGGCCAGTACCAGTTGGACAGAGTGGTGATGCTCTCCATACTCGCAAGACCGCGTGCTCTTGACATGAAAGCAGAAAGGCAAACTAGTTCCTAAGAAGCAGTGTAGAAGTATGGAGTTTTTTGTAGCAGTAATTTTGGACTTCTGTTACTGGTCACCATGGTGTTAAGGTCTTTCCTGCACTAGAAAATAATGTTCTGTTGCTTTGGTTGCTTACAGTGCAGGTGGAAGGTATGTACAATGAAACCCTGGCTGGTACGCTGTCGCTGCTGTACGGCTTGTAGGAACCTTCTGAACACCTTGGTAAGCTGGTGGTGGCTGTAGAGGCTGGCAGGACAGTCTTTGCAAAGGCTGGCTCTGATGCTGTAGATTTTTATCACCTATTTCATAGCTAGCTCTCATGTTTTCTCATGTTGCTTCACTTGCGAAATACTTCAGGATAAAGAAGAGTAAGTAGCAGCATCTTGATGATGTGCCAGCTGGCTTTCTAAGTCTGCTGTCTATGGGATAATCAATAACAAAAGTGGTCTCTTTTACCCAGGAAAGTTTTTGTTTCCCTTCTGTGGCATTTCAGGTGCAGACTGTCCATTCTTCCTCAGTCTTTTTAGCCTGATGTTTGGGACTGACCACAGTGAAACTCTGAGCAAATTTTAGCCTTTTGGACTAGCTGGTCAAGTAGCTTGTTCTTATATTAGGCAATATCACTAGGTGTGGAAAACAAACCCCTTCAGCTGCCACCCTGCCAGTGTGAGGTGGGGAGGACAGGCTGTAAGTATACCTCGGTCATACTTGTCTGCATAACGTAGCTAACCTAGAGTAGTGGGCATCTCATTTCTGTTGGTGTTGGTCTTTCCTGAGATCTTTTAAAAGTCTCTCTTATCCTGAGTCCAGAGCCTAAGCAGAACAACTTCTGAATAATCCCCATCTCTTTGTACAAGTGCAGGTCTTTGTTAACTTTAAAAAAAAAAAAAAAAAATTACAGACAAACTTTGATCTTGAATATGTAGGCAGCCTGATTTTCCTCTGAAGTGAGGGTTGTTTCCTTGGTCTCTGAAACAATCAGGGACAGCATGTGCTCAGTGCTTGAGAAAAATCAGGCCAGAGCATTAGAGATTTAATTATCATTTAGTGATAATTCTTTACACTGAGATTTCAAGTCATCATCTTGCTTGTGTGTAGATAGAAGGGGATTTTCTCTTCAGATCAAGCTACAGAGAGGAGTCAGAAATGGGCCACCTGGAAGAGCACTCTATGTAAGGCCAAGAGCAGGTTTTTAAACAGACCCACTTTCCGTGACAGCTCGTTGTTCCCTGTCCCCCTTGCACCTTGGAGCCGATGCTGCCATAGAGAAAAGTGTTGCTGCTGTGTCGGACGACTCCTGAGGTGTTTTATGCTCACCTACACTCAGCTGTAAGCAGCTCACAGCAAGCTGCAAAACACAGATCTCTGAATTTTCCTTCCTTGTTCTTTCCTCTCCTCCACAGAGACTCCCCAGCTGAATCCTGTGATGGAGCCCCTGTCCTGGATGCTGGGCACCTGGCTCTCAGACCCGCCAGGAGACGGCACTTTCCCTACAATGAAGCCCTTCGAGTACCTGGAAGAAGTGCACATCTCTCACGTGGGGCAGCCCATGCTCAATTTCTCGTAAGTAGGGATTTTTCTGTGCTGGCAGCAGCTTTTGGACCGGAGCAGGCATGGCTCCAGTGAGCTTTGTTTGTTGGTTGTGTTTCTTTCCAGTGACAAAGTAAACAATGTTTCACCTACCAGATGTGTGACTGCATGGTCTGACTTTCATTTTCCTTTAAAACTTAATTAATTGGCATGCTGTTGCAACATGCCCAGAGCTGCACACCTGTAATCAGTGAAGATTTGCTAGCCCACAAGTACACTCCACTTCTACAGAGTGAGTTCTCACTGTGAACTCGTGCAAAAGCAGGTGTGTGCAGGATCGGGATTTGGCCCACAGGTTTCTGGTGCCATGTGCTGTACCTGGTGCTGCTGATCTTCCAGGAAATGCTGCCTCTGATTCATTATATTTTATGTAACTTGCTTTAGACTTTTCAGCTCTCAGTGCTTCTTTAATAAATAACTTCCCCAGCTTGCCACCTGCCAGGGCCTGGACAAGCCCCTTCATCAAGCTCTTCTTGCACACTCGCCCTGTGTCCTGGTTTCAGTGGGACAGAATCCTAGGCCTGCCATGGTCTGCAGGCTGTTAGCAGTTTGGAGTCAGCCAGGGCAGCTGATCTGAGTTGGCTCCCAGATGCATCTCGGACTGTAAACGTCATACTTGGAGTAAAGGGGGAAGTTTGCTGAGGAAGGGGGAGTCTTGTGCTTGGGCCCCTCTGTGGGGTCTCCTGCTCCTCTTCGGGCTCTTGAGGACTGCCATCCTTTGTTGGGACCACTGTACCCTTGCTGGGCCAAGTATAGCTTTGTTTACTTTATACTGGCATTGGTATTGGTTTGGCTGTTTCATTAAATCTGGTTTAATTTCAACCTCTCCTTTTCCCAATCCCCCTTCTTGTCTGGGAAGGGGTCATCAGGTGAAAAAGCAACTGCTATAGTTCAGCCATGGATATGGGCTAAAAGTAGACACCCTGTTACTTTCGGGGTGGCAGCAGACAGTACAGCATATCCCCAGTCCCAGAGAAGGTCATGGTGCCCAAGGTGACTGGTGTTGGCGCTTTCCAGTTGCAGAGCAGAGGCATATGTGGAAACTGCTGTTGCATGAGGGAGTTCTGGGTGCAGACTTAGCAACAGCAGCTCTCAGGTTGCCTCTGTCTCTTTTCCTGTAGGATGATGCAGAGTGGGAAATTCTGTGAAAAACAGTATGAAAAGAAAGAGATTAGTCTGGAATAAAGAAACACTAATAGGGTAGCCCACATTATATAGGTACCTAGCTTGCTATTGTGTTTAAGTTGCTGTTTAATTCAGTTCCCTGTGTAGACTCAGGAATGTTGTAGCACTAATTAATATATGAGCATGCATGATATATATAATCACCCACATTATGAGGGACCAAACATACAACTCTAAGGCCCCATGAAGAAGAAATAAAAATCTAAGATAAATTTTTCTTTTTGTAAGATGTAGTGAGAGAAGTAAGTATTCCTTTAGTGCCTGCAGAAAGTAATACACAAGAAAACCAACTTGCCAGGTTTAAAAGCTAAATAAAGATGATGTTGTAATTCCAGATATTTATTTGAGAAAAGGAAGTATTTGAGACAGAGTATGGCTTCAGCATCTGTGTAATGTCTGACTTGCTGAGGGAATTTCTGAGCTAGCTCTTAGAAAGACCCGGGAGCTATGGAAAATCTGGAGCCTGAACGTAATTAACTACCTCCAGCTATAAGAAATAGCTGTGTCTGTAAAGTAACTGTATTTCTATATGCTTACATCTCCCAACCATTGAAGTGTTGTCTGTCTTTTACTCTTCAAATAATACTGCAGGCAGTCATGTGGTTTAATAAAATACTGTTTCTGCTGAGATGAAACCAGACCAGACACTGTATTTTCAGTGCGACAAAGAACAGCTTTTGTATTCTGATTTACCCTCAGGTTCAACGCCTTCCATCCAGACACCAGGAAGCCCATGCACCGAGAATGTGGATTCATCCGCCTCAAACCTGACACTAATAAGGTGGCCTTCATCAGTGCCCAGAACACAGGTACACCCCTGATACCCATGCTGAGGAAAAGAAAAGGTCCTTATCCTGCTGTGCCATTTCATCACTTTTCTGGAAAATTATTGCACCTCTCACAGTTTCGTTTAATTGATTTGTCTTGCGGGTGCAGTGATGCTGCTCGTTGGCGCTGAACCCATAGTGAAAACAAATTGCTAAATGAGCTTGTGTCAAAAGCACTGAGTTTCTGTGACTGGTTGTGTGGCTTTGCACAGACAGTGCCACTTTCTGGCTTTCTGTGACAGGAAGGGACTCAAAAGTCAAAATACTGCTCATGCGGGAGATCTGAGGGGTGTCCTTTCTTCAAACAGTGTGTTGATATTGGCTGACATAGCTTTGTAATCCAAAAGAACCCCTGCCTCTGTAGCAAGAATTGTAGTCTGAGCCTTAATGATGGCAGGTGCCAAGGGCCAGTCACATTCCAGATGCCTTTGCAGCATCCTACTCTTTGTCTATGGGGCAGCAGGGGAAGTGTGTACAGATAAAATGCTTCATTCCAACTGCTTCTGGGAACTGGCCACAGCTGACCCTGTGTTGGACAAAGGTGGGCACCTTGGCTCGTGAGCTCCTGGCTCTAGAGTCTTCTTTCTATTGCTAGGGTCATATTTGGCCAGTTGCTCCTTCTAAGCACTGAAGACTTACACTGTTGTTATCAACGCTTGCCGTATTTGATTCTGCAATGCATGGTAGAGCTTGTGGGGCTGCGGTGCTTTGAAACTCCACTTCACAGCCTCTCCACCCAGGAGTGTTTGGTGTCGCCTATTAGAGACCCTGCCTGGACTGTGGCACTACCAAGAGCCTCTGCAGCACTGTAGCAGGGGAGCTTCCCTCCTACTGTTCCCTTAACAGTCTTGTAGAGTAATCTCAGTGCAGTCTTCTTTCTGATCTCCTAAACTAGGAGAATCTTCCACTGTATGGCTTTGGTACTTGTTACAGACCTTTTTACAGGAACTGATGAGAGAGAACTACCACTACTAAATTATTATAAGCGAGAGAGTGTTAAAACCCAGTGGATGCTTAAATTTGCATCTAAAACTCCAGAGCAGGAGCTGAAAGGAAAACAGCTGGTTGCAATGCAATACTTACCTCACATGGTTTGAGTAAGTCTGTCTGGCTTGATTTTTTTTGAACCAGCGTTACGTGTCTGAAGTCGCATGGATCTGCAGTTGTCAATACGTGCTAGGTCAAATAAAAACATTCTTCAGGGAGGATGGTTGTCTATTACATAGCCTGATGACTGGGATATTGTTAAGTAACCTTTGTAGCCTAATAATATATATATATATGACCTTGCTTCTCACTAGGTCTGGTGGAGGTGGAGGAAGGGGAGGTGAATGGACAAGAGCTGTCTATAGCTTCTCACTCCATAGCCAGGATCTCCTTTGCCAAGAAGCCCCATGTAGAGCAGGTGAGTGCACATGCAGTGAGCAATTCATGTGGTATTTCTAGCCCCAAAATGTGGGTAGTGGAGAAGATAGGTTGAGGCCTACAACCTGTAGTGGACACTGGGCGCTTAGCTCCTGCCTCCTCCAATTTGGAAGCTGCTGAAGCCTGGTTTCAAGTATCTGTTTGCATGGTTCCTAAGGGGTCCTGCTCCACAGGGCAACCCCAAGCTGCCTTCCTTGAGGTTTGGTGCAGTACAGACTCGTAGCCTGCCCAGATGGAGGGATGGAGATGATGTTGCCTGTCAAGCCCTTTTGATGGATGACAGTGCTCTTCCCTCCTGCCCTGGGGCTGACCCCTGCATGGCTGCAGGTGCAAGCCAAGGTTCGGCAGGCTCTGATCTCCCCACGTAGCATGAGCAACACCTTACTCTGGCACAGTGTGGTGACCAGAATAGAGCCCAAGTGATTTTGAAGGCTCCCTTGGGGATGTTGTCCAGTGCAGAGCATCTCCCTGAGCCACCAGCCAGGAGCCACTCTTCTGGTGGAGGGATGTTGGCCCGTTTGTGCTGAGGTGGTGTCAGTAGTAGTGCCAGGACACTGCATTGCTCCCTGGGTAGTGGTCTTAGGGATTGGAGTTGGCATTTTGGAAAGGGCTGCCTTCTTTAGGAGAGAACTTCTCATTTACTCTAATAGCTGTAGTGAGCATATCCTTCCATTTGTGATGTGTTGACAGCAAACACAAGGATGGCAAAGGGAAGGCAGAAAGGTCAGGTGATCAATGTAGCCTGTGGATGCCGTTTGCTTGAGTTTTGTTATTTCTTTTCTTTCCCCGTTTTTAGATTACCAGAAAATTCAGGCTCAATTCTGATGGGAAACTCGAACAAACTGTCTCAATGGCAACCACTACGCAGCCCATGACTCAACACCTCCACATTACCTACAAAAAGGTGACACCCTGATGCCAGGAGGGCTGGGTCTCCCTGTCAAGGGTGAGGAGCAGGGCATCATGCACCAAGAGCAGCAGCAGCTCAGGAGCATGGCATGGCAGACCCTGGAGCTGGCTGCCCGGGCTTTCCCCCAGGGCTGCATAGCTGCCCATCCCCTTGAGAATGTTACTCAGATGTTTCTGTAATGGTATATTAAAAATAAAAAGCTTTTATTTTTATGGCTGTGTCTTTGGGTGTGACTGCAGGATGGTATGCGCATCCCTCTGCTCTGGCACAAGGGCTTTTTGATGCCTGTTCATTAGTAGGCCTTGGGTTGCAGATCCAACCTCCTGGACCTACTCTGCAACCTGAATAACACAGTAGAAGCAGCAGGATCAGGAATGGATTTGCACTGCAGGGACAGACCCTGAGAACTCCAGCTCCTGCCTAATGAAGCTCAGCTTAAATATTCAGAGGGAGCACCTACTTCTTGCTGTGGGACAGAGAGACCCAGCACAGGACCCAGTCCTGATGGTGCCATCCAGCTGACTTGAAAGGACTTGGGGCAGTCCTGGAAGTCGGGACCAGATCATACCTAGCTTCAGTGCAGAATATCACAAGAAGCTGGATGACAGCTGTGGTCTAACAGAAGAGAAACTGTGAAGGGTGGGGATTGATCTCGGCAGTTCTTTTTTTCTGACTTGGGAATCGTGATGCAACCTTTCACCTTCATGAAATCTGTCGTCTGACCCCTTGGCAGTGAGGGAGGCAAAGGTCTAGCACTGCTTCTGGTCTACAGCAGAGGTAGGAGAGACTGTTCTGGCTGTTCTTCTCTAGCGCCTGTTTCCAAAGGCTTTCTGTGGTGGGTGTGCAGCTCTAGGGAAGGCCTTGGCAGTGACACTTCTTTCTCACAAGCTCTCTGAGGCCAGCTCTTGTGCAGAAACTCTGCATGAAGGCATAGTGGGTCCGGTTTGTACCTGTAGCTTCCTTTGGGACTCAAAAACCTCAGCCAAAGGGATTTAAAATCTTTTGTCATTTTGAAAATGTCTGTGCTGGGGGAAAGGCTGGGACACCTGGCTCTGTTAGCCTTGAGAACACGGAGGGGGGGATCTTATCAGTGCTTATAAATAGCTAAAGGGTGAGTGCCAAGAAGATGGGGCCAGTCTCTTTTCAGCTGTGCCCAGCAACGGGACAAGGGGCAATGGGCAGAAACAGGAACACAGGAAGTTCCATCTGAAAAGAAGGGAAAACTTCTTTACTGTGAGGTGACGGAGCACTGGAACAGGCTGCCCAGAGAGGTTGTGGAGTCTCCTTCTCTGAAGATACTCAAAACCCTTCTCTGCAGGTTCATGTCTGTGGTGGCAGGGGTGGCAGCAGCAATGCCCCAGTGGTCCTCAGCACCAGAGACTGGCCACTGAGGGAGGGCAGCACAGGCCCTTCCTGCCCTGCCAGTGTGTGCAGAACCTACCTGTCTGGGACAGCAATACTGCAATGGCTTCCGCTACCTGCTGGAGGTTGGCAAAGACCCATGATGGCTGTGGAGGGTTGTGGAGGAAGAGCCAGGCTTCAAGGGACCGCCTTCCCTAGCAGCCAGCTCCTCGGGATGCCTCTGAAATAAAACTACCAGGGATGCTGGGAGGGGCCACACCTGGTTTTTTCCACACTAGTTTGCTTGCCCCTGCAAGGGTGCATCCACAGCCCTGTCTGGGCCGTGGCTGGTGGCCACAGTGCCTCGACCACACAGTGCCTCTCTCTTCCTCCCAGCCAGTGCTGGCCTTTTTCTTCACTGGGGAAGAAAGAGACGTTGCATCAGGTAAGGCCCTTGGAAGGAGGCATCCTTCACTGGAACTCTTTGCAGAAACAGGCCCAAACAATGCCTTTGGGTGTGTGGGAAGATATGGGAGGATGCCCCTTCCCTTGGCAAACCCTTGCCAGGTCATGCACACAGCGTGGGCAACAAACAGGAGGAGCCAGAAGCTCTTGTACCACAGGAAAGCTATGATACAGTTCCCATCATGGAAACAGGGTGGGATGATTCACACGCTGGGGTGCTGCAGTGGGTGGCTATAAACTTCAGAAGGCATAGGCCAGTGTCCTGGTCTGAGTGAGACCAGAACTAATTCTGTTCAGGGATTTTCCTTCTCAGGTCAGCTGTTCTCACTGCCTGCACTGTCTGAAGTCAGCAGCACGTTTCCCAGGCAGTGGCTGCTCCTGGCAGTGCTGACGCCCGGGGTGCAGAGTTAGTACCCAGGATGGGTGTGCAGACCAAGGCCACTGCTGGAGCTT
This sequence comes from Todiramphus chloris collaris, assembly GCA_025345505.1. NCBI lineage: Eukaryota > Metazoa > Chordata > Aves > Coraciiformes > Alcedinidae > Todiramphus > Todiramphus chloris. The sequence goes on from JANVCC010000030.1 coordinate 10,375,269, forward strand.
GCTGGGGTGCACAAAGTGAAAGGCTGCACCTGCGGGGAGGAGCGGCCGGGACAGGGCACCCCAAACTGACCAAGGAGGGATTCCAGCCCATAGATGTCATATTTAGTATAAAGCTGAGGGATCAGGAGGGTCAAGCCCCTGCTCTCCTCGGTTTGGGTCCTCTTCTGGTTTCTTCTTCACTGGTTGGCATCTCAGGAGGACTCTGTCCATTCTGCCTTCAACCCTGATCTGTGTGTTCCTGAATTCAGCTCCTGAACGCAGATCTTGTCTGCTTGTCTGGGACTTTCCTGGTGCCTGCTCCACAGCACCAGTGTTGACAGTGACATAATTACCCTCAGGGGGGTTGGGTTCCATACTGGTTTTGTATATATTTGTATATATTCCATTTTTATTATTATTTTCATTAAGGCTGTTTCTAATGGCTAAATCTCTCCCCCCTATCCCCTTTCTCCTCCCCTTTGGGGATGGAGGGGGATTAACAGAGAGCGTCTGTCTAAAGGGCTGCCCCGACCCTAAACTGTGACAGCCAGGAAGGAGAGGCAGTGGAGTGGCTCTGCGTGTTAAGGAGCGTTTTGATTGTCTTGAGCATGATGATGATGATGATAGAGTCAAGTGTCTGTGGGTAAGAAGCAGGGGAAGGCCAATAAGGCAGAGCTGTGGGATGTGTGTGCGGGCACAGTCCCCAGCGAGCAGCCGGAGCCCTTCATGCTCTCCCTTCATTCCCACTGCTGTTGTAAATGGACGTTAACTTCCCAGAATCTGCTTTCAGCCTCGGAGGAACAGTAGGAACTGCCCCAGCACACTGGCTCCACACGGGTCCCAACGGGCCACAGTGGTTTTGGCCTATGCAAAAGTGAATTGAAAGCCACGGTCTCCAGAGAGCTGGCCAGCTGAGAGAGGATGAACGTTCACATTAAAGTGCAATTAATGTGCAGTTCTGTCTTCAGTTCTTTTGGCAGTGCCAAGTTAATTACAAGTGAACTGTAAAGCATTGCACATGGGCTTTATTTACTGCCTTATTACTGTCATCTGTTCTCCCAGCAAAATGTCTCAGCTGTTTGTTCAAGGAAACCAGAACAACTCATTGCTGAGGTGGCCCATGCTGATTTACATGCTTTGCCTGGAAAGAAAGCTGAAAGCCATGATCACCCCAGCATATTTCCCTTTGAATCCTACTTGTTTGTTTAATGCATTGGCCCAGTAAAATTCCATTACCTCATTACATCACAGAGTAGAACTTTTATATATATATATATTATACACACATAAAGTTAATACACTTTAATACCTCCAAGACTGACTGAAATTGGTAGTGAAGAGTTTTGCCACCACGCTTCCCAAGCCTGGTGACGCACCCAAACTTCCATCGGGGCCACCGGGCTGCCGCTCTTTCCTGGCAGCATCTGCATACTGGGGCTCGGCCACCTCCAGCAGCCCCCCCTCGCCACAGCTGCCCAGAGGGGCTCAAGCACGAGGTGCCACCGTGCTGGGGGCTGATACACTGGGGGCTGATGCACTGGGGGCTGATGCACTGGGGGCTGATACACTGGGGGCTGATGCACTGGGGGCTGATACACTGGGGACTGATACACTGGGGGCTGATGCGCTGGGGGCTGATGCGCTGGGGGCTGATACACTAGGGTCTGATACACTGGGGACTGATACACTGGGGGCTGATGCGCTGGGGTCTGATACACTGGGGGCTGATACACTGGTGTCTGATACACTGGGGGCTGATGCTCTGGGGGCTGATGCACTGGGGGCTGATGCGCTGGGGGCTGATGCACTGGGGGCTGATGCACTGGGGGCTGATACACTGGGGGCTGATGCGCTGGGGGCTGATGCGCTGGGGGCTGATACACTAGGGTCTGATACACTGGGGACTGATACACTGGGGGCTGATGCGCTGGGGTCTGATACACTGGGGGCTGATACACTGGTGTCTGATACACTGGGGGCTGATGCTCTGGGGGCTGATGCGCTGGGGGCTGATGCACTGGGGGCTGATACACTGGGGGCTGATACACTGGGGGCTGATGCACTGGGGTCTGATACACTGGGGGCTGACGCACTGGGGGCTGATGCACTGGGGTCTGATACACTGGGGGCTGCTGCGCTGGGGGCTGATGCGCTGGGGTCTGCGTGTGGGAGTGGGTGCCGCAGGCAGCGGGGAGCGTGACTCAGCTGCGGGAGCGGAGTCGGGGCTGGCCCGGGCGCTGCAGCTCCTCGGCAGGGACCGCTTCTGCAGCCTGATTTGCTGGGAGGCTGCCAGCCACCTTGCCATCTCCTCCTCTCTGCGGGCAGCTCGCAGACAGCTCTGCCCCATTCTCCGCTCCTTGTCTGTGTCTCCGGTGACAGAATGACCCGCCGGAGATAGAGGGGCACGAGGCTGAATCGCTGTGGCGGTCGTGGAGCAGAGGAGCTGGTGATGCGGCCGGAGGATGCTGCAGGGAAGGTACCGGCAGCCTCGCTGACCGTGGTGCCAGCGGAGGGGCGGGGGTGGGCATGGTTCGTAGGTGGTGTTCGGAGCCTGCGGTCAGGGCTTTGCACCCCTGTCCTGGGTGGGTGCTGTGACCACTCTGTGCTGCTGAGAGGTGACCTGGTCCCCGGGGTGATCAGTGGGACAGGCTGCCAGGCCCCTCGGGGGTGCAGCCACCCTCCTACAGTGCTTGCCAAGCTTGGTGGAGGTGGTGTGTGTGTTATCGGGCAGCGTGTGCTGCAGGAGAGGCTGTGCCCTTGGCCCTGGAGCCCTTAAGGCCAGGTATTCTGGATGTTTTATCAGCATGGTAGGATCCGGTGTGAGAGACAGTCATGCATGGGCTTATAAGCAGTTTGTGGCCATGTCCCAAATCCCCACCAGCCTGCCCACTGCGGGGGTCCAGGAGCAAGAATTAAGGGTGTGTTTGACCTAATTTAGATGGCTCTTTCTCAGGCAGTTAGATCTGCCATGGGTTGTGCTTATGCAGAAAGCCAGTTGTCCAAAACCTGGCTCCTAAGGCTGGTGAGACTGCGTACTTCCCACACGGGGCAGGGGAGGCTGCCAAAAAGGCCTTTCCTTGCTGCTCTCTGCCTTTAGTGGTGCTGAGCCTGGGGGAAAGAGACATGAAGGAATACGGTGGTAGCCATGATTTTGCTCTGCCATTCCTTGTCGCCCCTTAAGGGCTCCCCACACTTGGGTGAGATGCAGAGTTTGTCCTGCTGACCCCACAGCTTGGCAAGTGCCTTACCTGAGTGCTGTGCTTCCTCCATTACCTAATCACAGCTCCCCTAAGAGGACACCATTCCCCGCAGGAGCTTTTCCATCCTTGCTCCAGCAGCTCTGCAGTCTCAGTAGTACAGGAGCTCAGCAATGGGGGCTGTGAGAGTTCGGGAGGGCTCAGGAGCTTTGCTATGCAGCATGTCTGTGTGCACCTCGGTTTCAGCTCTGGACTCTCAGGGGACCTTTGCAGAGGGCACAAGAATCCCCCTGAGGAGGAGGAGTGCCCTGTCCCTGCAGCCAGTGTTGATACAGATTTTCCAGGCCGGGCCATGATTGGGCTGTGCACACAAGAGACCTGGTTTCTGCTCTCTCGGTTGCTGGAAATATCAGCTGCCTGCAGTGGAGGGCAAGCGAGGAGAGATGTGGGACGGTGGATGGCCAGGCAGCAGAGCAGGCAGGCTGGCAGCTGTGCTGGTGGGCACTGTGCTGCAGGGTCAAGTTTTCAGAGGCCGCCAGGCTGCCTGGGGCAGCACGGTGCATGCTGAGGCTGCTTCACAACCCATGTGGCCTCCGCGTCGGGACTGTGACGAGGGTCCAGCAGGTTTCCCATGACCATCTCTCCACCCTGGGAATGAGAGACAAGATGCCCCTTTCCCATGAGTATCCTTCTTTTCTGCTGCACTCAGGATGGAGATGTTCAGGACCTCCCAGCCTAGAAATGTGAAAGAGGAGGCCAAGCGAGGCAAGACACAGCAGTCATGCCTGCACGTGGCCGACGTACCAAGGTACTCCCCTCCGAACTGAACAAGGTGTGCCCCGAGAGAGGAGAGGACCACGCCACGCACCCCAGGACAATGAGTGACTTTGAGGTGGTCCCAAACCTCAAGCAGAGCAGCAGCAGTGTCTTGAAGGGCAGGCGGAAGACACATTTCCCCACTGGCAACAATGAAAAGGCAAGTTCAGGAGGTGTTGGAAGAGGGGGTGGTTTGCCACACGTGACAGAAGAGTATTAATGAGTTATCTGGTGACTCATTAGTAGGAGCATTGATAACAGATCACTTTAGTTTTAGGGACAGACAGAAAAACCTCAAACATCCGATGTGTGTGTCTGGCATTCATACCTCCTCTCTTGGAGTACACTTGGCTTTGCCTTTGCAGATAGTGATGGAGCTTTCTTCCTTCACATCAAAATAAGCACCCAGATAATCTCCAAGCACCAAGGTGTCTTGCCTCTGGCCTAACTTCTGGCCCTTTACAGAAATCCTGACCCCTTTCTGCTTTTCCTGCTTCCTCAGGAAAATCTCATTTCATGGATTCCTGAAAACATACAGAAGAAAGAATGCACCTACTTCGTTGAAAGCTCCCAGACATCAGATTCTGGGTAAGGCAGACAGTCCCTCATACCCCTCCCCTGCCATGAAAGCAGAAGAGGTGTTTAGTGACAAAGCTACAGCACCAGAAAATCCCACCTTTCTGTCAAGGGAGCTGGTGTCAAGGGGATTAACAAGTTCATTTCTGACTGGTTTTTCACCCTGCTGCAAGTCTGATATTCCAGTCTGTGGCTGATATTCCATGTCCAAGTGAGGAACCTTTCTGTTGCTGTTACATGCAGTCATTTCCACCCATAGTTCATCCGGAGCAACCTTAATATATCTATTCTAAACCTCTACAGTTGGAAATACCCTTTTTTGTCCTGCTAATTTCCCTCCCAGTTCTGAGTTGGAGGACAAGCTGTGTGGGAGATGCTGGTGCCTGTGGTGTTCTTAATGAGAACACCAACACCTCCTGCCTGGGCTGAGGCAGGTGGGCCAGCTGGGCTTTGGCTTTCGGCTTTAGCTTGTTCTCGGCAAAGCTGTGGGGTGTGTTTCAGGAGGATCGTGTGCGAGTGTGGCTACCTCAGGGAACAGCACCTGGAAGATGCTGCCAAACCTCCCATCTTCCTGGGGAAAGAATGGGACCCCAGCAGGCACATCCAGGAAATGCCAACAGATGCCTTTGGTGATATCCACTTCACAGGCCTGGGACAGAAGACGGGCAAGGTGATCAGCTTTTCCCACCTGTGGTGCACAGGGAGCCAGTGTTCAGGTCTTGCCATGGCAGATGGGATGCCAGTGTTTCCCTCCTGAATGACAGTAGGTTAGGAGACCAAGGAAATGTTCCAAAGGCAACACTGGCCCAAGCAGAGGAAGGGAGGTGGGACAGGATCCCTCTTCTTCCTCAACCCCGTACATAGCCCATGCTTCAAGGAATGGCTGTTTGCTATCTTTGTCCTTAGGTTCATCCGGGGAATGCTCAGTCTCAGGGAAGTGAGTGGGGACAGGGTCATGCACAAAGACCATGAAGCAGCAGGACTCTGCTGGGAAATGGCATGACAAGCCCCTTGTTCATTCCCGGGACAGGAGAAGTTGTGGTGCAGGTGCCCCGTACACTGACCCTGTTGGTTTTACCCAAAACATGTGTATGCTCCCTTTTTTTCCAGTATGTACGTGTTTCCTCGGATACCCCTCCACAAGTCATCTACCACCTCATGACACAGCACTGGGGCCTCGATGCACCCAACCTGCTCATCTCAGTCACTGGGGGAGCCAAAAACTTCATCATGAAGCCAAGACTGAAGAACATCTTCCGGCAAGGGCTAGTCAAAGTGGCCCAGACCACTGGTAAGAGATACAGAGGCTCTCCTTGCAATTGCAGTGGGAGAGGGGCTGTCATCTGGCCATGGTTCAGTGAGTTGGGCTTCTGTGGAGATACTGAGTTGGCCCAGGAGGCCTGTAGGTCCCTGCCTGGGCTACCACCACCAGGGATAGACTTGCTCATTTGCTGCAAACAGACTCACACGGAGCTGGACTGAGAGAGGCAACACTATGCCGAGGAAGGCATCTCCTGTGCTGGAGGGCTTGAGGTAGTGGGCAAGGAAGACGTCTTCTAGGGGATGGAGCATCTCTGAGGACCAAGTGTTCCTGCAGCCATATAGAGGGATGCTAGGAGATTGCTGTGACCAGAGTCTCTCCCTTTCCAAGACCCTCTCTGACCCCCAGGGGCCTGGATCATCACAGGGGGCTCCCACACTGGTGTGATGAAACAGGTGGGAGAGGCAGTGCGAGACTTCATCCTGAGCTGCAGCCACAAAGAAGGCGAGATTGTCACCATTGGCATAGCCACCTGGGGGACGGTGTACAACCGGGAGAGCCTCATCTGCCCAATGGTAAGCCAGGCAGGGTCGGAGAGGTGATTGCTTTGCCTGTGCCTGGGCTGTCAGGGAAGTCCTGACAAAGACCATGGTGGGAACGGGTGCTTCAAGACATGCCTGTGGCTGTCAGACAGGGCACAACCCAGCCACACCAGAAGGACTGATGGTCCCGGGCTGATGTTTGCTGAGAAGCCTCTCTACCCTACGCAGTGTCTTGCATAGGTGCTGCACTGATCCCAGGAGGACCCTTGTGGGTGTGAGGGCAGGTGAAGAAGAGACAGACCATGGGACAAAGCTGACATGGGGGCTGCAGGGGGGGCTGGGATGGCTGGTTGGCCAGACTGTTCACTCATGCTGACCTTTTCCTGTCCCACGTGCTGGTTGCTTTGGGCATCTGGTGCTCCTTTGCAGCCAAGCCAGGCTTTTTTCAGAGTCTCTTCTCCTACAGGGTGGATTTCCAGCTGAGTATGTACTAGATGAGGAGAACCAAGGCAGCCTGTCATGCCTGGACAGCAACCACTCCCACTTCATCCTGGTGGATGATGGAACCCATGGGAGGTATGGAGTGGAAATTGCCCTACGAACCAGACTGGAGAAGTTCATTTCAGAGCAGACCAAGGTGAAAGGAGGTAACAGCAGTATGTAGCCAGGCCTGAGGCAGGGGAGGGCACAAGGTGGGAAGGCAAGGGGTGCCCATCCAGACCTCTGGTGAGAGAGTAGCCTGTGGCTTCCCTAGAGGATCCACGCAAGAGGTTTGAGACAATTGTCATGACAAATATGGAACCTTGTTCCTCAGCGACACAAGTCAGAAAGCATTTCTCTGCCAGGTGCTTGGCTTATGGGGTCACCAAAGAGGTCCCCAAACCTTGTGATGCTGAGCTGATCAGGGATAGTTGTTTCCCTCTGAGGGCCAGGCCTCCAAGGGAGTTTCCATGTGGTATCTTCTTGCTGTACAAATGATCTTCTAGTCTAACAGAAACACACACACGCTCCAGCAGCATGACTGCCAGGACATCATCTCCCCTCTCTCCTGGAGCCTGGCATGTCAGGAGCAGTGCTCTCACCTTGCCTTTCACACCCCACCGCTCAGAGGGGACTTCATTCAGCTGCAAGGGGTGCGGGGGAGGTTGCCCCACAGGGAGATGACTCTGGGCTCTGCTTCCCCTCAGGTGTTGCCATCAAGATCCCCATTGTGTGTGTGGTACTGGAAGGAGGCCCTGGGACACTCGACGTAAGAAACTGCTGCTGCCTGCTCCCAGCAGAGCTGAGAAGAGGGATGTGGTGTGAGCGTGCAGCTCCCTGCCCAGGGTGCTGCTCTCTGGTGTTGGTGTGAGCATGGTGACACACGACCTGAAATGCAGCTGGGTGGGAATGCTGGGGAGCAGTGGTGTGGGTCTGCTGACCTCTGGGTGGGATTAGGACCTGTCACCTTGCTCTGTTGCAGACCATCTACAATGCCATCACCAACGGGATCCCTTGCGTGATTGTGGAAGGGTCTGGGCGTGTGGCGGACGTCATTGCAGAGGTGGCCAGCCTGCCTGTGCACAAGATAACCATCACCTTGATCCAGAAGAAGCTGAGCGTGTTCTTCCATGACACCTATGAGCTCTTCACTGAGGGCAAGCTGGTAGAGTGGACAAAGAAGGTGAGACTCTTGCAGGCAGACATCTCCTCTTGCTGAGCTTTTGGAGATCAAATGGTTCCCCAGGGGTCCTTGTCCATGAGCAGCAAGGCTCACAGTGTGAAGTTTAAGGCTTATCTTTCTCCAGCCATCCATCTTCTACCACAGCCATGCTCAGCATTGTCCTGTTGGGAAGCCCAAGGGCTCGAGCTGTGCTCCTCCACTGCCTGCTGCCTTTGGGCAGAGAGGTACCATTTGGGACCCATCCCATCTGGCTTGGGAGACACAGCACAGGGGGTCTTCAGGCAACCTGAGGGGAGCAAGGAATTGCTCCACACAGGACAGGGGGCTGTGGGAAGCAGCAGGGAGAAGATGCTGCTGCTGTTTGCTTGTCCAGACCTCTCCTTGTAGATCCAAGACATAGTGCGGAGCCGGCAGCTCCTGACTGTTTACAGAGACAGCAAATATGGCCAGCAGGATGTGGATGTGGCCATCCTCCAGGCCTTGTTCAAAGGTGAGAGGTGGGGAGCTACTTGAAGGAATGGGGAGAGATGATTGGGATTAGGGTCACAAATCACTTCCTGCCAGCTGCTTGTCTTATGGGGTCACCACAGGGGTCCCGAGATCTTGTGATGCTGAGCTGATCAGGGAGACATGTTTTTCACAAAGGGACTTCTAGGTGGTATCTTCTCACTCTGTAAATAGCCTTCCATTCTAACACATGCATTTTGCATGCAGCATCCCGAAACCAGGACCACTTTGGTCATGAGAACTGGGACCACCAGCTGAAGCTAGCTGTGGCCTGGAACAGGGTGGACATTGCTCGGAGTGAGATCTTCACAGATGATCATGAATGGAAGGTAAGGCAGTAGCTGGGCTGCTTAACTGGTCAGGTTTACAGCTTGTAATGTCCCACTTGAGGACTGTGGCTATTGAGGATACTTTTCACCCTGGCTGTGCTTAGGGAGAGTCTTTGAGGGCATTTGTTTTGGTCTCTAAACTCCCAGCACGTTGCCAGGGCCTTTTAATCTATCCCGTTTTTCAGAAGTGCTCTCAAACACCCAAAAAGCAGTGAGCACACCCTGCAATTCATCACTCGTAAAGGTCCTATTTGGCATACCAGTGTTTACAAAGGTGGCTGGTACTTTGTCCAAAACCGGTGTCTTTTAAAGACAATCCACCAACCTGGAGCCAAAAATGCCTCTTGCCAGCTCTGCCTTCTTGTCGCTGCTCGTGATGCTTTGAAAGAGGATCTACCCTCAAGCTTAACCTACCCCTCCACTCAGCAGCCAAGGGAGCAGAGGGCTTCACTACCAGAGGAGAGGCCATACTAATCCAGAAATGTGTCTCTGGGGGGTCCCAGAGACAAGTCCCAGAACCTCCCAGCTGCCCAGATAAAATCTTCCCCCCATCTGAGTGAGGAGCATTGTGGGGCTCTGCTCTGGGGCCATGGAGACCTTCACCTCTGCTTCTGGCCTGCCAGCCCACAGATCTCCACCCTGTGATGGCAGCTGCCCTGATCTCCAACAAGCCAGAGTTTGTGAAGCTGTTCTTGGAGCAGGGAGTGCATCTCAAGGAGTTTGTCACCTGGGACATCCTGGTTTACCTCTACGACAACATGGCACCATCCTGCCTGTTCCACAGCAAGCTGCAGAAGGTCCTTCTGGAGGAGACAGAGCACACAGCTGGCTCCAAAATGCCAAGAATCCAACTGCACCATGTCTCCCAGGTGCTGCGGGAGCTCCTAGGCTGCTCCACACAGCCTCTCTACCCAAAGCCCAAGCACACGGAGCGGCCCCGGCTCTCCATCCCTGTCCCGCACATCAAGCTGAATGTACGCATCTCCAGGTTACGTGGAGGCAGGGTTGCATCAGGGAGGGGCGTGCTGGCTCAAAAAACCATCCTGGAGGTCACAGCTGGGTCTTTGTCCTCTTGCCTGCTCATGAATCCCGCTTAAAGTCCCTTAAAGTGCTGCCGAAGCCTTCTGCTCCATATTCCATACTTCTACAGCCAGTTCATGACTAGTGGGCAGAACCCAGTGGGGTGGGTGCACTGGACAGGCTGGGGACATCCCCACATGATCCTGGCCCCAGAAAAAGTGGCATTTCCAGGATAAGTCCAGTCTTGGCCACCACCTCTCTGTAGCAAAGGCCCTTCCATGGGTGGTGGAGGCAGGTACCCAGGGTTTGGGAGAACCTTTGTGTTGAGAGGCTGTCTGCTCTCTGCAGCCTCTTGGCAGGGAAACAGGTCTGACCATTACGTGCCTTGCAGGTTCAGGGGTCAAGTCTCCGGTCCCTCTACAAGCGCTCTGCTGGCCGAGTCACCTTCACCATCGACCCAGTCCGTGACCTGCTTATCTGGGCTGTGGTCCAAAACCGCAAGGAACTGGCAGAAATCATCTGGGCCCAGGTATCACAGCCCAGGGCTGTCAGTCCCAGCTGAGAGTCTCGGAGCCAAACCTCTCAGTCCCCAAAAGAAAGATTGTACCTGCTGGGATTTGGGATGGCAGGGGAGCTGGCCCATGGCAGTGCCTGAGCCTGACCTCCAGCCAAAGGGCAGCAGCTAGTGAGCCCTTCGACACTTAATGTTCATCCCCAGCCACACTACGAGGCCATATCCCTCCCTTTCCAGTCAAAGCACATGTGGTGGGCAGAGGTGATGTGCTGGGACAGAAGCGTGCTCTTTCTTGCAAAGGCTGGGAGAGGGCACACCACAGGCAGGACACAGGGGCAAAGCAGCTGGGGTGGAGAAGTCTTCCACCCATAAACAGCATGCCCAGAAGAGGTAATGTGGCTGGAGGCATGGTGAGCACGCTGTGCAGAGCCATGGAATCACACCATCCCATCACGCAAGACTTCCTGTGGGAAGAGCAGAGATGTCCCCAGATTCTCCATGACAGTGGGCTACCTGCTGTCCCTGCACCCAGAAGGGAGCACAGCTCAGCCCTCGTCATGGCAAGCTGTCCATCCTGAGCAGCAGTGTGCCTGGGACACCCTCCTTCTCTCCTGAAGGAGCCATGGAGGGCTTGGCAGCACTGCAGGGTCTTGTAGGGCAGGCTACGGATCGCCACACTTTCTCTGACCTCTTCCGCTGCAGAGCCAGGACTGCATGGTGGCTGCACTGGCCTGCAGTAAGATCTTGAAGGAGCTTGCCAAGGAGGAGGACGACACTGACACCACTGATGACATGCTGGCCCTGGCCAAGCAGTACGAGCACAAGGCAATTGGTGAGCAAGAGGGGATCAGCAAACCAGAACTACTCCCATGCCCTGCAGGGCTGACTAGAGTTGCTCAGAAGGTGATGGGTGGGGTGGGTGGTGCCAAAGGAGGTCCCCCCTCATCCTGGTCAGGGTCATGATGCTGCAAAGACTGTGCCTGGGTGGTGATAGGAGCACAGGGGGTGCCACTGTGTGGTGCAGAGGCCAGATCCTGCTGCAAAGGGTGACTCCGTGGGCACCTTGCCAAGCACCAGGCTGGCCCTGAAGATCAACCTTGTCTCCCCGTCCAGGTGTGTTCACAGAGTGCTACCGCAAGGATGAAGAGAGAGCCCAGAAGCTTCTCACCCGTGTGTCCGAGGCCTGGGGGAAGACAACCTGTCTGCAGTTGGCACTGGAGGCCAAAAACATGAATTTTGTGTCCCATGGGGGTGTCCAGGTGGGCTCCTAGCAGTGGTGCTTGGAGGGGAAGTGCCCAAGTGTCCCCTGCTCCAGATCTATGGTTCCTTGCTGGCAGCAGTGGGGCTCTGCCCTTCAGCCCTGCTCTGACAGGGGTCTTTTCCTGTGAACAGCGCTCCTTCCCTCTTCACAGGCCTTTCTAACCAAAGTTTGGTGGGGAAAGATGTGTGTGGACAATGGGCTTTTGCGGGTGATCGCATGCATGCTGTTCTTCCCACTTCTCTACACCAGCCTCATCACCTTCAGGTACTTCTTGCAGCTAGAGCGTGAATGCACCGAGGCAGGGATTTCCTCCAGCCTTACCCTGTGTCTGGCTGTGAGAAGCTGCTGTGACATTTCCCTGCTTCCACCCCTGCTTCCCACAGGGAGAAGAGGCTGCAGCCCATGGGCTGCCTGATGCGCCTCCAAGCCTTCTTCACGGCGCCTGTTATCATCTTCCACATGAACATCCTCTCTTACTTCACCTTTCTTCTGCTCTTCGCCTATGTTCTGATGGTTGACTTCCAGGCATCACCATCCTGGCCAGAGTACATTATCTACTTCTGGCTCTTCTCCCTGGTGTGCGAGGAGATCCGCCAGGTAGGGGGCAGGCAGAGCAGAGGCTGGGAGGAGGTGAGAGGTGGGACAGACACTCTTCTGGGTGCTCCTGGAAGGGCCGGTGTAGCTCATGTTCCCATGCTGCTTCTCTCATCACCATCAATTTGGAGAGGTCCCAGCAAAAGGGACTGCAGGATCCCTCTGACTCTGAAGCCAGAGAATCTCCTTGGCTGCATTTGGCCTGCCCCGGGTACTTGCAAAAAGACATGCTGTTTGAGCTGAAAACATCAGGAGATGGAGGCACCACCTCCTTCCATGGGCATTTATTCCCAGAAGCGTTTCCAGGCTTGTCTTGACATTTGATTTTTTCCAGCTTTTGCTTCAACATCTCAGTGCCTTTCTGCACCAGACTAAAGAGCCCCATGTCTCAGGTATCTCTCCCCACGCTCCTTCTGTGCCCCTATAGAAAACCCTGTAGGCTCAGGTTAACTTCAGGTAAGCAAGAGGGTCCAGTAACAGCCAGCAGTTCGGTGCAGTCCCTCCCCTCTGCAAAGCACAGAGTATCTTTCACTGACATACCAACCCCTCTTCTCTTCCCAACAGCTCTTGTACGACCCAGATGGGTTTGGGGTTGTGAAAATGGTTTCCCTGTACTTCAAGGACTTCTGGAATAAGTTGGATATCTGTGCCATCCTGGTCTTTATCACAGGGCTGACTTGCAGGTGAGTTGCAGAGCCACTTGCCTGGCAGTACACAGGCTCAAGCCACAGCTGTAGGACACAAAACTAGTGTGAGAATTGTCTGATTTCTTCTTCCAAAGGCCAGTGAAGATTTTTGGGGCCATGTGATTAATTCTGACCAACGTGCCTCTGCTTTCAGATGCTTTTAGGAGAGGTTCTTCACGCCACAATTCTCAGCTAACAGTCTGGGGAAGCTCACTGATACTGCAGAATGTAATGTTACGAGATCAGAGAAACCTCACGCTGGTGGCACTGAGATGTTTCCTTTCCTCTTTTCTGTGCCCAGGCTGATCCCGTCGACTTTATATCCTGGGCGCATCATACTCTCACTGGCTTTTATCATTTTCTGCTTGCGTCTGATGCACATTTTCACAGTCAGTAGAACGCTGGGGCCCAAGATCATCATTGTGAAGCGCATGGTGAGAGCTCCCCTCCCTCCTGCCAGGGTGACAAGCTAAAGCAGATGGATGCCTGTCCGGGATGAATGTGCCACCCATGTTATCCTATCCTGGAGTGAGGTTTGCTCCAGGACACAATTTTGCTTCCCTTCTGTCTTTGCAGATGAAGGATGTCTTCTTCTTCCTCTTCTTGCTAGCAGTGTGGGTGGTGTCCTTTGGGGTTGCCAAGCAGGCCATCCTGATCCACAATGAGGAACGTGTGGAGTGGCTCTTCCGTGGTGTGGTCTACCACTCCTACCTGACCATCTTTGGGCAGATTCCCTCCTACATCGATGGTAAGGGACACTGGCCGGCGGCAGCACATAGCGTGAGCAGGATGGCTGCAACAAGGCTGAGTAGTACCAAGCTCATGCTGCAGCCTGCCTAGTTCCTGCCATGTTTTCCTATGGAAGTCCTGCCCAGGGCTCCTCTCCAAACGCAATGTAAGGCCAGGACGGAGAGCAATGACAGGGCGTGGGGATGGAGCCCTACTCTGGCACATTGATAGCACTGCCACCAATGGAAGCCCAGAGACTTCCTCTGACCAAGTGGTCAAGAGAGCACACTGGCAAAGGCACAGGAACATGTGTTGATCTAGCTCAGTGCCACAGCTACAAGGCTGGTGGAGTGAGCAGAACACCTGGGATGATGCAGACTGAGGTCAAATCCATGTCCAGTGCTGAGCTCCCTTGATGCTGTCCACTTTCAGAGAGCACCACATGCTCCCTGAGACACCACGAGGTTTGGCTGCAGAGGACTCATGCTGTGCTCTCCTGCAGGGGTGAACTTCAACATTGACCAGTGCAGTCCCAATGGGACCGACCCCTACAAGCCCAAGTGCCCAAGGACAAATGAGGAGAACAAGAAACCCATCTTTCCAGAGTGGCTGACAGTCATTTTACTGTGCCTGTATCTGCTGTTCACCAATATTCTTCTCCTCAACCTTCTCATCGCCATGTTCAAGTGAGTTTGATCTGGCCCCATGGTGAGTTTGACCATGGCCCCAGTGAATGGAAGCTGGCTTTGCTTGCAGGCTTGGCCATGGCCAGGGCACTGCACACTGTGAAAGCATAGGGAGGACTCTGGGGGACGTGCTGACCAGAGCACAGGGGGACTCTGGGGAGGCTACAGTTATGATGGAAGAATCAGGTGTAGGCCAGGTCTGACCAGGGAAATGGGCAGGAGCCAGGGCACCATACAGACACAATGTGCCCTCTCATTCCCACGGCATGGCTGACGCCTGGGCTCTGCCCCAGCTACACCTTCCAGCAGGTCCAAGAGCACACGGACCAGATCTGGAAGTTCCAGCGGCACGACCTGATCAAGGAGTACCACAGCCGCCCACCTGCACCCCCACCCTTCATCCTCCTCAACCACCTGCAGATCCTGGTCCGGCGAGGCTTACTCCGCAGGCCGGCCATGCGCCACAAGCAGCTCAGTGAGGACCAGCATCTCCCCTCCCGCCCTTTGCCCCCTCCCCGGGGCACGGCACTGTGTACTGAGGCACAAGGCTTGGCATCTGGTCTGCAGTACCGGGGGCTGGGATGCCCAGGGATCTGACAGCACTGTCATGCCCTTCCTCTGGCAGAAGAGAAGCTGGAGAAGAATGAAGAAGCTGCCCTCCTCTCCTGGGAGATGTATCTGAAGGAGAACTACCTGCAGCACCAGCAGTGCCAGGAGAAGCAGAACACAGAGAAGAAGATTCAAGACATTGCACAGAGGTACCACCACTCCTGAGACAGGGATGTCCTTCTGTTCTCCAGTGTCCTGGACAGGGAAGAGTTGGGATCATTGCAGGGTGACTGCTGAGGGGATTCCTCTCTGCACTCTCCCTCCAGGGTTGACGTACTGGCAGAGCTGCTGGACTTAGACCGGGTGAAGAGGACAGGGCTAGTGGAGCAGAGACTGGTCTCTCTGGAAGACCAGGTGAGGCACAAGCTGAGCAACTACCTAAAAAAGGTGAGGCTTTCAAGGGTCTGAGTTAACTGAATCAGGGCACAAAAGAAAACCCCTCTGAATCACTCCCCTTTCAAACAGTTTGAGTTTCCTTGCCAAAACAATAGCATCCAAGAGGAAAAGGTTTATGGAAAACATTCTCTTTGACTCCAAAGTTAACAGAATGAAGGTGGGAAGTGATGGGATGAGCCCCTGCCTCCATTGGTCATCCAAGCAGTTAGATCATAGCCAGCTTTTCTTGGCCTGAGAGAGCCTTCCAGCCTTCCGGATATAGGGGACTCTCCACCACTTCTGCATGAAGCTGTTCTACACCCTGCAAGAGCAATGGGGTCTCCAGGGAGCCAGACAGTGCCTTGGCATCTCCTCTCTGAGATGGCTGCAGCACATTTGCTATTTCTGCTTCCAGTTCCATTGAAAAAATGTTTCCCTGGAGGTGGTTTTCCAAGCCATGCACCAGGGCACAGCAAGGATTGCTGCTGCCCTGAGGGATTAGCAGCCAGGAGCCAAGGGCAGCAGTGCCTCCTGCCAGGGCCACAGCCTGCAGGTCTTGAGCAAGGGAGCCTGGGGGACAGCTGGGGTCTGGGAGGACTGACCCTCTCCTCTCCCATGCAGGTTCATCAGAGTGCCCAGGCCCTCAGGTGGATAATGCAGGCTCTGCAGGACAATGGCTTTGGCTCAGGCGAGGACATGCCACCCTTGGGTAAGCAGATTCTGTCTCCACCCTAGCAGCACCAGGGGGCCCAGAGTCCCGCACTGGTGCCCATGGGCTGCAGACCAGGGCTGAGCAGCACTTTGCACCCCTCTGTTAAGCAGCAAGAAAGAGGCAGAGGTTCCTTTGGCCCAGAGAGTTTTGGGGACTCTGCGAGGCCATCCAGTCCCTCCTGCAGTCATTGCCACTCTCCACTCCAGAGCCCTCCCTGCAGGCCATGGCTGCAGCATCTCTGGTGGCGTTCCTCTGGGGCTTGCTGGAAGGGATGCTTAGGGCCAGGCCCCCAGGGGACATCAACATCCCTGTGGAGAGATACAGCCAGCCTCTGTCCACAGCACTGGAATCATCACTCTGCTCTGCAGGACCTTGCTGTCTGTGTCTACATTTCAGGCTCCAGCAAAGCCTTGGAGATCAAGGAGGTTGACCTGGAGGGGAAGCTTGAGGGGAGCCAGCCCTCGTACCACACGCTTGCCCGAAACCTCCTGTACCCAGGGTCTCACACCCTCCGCTTCCCTGTGCCGGATGAGAAGGTGCCCTGGGAGGTAACAGCTGTGACCCTGGGCAGTGGGGTTGGGAGGGAGAGCTGTGGGACCAATCCAGATGGCTATGAGAAGAGGACCAGACCTATTGTCACACCCATGTCACACTTGGGAGTTCCTTTTTTTCCCAGCTCTGGGACAAGTGGCTTCCTTGAACAGCTACTCCAAGGCCTCCCAGGGGCACTCACGTGGTGAGTGGGCATCATTCCTGCTGGGATCTGCAGTGCTAGAGATGCTGAGGATGCTTTGTTGTGGGCCAGAGAGTACAAACACCCACCTCTGCATTTCCTGAATCAGGGCTGGCTTAGGGTCAGGGTCAGGATCTGGCACAGGTTTCCACGGCAGGTATGAATGAGAGGCACCAAGCTTTCAGATGAGATCCTGAGCTCAGCCCCTGCGTGAGGACCAGAGCCCTGCATGCCTCAGGGAGTGATGCCACAAGCTGGGCAGAGGAAGGAACTGTGGCAGAAAGTGTCCTTGAGTGTCCCAGTCCCTACCTGCCATCAGAGCAGGGACAGAAGGTGGGCCTGACGCATCCATGTGCTCTGCAGGTGGACTTCCCACTCTATGACCCTCCCTCCTACTCGGCCGACCACAAGGACATGGCTGTGCAGGACCCATTCAGCCCGTGAGTGTCCCCCTGCAGCTCCCCACTCCTCTGTCCCCTCCCTGGCTGCCACAGCCAGCCCTCCCTGCCGGGCTGCCTCCTGCCCCCCAGCTCCCTGGAGTCTCTCCTGAAGATCAATTACAACACCATGGACGGGCTGATTGACCGGCAGAGCTTCCACGGCCTCTACGCTGTGCAGGACGGGCTGCCGCTGTGAGTGTCCCCGCCGTGGGCTAGGGGGGGACGTGGGAGCTGGAGTGCCCAGGGAGATGGAGAATCTGGGGCTGTCTGGGAGCATCCATCCGCTTCCTGCTTCCCTGCAGCTACTGGTGGGGCCGGGATCACCTCTTCCCAGGGATGCCCCTCCACTAGGAAACACGGCACTTCAAAAGAGGTGCTGTGCAGCGGTGGGAAATCTGGGGAAGCAGTGCAGGGCTTGGATCAGCGTGACAGGGTGCACAGCACACTCTCTCTCCCTGCCAGGAACCCCATGGGCAGGACAGGGCTGCGAGGCCGTGGGAGGCTGCACTGCTTTGGCCCCAACCATGCCCTGCACCCTGTTGTGACCCGGTGAGCACATGAGAACAGAGCGGTGTCCTGCTCCAGGACAGGGCTGGGGGTGGCATGGACATGAAGCTGTCTCAGAGAGACTGGCACCTCTCAAAACCCACCACTGCCCATTCAATGTGGGAACCTGTGCCAGCATGATGGGCAGGTGGAAGCCGAGTCTGGCTGTAGCATAACAGGGTCCTCTCTCACAGCTGGAGGAGGAATTTGGATGGGTCCATCATAAGGAAGAGGATGAAGAAGATGCTGGAAGTCCTAGTGGCCCAATACCCACTGTCAGATGTCTGGGCTCTGCCCGGGGTAAGAGTTGGTGGAAACGAGCTGGCACAGAAGGGTCTGGAGAGATGGGGACCAGCTGATGGCTGGATGTGCTGCAGAAAAGGGGGTAACACAGAGGAGTGTCACAGCCTAGTCCAAGGAGGTACCTCTGCCCCTTCCACATGCAGGGCTGGGCAAATGGTGGTCCTCTTACATACTCCCATCTTTCCTGACCTGCTTTGAGGTCTCCTGCTTCTGCTCCAGATCCGCATCCACCTCCTTTTCCTCAGCTTCCATTCTCACATGCCCTTCATGTGAGCATGTTAAGACATTGGTATAGCATCCTTCGACAGAGAAGTCTAGGAGTTGAATCAGGCAAACTCAGATATCTGCTTTGGCAGAGCTGAGGACTTCTGGCAGGAGAGGGAGGGAAAGAGGCACCACTTCTGCTTGCTCCTCCCACCAGAAATTGTGGCACCTTCTGCAGTGGTGGCAACTGCACCACAGTCAAGCCGGTGGCAGTGAGGGAGGCTGGGCTGATGACGGGCCCCACGACCGACATCTGCTTTGGCACAGGGGTCGCTGGAGCCGGGCGAGACGCTGCCGCTGAAGCTCAAGTGGATCCTGCGCCGGGAGTTCTGGCCTCAGTTCCAAAACCTGCTGAAGCAAGGCACTGAGGTGGGGGGCACGTGGGTGTCCCAGCAGTACAGGGGCATGCGGGTGTTACAGCGGTACGGGGCAGGCATCACCCTGGTACAGGGCCACACAGGTGTCACGGTGGCATGGGGACAGGGGGCATCACCACACTGCCAGGACCACAGGGGCATGTGGATGTCCCCAGCATACAGAGGCAGGGTGCATCGCCCCTTGGCCACCACTCCCACCAGGGAGGAATGGCTGGGGGAAGTGGAGAAATGCTCTAGCAGCCTCGTGCTGCACAGGGGTCTGGGAGGCAGCCCAGGGACCCCAAGGGTGGCCCACACACCCCAGCGTCTGTGTTTGCTGTGCTCGCTCTCCATGGCTCCAGCTGCAGTGGGAAAGGCTGCTGGTCTCCAGTGGGGCAGGGGATCTGTAGAACTTAATGGCTCACCACCCCTGGGGCCTCTCAGTGCCCTCAGACAGGCGGGGAAGCTCTGCTAAGGTGGCACTCCTTCACCGTGCAGATACACAAGGGCTACCTTGACGATCCCCGCAACACGGATAACGCCTGGGTCGAGACAGTTGCCGTCAGCGTACACTTTGACAACCAGAATGATGTGGAGATGAAGCGGCTGAATTCGGTATGTGTCTCTCACCTCAGTGGCTCCCTGACCTGGCTTTCAGTGGGCATGGGGCAAAGGAGCCAGAAGACCCAGACCTTGCCCTCATCAGGAGTGTGTTTCTCCAGCTGCATGTAGTGAAGGAAGAACATGGGGATGAACATGGGGTGGGGGCCAGAAGGAAAGGGCAGGAGGCTGGGGACTAGCGTGGCTGGCACGGCCTCTCCCCAGCAGCACATACATGGTATCACTGGTCCCCTTCCAGTTCCTTCAGGGCTGCGACCCGGAGCTGTGCATCCGCTGGCAGGTGCTGGACAAGAGGGTCCCCCTGCACACCAACCACAAGGAGCTCCTGCACAAGGTCTCATCCCTCCTTGGCGCCTACTACTGAGTCCTCAAGCACAGGCCAGGGCTCCTGCTGCCGCAGACCAGGTTCTGGTTGGACCTGCAGCTCTAGCCCAGCTTATCTGTGAGACCATGGGCAGCTACTGGAGACTAGGTGCTTTTGTTGCCTCCGTGAATGTACATTGCAGGTCTCTGGGAGGAAAACTGTCCCTTCTTCACCGGTCAGGGGCTGACTGGGCAGTGCCTACACAGCATCCCAGTCACCTGAGCCACCAAGCTCAGCCTACAGCTTGTATCTTGGTGCTTCCACATCAGCCACAGCTCCAGCTCAGGGCTTGGGCTAAGCAAAGCCACAGGACAGTTCCTGCAAGGTGTTCCCTCCCTCAGCTCCCACTCGCTCTTTGCTTCAGTGTGGGCACTGGGGATTTGCCAGACCCACCATGTGCAGTACTGTCACGTGATCCCGTGTGTGTATGCTGAGCATCATCTTGTAGCTGAACTCCTTCCCTCTGTCTGAGCCAAGGCACCAGCTAAATGTCACCTGCCTGCCCCATCCCCTTGTGCACATGGTCAGGAAGGGACAACCTGCTGAGACCCATGTGATTTGTGCTCTGTGGTCCCTTGGGCAGGTAGGGACAGAAGAGAGGACACACATCAGTGTGTCCATCTTGGGCATCTCTGCTCCTAATGGGTCCCTCACTCACCTTTTCCGTTGCGTGCCATGGGGAGAAAAACACACAGTGAGTGGAAACATTTCTTGATAGGCCAAAACAGACCCATGGTGGCAGATTATGCTTGGGACTGCACAGGGAGGGATTTCAGTTCCCCTGCCCTCTTCTGACGGATTAGACATTGGCCAGCCAGGGTTGTTCTTCCCATACTGGTGGCCACCACAGCACTACTGCAGTTTCACCAGTGATGCACTGGGGCTTGGCAAGGGGGCAGCAGCCTGGCAATTTAGTCAACCCAGCTGAATAAACCATATATTAAATAACTAAAGGCTGGTAGTCTGTTATGGCTGTTTAAGCAAAGGTCATTCCTGGAGGCCATGCTTGGAGCTCACTTCCAGAATGAACCCAGTTGGAGTGTTCGCACTCCCAATCTTGTTGCACAAACTTGCTGCATTTGCAGGCTCACCCCTCCAATGCTGGCTGCAGAGATGATTGACACATCTTCTGCCAGAAAGCCAAGCCAAGGAAGTGGCACAGCACCTTCCCCAATTGCTTTCAGTCTTCTTGCCGTCTGCTGGTGGTCTCCCATCACCATCCATCACCATTCTCTGCCGAGAGCCAGCGCAGGCGCAGGGAAGGCCAGTCCTGGGGCATTGCTGGGGATGGAGAGGTGATCCCGCCTTACAGGGGCTCTAAAGCTTCTTAGACCCGCAGCCCCTAACTGGCGAGCAGCAACCACTGCTGAGAGAAACTGCTGACGTTACTTAGCATCGCTCAAAGCAGAGAGGAGCTCCCCGCGGCCGCTGCCCGCAGCACCCGTGGCTGTGCCGCCTGGCTGTCCCCACCAGCCTGCTTCACCGGTCTCTTTGGCCGGACACCCCCTCGCCGCCACAGGCCACCCCCGGTCCTCCGGATCCCCTGCTCTCCCCGCACCGCCCCCGGCACCGCCCTTGCCCTGCCCGGTGCTGCCCGCGGCGGGGACCCGGCGGAGCAGCGGCGGCGGCGGAGGGGACAACGCCTCCCTCGCCCGCCCGATCGGCACCGAGCCGCTCGCACAGCGCCGCAGCCGCAGCCGCAGCCCAGCTGAAGCGGAGCCGCCCCCGGCCGAGCCGGTAAGGGACCCCCGGGACTCCGTGGCGCCGGGGGACGCCGAGGGTCGGTTCCGCTGCGCGGGGTCCGGCGGGGCCCTGGATCGCCAAGCCCCTCGCCGGGAAGGTCCAGCTCCCCAGCCCCCGGGCAGGGCATGAGCGGGGATCGGGCTCGGGCGTCACCCCCGTACACGCCGGGGTCCGTCTGGGAGGGGCGGGACGAGACGGATGGCGCGGCCCTTCCGAGCCCTTCCAGGGACGGGAGCAGGCTCGGGCAAGAGGTGGGAACCGGCACTGCAAAGCGTGTCCGTACTTCCCCCGGCACCTGGGTGGGCAGATCCAGCTAGCGTTTGTAGGGCCAGAGGGATTCCCAGCCAGCAGAACTTAATCTTCCCTGGATGAGTCCACTGCACAGTCCCACACCACTGAACAGGTCCCTGGGAGGTCCGCTGACAGCATCCCTCACATATGAGCATCCCCTGGGTGGTACCCTGAGGATGCTCATACCTAAGAGATGCTGGTATTTAAAGAATGCTATTGCCAGGGAGATGCCATTAGCAGATGGATGCTGGTACCAGAGGGATAATGACTTGCTGCTCAGATGTTCTCCTAATGAGATCACCATGAACAATTTCATTCCCAGGTGAGAGGCTCCCTGGACTTGCCGGTGTCCCAACCCTTAACTTTCACTTCCACAGGGATCCCTTCCCGCCAGAATAGGTATGAGTAGCACCAAGGGGAGAGGAAAGGAGACCTACCAACTTCACCTCCAACCTCATTCCCAGCAGGGCTGGGTTTTCCAGATCACCCCCTTTACTGTGATAGTCAGTGGCTCCTCTCTTAAGCTCCAGCTCCTGGCATCAGGCTGTTAAACCACACTCTTTGGTTACTTGAAAAAAAACGAAGTCACCTCCAAACCCCTGCTTTGGCAAAACCCTTCAAAATGGGACTTGTACCAAATCATGGACCAAATGGGGAAAGCAAAAGAACTCCACATCTTGTTATTTAAAAACCTGCTGGTGATTAAGCCAGTCCGATGATCCAGGGAGTCTGACTCATCTTTTTGTTTTCTAACGCTTGGGGTTGATGAGATACGAGTTTACAGCTGCTGTTCTCCAGCAGCAAATCACTGCATCCCACACAGAAACTGGCAGCAGGCTGGGGCAGAGGCTCCCAGGCCATGCCTGGCATGACCCCCCATCCTGCAGCACCCTTTACCTGCCTGGGTGGTCTGTGCCCAGATGGGGGGGGAGGGTTTTTAATCTCTGCAGCTCTCTGCCCAGTTATAACTGACTTAAGCCAAGTTAAGCTGTCCTGGAAAAGATGGTAGCCAGTAGCAATCTGACCTTATTTTCTGGGCTCCTGAGCCCAGCCTCTCACTGCTTTGCCAGGGCATGTTGCACATGAGATATAAGTGGCATTCCAGGAAATAATGCAGTGTCATATCCCCTCCACCCACCTCTTTCCTCCAGCAATGGGAGAGGCTTTACAGGAGCGCAAAGGAGCCACCTCGCTGTCCAAGAGCTGCTGCATCCACCAGGGAATTACCAGCAGCCATGATGAACTGGCTGGGTACAAGATGACCCTCACAATCACACCAGCAGCCAGTGCCACCCAGGCTTTCTTTTGCCTCCTGCTATGTGTCCCCTGGGGCAGCTCCTGCCCCCCGAGCTGTCAGTGCACAGAGTGGGCAGGGGCCAAGGCTGTCCTCTGCAGCTCCCGGCACTTGGAGGAGATCCCCAAGAACATCCCCGAAGATGCGGTGTTCCTCAAACTGGATGCTAACAGCATCACCAGGATCCCCAGTAATGCCTTCAGACACCTTTACCACCTGGAGGAACTTGACCTCTCCAAGAATGCCATTGAGAAGATTGACAGGGCAGCTTTCAAAGGGGTAGCCGCTGGGCTGCGTACCCTTGACCTCTCCAGCAACCGCATCCACAGCATCCCCAAGGAGGCCTTGCTGGAGCTCAATGCCAAGCTCTGGCTGGCCAACAACCCCTGGCACTGCGAGTGTGCCCTGCAGGAATTGCTGTGGGAGGTGCGGCTGGACCCCGACTCCATCCAGGATGTCACCTGCCACACAGCTCCGCGTGAGGAGTACGTGGGAAAGCCGCTGCTCCAGGTCCTGGACACTGGTGTCAACTTCTGCAGCATGCATCAAAGGACCATGGATGTGGCCGTGTTCATCACCATGTTCGGCTGGTTCGCCATGGTCATTGTCTACGTGATCTGCTATGTCCGGCACAATCGAGAGGACACCTGCAAGCACGTGGATTACCTGAAGTCACTGCCGAGCACCCAGGGCCTTGCAGAGGTCACCAGCACTGCCCTGTAGTGCAGGATTGGGGCGTCCTGTTACCAGCTTCTTTGCAAGGAGTAAGTGGCAACCTGGTGGGCTTCAGAGCTTCTCTATGAGATTTTCCAGTGCTTGTGCCAGTCCTGTAATTAATGCCACTGACTTTGCCCCTCCCGAATCATGTTGAGCTGACCATGAGCAAATGACATGGGGACACCCCACAGAGACCTGCCCATGGAGCCCAGGTCCCCAGGGAGGAACCCTCGTCCACAGACCCCTTCTCCCCTGCCATAGCTGGGCTCCCAGTGAAAGCAGCCGCAGCCACATGCTCGGTGTGCATGTGGTTTGGAAACAAGCCCCTGTGGGAAGACAGATGAAGGTGGGGGCTTTTGTGGGGCCAGGAGGTTGCTGGAGCCTGGGGTGCAGTGGGGTGAGTCAGTGTGTGCAGTGGGGTCACCCTGTCCTGGCTCTAGTGAGGGACAGACCTTGCAGAGAGCAGGACATAGGCCCCAGCCCCCACACGGCATCTTGACAGCCTCTCCCTGCCACCAGCAACCATCTCCCAAAGCTCTGGTTTCTCAATAAAGCCACACACACAGGAAAAGCCCTTGGGTTTGTGCTGCCCTGGGAGCTGGGCGTCTGGGGAGGGTGGTGCTGCTCAAGGGGTCTGTGCTTGTCCTAATTCAATCTCTCCCAAAGCAGACAAGCCTAAATTCAATGTACCGTCTCAACGACCATTAGGTTGCATCCCCTCAGCAGCGACCAGCTGGCCAAATGATGCTTCTGCATCTTGTCTGGTACGTCTCATCTTATCTTACAATGCCTCTGGTCCAAATTAGAGACACTGCTTGTGACTGATGAAAGTAAAACAAGTTTTACCCTGTTTCTCAAGCAAGAAGTGGTCCTTCCTGGCAGAGCCAGCTGCAGCTGGGCCAGGGACAGAGGGAGGTCTGCAAGGGCTTCTCACAGCAGTCCTCCCAGGTTTGGACTCTCAGCCTCTTCTTGGGGGGCTGGCACATCCTGCAGGCTCCTCAGCACCAGGGTGAGTGGTCCAGCCCCAGCCGGAAACCCAGGGCTGGGGGAGGCTGAGAAATGCCCAGAGCATTGCCACGTGGGAAAGGAAGAGGGTCCCAGACAGGGAGAGGCAGGAGGCACCCTCACCCCAGCACTCTGTTGTGCTCAGGGCCACATCATGCTTGTGGGCCACCTATGGGCACAGACATGGCCCTGTTTCACTCAGGGGCAGATTGCTGAGTAAGGAGAAGCCTCTGCCAACAGTAGAGCAGCTCAGGTACCCGCAGCTTGTGTGTGGGATGAAGGCTGGGTGCACAGAGTTTATTAGAGCTCTGGTTAAGCAAAAGAAATTCCCAGCAAAGCTGAGGAAAAGAAGAGGCTACAGTTTCACCTGGAGCAGTTTTATGTCTTTCCCCTGCACATGGTAGCTGGATTGGTCCCAACACACAGCAGCGTTGCTCAGGAGTTGCTAACCTCATGCAAAGGGGTTCAAGGACCAGTACTGGTCCTTTTACACATCTACAGATTTGTACAATATACACACATCACTCACTGAGGACAACCAAAAACACCACGGTGGAGCAGGAGGGTGGGCAGGCACCCACAGCCATGGGTGAAGATGGGCATGAAGCGTGGCATGTAATGTTGAACCAGGTGAATCCTCAGCAGCAGCACAGCCCCAGGCACAGGGCCGTCAGAGGCAAGCCCAAAGCCACAATTTCTCACATGCTGTTTCCTCCTCCCTGACATACACCCACCCTGGAAGCACATGCTCTTCTCGGTCTATCTTCCACGGCTTTGTGCAAGTTCTGGCCACAACCAGTGGCAGCTCTGTATCCCTCCTGGCTGGAGCCTGATAAGCGCTGAGTCCCGGTGAGCCTGGGGAAGCGGCTGGGAGGCAGGCACCCTTGGTAGGATGTGGCTCTGGAGCATAGCAGGAGTTTGCCCAGGAGAAACAGTACTAGAGCAGGTGTGCATCTCCTTTGCCAGCCCCCAGATAAGGCTGCAGAGAGCCCTGGAACTCAGGTCCTCCTGCCCCTCCTGTGGAGTGCACAACCATCCAGCTGCAGGGCTGATGCTGCAGCCATTCCTGGGCTTTGTGGTCCATCTTAACCTCGATGCCCAGCTTGCTCCAATCCTTGCAATAAGCTGAGCATGTCTCAGCAACCTCAGGTGGTTTTCAGCTTGAGCACCTTGGAAAGTGGCTCCTTGGCACTTGAGTAGAGAAGGTAGGAGCCATCGGTGGTGTGAAATGCCTCCCAGTCTCTACAGCCAACAGTGGGGAGGTGATGAGCTGCTACGAAGCCTTCATAGCCTTGCCACCTGCACGAGGAGGGTAGTTAGCTCTTGGGGCACAAGCTGGGCACCTGAAAGGGAGGAGGAAAGCCAAGCCACGGGGCTGGCATCTCCCACCTCCCAGCTGCGGATCAAGCTGGGATGTCCCTCAGTGGGGGTTCTCATTCCTGCCCAGAAACCTCTCCAAAACCAGGGAACAGCCCTATCTGTTATCCCTGGGCAGATGCACCAGCATCTGAAGATGTGGCCCCTGCACTGGGGTCCCAACAGGGTTGTTCCACCCAACCACCCAGCCCTGCCCTCCTCCCACAGCAGTACCTGTAGATAATACTGTTAACGGAGAAGGTGAAGCCGTCGAAGGAGTTTGCTACCACCAGGAAAGAGTCATCTCCCACTGAAAAGAACTCCCAGTCCAGGGCACTGAGGATTAAGCAAGCAGAGGAGCAGGTGAGGTGGCCCTCCATGGCCAGCCGAGGAAGGGGCTATGTGTCCATGGGGCTGAGCCCACCCAAACCTCTGCCACCCTGAGGGTACATAGAAAAACTCCACTCTTCCCAGGCTCTTCCTGAAAGGAAATTCACCCTTGTTCCCAAATCCAGGGCCTTCTCCTAGCTCCTACTGGGATTTGGTGCAAAAGACCTGTCACCCATTGCCCTTCCCACCAGTCTTAGTCTCTGGCAGCATGCAGTCTGCACAAGTCCTCCAGGTTACTCAAGGGAAGGAATGGACTGAGGAGCACCCTGACTCTTTGCACAGGTACCTGTAGGTGAGGAGGTCCTGGAATTTGACAAACATCTGGGCAGTAATGTTCAGCTCGTAGATGGAGGAGTTGATGGCATAGAAGTTAGAAGGTGCTGGCATCCCACTGTCATAGCTGTGGCTGTTTGCAACAGCCAGGAAGACTCTGTCCCCGATACGAAAGACCTCCCAGTCAGCGGCACCAAAAGTCTGTTGGGAAAGAAGCCACATGAGAAGACGGATGCGGACCTTTGCAAGCCAAGGTTGCTGCAAGGTGTGGGGGGACCTGCTGGAGGTGCAGTGGGGCAGTTACCCGCTCCTAAAATCCTTCAAGGTCAAAAAATAAACTTCAGTCCATCAGTCCTAATGGGAGAATCAGTGAGAAACTATTGCTACTGTTTCAGAGGACTGAAGAGCATCTGCTGCTGTAATTATTCCCTGTCTTGTCTAAACCCAGAGGAGGAACTGAGGAGTAGAGTTTGATCAGTGGCCAAGCCTTACCAGGATAGACTGGAATAGCTGGAAAGAGCCACTAAGCCAGATGTAGATGTGCGAGTAGATCTTAGTGGATGTGCCATTGAACGTGTTGGCCACAGCTAGGAAGGAATATGGCCCGATGGTGAAAAATTCCCAGTCATAGGCTCCAGAGGTAGGGATGGTCTGGTTGGTTTCAAACAACCCTGTCCTGGGGTTCCATCTGTATATCACACTGTCTATGTTGTGGTTGTTCCCTGGGGGAGACAGACAGACAGATGCACACCATGAGGAAAAGGGATACCCGGCTCGTGTAAGATCAAGACCCAGAAATAGGTTCAGCTATGCAAGTATTTGCCAGCAGGTTGCAAAGCTGTTTGCTAGGGACTGACTGCTCCCCAGGAAGTAGCCCGTGAGACTCCAGGGCCTCCACCACTACCTAGAGCCTCCATCCCCATGGAACATGCTGGCACCTTGTTCCAGAATGTGTGGCAGCAGCTTTGCAGCAGCTCCTGGCAGAGCAGGGACAGGAGGGTGCCCCACAGGAGCAGCACACCAGAGGCACTGTGCCAGTGTCCCAGGGTGGCCAAGCTCTGATGGCTGTCTGATGGGGTGGCCACATGTAGTGGGACCAGTCTCAGTGAAGTCCATAAGCTACTGACATCGGAGGCTGCTGTGACCCTTCACACACAGACCACATATCTGGGAGGGGGTCGCAGCTGGAATGGCACCACACTGGCGCTTTTCAGCACTCCTTTGCTAAGTTCCTGTGCTCACATTCTGAGTGCTGGAGCTGGCCAGGGACCTCCACGTGCCAATCCCTGCTGATGGCATGAACTCCAAAAAGAGGGGGGGATGCCACAGCCCACAGCTTGCCCTGTGCCAAGCACTCAGCCTGAGCCCACCAGCACCAAAGCATGTGCTCCATCCAGCTCTTGGGCTCTGTTCAAGCATCTCAACCTCATGACTGTGTGAGACTCAGCTGACTTCAAAACTAAATACCTTTTTTCTGCACCTTCAGCCTGTCATGACTCCTCCAGCTAGAGATGTTCTTTTAACAAAGAGCTGGCTTCATCAGGACAGGAGGGGAGCACCACTAGCCCCTTTCCACTTCATGCTCACTAAGCACTGCTATCCTCAGCTTGGTCCTGCTGATGTTTCTCGTGGCTGAGGAGCAGCAGGACCATGTGTTAATGGGTTTATGGGCAATCCTCATTGCAAAGGAAGATACTTTGGCAAGAAAGGCTTCAGGGAGAATAGGGTATGTGGGAAATGTACACATGGATGAGTGGCAGCTCCTCAGGGACTGACCCTCCACCACTCCCTAAGGAGAACATTCCCAGTTTGGCTTTGCCATGATGATCTTAACTCCTGCATGATGGACATGGCAGCCGAAGGGACCTTCCTGCTGCCACTGCCACAGAAGTAGGTCTCATCCAAACTGGCCATGGTCCACAAGGTGACACGGGGAGTTTCTAGCCTAGCCCACAGGCAGCTGGTGCCTGAGCAACCTGCCACCAGCTTTAAGCCTGGTGCCAGAGGGACTGATGCACCAGAATCCAGCCCTGATGATAGGGAAGGAGCCCAGTGGCCCAGGGACTAAACCTGGCTGGGAGCATCCTGGAGGACCAGGTATTGATCCATTCTTCCCCCATGCTGAGGGGTGCACACCCCAGCCCAGAACAACTCACAGCCCGGGAGCATGATGAGGCTGGATCATGTCTGTAGAGTGCCCAGGGAGGGAGGGACACCAGCAGGCTCCTAGCTTCCCTCGGTTTCCTGTGTGTCCACAATGCCAGGGCTTTGGCTCCTCAAAAGACTCAGCCCCTGCAAACCCATGCAGCTCCCCTCACTACCTCACCGTGTTATGTAGCGTTAGGGAAACGGATGAAAAGAAGCAGAGAGATTCAGCAAAGACACCATTCCCACTCTTGTCCTTGTCCCCTGCAGTCAGAAACCCAGAGGGGGACCACCTCAGCCACTTCCCCAAGTGCTTTTCTCTCCTAAAATGACAGGGTCTGCAAGGGTTTGGGCTTCCAAGCTGCATGCACCGGTACCCGGCTTTTCCCTGCACTGCTGCAGAGGATGTGCAGGGAGCGGGAAGCTGCTGCGTTTCCACGGCAATGGGAGGATGCTCTCAAGCAGGGTGCCTGTGGCTGGGCACCGTGGTCCCTGGCATCACCCCAGGGCTGCCTGCCCCAGCTGAGCCAGGCCAGTAGGCTGGGTACCTTCTCTGTGGTTGACCACTGCGAGGAAAGCCTCTCCCTCAATAACAAATGCCTCCCAGTCTCTAGCGCTGTGCGTGGTGATCCTCTGGTACGTGATGAATTTCTCTTTCCTGCGGCTCCACTTGTATATTACAGAGAATTCCTGACCCCTGTCATTCTGCTCAAAATTAGCCACTGCTAGGAAGATCTGAAAAATAACAAGCCAGGACATCTTGGTTTTCTCTTCTGAAAGGGGTGCGGACAAGCATGGGCAGCATGAAGATGGGACGGGTGGAGGCAGGTGCCCATGGTGTGTGGGACCAGGGACCAAGGTGGCCAGTGTGGGGCAAGACAGCCCCGGCTGGCAGGGGTCCCTGAGAAGCCCCCAAGCAGCACAATGCACCCAGAGGGACCCAGTGGCTTGTGGGGATCTTTGTGCATGGCAGCAGCAGTTCCCACTGTATGTGGAGCTGAGGCAAGGATGAGACTCACAGCCACAGCTTCAGAGCCGAGGGAGAGCTGTGCTGTGGCCACTTGCACCCTGCCCATCCCAGGGACAGGGAGAATTGCCATGCTGGCAAAACAGGCTGGGGAGGGAGGGGGAGTCTGAGCTATCACAGCTTCCCCGTAAGGAAAGGTTGTACATGCAGATATGGTAACAGTAATAACAATAACGATTCCTTGAGACAAAACATTTTCCAGACCAAGAAAATGACCCTGTGAGCACCAGGGACAAGCACGTAGCAGCAGAGATGGACTTGCACAAGGCAGGGAGCGCATCCAATCGCATGGGAGAACATGCTGTGGCATACTGGTTCTTCCACTCCAGTGTGTTTTGTATGGAGTGGCAGAGGTTATGTTTCAGTTTGGGCCACAAAGAAGCACAGGAACACAGTTCACAGGCAATACAGTCAGTGGGGATGGTCTCCTGCTTCCTGCCCAGTGCAGGACCCTGCCAGCACCAGCCTGGGACTTTGTCCAGCCAATGCTCAGCCACCTCCAAGGCCAGAGACCTTCCACCCTCAGCAGAGGTCTCTGCTGGTTCCACACATTCCTCCAGGGAAGGTGCGTCTCCAGCACTGGGAAGCTGTCCCTGATAGCCCCAGTCCAGGGAGAGCCTTCAGGGCATCTCCAGAAACACAACTGCAGAAGGAAGAGAAAGACCTGGATCCAACCCCACAATTCATGAGCTTGCAGTCCCTTGCTCTGGGGGACAGGAGCCACCAGGACAACCCAACACAGTCCTCTGGGGGGTCTTCACCCCAACCCAGCAGAGCATCAGCAGGTCCTTGTGCAGTAATGTGGTGCTGACACCTACAGAGGTGCATCCCACCTGCAATGTGTACAAGGAACCTGGACTAACTGGGGAGATCTGTATTGCAACTGGTGCAACACTTATCTGGTTATATCTCCATGCAGAAACATGCCAAGCATGGGCAGATGCAAGCAGGGCACCTGCCTCTGTCTCCAGCCATTCTGGATCACCAAGATCCAATTAGAAAACCTGCCACAAGCTGAGCAGGAGAAAGACCATCCTGCCTAGTAAGGCTGCATAAGTTATTTTCAGTGAAAACCTGAAGGCAAACTCAGAGCATGTGAGCCTTGGTGAGAACCACCACAGGGACTTCACTGTGTGGGAACCACAGGGAGCTGGGACACCTCAGCCTGGTGGTCTCTGCCCCCACAGCCGTCACTGTGAGGAGGTGTTGGGGGTCCAGACTAACACTGGGGAGACCCAAGGTGGGTCCCATCAGCAGATAAACCCAGCTGAGGATATTGCGGTCTCCTGCCCATGAAGGTACTGCCACAGCTTTGCAGATCAGGTGCAGGGCTGAGGATGGCAGGCATGTTCCCAACCCAAAGCCAACTTTGCAACACAGCTGCATTTTCAGGGCTTGACCAGGTTTTCTGCAGAACCCCACTGTCAGGCAGGTAACAGGGGACATGGCCCATGTCTATACAAACAGCAAGGCTGTCTGTGCCACTGAGCCTGGAGGCAGGAATTTTGCCCATCATTCTGTACCTTGGAGCATGTGGCTTGAGATGACGGAGCTCTGCAGTCACCCTGCCTCTGGTGACAAAGCCAGAACTGGTCATGCTGGAGGGGGATGTCAACTCCTCTGGGAGCTCTGCACAGATCTGGCTCTCAGCAGATGTTTGTTTGGCTTGCCTGGGGCTCCTCACAAAGTGATAAGTAGCTCCCGAGGGAGAGAAACCAGACAGATACTCTGTAGAAGTCCCATGGCAGACTGCCCAAGGGAAGAGAGATGGCTCCAAAGTCCTGGAATGATTTTAAAGCAAGAGGGCTTAAAAATGCAAAAGGTTGGACTCAGTGGGTCTCAGGAGGGAGCTACAGGCTCCAATGGCTCTCTAAGACCACAGGCAGATCTCTGAGACCAGAGTGGACCTTATGCAGGGCAGGATGCCCACCACAGGAAGAGCTCAGGGAGGGCTTTGCTCTCTGTGTTCCCATGTCAGGAGCTGCATGTCCCCTAGACCAATGCCACAGCCACTGCTCAGGGTGATCCCTGCCTTGCTTCACAGTGCCAGATGGGAATCTCAGCAAAACCTGCTTCCTAGGGTGGTCAGCCTTTGCTTCAGGGCAGAGGCTGCACTATGAGTACACCCAGACCAGGCTGGACCGCAGCTCTGTGCTCTGCATGAAGGACATTTTGACACTGGCACTCACTACACCTGAGGCAGGAACAGGCAGAGCCTGCTCAAAATGAACCTCAGCATGTGGGGGATCTAGGTCCCACAGCTGGCTTTGGAGACTGACCTCAAAACATCCTGGAGATCTGTGGGGAAGAGAACTGAGAACTCCAGACCTGCAGCTACATACACTGCCAGCATCAGCTGCTGAAAACAGCCTGGGTGGACACAGTCATCTTAGCAAAAATAGTATAATGCAGTGGGCAGCTCACAGATCAGCCAGCAGTCCCTAAGGCAGACCCTTACTGGCTGAATATGTGTATCAACATGACCCCATCGAAGACAGAAGAGAGAAAGGTTCACCCTCTAAACCATGTCTGAGACTCGGGGCTTGAGAGAAGCAGCCAGTGTTGGGCAATTGCAATTTAATATACCGAAACAGGAAGGCACTGAAATAACCTCCCTGGCAGACTTACCTTCTTTCCTATGGTGAAATACTTCCAGGACTGAGCTTGGTAGGTGGGGATGTTCTGGTAGGGCACAAACTTTCCGTCCGTCCACTTATAGATGGCCGATCCTGGGGGAGTGTACCGGTTGGCAGTGGCTGCAAACAGTCCCACCTTTGGGATGCTGAAGACCTCAACATCCATTGTCTCAGAGTTGGTCACCAGATTCTGGTACTCCTCCACATAGTCCAGCCTTTGTTTGACTAGGAGAGCACAATAAAAAAAGAGTGAGGTCAAAACCAGATGACCTTGCCTGGAGAGGTGCCCCACACTGCAGAGCAGAGCTGGCTCAGTGGCACTGGTTGCTGTATGGAGCTTTATGGGGGGAAAATGAAGGTCCTAGTGTCACTGGTGAAGGGCCAGAACCCAAGAGGGTGGTAAAAGGCCTGACTTCATCTCGTTGGGCAGCACATCCAGCCCCATGCAGCCCTGCCTGTTCTCCAGCGGAGGGCAGGGCTGCAGAATGCTCTGCCAGGTAGTCTCCTCTGGGAGGTGGGAAGAATGACATGCCATGGATTTTGATCTCTTCTTGCAAAGTGGGTTGATATATTTATCCTGAAGAGAACAAGGAGGAGAGGAAGAGACCTACCGCAAAGTGTCCTGGGCTGCTGAGACCAGTTGAGTTAACCTGTACCTACCTGCAGCAGCCCCAGGAGAGGGGGGGAAAAGCATGCCCCATCCTCCCTGTCTTTACCAGGGATCCTGGTCACGCTGCCTGGAGCGAGTGAGAGAGTGCCAGTGGATGAAATCCATTTCATTATCAAATAACATCCATCCTTCCCAGCTCTGGTTGCTTTGCCACCTTGTTGCTCCAATGTTACCTGAGCATTTTCTGCACGTAGGCCACCAGAGCTGGGATCACACAGGAACCTGCCTCTGCCACTCTCCCACTGCTCCCTCTGGTACTGCTGCCAGTTGATGAGTCTGCTCCTTCTTGTCCACCCTGCAAGCGCTTCAGCACCAGAAGCACCTGCGCCTTTGGGAGCCCACAGCAGGGAGCACCCCAGCACCCCAGGCATGGCTCTCAGTGGGGTAAGCTGTCCCACTCGGACAGACCAAGAGCTTGTTCCTGACCAGAGGAGTCCCAGGAGGAATGGACAACATGGATAAGGTGGATGAAAACACGGGCACTGTGTGAACTGGCTCACAGAGATGCTTGAATCCAGAGCTGCGCTGGGAATATTGATGTGGGCAGCGAGAGCAAAACAAAGCCTGGTGAAGCTGGGGAGAGGCAGAGGGACACCCCAGCCTCCTTATTCTGCTGCTGCCTGAATTAGTTCCCACCCAAAATGCTGCCAAGGGCAAATCTCTGCTCCTCCTCTGCTGCAAGAGCCTCACTCCAACCCTGAGAGCACATTACATACCAGTACGTTCCAGCACAGAAATCCAGGCACTGCCATTGCAGACGTACAAGCCTTGCTGGGAGGCGTTGAACCAAAACTGCTCCTTCTGCCGGTTGGTGCAGGGTGGTCGGGACCCCAGGGTCACCTTCGTGTCAGTCTCTGGGCAGAGAGGAACAAGGCAGATACCTCAGCACATGTGATGGAGACACAGCAAGGGTCATCTCTATGCACCCAGGGAGGGTTGGATGGCCTGGTCCCATCCTGATGATGGGCACCAGGGAACAGGGGAAACAGCATCCTGGCTCTGACCTGGGAAGCCCCTGGCTGAGAAAACCCTGGAGTCTGGCACCTGTGAGGCTACTGGCATGAGCCCAGAACTGCCAAGGGACCCGGGCAGGGGCACTCCATCTCTCCAGGGGACTTTTGGACAGGGATTCCACCCCAAACACAGTGAGAAACAGAGGGTGCTGGTAACACCCTCTTCTCCTCTGCTTCTGTTCTGTGCCCAGCCCCATGCTAAAAGCCTTCCGCAAGAAATGGAGAGGGAGACCAACCCAGCCTGAGCCTCGGGGAGTTACTGACCAGGGGTATTTTAGCACCTCGTTGCTCGAGTTACTGACCGTAGGGGTATTTTAGCACCTCGTTGCTCGCTGGCTTTGCGGGAAGATCCTGGAGGGCAGTGGGGACAGAGAGTGTCGCTACTTTAAAGTTCATGGCGGTGCATATCTGAGGGGTGGCATCGGCTCCTGGCAGCAAGACAAGCTGTCTCAGCAAGCCCTGGGAAAGCAGGAGGAGCAGAGTGGAGAGCACCTCCAGCAAGACCAAGAAATGGAAATTGCAGGTGATTCGTGCCCTGGATTTCCCTCACAATTCTTTCTCGTTGCCCTCCCTCCTGGGCTGTGGAAGCCTCTGCAGGATTCACAAACATTCATCAGATCCTTGTTACGTGCCCAGCCTGCCAAAATCTGGGCTATTTAACATGTGGTGCAAGGGGAGCATTGACAAGGAGCTTATCAGCTGCAGACGGCTTTCACAGCCTCACTTTCCACTGCCAGGCAGGACCAGACACTGCCCTAACTTTTACATCAACAAGACTGTGCCGTCAACTTTCTGCCACTCCACAGCTGACAATGTCCTCTTCAAAACCTATTTGTCCCACAAAGTGCCAGTCACCAGCACTGTCCCTTGCATGCCCACCATCAGATGAGGATCAAGCCCAGCAATGAGACCCCTGCCCTCCACTGCTGCCCGCACCATGGCTCAAGTCCTGCCAGCACAGGAGGCTGAGAGGGGGCTGCAGTTTGCCCCCAGGCAGCCCTGTGCCATGGGATACCTACTGTGAACACGCCTTTCCTTCTCCTCCTGTTGCCCAGGTAGAATCTGGCTCTCTTCACTGACAGAGAGGCTGGAAATGGTGTTTCCATCACGCTGCAAATGGGCAGAGAAGGGGCAGGGAGTGATTTCATGGAGTCTGCTGGTGGCTGGAGTTGATATTGGTTGAGGAACATCACCCTGCTGGCCCTCCTGAGCCCCCCACTGTTGCCCCCAACCTACATGTCCTTGGGGATGCTGCAGTCCACTGTCAGGGAGAAGGACTGGCCAGAGACTGCCAGGATGAGCGTGTGCCACTGGTTGTCCGAAAGGGAGATGTTGGGGAAGGTGACGTGGGTCTGCCAGCCACCGGTGCGCTCCTGGCTCCAGAAGAGGAAGTGGAGCTTGTTGGGGGCGTAGCGCAGCCCCACCAGCACGCCGGCACTCTCCTCCGCCATCAGTGTGAAAACATACTCGTTTCTCTGTGGGAGGCAGGGACTCAAATCTGCAATGCTGCAAGCTACACGTCTGGGCTGTGTCTGCTCCGTGCACAGCTGTGACACTTACCTTAGCTGGGACGCTGAGGACCCTCAGCGTGACGATGATGGAGAACTCCTCAGGGAAGCGGTCACAGTGGATGAAGAGCTGGGAGGCAGGGAAGCTCAGGGTGCGGGGCTGTGAGGTGGCAAGCTGGAAACCGCGCACCCCCTGCACCTGAAACACCCTCATGCCCCGGGCCAGGCCACCAGCAGGGACCACCTCTGCGAGGATGTCCAGCGGGCCCAGGTCTGTGCCAAGAGACAGCAGAACACGTTATGGTAGAGGCAGCCATCTCCCCCTGTGCCATGGTGGGATGGGGTACCCACCTTGCAGTGGAGTGTTCTTCTGTCCAGCTTGTTCAAGGCAGCTAGCCCATCTCCAGCACTGTCCATAGAGCTCCACAGCAGCAGCAGGGCCCAGTGTGCCCTGGCAGCCTGCTGTCCCCTGCCCAGGGTCTGCACTGAGCCCCTGCTTCAGAGGCATAGTGAAGGTCTGCCAAGCACCAAGGCTGACATCTCTGTCTTTACAGCAGGAACACCAAGTACCGCAGGCTCATATGTGTGAACAGTCTTGCTGATGCTGACCCTGGGGCCAGGACCTGCCAGATAGGCAGCCCCAGGGTGCCATCAGCAAGCCAGCAACTGCAACCAGAGCCAGGAGAGCAAGTAGGGATCTGTGGCCTGCAGACTCACTTGTGGCATGGCCACCCAGGGCAGTGGAGCATGGCATCCCCCTGGCAAGTCCCCTTTCAGGCTCTCCCAACCCAGCCCTAATTGCACACATGCATATACTCCCCTGGCAGGCACCGAAGCCACTCATTAAATAATTACCTTCTCCCCAGAGGATAAAAAAAACCACATGCCCAGCCCCAGGGCATCACCCAGGTGAAGAGCAGCACTGTGCAGTGGCACTGGCAAAGCCATCCCTGCAGAACACTGCCACGGTCACCGACAGTCTGATGTCTCAGCAAGCCCTATGCTGACAGCCACGGATAGAGTTGTGCTTGCAGTGGGTGCTTCTCCAACCTTCCTCACCTTGGCACTCTCACAACTTTTATTTTTGAGTCCTTCCCTAGCATGACTGAGGCATCTGTAGCAAATGGCAGAGGCTCAGTGATGATGTTCAGAGGACGAAGCAGTGCTTGGCTAGAGTAAAAACTCCCAAGACTCTGTCCCATCCTCAGTGAGATCAGGCTTTTAGCTCCTATTTGTACTAATAAATCTCAGCTGCTGGGGCACAGCAGGAGAGCTGTGAGGGAGGGAGCTGGGAGCAAGGCTGGACGGATGCACATCGGAATTCAAACCAGCTGGAGAGAGGAAGTGGTTTTCCCCAGACAGCCCCAGCCAGCCCAAACCTACATGGACACAGCAAGGAGGAATCTGCTCATGTGGCTCCATCCAGCCCAGAGCAGGGACACTGGCAAGGTGCCTCCCACCCTGCTGCCTCTGCATGTGTCACACACACACACGTGTGCGCATCCTGCCACCCCTACGCTGGTTTAAGCTGCTCCTAAAGCCTCGTTGGGGGAGGTTTAACTGAAACAACTTATTTCAGAAATGCATGACTGGGGCAATGACCAGTTCCTGTTTTTCTCAGCAAACAGTACAAGCTGAATTCACGCTTAGATTTGCAGAGGGGTTTAGGAGCCCCTAACTACCGCAGGGGCAACTGGGATGAGCCAGGAGGACATCTCAGCCAGGACTGGAGACTGTGGGCCAGGAAAAGGACCAAGTCTCAAAGCCAAAACCAAATGCCCAAACCCAAAGATGCATGTCCCGGTCTGCCTTCCGCCCCAGTTGCTGCTATGGGAGCGGGGCTGGCAGTTGGCTCGCGGGGCGGCGGGGGTGTTGCAGCCCAGTTCGGGCAGAGTACCCGCCTGGCAGCTGGCACGGCGGGGGCTGCCCACAGCCAGCGGGCACCGGGGCTGTGCCGGGGCCAGGCACGGGCAGGCGGCTGCTTGGGGACAGTGGTGACGTGCTCCCAGAGACACCAAGCAGCTGGGGGAGAAGACGGCGGGCAGAAACAGCTGATCCCTCCCAGCTTTCTTTCTCACTGCTGGCCGGCCGGGCTGTAATGAAATGTTAATACAGGCGCCATCAAACCGACACGAGCCCCAGGCACAGAACGCCTGGGCCCAAGCATCCCCACACCTCGGCTGGAGGCTCGCTGCCTGCGCAGGGACGTGCGGCACGGAGACGGCGAGGCAGAGCCAGGGGACAGGGACCCGCTGCGGCTCGGGCTGCCCTCGGTGCTTCCCTGCGGGAAACGCCGCCCGAGCTGCCGGCTCCTCGGCTTGGGGCAGCGGGACGGAACCTTTCGGGAGGTTTTACTGCCGGAGCGCGCCGGTTGCGTCTGGCAGAGCACAACGATCCCCGGAGAGTCCGAGGTGGGAGGCACTTTCCAGGGGACTTCATGGCTCTCCTCTACTTCTCCTTCCAGCCCCGCCCCTCCCCTCCCCATGCGTTGGTCCCCAGGGCCAGCAGACTTTGGGAAAGCGCTTGTCCCGTAGCGATAGGCGCACAGCTCACCCGAGAGCAGCAAGGAGTGCTGGGTCCTCCCCAGTCCTGTGCCGCACCAGAGGGATGCAGGCACAAGGATGTTCCCAATACTTGCTGCCCATGGGAGAACGGGTGCTGGCAGCTACAGCATCCGAGGCATCGCACCGTGATGTCATCCTGAGACTCAGTCTACTGGCACCCGGGCACGGGTTGCTAGGGAAAGGCTGTCCCAGGAGGGTCACCCCGCAGTGGCCACAGGCCCCCCAGAATGGAGCACGCTTCCGAGGGTTTGCCCTGGCAGAGCAGGGAACCCTGTCCCTGGAAGCACACGGGTCCCGGCGCGTTTCCCGGCACGGCCAATGCCTGTCTTGCCACCTCCCGCCCAGTGCAGCCCACCTGCCGGCCTTGGCTCCTACCTGTGCAGTGCTGCCACGTCCTGCCCCTCCGCATGAAGCCCCCAGCAGCGACCCAGTGGAGGAGGATGGCCCAGAGCAGCAGCAGAGCCGACATGGGGAGGCTGGCCTCAGGGGTCCATCCACCGGGACCTCCCTGCCGTCCAGTCCTCTGCACCTGGGCAGGCGCCGCTCGGCTCAGCCCTTCCCTTCCGAGGGCTCTCGCATAATCTGCTGGAGGCACCCACCTCCTCAGGGACGTGCCACACCGGGCTGCTTCTTCATTCCTCTGGGGTGCAAAGCCCCGTCCCTGCCATCCCCTTACACGGGCGTTGCTCCTGGGGGCATGGCGAGGGTGGCGAGCGGGGGCTGGCGGGGCTCCCCAGGGGCAGTGTGCAGCAGTGCCGTCTGGAGCCTGGGTGCAGACATTTAAATGAGCAGCTCGCCGTGGGAGAGGAGGAGTCCCGGATCCTGGAAGAGCTTTTATCTTTTGCCCAGCCCTCTGGAAGGAGGCTCTTGGGGAGGGATATTTTAAATTTATTTTTTTTTTCTTTGCTTCCTTTCATTTTTGGTGATTCATTTTTCGGGGGTCATGTGGGAGTAGGTGGGAAATTCACCCCTGCCCAGAGAGACCAAGACCTTTCTGCCTCAAAAAGCCTTGGTCTTTCAGCAGCTCAATCTCAGCCTTTACCTGGGGGGGGAGATCCTCTGTCTCCTCTGGTCCACTCTTCCCTGCCTGAAAAAATGCCAGAGCCCACAGGGTCCATATTTCTCCCCCAGAATGGCCTCAGGTGGGCAATCTGCCCTCGGGCAGCCAGTGCCCCAGGCAAGGCTCCGGCCCAAAGGCCAGCCACCAGAGCCAGCTCTGCCATGAGGATGGTGGCAGTGTGCCGAGTGGCAGTTTGGAAACCCTCAGAAGTTATGCTCTTCAAACAGCAGAGACAGCAGTGGAAAAACTCCCTGCACACAGCAAACTCCGCTGTGTTTCTCCAGCCACAAAATTAGTAACTTCCATTCGCCGAACAATTGAAAGGGGCTCCCACCCCTGCCGTCCCCAAAGCGTTACCGCAAGGCAAGCGCTAGAATAGAAAGCGGATGGCCAGGACAAAACCATCAAATTTTGTCAGTAAGGAACAGATGGAGCTGGACCAGTGGATGTGCCTCCCTGCTGGTCTGTTCTCACCCCTGGCTGGCCCAAAACTCGTTATGGGGGGACCAGGAGGGTGCAGCCCATGGGGTGCAGGCACATGGTGGAGTGGAGCACCTTGCTCCTCAGTCTCAGATCCTGAGAGGAGCTGCTACCGGAGCCCAGAGACACCCCAACACTGTCAGTGCCTCTGTCTCAACAGACGGATGCTGGGGCAGCAGTTTTTTTACAAAGGGGATGCAGCTGCCTTTGAGAGCTTCCTCGGCCAAAATCCTGGTCAGTGGGGACATCTCCAGACCCAAGGACACAGGAGTCCTCTCCAGAAGCAGGGGGACCTAGACACTTCCACGCAAGTGGAGAAATGAAAGCCTCCGTTGGTAAGCACAGAGGTACTCAGCTGGTACTCAGCCCAGCACCATGGGCTCAAGATGCTTTTCAGCCACATGCTGCTAATGAACAGCCTCCTGGTAAGGACAGGGACATTGATGACCCTCAAGGATTTTCTCCACCCTTGGACTGGGCAGCCTGGCATGGCAGAAGATGGTGTAAAGGCTCAAGCGGTGCCTAGCGCTGTTCTCCCTCCCCAGGAGGCCCTAACTGGGGTTCAGGACCCGCTCTGTGTCCCAGCAACAGTAGGAAGCAGTCTGCAAAGTTGTTCCTAAGCGCACACATGCACATTCCTATGTGAACAAGCAAGAGGATGAAATAAAAGGGACAAACAGCAAGACATTTGCATAATTCACATGAGTCGTAAACAAAACCATGTGGTAACTCCAAACAAAATGATCCTTGGATTTCCACCAAAAAGATTTGTCCATCCATGGGTTAGAAAAGGTTGGGAAACCCATCTGAAGACAATAGTAGAGCTTCCATACAGAAGACAGTGCAAGGAGGGCATCTAATCAATGCCAGGGACAAGCTGGACCCTGCACATAGGGTAACGTTCCTGCTCTTCCAGGACTTTAACTCATTCCTTATTATTTGCAGACACAAAGTCATGTTTCAGGGCTTGTTATGCCCTATTCATTTCAGTCTTTATTCCTGACATCTGCAAGAGCTTTCTCCCTTGAAACACAGCACACATACAGGCACCGGCCATGGCAAAGCTTTGAGGGACCCTATGCGTAACACACACACAAATGCAGCAGTGTCCCCAACCTGGGCTCTGGCCAGTGGCAGACAGCACCGTGTCCATCCACTTACCTGTGCCAGCAGGGCCAAGGGAGCCAGCCGAGCCCAGCTGGCCACCACAAAGGTGTGGCCTCACACGCATCCAAAGGGATGGAGCTGGAGGTGAATAGGGAGCACACAGAGCTGGTCTCACCTGCATGGCCAGGATCAGCCCTTTGGGGTCAGTTATAAAGGCTATGGTGGAAAAATTGTTCTCAGAGCAACACCCCAGATCCCAGTTACCCAGATTCCAGTTCACGTTGGACACTGGGAACAACACAATCCCCAGTATGATGGGGTGGAGGAGGATGGGGAGTCCATCCCCAGCAGTTTCCAGAAGCGGTTTTGTTGCAGGACTGGGAGGATTGCAAAAGGCATCATTTCTAGGAAAGCCACCAAAAAACCACCAAGCTGCCTCAACACCGCAAGTCCTCCTGGCAGCTTCCCAGCCACAGTGCTGCCTCTGGGAGCAATCCCTACTGGGTGGCAGCAATCCCTACTGGGTGGCAGCAACCCACCAGCAGTGTTCACATCCCAGAACCCCCTGTGCCCATGTGCCCACACACCCACGTGCATCCCTGGCGCTGCCAGTCCCACGCCCCTGGGGAACGAAAGAGCCAGGAGCAGCTGTCCTGGAAGAGCTCCCCTGGCTTTGGCCATGCACAGCAGGCAGGGCTGGTGGCCTGCAGCCCAGGTTCCTTCCCAGGCAGCCAGGAGCGAGCCAAGCATCCTGCCCCGCATTTGGAAGACACATGGCAGCTGAGCTGGCAGGCTTTGAAAGGGCTCCAAAAGGCAGTCACTTAATTTTCACCAGTATGAGAGACAAGACAGGCTTTAAGACTGCGCTTCTGCACCAGAGCTGCTTGGGATGGAGCTAGGCAGAGCCCAGCAGCTCCATCTCCCCTTGCTTCTCCCCTGCATGTGACAAACAGCCCTTTACAGCTGCCTGTCCTTCAGTGACAATTTCTTTTTGCCACCTCCCCCAGTATGCCTGACCATCTCGCAAGAGGCTGAGCCACCTTCTCACCTTCCCTCAGTCATGGGACTCGCAACCTTTCTCTGCAGTCACCACTTTCAAACAATCTGGCTCCATACAGACAGATGGCATCAAACCCCAGCAACCATGAGCGTGCAAACTGTGGAAATGGTGCTCTGAGTATTTTTCGTAGATCTCATATATACACAGAGGCAAAAGAGCAGCAGAAGGGTTAACGTGTTGCTCAGCAGTGCTGCAGGAGACACAGGAGTTCCACCTGGATTCCCTGCTCCATTTGCATCATGAAAGTCCTGTTTGCCTTTGAGCTCAGCTAAAACCTCTCCACAAAGGGCTGAGAGAGCTCCTAAGGCCAAGAGGAAGGAGGCAACATTTCCATTTCACACTTACTGTTGGAAAGCCCGCAGGTACCTGTGCCCACACCAACTGCTCCCAGCTCTGCCCTTCTTCAGCAATGGCACTTGCCCAAACACAGCAGGGGTTTGCAGAGCATGTGCTTGCAAGTGGAGGAGGGAGAAAGGGAAGGGTTTTGCCAATGTCTAAGCCTTCCTCTGTCAGGACCAGCAGTTGGCCAGGCTGAATATGCAACCCTGAGGGCTCTGTGTGGGGAAGTGCAAACTTGGCTGAGCAAAGCCCATTCCAAGAGCTGCATCTCTCTCAGCAGGCTGCCTTGGGGTAATGCCTGAGCCCTGGCGCTCGCTCTGGGATGGGGACAGCCGCTCCCCATGTGGAGAGGAATTTCCCTTGGCAGTTCTATGGGAAACCCTCCACCTTTGCCATAGCCCTTTGATCCGGGCAGTGACCACATGCTCCAGCTCGCAGCAGGCGGATGGTGGGAAATGGCAGAAAAAGCCACAGCAGGGAAGCTCAGGGACTTGCCCCCACATGCCTGGGCCTATCAAGGATAGTAAAGGGGATACATGACATTGCCTGAGACAGAAAAAAATCCCATGTCTCCCCAGTTAGGGCCCAGACAGTACCTTCTCTCCCAGCTGAAGCCCACCTTGGACCATGTGTGGCAGTTGG
Source organism: Todiramphus chloris collaris (assembly GCA_025345505.1). Classification (NCBI taxonomy): domain Eukaryota; kingdom Metazoa; phylum Chordata; class Aves; order Coraciiformes; family Alcedinidae; genus Todiramphus; species Todiramphus chloris. The sequence continues at coordinate 10,418,272 of JANVCC010000030.1, forward strand.
AAAAGATCTGGTTGTCACAAGCCCCTCCACCAGCCAGAGCTCCCCCAGGGCAGGCAGCAAATCTGCTGGCAGCACTCGAGGCTGAGTCCAGGTTCTCCCTCCTGCTATGCTGTGTTGCCTGGAGCGTGGGCAGGCTGAGTGAACAGCAGCTTTAGCACCACTTTGCTCTGCAGCCACAACAAAACTTCTTGACCCATGACAAAGAGAATCACAATTCAATTTTACTGCTTGCCCCTATGACAATGTAGAACTTTTGTTATTATATTAGCAATGACACAGGCTCTGGAGGAGCTGGTGGAACTGGGAGGGTGGTGGGCAGCTGAGTAGGCAGCACATGAGGTGGGCCTCCTGGGTGCCAAGGCAGGAAAGCAGGCAGCCACGCTCACTCTGCCCACCCGCCAGCAGCCAGCACGGCTCCATCCCCTCAGACATCCGGGGAGGGAAGAGAACAAAGACAGAGAACAATTGCTATTGTTTTCCAATACTTTCTTCAGGCCGTGATGCTGCTGCCCAGCCACCCCAGCAGCAGCCCCGCTGCGCTCAGAGCTGTGCAGTCGCCACTGGGGACGCAGCCCCTGTCCCTAGGCACCTGCCACCCAGCCGTCAGAGCCTGGCCCCTGCCACCACAGTTACCCCATGCACCACAGCTCCTGTCCCATGCACCACAGCTCCTGTCCCACCCCGCTTTCCCCCTGCATTCCATCCCCAAGATGCTTGGGTGCCAACATCCGTCTTCCCATAACCCACCAAAGCACAATCCCAGCAGCGGGGAAGTGGTGATCCCAGCCCATGGCTCAGTGTGGTTGGAAAGGAGAAGAATGAAGCAGGCTGTCCTGGGGAACCTGGCTCACCCTCTCTTCTGCCAGTCCTGAGCAGTCCACACGGTCAGGAGAGGAGCTTTGGCTGGCAGCAGGGCAGCGGGAGGCCACACAGCGGGATCTTGCAGAAGCAGGACAAGCCTCCCCTCGAATTCCCTCTTGAGCAGGGGTCTAACTACAGCCCGTCCTCTCCTGGCCTCACGCACAGCACCCTGAGATTGCTGCCTTTGAAGTCCAGACTTTCAGAAACCACCTCGGGGCTGCCGCTAATTGTATTTTGTAAGAGCAGGGAGGGATTAGAGCCAGGAGGGAACAGGTGAGGGTGGCAGCAGGGGCTGCTGTGGCAGGGGTAGCCGGGGTCTTGCCACCAGGGTGCTCAGCATGTGGCATCGCTCTGGGCATATTGGTCTCCATGGGTCCCACAGAAGGAGTAGAAAGATGTCTACAAAAGGATGTGGTATCTAAGATGTGAGAAGGAATTCAACCTAACACGACTTTTGTTAGACAGGGGATTGTAATTAATTGGTAAAATAAATCAGATGTCACCTGGTTACTGGTGACTGGGTGTTAAAAGGACAGATGCTGAAGGTTATCAAATACTAACAGTGGAGCTGCATAGGGACAGTTCAGGGAAGTGGCTTCAGCAACAATAGCTAAGTTTTCACAAAGCCAAGTTTCATACAGAACCCTAGAGGCCCTCAAACATGAGCACTCCCACCAAGGCCACGCCTAGGCTCCAAGGCAAAGTAGGTCAAGGACAAAACTCAACTTCAAATTGCCTCTCCAAGTGAAGTGAATTTGAAAACAGTTGCCCTCCAGCCTGCCTTTCTGGCATCCCTCCCTCATTGCAGGAACTGATGAGCAAGGACCCTCCTGAGCCACCCTGGCAGCAAGCCCACGGACAACAACCAGAAAGATCTCCAACCCCAGAGGTGTCTGACATTGCGACAGAGCAAAGTCCACACAGAGCGAGAACCCCCCAGCACCTAATGGCTGCCATTGACCAAGCTTGGAAGGATCAACATGTTGACTGGACCAGCAAAGGAAGACGGGGATCCCGGTGAAGCAGTGCACTGGGAGAGGAGCCTGCGCGAACCTGTCCCAGGCAGACTCAGCAAAGAAACCCTGATTCACCCAACATCGTTATGCCAGACTCAGTTTGGGTTCAATTTGCCAAATTGTTTTGGCGTGGGAAAAACTGTTTTGGAGCAAAACTCCCAACCCAGCTGTGGGCGGAGAGCCTTCCCGTGCTGGGTGCAGCATCTAAGAGCGTGGGTGCCCCCCGCCCCCCGGCATGCCACATCCTGCATCTCTGCTGCTTTGAACCTACCTCCTGCATCACCCTGCAGCCCCCAGAGGGGTGGCTGCAGCAGGTGCGTTTGCCTTTGCTCCACAGCCGTGCCCCAGAGCACTCACCCTCCCAGCCATCACCACAGCCCCTCCAGCCAGTCTGACCCGTCTCCCTTCAGAGCTGTGACAGCAGTGCAGAGCCACAGTCTCTTCCTCCGCCACACATGCCCGACTCCTGTCTGCATCCCTTAGTTAAATGCATCAAAGTGCCCCCAGAGAGCCCTGCCCTGGCAATCTGGGGCCAACTGGTGCCCCACACATGGAGGAAGTGGACTTGGCTCATCTCCCCCCATGCCCTTCAGGAACAACATGACTAGACAGACCTGCTTGCAAATCGCTCCCTGAGAGCTCATGTACACGCTGCTAACACCGGCAGCAACCCTGTAATAACCCACCATCCATATCATTACCATTAATTATATATTAACATACCCCATAATCTTAACTGCTGCTAAGTCACATCTCAGGGGGGTGCGAGCCACTTTCAAAAGCCACCTGGCTTGTTCTCCTTTGGCTCTTACACCATCCACCCCAGGAGAGAGGCTGGTGGCCACAGCAAGACTAGTATCCAACACACACAGGCTGGATCAGGGCTGTAACGGGCAGGAACATCACCAGGCTGGAGTCATGGGGCTGATCACCCAACTGCCCTGTGCAAGAGCGCCGAGAGCATTAAATGACTCAAGGAATTCCCTCCACAGAGCTGGGTTTCATTGCTGCAGCACCAGGGAGCCTCGCACAAGTGTAGGTGTCTCCATGACCTTGACAGTGCTTTTGGTGCACGTGACATTGGGTGGGACCAGGCTGCACAAAAGGCAACACTAGGAGCCCTGGCTGGGGCTGCTGCAGGGGCTTGGCCACCTTGCTGTTTAGGCAGCACGTGGGGTGGCCAGCTCATGAGAGCTAGGCCCTCAGATGCTAGAGGAATTCTACACGCACCTTCCCTGTGCCACCCTCAACCATTCCACCAGCTGGCAGCAAGACCTTCAGCATCCCTTAGCTCGCACTGTTCCCAGCCCCTGAACTTGCTGAAAGGCAGAGTGCGTTTTCTTCTTCCATGGAGTCAGGGAAATTGGAGAGAGAAGCAACATGGGGCAGGTAACCAGTGCTGCTTCCTGCCTGGGCAGCGCAGGGACCTCCCACGCTCATGCCTCCATGCCCTGCCACTGCCCTGGCTTACTGTTGTTTAGCCAGCACACACAGCCCTCGCCCCATGCCACCGGGCAGGGGAGGCTGCTGCTTCAAACCCCTTTCTGGAGCTACCTCCTCAAAGCTGCGCTGATCCCACATCCAAGACAATCCCAGTATCAGCCACACTGCTGGCACTGGAAACAGACATTTCAGGTCCGTGCTGATGGAGAGGGTGTTTCGCCTTTCCATTCCCATAGGGGTAAAACATACACAGCATCCCCACTAAGGTGCAACTTCAGGAGGAAAGCAACGAGATACAGAGCTTTCAGCATTTCATCTCGAAGGCAGCACACCTTCCATTTGCGATCTAGTTCCAGGAAAAAAGGAAAAAAAACCAAGCAAGCTGCAAAGAAGCCTGGGGCTGGCTCTGCCCCAAAACTGCAGCTGTTTCATGTGGCTCCAATGCCTTTCGCCCGGCAGCTCGCACTTTCAAAGAACTGCTTGCATGCACACAGGCACACAAAACAGAAGTGATGAATATCTCACATCCCACTGTGTGTGTTCTGACATAGCGTCACTTGCCAAGAAAAAAAAACCCTGTGCATGGATGGATGGATGTATATACATGGGCTTTAAAGAGGACATTGCTTCATTTCTACACCTTTGTTGAAGGGTTTTGTTTGGGGTTTGGCTTTTTTTTTTTTTAATATAAAAGCCCAAAGCAAATATAATCGAGATAAAGGGTAATTTTAATCTTTAATACTTTACCTGCATGCTTAACACCTGTAGAGCTTCAACACTCTCCAAGGAACATGTTTTATAGTAACTGGGTCAGACTGAAAAAAGGCAACTGCTCAGAAAAACACTGCTGCTGGCTAATGCTACACATGCTGTCAACACCAGTATTCTTTCACAAAGGGAGAAGATTAAGCCTTTCAGTGAAGCCTATCAGGGGACTGACACAGCAGCTCTACAAGCTTTAACTCTCAAGTGCTCCCCAGCTGTAGTAAGCTGCCTGAAGAGTGAAACCCTCTCAGGGCAAGCCAGGCACAGCAGGAGCCCAGCCGCCTCCTCACAGGCATGGAGCTGTGTGAGATGAACACTCGTGCTGTGCGCAAGGATTCAGTTTATTACAGAATAATAATGATGAAGTTTTATTTCTTTCCTGCAAGTAAAACAACCAGGGAATCTAACACGCCCAGTGTGATGCCCTGTTTAAGCCTTTCAATGAAGACAAACTGCCTGTTTCAGTTAAGCAACAAGTTCTTCTCACCTCAACAAGTTTTAGTCCTCGGGGGTGAGTTCCTGCTAACATTTTGTCACCTGCAAGACTGCCTGGTACGTATGCTCACTGGGTGGCTGAAAACACCTGAGTTAGCAAGGCCACTGCATGCCAGTCACTTAAGAAGAAATTATATTCAGCAACAGAGATTTGGGGGACCATGGAAATTCTCAGTAGGAATTGTACATCTAACTGTCCTTCTCAAATCCAAAAGCTATTACCAGCAGATTTTGAGTGATACACCAAAACACACGATTTACCTGTTGCCATAATGAGACCTTCCTAAGGAGGCCAGATACACAGACCATAACAAGACCTTTGTAAGAAGCAAACCACAGCACATCTGCTAGCTGTCAGATTTTTATAGTTTTCTTTGAATCGAGTCATTTGTCATTATTAGAGACAACACATTTGCCTGCAAAGCTGAAGCAACAGCGTCAACTCTTCCACTCCTATAAAGCATTCCCTCTGTTTTACCTGCATTAGAATAAACCCTTCCACTTCTCTGGACCAAGTTAGAACTGGACTCTCTTGACCAGTTGGCTACCCATATAAAACACCCACTACAATACATTTGCATGCATCTATGAAAGGAGAAAATATAATCACTTTATTCTCAGTGTACAGACTAAATGTCACCATAAAATAAAGATAATGAGTGAGCACACATGAATAAAATACTTCCACGCTTAATAATGCCAACTTTTGCTACATCTGTTGAATCCATCATTTGCCACACAGTGCTTACAGCTCTCCAGTGCTGTTTCCAAAAGTAGCTGCAGTACTCCCAGGAGCAACGCTCCATTACTGCAATTCAAAGAAACACTCCTAGTTTGCAGAGAAGTGCTACATTTTCCTGTATGCCTTGAAATACTAGTTAGGTACAACACTATTTTGTAATCTCTGCTCCCAAACTATGTCAGGTCCCCCTCCCAACTCTACACCAATGCAAGAAGAATTACTTCTACAAGGAGGTAAACTCAAGAAGTTGTAGCAATATGAATGCTTCGAAGATGCAGAACAATGGCATGCTGTGATCTGCAGCACAAGAACGTGCAGCACAGGCAGCGAGACGTAAATATTGATGAGTTGTACACGCGTGCATGCGCACAACCACCTCCACAGAGCTTTCTCCACGGTGTGACTCCTTCCATGTCACACGTTTTTTGTAGAAAAAAATGAAGCCCTTCTCAAATTTAGCCCATTTAAAGCTGCAAACAAAATCTGATTCCATGTGCTATCAAAGGGCATGTTATTGCTTGTAGTAAATTGGAGATTTGAACCTGCACAAGAGATCCATTTGCAAAGCACAAAGGTCAAAGCAGTTGTACAAACTGTACAGCTGGTATTTCCCACACCCTCCACACCAGCAGTCAGCCTCAATACTCTGCAGTTTGAAACGTGTCATACTACCCTGTAGAAAACACAGTTGGTGTCTTCTCTGACTCAAATTCAAATACACAAAAGCAGTCAGCATAAAGAAGTGTTACAATTAAATTAACAAAGTTAATCAAGTTCACCTTTGATCGTTCATCTGAAAAATGTGAGTCCTGGGCTGTAAAGGCAAAGTGCCTAATCCTCTCAACGCTCAAGTGTCAACACAAGAGGAGCTGACATTGTTGCTGAGAGATTTTACATGCCCAGCAGAGTAGACACATTCTTACTGGACTTTCCGGCTGCAAATGACCTACCTCATCCAAGGGGAACCTGACCAAAGTGTTTAAGAATCCAGACTTTACATCTTGCACCTCTAATTCAATGTAAAGTATACAATTGAGTGTCTTTAAGGAGTAATAAAGCAGCTCCTGGGATTTCTTCCAAGCAAACACTGACTCAAAGGCTCAATACAAATTCACAGTGTTACGTGTGGACCCCAGCCTGCTCTAGACTTCAAGCCAGTCGCTGACAACACCTCTCAAGAGCTGCTCTAGAAGTTACACGCTGTGCAATCACTTTTCTTTGCTAACACATCCTGACTATAGTCCTTGTTTTATAGTCTCTCTTGCTAACTATACTCTTCAAATCAGTTTCGATTGCAAATGCTGTCCTTAACTTAGTATCATAAAATTGTTAATTTCCCATCTACTGGTGCTCTGAATGCAATGGTACTATAAAAACACACAACTAATTCTTCCAGCAGGTGATCCAAACCAGCTCTGTTCTCAAAAACCAGATTGGCAAAGGTGGGCTGCAGACTGCAAGTTCTTCAAGCATTCCATACCATAGAGTGAGGTAGCAATGGGCAGCCTTCGAAACAGCATTGTCTCCATACTTTTCCCTAGTATTAAATCCCTTTTCCTCACAATTTAGTGAGTGAACTAGAGGCTTCTCTGAAGCAGTGGAAGAAGAAAAGGGGTTGTAAATAAATAACTGAACAATAAGAAGAACTAGGCCAATAGTTTTGCAAAGTTTTCCTTTTTGGTACCAGCACTGAGCACTGCTCATTTTCAGGTGGAGAGAAATACAAAACACTTCAGTCTCTTCGCGAGCTTAAAGTCCGAGTGACTTCTGCACAATCTGCTTGGCAATTTTGTTAAACTGTTCTCTGTCTTCCCGCCACATCTTGGAGGCGTCTACATTGGCTCCACTTTCATCATTTGGCTCTGAAATGAGAAAGACTGAAAGGTAGGTGGGCAGGCAGGCAACAGAGCAAGACTGTCTCACTTTCTCAGCAACACCTCAGTACTGCCACTCCCCTGTGGCTCTGGCAGACTTCCTCTGCTCAGCACTACAGAAATACCAGGAAAAAGAAAATCCAGTGACAGCCACTGCATGCCTGAAGGGTTCTGATTTAACTGATCACAAGAGAGTATCACATCGAGGTCGAGTTTAGGTAAGGAACAAGTGGCAGAGGAGCAGTACTTTCTGTTTATAGTCTCAGCAGCTGAGCCCTGGCATGTACATGGATCAACACAATGCAGCAGCACCAGTGCTGACAGGGGTTTTTAAACTGCATGCTGCTCCCTGAAAATTGTTTTTTGCTGGTTTTGTGGCTTCACAGACACAAAGCCCTCCCGATCAGGCCACCCAAACAGGTTCTGTCACCCTTTGGGATGGCTTGCTCTATTAAAAACCAACAAAACAAACCAAGAAAACCCATAGAATGCTTTCATTTCTGCAGTATCTTTCATCCAAGAATTTCAGAGTGCTTTACAATTCCCCTGTGGCTCTAACACTTCACTTTGTACAGAGGTAAGCTGAATCACGGGATTTATCAGGTTCGTGGTCAGAGTACAGCATGACAACTGTCATGGGATTACATAAGTCACTAAGATAGAATGTACTCCACCCATTTTGCTTCACACACTAGTTCAAATCCACCCCAGCCCAGTTCATGGCAGGTATCTTGAGCTCATGCCTTTCTTGACACAGTACTGATGGTTCACCCTGAAAAGCCAGTAGACATGAAGGTTGCTCAGTTTGGTAAGCTTGGGCTTACACTACCTGGAGAGATAGAGCTCTCCAGAGTTTAACAGCAGCCTGAAAGACGCTGACCATTGATCTTTTAGACCAATTCCTCCAAAAGCCATGGGAAAAGAGGACCCCCAAGCAGAGAACAAGAGAGACAAGGTGACTCCCATGTTAACCAGTCTAGGTAGGGCTGCACCACAAACCAAGTTCTTGGAGGACACAGGATGCCCAGCAAGGTATTGTTCGTGTGCACAGCTTCCCAACAGTAGGTAACTTATTCTGAAGCTAAAACAGTCTCATGTAAGAATCTGTTGCTAGCCCTTTGATCAGCTTTGCTGCTGCTAAATCCCCTAAATTATGTAAAATCTTTTATAATTCAAAACTGATTGTAAGGGACATGGCTCTGCCCTTTTCAGGCACTTCAGTGGCCCTGTCCGTTATGTGGAAGAGGATCCACCTTTCAGGGAACTGTACACAACAGAGCTGATCTATAGCCCTCGCTGGATTTAGGGAAAGCCATTTAAAAGGCTGCACAGAAAGTTTTTCATCCTATCCTTCTTCTCAGGAAGACTTCCTCTGATTCTGACAGCAGGACAGAGTACATTCCCAGGCTGGCAAATAACAAACAGAAACGGAGGGTGCTGGCCTGTAAATCACAGAGGCCACAGACTCCAGTTTACTGACCGGTTAGATCTGGGTGGTAACCCTTGAGCTGCTAAGGCCAAATCCAACACAGGCTGTAATCAATAGCTTTACAACCTGCAAGAGCTGAACAGACATCAAAGCAAATACAAAGACAGAGCAGAAGCAGGGAACCAGCTGAGCCTCCAGACCCACCTGACCATCACCATCTGCTCAGTTGCTGCTGAGCTAGAAGGAAAGCAGTTGCTTGCAAAGCTGGAAACAGCTGTTTACTAATTCATTCTCTTTTTTTTCAATTATTTTCAGAAAACTGCTTTATTAATAAATAAATACTAGGGCTTTAAAAACTGTGGTTACTGTTGAGCAGCTTTAAATGTCCTCTGCTCACTTAACAAATCAAACAGCAAGTAGCAGCTCTAGTTAACTCATCAACTGCTATCTGAGCTACTGCTAATGAAACAGCAGTCCTTACCTGCCAGCATGCTAACAACTGACAAGAGGATCTTTTCCACACTCTGCACGGGACTCCATCGCTCAGCGCTGCTCTCATATCCCATGGGATCATCCCCAGGAGCATGAAGAATAGAGATGCAAACTCTCCCGTCTGGGTAAACTGCTCAAAAAATACAAAGACTGTTACTCAGCAGAAACACTTGGCCCCTCCAGACATTTAGCATAGATCAGTGTTTGGACTTGGCCTTTGTATGGCTGAAGCTAAACCTAGTTTTGTATTTCCTCTTCCCAGGGCAAGAGGACACAAAATCTGAAAGACAAAAAATCTAGTAAAAATTTCCTTTAAGCAAATCTAACAAAGTTGGGTCATCCTTCCCCAACAGAAGCCTTCTGGGAGTACTCCTGTCATTTAATAACAAGTGATAGGCTCCGTGGAAAAAAATAAGAGATGAAGCCTGGTGGAACAAGGCAGTATTTATGCACAGACACAAGTTCCAGGCAGGCAGCCAGTCCTCCTTAAATCCAAGGGTAACAGTCACACAGCACTGCATGCACAATGGAGTCCTCCAGACTGTGGCTGTAAAGAGAATTAAGTGAACTTACTCTGTTGCCGCAAAGAGGGAAAAGTGGTATGTTATAAACCATATAACTCATCTTATTTTGAACATTACTGAGGTACAACCAGAAGAGTTCACACAATTCTATAAAATTTTGCTTAAAGCTCAGCTGCATTAAAGTTCATGGAAACAAGACAACCTATCAATTGAGGAAACAGACTTATTCCCCTCCCACCTTTAGTGCAAGCAAAGCATCTCCAACAGTATCAGTCATTTTCACAGACACTGGACTCCACTGACTTGATAATGAAGACAAAGAAGGGTTGAAGAGCCAACAGAAATAGAATGGAGTTAGAAACACTACTTTAGCAACATGGCCTAATTGTGCAGCCTCCCAAGGAACAACAACTTTAGCCTGGTACTTTCAGTGCTTCTGCTTCTTGGGTGATCAAAGCTGTGCCATTGTCAGGAGAACAAGACAAAACAAAAAGAGGGAAAGACTGCTGGAAGTTGTTGTGCCCATTTACAGCTCCTTCTGTTGCCCCAGTTAGTGTCCTCACAAGCCTGCAACACATAAATGCTTTGGAAGACTTTCATTTACATCCTCTCTGACAGCCCCAGGCTCAGGACTGATGTTAGGTCTAGTCGTAGCTGGAAGAGATGAAAACAGCACGTGCTGAATCAGCACTTTATGTAAGTCACGAACACACTGGTAGATGGTATTTCACCTGTAACTTACTTTAATGTTTTTCTGCAGTGCCTCATTTAAAGCAGCTGGACCACAGTGGCACAGTCAAAACAGCAAAGGCTGATGCCAGGCAGACGAACCCATCTTCCCACTTTATCACTAAGTGGCAATATGAGACTTGCCATTAATTGCTGCTTTGAAGTTCCCTTTGCTAGAGCATCCATGAACATCATTTTAAGAGGTAAGTTAAGTTTAAGGTAGTTCTGTGGCGTCTCATTTTGCCCTGTACACAACACAAACTGCAGAGATAAGGGAACAGCAGACTTTTTCAACACTTCCCATGCAATTCTTCACAGCTGGAGGAGTAAGCACTTAAGGAATGGAAAAAGCACAGCACAGCCACTTGTTTCTACAGCCTTTCTGAGTATAACCCCAAGACTGTCACAATCCCACCTGAGAAAAGATTTAGGTGATCTCAACTTTAGATTAATATGACGCAGAGCCACAGGGCTTTAAAGAGCTGAGCTGACCATCCAGTACGTTCCAGTTAACCCCATGGAAGAAGAGTTCACGTGTAGAGGCACCCTGTAACACATGAGAGTAAGGCAGTTTTGTGGCTCTCCTGGCTGTGCTGCAAAGCAGCTGTGAGTAGGGAAACTTAAGCCAAGGCCACAACTGGAGCTCCAGAGTACTGCATGGACACATATCTGCTTATAGGGACCAGTCCTGTCAAGAAGTCTGGGTGAATTAGTCCAGCTGGAGCTAGATGCTGATGTAGGGTAATGCTACACTGACTTGGACACATCCACACACTTCTACACTGTGACATGCAGTTGTGTCTTCCACGGGAGAACAGAAAGATTTGGATTAAATGGGCAAGAAACTGCATCAGTGGTGCTTCAAGAAGAGAAGAACAGAAGAACTTGAAGAAATTGCAAGAAGTCCTTGGAATGTGATGAAGTAAATCTATTCCCAGCTGAGTTTAAGATTAGTGTTATGCAAGTGCAGGAATGCCAGCTGGGAAGGAAATGCTACACAGAAGGGCAGCATTTTCTTTTTATTGCTCTCAAGTGGCAGAGACCTAATAGACTAGAATACTGACCCAGACCATCAAATCTGGGTGATGATAAGCCACCTTTACACAATTCCTATTGATTTAGCAGACGTCATAAGCAACAGCTTTACAAAGAATGCCAAGGCTGATTCTGGGAAGTAGTGCTCCAGGCTGTCAAAGGGTGCTTTAAGGTTTTCACCTGTCCAAGGCTCAAACTTGTTAGCTGTATTTGTTGCTACTTCAATTACTTCCACTGAAAATCTTAAGATAACACTGTGATCATCAGAATTGCAGAGAAAAGGACAGCAAAGTCTTAATATTAAACGCCTGCAAATGTGTCATGTGCTTGGATAGAGGACTCTGTATTTCAGAAAGATCACATCAGAAACGTTACTAAGCCTGTGACTCAATGCAGAAAAGGCCATGCTGCCTCAATAAAGCTACTTCCACACTGTGGTGAATAGGAACATATTTTTCACTTGTTAAAATACCACCACACTACCTAAATACAACCAACAGAGCAAGACTGGAAAAAGTTTGTATTAATTCACTAAATCTCACATCATGTACAGAAGACATCTTTAGATTATTTATACAATAGTTACAAGTATTCGTGTTATGACCTTAAATACAGTGAAACTGTTGGAATTTTTACTGGACTGTTTATAGCCAAAAGGTATATGAGAAATAATGCAACAAAGAGAATTTAACAGAGCAAAACTGCTGGACAGCTCAACACTCCTACTGCATACTTAAGGTTGGAAAGGGAGAGAATCACCCTTGGTAAGGATGCCAGCTCTCCTGTTGCAAAAGTTTGTTCCTAAGGTGGACAAGCAACCCATTCCCCCATACATCCTGCTGCATCAGACTCACTGTTTGGATGGAACATCTCACATGTGAATCTCATCTTCGGAGGACTTAATGGGTAGTCGAGTGGAAAGCTCAGAATAGCAGGGAAAACCCCATACTCGAAACAGGTGTCTTCAGGACCCCTAGAAGTAGACAAAAAGCTATTCAACGGAGTTTTAAATAGTTCATTCACCCAAATTCTTGTCTAAGGAGACACTGGAGGTTTGGGTTCTATCATCTTCTCCAGAAAAAAAAGAGTTAATGCACTCTTACCTGACACCTCATAAACTTAAATCCAAATATGGGGTTTGCAAGGGAAGGGGGAAATCAAAGCTTGCACACTAAATTACTAGGAAAGTCACAACACTGCTTAATTAGCAGGGTGTGTCTGGATATCATTGGACTATCTGGCTCCAAGGCATGTTCCAGGATTTGAGTGCCTGCATGTCAAGGGAAAGCAGAGGCAGGTGTGGGACTCCTGTGCCTTTGAAGACGCTGTTATGCTGCACAGGACAGAGATGTCAAATGCTGTAGCTCAAAAATAATTTATAAAACCTACAGAGATTCAAACTGCCAGTGTTGAGATAGCCACACAAACACTTACCACTATCTGATGCAAAAAAACACAGCAATGTTTTGTGAAAATGAAAACACAGCTCTGGGACCGTAAGTGCTAGATGCAGGGGAACAAGTTTCTTTGCAGATTTAAGGTATTTAGTTCTCACTCCCTCAAGTGCACACAGAGACCAAGTGGCTTCATCAGAGTTCTTGTAGTAACATTTCCTTACTGCGTTCATCGTCTAGTTCAAAGTTCAGTCAAGTTGAGAATATAAAGACAACTATTTTACTCTCCCTACATAAAACATTTTTGGAAGGTGAGCAAAAAAAGGTTATTAGACATGATTTCTGCAAACTTAACGAATCATCTGGAAGTTATAACACAAACATCATATCCTTGATTGGAAAGATCATGAAACAAGCTTCGTTACTGAAAATCTTAGCCAATGAAACCTCAGGTATTTAGTAAAAAGCTCTTCAAAGAAGGGTTATACTGCCTGGGAAATAAGGTTTAGGAATATACTCATGCTTCCTCCTCCCAATCCACATACCAGAAAGACCATAAAAGTTTAAGGGCTCCTAACAGTTAAGGCTGCAATTGGTAACCTATGGAAAAAGAAAATCGAGACCAGCAAAACCTAAAGCCCTAGAAGGCTCACTCTCTTAACCCTTAGCATTCAAAAGGCTTGGCTGGTAGATAAACACAAGAACCTGAATATTGACACTGACAGGTAAGATTACAGAAATGCATCAACATACTGCAAAAATGAAAGCTCAACCATCTTGTTCCCTTTCTGGCCTTTTCCCTAAATTTAACTGGGATTCAATTCACATCTGAGAATAAACTGGATGCATTTTTTCATGAACATTTTAATTCCAGCTGCATTTTAAAGGCTTATTGTTGCACTTCTAAGAGTATGTGCATATGTGCATTGAAAAGCTGGTGGGTGTCTTATGTTCTGTTTTGAGAGCAAACACACAGCCTTAAGGGCTCTTCTGTCAAACACGTTAACCCAACATGCTCCACTTTAGGCCCTGTATTATGTGAGCAAAATGCTTTTTTTTCTCTTTAGCCATTCAGTGCTGCCAGGATCAACTTCAAAGAAATTATCCAAGTTAATCCAAGATGGCATTTGCAACTACAAAACACTGAGGAGGCTGCAACATTTAAACCTGACAGCATCACTTTCAGTTCAAAAAGGGCACTGGCAGGGCCAGAGAGGTAAAGAGCACAGAACCTTTTGAAATCTTCGCAGAGCAGGTGGTGTGATTGCAGAGCACTCCACATTCAAAGCCTCAGTGCCTTATGCTCTGATCTCATCTGAGCTGCTATGCTGGTGACGAGTTGAGACTACTCAGCACTCGCTTAGGGTTCCTCCAAGAAACACCCAGACCACCCAGTGGTGACACCCATCTCACCTAGCCAACAGGCCAGTTGCCTTAAGCAGCTCCCATACCCCAGGGAAGACAAAGCACAGACCATCACTGACTGCACATACAGAAGGCACTCATTCTGCACAGGCACACCTCGTCTTAAACCTGCTCCATCTAAGATTCTTGACAGTCTGCAAAGCAGGTAGTCTTTACATCTTTTTCTGCACATAATGCTATTATGCTACAGACTTCCCTAAAGCATTGAGGAGTGGGCATCAGTTTTCCTCTGGCCATTATATGGCATTAAATGACTTGCTAGACAACCAGACTGCTTAGTTGTGAGGGAGATGATAGGAATAATTGTGTTGACATTAAACATAACATGAGGATAAGAAACTCTGAACTCCGTGAGCTGGCTATTACTTAGGCAAGGGAAAGAAAAGGATGGAGGCTATCTGCCAAAATAGGAGGGAAAAGCACATTGACAAGGACAATTAATTCTAGAATCATAGCTTCATGTACATTTGTAAATGGCTTCTTATTTGTAAAGCACGCTGGAAAAAGACCAAAACTCAGTCATCAGATGCTGTAAAGGGGAATTCCATGCTAAACAAAAGTCATAAGCCTAATTATAGATCTAATTACCTTTCTAGACAGCTTTTTTGAGAAGTTGACTTCAATTTATATTGTTTAATTTTCAAGCAATCTTTAATTCTTAACAATTACGTGGGTTTGTGTCTTTCATGGATAAACTTTAATAGCAACACACATTTGCACATGCCAAACAAAGAGGGCAAAACTCAGTCTGGAAACATTAAATCCATGAACTCACACAACACAAAGCAGCCTGGTGGACCTCACGCAGTGCTAAGGAACTGGGCGCCAGTATGGTAAACTCTCCTGACACGCTGGGGCTATTCATCATCACAAGTAAGTCGCTCTGTTCCGAAGATTAGGCTTTCATAAATATAACTCAGCTACCGTTTGATATCTCATCATAAGGGAGCATTTCACATCAAGCTCCAAACCTCCACCGTTCAGAAAGATTATCATACTGTATTTTCAGCTCTGGATCTAATATACTCACATGGGGAGTGGAAGAACTGTGCTATCATTCAGACATGTCAATACGGCCTTAACATTATATGCTTAACATTTATCCAGCACTGTTGCTGCAGGCAAGAACACCAGCAATACAAGTTATTATTATTTTAAAAGGCATTATTTTGTCTCTGAGCAAAGCTCTTACCTCAGTCTGTGTAATGTCAACCAGCCCACTTCTGAACTGATAAATGGATGTCTTTTCTCACTTAGGTTTCTTTTTCTTTTTCTTTTTTTACCATTTATTTGCCATTACGTGTGCTCTACTTTACATAAATTGGATCAAGGTAAAAAAATCAGTATTCTATTCTACTCTTCATCATTACACTACTTACTTACCTTGTCATTGCATCTGTTTAAAAATTTGAAGCCAACTTTTAATTTCCCCATCTGCACTTCTTTCATTCCCATAATCTCACACGCACATTTCAGATTACAAAACATTCAAGAAGATTATCACAGATAAATATAAACAAGTCATTTAGCTTGATTTCCAAATGTACACAAACACTTCTACTAATAGAGTTTTGTAAAGAGATGAAAGTAACCAAACATGTTTAGGGTAAACATGTTTCTATTGTACCACAGCTTCAGAATTTAGCAGATCTTAAAATATAATGCTATTATGACACATGCACTATACAGAAACCAAAGTTAAATCACCTCCACCTCTCATTTTGCGCTGACAAAGACCTAAAGCTCAACACTCAGCACTTTAAAGGGCTTTTAAGTCTGTAAGCAGCTCCTCTGTTCTTTATGAATTTGTTATGGGAAACACCAAAAAAAGTATTTTTTAGGTAACGAATCCAATCCAAAAGTAGTTCTGTGCATCCTCCACGAAAGCTCTACTCGACTATGAAATCTCTGCTACGAGAAAGTACTGGTAAGCAGAATTTCCTTCCACATTCCAAGAAGTGCACTGAACGCTCTGGGATTTCTACACTCCAAGACTGCTTGTTGTCTGAACTGAAACTTGGTACATTACAAAGTGCATATTTAAGAAAAGTGGCAATTATCTCACTTTCAGTAAGCGTATGTCCTGGTTTGAGTGAAAACAGAACTAATTCTGTTCAGTAATTTTACTTTTCAGCTCGGTTCTTCTAATTAACTGCACTGTCTGAAGTTAGCAGCCTGTTCTCACAGACAGTGCCTGCTTCTAGCAGTGATAACACCTCATGTTTAGAGTCACTACCAAGGATTGGTATGCAGACCAAGGCCACTGCTGGGTCTTGTGTACCACATTGGGGAGGTGCAGAGAGTGAAAGGCTGCACCTGCAGGGAGGAGTGGACAGGACGGGTGACTCTAAACTGACCAGCAAGGTATACCAGCCCATATACGTCATATTTGTTCTAGAGCTGAGGGACCCAAAGGGTCTCTGGGCTCTTCTCTCCCCTCTTGGACTGCTTTGCCAGCTTTTGCTTGCCTTGGCTCACGTCCTCTTTTGGTTCCTTCCTCGGAGCACCCAAGGAGGACTCTGTCCGTCTGCCTTCGATCCGATCTGCGTGTTCCTGAACCCGGTACCAGAATCCAGCTCCTGATCACAGCTCCCGTCTGCTGCGGGGCCCAGGCTGGGACTGCCCCGGTGCCTGCACAACATCAGTGGTGACGGTGATGGAATTACCATCAGGGGGGTTGGGTTCCATACTGGTTTTGTATATATTTGTATATATTCCATTTTTATAATTATTAATTTCATTTTCATTAAGGCTGTTCTAGTTTCCTTTTCTAATCGCTAAGTCTCTCTCCCTTATTCCCTTTCTCTTCCCCTCTGGGGAGGGAGGGGGGTTAACAGAGAGCATCTGTTATAGGTTTAAGGGGCTGCCCTGACCCTAAACCATGACAGCGTAAGATGCTGCAGCCAAAATCTTTGGTGTCAGGCAATAAATTATCTATTTCCATGCTAGGTGTTGATTTTCAGGGGACAGGGCTACCAGGAAGTACACCCAGTTCATCACAGGATAAATTGCTGGACATAAGCAGAGTCATTTGCCAACTCTTGATTACCAATCAGCAAACAAGCAGTGGTAATCCAAATCTCATTACCAAGGCCTAAAATAACTCAGAGGCTCACGCTTGCCATAAAGCAGGATCACCCACACAGGCAGTTTGTGTGGAGTAGGTATGTATTACAGCCTGGTCTGCTTTGGATAGGTTGTGTGCCTGATCCCAAGAAATCCTGTTTCTCATCCCCAGACAACACGCTTCAAGAAACTGAGCTAAGAAAATTCTCCCACCCACACCAGTTGAGAATCTCCTAAGTCAGCACTGGTGGTTGCAGTGAAAACCTGCCAAGAACACAGCAGGCACGCTGCAAGCAGGGCCACGGTCATTGCCTGCTGCCCCAGTGTCCTCTGGTACCCTCAAGTGCTGGCTGAAGGAAAGGAATTCACCAACTCTTACTAAAGGAATCTTTAGAGAGCCTGGATCTACCCTAACAACAGACCATCAGTTTCAGGACAGACTTAGCAGTTCGGAGCTTCTTCATCTTTTAGTTATGTAGCATTTGTGTATTTATAGAATCACAGAATTGTTTAGGTTGGAAAAGACCTTTAAAAGCAGAGTCAAACCATTAACCTAAGTCTACCAAGTCCACTGCTAAACCACATCCCTAAGCACCATATCTACACAACCTTTAAACATGTCTAGGGATGGTGATTCAACCGCTTCCCTGAGCAGCCTGTTCCAGGCTTTACAATCCTTTCAGTGAAGAATTTTTTCCTAATATCCAACGTAAACCTCCCCTGGTGTAACTTGAGGCCATTTCCTCTTTCAAATCTACATAGGAGAAGGGACAAACCCCCACCTCACTACAACCTCCTTTCAGGTAGAGAGTGAGAAGGGCAGCCCTGAGCCTCCTTTTCTCCAAGCTAAATAACCCATTTCTTCAGCTGCTCCTCATAAGACTTGTGCTTAAGATCCTTCACCAGCTTCATTGCCCTTCTTTGTACACAATCCAGAACCAAAATGTCCTTCTTGTAGTGATGAACCCAAAGCCAAACATAATATTCTAGGTGTAGCCTTGGCAGCACCAAGTACAGGGGTATAATCACTTCCCTAGTCCTGCTGGCCACACTGTTTCTGACACAGGCGAGGATGCTGTTGGCCTTCTTGGCCATCTGGACACACTGCTGGCTCATCTTCAGCTGGCTGTCAACCAATACCCCCAGGATTTTTTCTGCCAGGCAGCTCTCCAGCCCCTCTCCCCCAAGCCTGTAGCGTTGCCTGGGGTTGTTGTGGCCCAAGTGCAGGACCTGGCACTTGACCTTGTTGAACCTCATCCCATTGGTCCCATTGATCCAACCCGTCCAGATCCCTCTGTGGAGCCTCTCTACCTTTCAGGAGCAAAACACACCCACCTAATTTGGTGTTGGGTCTGCAGACTTATTAAGGGTGCCTTTGATCCCTCATTCAGATCACTGATAAAGATATTAGACAGAAGTGGGGCCAATAATAGACCCTGAAGAACACCACTTCTGACCACCCACCAACTGGACTTAACTCCGCCACCACTCTCTGGGCCCGGCCATCCAGCCAGTGTTTTACCCAGCAGGGCATATGCCCATCCAAGCCATGAGCAGACAGTTTGTCCAGGACAACACTGTGGGAAGCAGTGTCGGAGGCTTTACTAAAGTCCAGGTAGACAACATCCACAGCCTCTCCCTCATCCACTAGGCAGGTCATCTTGTCATAGAAGGAGATCAGGTTGGTCAAGCAGGACCTACGTTCTATGAACCCATGCTGACTGGGCCTGGTCGCCTGGTTGTCCTGTACGTGCCATGAGATGGCACTAAAGATGATCTGCTCAATAGCCCTCCCGGGCACCAAGGTCAGACTGGCAGGTCTGCAGCTGTCAGACCCAAGTGATAAAGGTCTCTTCTCCTCTCCCCTATCATTTTAGAATTCTATTTTGTAAAAATCACCAGGTATTCCATGGATGCAAAGTTCCCAAAGAAGGGTATAGCATGAGTAAGAGAGTATAAGCAAGAAAGAAGATAATGTGGAAGAGGCTGGGCAAGAAGATTTTGTCTTTTTCTGTGAAGTTGTGCTACGAACGACTGTACCCATCACTTCAGGAGTGGAAGCTTAAGTTGCACCAAGGGAAGTTTAGACTGGACGTTAGGAAGAATTTCTTTATGGAACAGTTATCAGGCACTGGAACTGCTTTCCCAGGGAAGGGGTTGAGTCCCCATCCCTGGAGGTATTTAAGAGTCATGTAGACATAGTGCTGAGGGATATGTGGAGGTCGAGGTCTTGTCAGTGTTAGGTTAATGATTGGACTTGGTGATCTTAAAGGTCTTTTAGGAAATTCTGTGACACAGCTTGTAAATAAGTCTTTGTCACCACCCAAAACACAACAGGCAGCAATCAGAGCTTTTGACACAGAACCACTGCACCCAACACCTTTAAAATACCAGCCAATTCATGAAGTGTAAAGAATTTCAAAATATTTTAATTATTTCATTTGAATACTCTCTCAGATTAATCCCCTTCCATTTTTCTAAAAAAAATGGAATAGTAAGTAAAATAATTTCACATATTGCTTTTTCTCCTACCACAGATAATCTCTGTATTTTCCTCCACTTAAAACATGAGAGAAACCTGTCCTGTATTTGCAGATGAGTAACATTCCCAAGTTTTGTGTGATCTACAAGCAATTCACCATTTCCTACAGTGTTTTCATATACAACATACATCCAAGGGAGCCCAAATGAGGATTCCTGTCAAATTTGCAAGTTACACATGCTGAGAGTTGCTTATTTATAATGACACCTGAACAACAAATGATCACTTAAGCCCCGACACTGCCTGTCACACTGTTTGAATTCCAAAT
Source organism: Todiramphus chloris collaris (assembly GCA_025345505.1). NCBI lineage: Eukaryota > Metazoa > Chordata > Aves > Coraciiformes > Alcedinidae > Todiramphus > Todiramphus chloris. The sequence goes on from JANVCC010000030.1 coordinate 10,438,372, forward strand.
ACAATACACAGTTTGGGTCAGAAAAGAAGTTTCCAGACAAAGGTAGGCCAAGGTTGCTGTCATGCAGAACTGATATTTTTTCATACTCTTGTTCTCCTAGAAGCTAATCAGGCTTGCAAGTGCTAATTTCAGATACAGAACAGTACTAACTCACATAATCAGAGCTTCCCATTCAAAAAAGTTCTCTTCATTCATGGGACCTATTAAGAAAAAACAAAACAGTGCTTAGTGCTACCTGAACGTCAGGCTACAATTTCACAGTGCAGAAACCCTGCTCGGCTCCTCACCTGCTACAATCCCTTCTGGTGGGTTCAGGGTCAGCTCTGCAAAAACAAAAACACAAGGAAGGTTACCATGGTCTGCAAGCTTGAGCATTCTGGCTAGCATTTGGGTGGCCACAGCTTAGCACAGAGGCCCCATCAGCCTTGGAGAAAAGCTTGAGGATGCCACGGGAGGAATCTTCTGGCCATGCTTTACTGGGCAAGACTCCACATCCAGAAGGCCCAGTACCTCACTGCTGACAATTTAACTTCATGCATTTTTCTAGACAAAACTATGGGGCGTTTTGTGCTTTTTCAGGCTCCCAAAACTAGTCTTCCCAGGGGCAACAACTTAAAACTGAAACGAGAGAAAATAAAACTCTTTCCACAAAGCACAGGAAACACTTTCCTCTTGGAGCACTGTGGTATCTGCATGTAGAAACCCAACAGCCCAAAGAGAAAATGGCTTGTATTCCTGCAATCTCTCTGCACCAATTCCTGATTCATACAGTAACTTTCAGCATCAGTACCTCATTTCAAGCCTGATGAAGCCCAGCACTCTGTGCACCGATAAAATAATAACCAGTTTTCCTACTGTCCAGTGCAATGACCATCAACGTCCAGTTTCTGAAGTCCTGCAGGGAGGCAGGAGCTGGCGAGGCAAAGTTCAGCTGTGCATGTGTAACCAGGGGGCCTGCAGTCCCTGTGGGCTGCACATCAGCCCCACAGCTCTGAGCGAGATGCAGGGCAGCCGGTGGGACCAGTGATAGAAGGCAACACTCCAAGGGGCAGCTTAAGGGCTGTGAGCTGCTTATCTGGAACAGTTTCCTAACCCAAGGCCTGTGGACTACGAGTGGTCTGTAACACCCAAAATGCAGCTGCAGGAAACACTGCATGCATTCCCACACACAAAACCAAGCAGGAATGCGGACCCGAGGAATATGGGAAGTCACAGACTGATAAACGAGACGCTTGACCTAATTTCTCCTAGGCTGTATGTGAAAACTGTGGGTAGTGCTGTACAAAACAGCACACTGACTTTTGTCTAAAAACAGCTAAGTTACTGTTGGATTCAAAAACGTGCTGAGATACACCAACAGGAAAGATAATGAAACTCTTCTGTTCACTCAGATTGACATTAATTTTGGCACAGACCTCTCCCATTGAATTTCAAAAGCACAGCAGCAGATTGAAACTCAGTGTTAGAGTTTCCCATTACATCCTGATGTTAAGGAGCAGGTTTTTCCAGCTTGGTAGTGGGTATCAAACAGCTTTTCTTGTTGATGTTTTTAACAGAAAGAGGGAAACAACAAACGGAGGAGATCCTGGAATCGTTTTGCTCCATCTTGTGGCCCTCTCTAAGAAGGAAATCCCATTAACATTTCCCACAATGTCCCTTGAAAAGCCAGGTAGTCTTTGTGACTGCCTGGTGGCAGCATCTGCATGTTCCCTGCAGTGGGCAGCCATCAGAGGAGTGCCATGCCATACAGCTCTCCATCCTGAAGGAAAAATGGGGTGATGGGAAGCAAGAGCCCTGCTGAGCAAAAGGTCTTTATGAGGATGGAGGAGCAGTTCTCCACCTTGCTCAGCTCTCCCCTCAGAGATAGGCAAAGGAGGTTTCCATCCTTAAGGATGGGACAAAGTGGTACCTGGGCAGTGCAGGGGCATGTGAGCTTTGATTTTGAGTGGCTGCTACTGCACCTGGTCATTGAGAAAGGAAAAACCCCTTTTCCACACAGATGGTCACATCCTACCCTGTGATTTCTCTACAGACATTCAAAGGGAAACTGGAAGCACAGTTTTTAGGGGCTACACAGCATAAATCACCAGTAGTGACACAGCATCAGCTACTTCAATCTTACCAGAGCCTTCAAAGTAGGGTCACTTTAATGGAATGTCAAGAGTGATTTTTTTTTTTTTACAATTATTTTTGCAAAAACCAAGTGATCAGAGCACTTGCTTTAACCTTTCACTGCAAAACAACTTTGACAAGTCATCTAGGCCACACGTCTCCCACCCCACTCTCCTCTGCCACACCAGCCCTCTGCAGCTGTCCTCCCCAGTAAGCTGCATGGCACCAGAGGAGCTCATCAGCAGATGAAACAGCCTACCCTCTGCTCTCCGTGGCGTCCAGCCTGGGGGTAACTTCTGGCTAGCCTGAGTTTGGCCTCCTGGCCTGCAAAACCCTCCCACCACAGACATGGTTTAAAGCTTTCCCAAAGAAAGGTCTTCTCCTCTGCAAGTGCCACACCACACTGTCCTGTCACCTGTCCATCCACAAAGGCAGCGTCCCAGCACACTCCCACACCCCAGCCACCGTCACCCAACGGCCTCAAACACTGATACGCCATTTCTGTTCCTGCACACGGTATTGCCCAGGGATAGCAAGGACCGGAACCCTCTGCCTGTGCTAAGCGGGGACAGCATCCAAAAACACAGCGTTGACAGGGGAAATGCAGATCCTGAAGCTACCTCAGCTGCTGGGGGCAGGCAGCTTGCACAAACTGAGAGTTACGGTGTTACCCTGGAAAACCACACAGAGAAGAGTTACGTAGTGTCTGCCTGTAGCATTAACTCAAATTATCTTTGATGCTATTTCCTATCACTTTTTCCTACAGAATTCATTCATATAAGACATTCTAGTAAGATCTCGGAGCATCTCAACAAGGGATCGAAAATGCTTTTTGGGACTAAGAGGGTTTATGTAGGAAAACAGATGGAAGCAAAGTCGAGCCTTTTTGCAGCCGCTTTCCAGGTCAGTGCTTCCGGATTGCAACAGCAACCTGCAGGTTTCTAGGACACGCCGTCAGCACAAGCCTTACCCGCACAACCGCAGCAGCAGGGCTCGCTCTCTGCGGTGGGCCAGCAAAGATCACGGCTTGCCACCCCCTGCACGGCCCATCCCATGCAGATTTTTAAACAAACAAACAAGTCTATGTCGCTGATCACTAAATTCGAGTCTAAATGCTGCTCTCAACGGCTGCACTTCTGCTAAGGTCTTGACAAACACCTCTAGCTACCTTTGACATAACAAAGCTCTGCAACAGAGCTGCGTTTGGTTCCACCTGGAAAATTTAACAGGGGAAAAAAGAAATAGAAAGAATTGGCCACTTGCCCAGGATTCCCAGACCTCCCCCACGACTAAGATCCCAGGGCCACGGAATCCGCGGCGTGCCAAGAGAGCACAAACCGGCTGCCCCTCGGGGCCCCAGCCGGGGCTCCCGGACAGGGTGGCTGTGCCGGACCGTTCCCGCCCGCGACTCCCCTCTGAAACAGCCGCAGTTCGGAGCCCTCGGTGCCCCCTAACCCCCATCCCTGGGGCCTCTGTAGGGCCGGAGGGAGGGCTCTGCGGGTCGAGCGGAGCAGGTGCGGGGGCCGCGAAGCTGTGGCCGGCGGGGCACAGGGAGGTGCACGAAATAAGGGGGGGGGAGGTCCGCGGCCTGCCCCGCGGCCGCCACCGCCCCTCTACAGCTCACAGCCCCGGCCCCCCGGGCCCTTAAGGATCCCGGCAGAAGGGGCGGGGAGAGAAGACCAAGGAGCGCCCGGCCCCGCCGCCCCCCCCGACTCACGCTTGTACTCGGCCATCAGCCGCTTGAGCGCCGTCCCCGCCATGGCGCGGCCCCGCCGCCGCTTCCGGGCGAGCGGCAGCAGAGGAAGGGCCGCTCTGCCGCTGCCGCTCTATGGTGCGTGCCCAGGCCTCCCAGCGACGGCCCGGGCCGGGGGGCCGCGCATGCGCAGCGCCGAGCAAGCCCCGGCGGGCGGCTGGCGAGCGGGGGAACACCCGGTGGTGGCGGCCGCCCCTCGGGGAACGGGCCCTGAGCGCCGCGGGGGAAACGGCAGCTGCTGCAGGGAGCAGAGCGACAACAACGTACGGTGCAGCAACCCCCCCCCGGGGAGGGCGGGTTGTGCTGTTACCGGGCGGCTGCCGCACACGGCCCGCGGAATCGCACCCGGCCACGTCCTCCTGCTGCCGCGGGAGTCTCCAGAGCGGCCCCGGGAAGCGCTGGGGCCAGGCCTGGGCGCCTGCCGCCCAGGAAGGGAACAGAGCCGTATTAAGCGCAAGGCAGGAGACAGAGTACCAAACTATATTTACTGTATACAATAGTAAACGACAACAAATAAATGTACAAATTGGTGAATAAACAATGAGATCTACAGGAAAACAGAAAAAAAAAAAAAAGGGACCTTTCCATCAAGATTTCCAGCAAGCAGGAGATGATCTAACATGGCCAAATAGGTCGGGTAAATATAAAAGGCAGATAACGATCCCACGGAGCAGCAGCAAACAACCTATTGGGGACAATAGGACGGCCTTTGCAAAGATCATCTGGAGCAGACTCCACACTTTGCATAGAGCTCGAACCCACCACACAAACGCATTTAAAATTTAGTAAGTTTTGGGAAGCAGTAGAGCAGATTATTATTGAACACAGGTACACTCACACATGTCTATGTCTTCCCTCGCTCACCAAGTTTTTGAAAGCTCTCCTGCACGTACGGCTTGGCGACATTAAAAGGCGCTTTTTTTTTTTCCTCATTTATCAATTTTATCTACCAAAAACAAGTATTAAAAAGAAACCTGAGGCCGCAGTATACACTTCGAGTATCCACTGAGAAATAAAAGAGATGGACTAAAGGGAGCAGGCGAAAGGTGACAGATTGTGCCCAGCACTCAGCAAACAGCTGAAGTGGCAGTGACTGGTTTCTTTTGGTAAGCTTGCACAGCAGAAAATACCACTGCTCTATCATGAGTGTTAGTTTTTGGACCAGCTGCTCTGCTAACTCCAGTTCTGACAATAATTCAGGGGAAAAAAACACCCTCATTTCTGCATTAGAAAAGTATATTTCAGACGACTTTATCATAATATGACAAAGCAGATGTAAATCTGCAATATTTTAAACTCCAGCTCTATACTAAGCATTGTAGCTCCATGTACCAGCCTTGTGTCACAAGCTTAACGCTTCTGCAGTAAGCGTGTTTGCAACACACCCTAAAAACATGACATCAGCATCTCTTTTCCTTCTCTTAGGCAATCTTAAAAGGAAACTTTCGCACTCGCAATCGGCATGAAAACATTCTGAATTATTTACATGATTAGAATTCAACAGAGAGGCGAGACCAACAGAAGCCAGGAATGAACACTCCATGTCCTAACACATGGAGGAATATTTAGGCCACAGGTTTGAAGAAAAAAAAAAATGACAACAGTAGAGAGACAATTTATATTACTTAATCTGAACTTAAATCAAATTGGCCCAATTTAAGATATAGATTAATCCCTGCAGGTACTGTTTTGACTTGCACACGCAGTACGTCAAAGACAACAAACAATTTTGGTAAATGTCCTCTAAAGTTTAGAAGAATCCTGCGTGATTGGCATGTTCATTTGTTTTCTATTTACTAGCAATTCCAAGGACAGATGAGAGAGTGAGGTGTGATGAGGATCCTTAAACTCCTCTTCTCAAAAGGACGGCATGTCTTAACACACTCCACCTGTCTGCTGTTGGAACACGTCGATAGTGTCTTCGTCTTCCATCTCCAGCTGTTAGAGTAACATGGAAAATACAAGACATGAAATAAACAACCTCATGGTTACAAAAGCACTTCACCCTCTACTACACTAACTGGTACCCGTAATAGAGCACTTAAGGTGCCATTCTAATTGGTTAATGCATGAAAGACTTCCCATCAGTTGCTCCAGAGCAGACACTCCATCTTCCCTTCAACTGGAGTAGCACCAGCACCAAAATGGGTTTCAGAGGCACACCTGTCAGTCAGACCAAGCTCAGCAGTTTAGCATCTTCCACAAGAAATCACCCAGCCAACCATCTCCTCTGTTCCTTGCCCCAGGCCCACACAAGAAATATTTTCCTTCTGAAAATGTGAAAACGTTCAAAAGGAAAAAAGTCCCACCCTTAACGTATTAATTCGGAATGTACTAAATTCACAGTAACTACTTTGGAATCATTTTGATTTCAAACCCCTTTGATCTGCATGCAGACATCAAAATATTTGTATAGCAATTTGCAGTAAGAGTGTTTTTCATACCTGTGCTGGTGTGTCTGTTTCACTAATTGGTTGTCCATCAAATCTGAATCTAATCTGCCTCATTGACAAGCCCTGCAAGTTTAAAGTAATTAATGTGAGAAACTGCACTTTTGTTTCAGAATACAAACAGAACATTTACAGATTTACTGTCAGAAAAAAATATTAACAGAATTAAGACTCAAAAGATTTAACCAGACAGGAAACCTAGCGTATCTATTTAAGTTCAGGAAGTGGAGCTGTTTGAGTGACATCCTGCTGCCCTGTTGTCACAGCAAGGACACTACATGGAACCACAGATGCAGGTTTAGCACTTGGTTCTGATCCTGCTCTGCAAGGGTCAAATATCAAAAGTTTATTTACGAAAGTAATTTAAGAGATCAATCAATACACCATTCTATAAAGCCTCAGAGAGTATGTCAGAAATGAGCAGCAATTACTTCTCTGACTATGTAAGAAACAGCAGATTAAATTGAAAAGGAAAAAAACTTTTAAAAAGCTGAAAAACTGTTTTTGTGTAACTAGCTATCAGCACTGACTGCCCGTTGTTAGAACAAGTTTTCAACTCGGGCCAGGCATCTCCTCCCAGCTTTTTTTTTTTTTTTAATCTTCCCATGAAAAAAAGGAACCACGAAGGGGACTGTTTGAAGAACAAAGTGCTTGCAGAGACTTGATTTTTGCTTGCAAGGTTTATTTAGAAATACGCTAGGGTCTCATGCTAGTAAGTTAATGTTGCTCTTAAAACCAGAGTTAAGTTACAACTGAATCCTGTTTTGACAGCATTTCATAACACGAGGCAGCTTTATTCCCTGCCTCAGGGATCAAGGTCTTTGCTTTGCCCTTTAAAATCCTTTGAAACCCTTGCACGATTCATGCTTCCAGTCATACGGAGCCACATGAATGCCAAAACTCCCCGCTCCTCTACAGACAAGGGGAAACACCGGCAAACAAAATCTGCCTCTGCTTCCAAAAGCCATTCATGTCCCCACCCTCTGTTCTGCACCACCTGATTACAGCATAGAAGCACAGGCACTGAGGGCTACAGACTCAGGAACTGGGCTAGGGGAATAAATCCCTCTCTCCCATTTAGCTCAGTGTGGCACCGAGAAAAAGTCTCTGACACGAGCTGCCAGCTGCCACCTGCAGAATACAGCAGCACAAACAGCACAGCAGCCAACAGGAGAGACATGTGAAGGAAGGAGGAAAAAACTTAGAATGAAAGTCACAGCATAGGAAAATTTGCTTTGTGCCATTTCCGAAATGGATAAAGTTGTCAAAGTTTTTAGAGATGACTGGACTGAGGGTTATGAGTTTACAAATTTGGAGTGGTCTACAGAATCAGGATCTGAACTTGAGAAGTTTTGCTAACACTTGCACAGGACATTTTTAAAGCTCTGCAAGCACCTGATGAGGAAAAGGCAGTTTTCATTAATTGAAAATAAAATCTCTTAATGCTTAAGAGAGGATAGCATCCCGAGTCTTCACTCTCCTACACGCCTCAGTACGTGCACCCTGGCTGCCCTGGTACTTCTCAAGTCCCAGTAGAGCTCCCACCACGCCTGCAGAGCGTGGCCTTGCAGCGCCGGGCACGCCTACCTGCCGCTCGCAGTAGGCCTTCATCAGCTTGCTCAGCGGGGTGTGCCGCTTGATTTTGAACTGCACCACGGAGCCGTCCTGCCCCGCCACTTTCAGGTTGATGTGATCGTTCTCTGTTTTCACGCCTTCCTGGATGAAACACGGCAAGGAGGGGGTTCAGAGCCCGGCCGGCCTCGCACCTCTCCCGAGGAGCCCGGCGCGTTACCGGCCTCGCGGGCGGCAGCCCAGCTACCGCCACCCTCGAGGCGGGGCGGAGGTCGCGCTTCGACCGGACGCCACCCGCTGCGGCCCGCGGAGGCCAGGCGGTCTTTCCCCAGGCGGCGGGGGCCTGAGACGCGGCGGGGGCCTGAGACGCGGCGGGGCCGCCTCCCCCTCCCTCCCGCCGCGCCCCGGCCCGGCCCACGCCGCCATCTTGGCCATCGCACGCCGCTGGGCGGGGCCCCACCGACAGCCCTGCCCCAGGGCCCGGCGGAGAGGCCTCCCCCTCCCTCCCCGGGCCTCGCCACGCTGCGGCCGCCCCGGCCCGGCCCCGCCGCGCCTCACCTTGGGCTTCTCCTCCGACATGGCGGCGGGGACAGGATGTGGGGGTGAGGAGGGGACGGCGCGCGCGCTGAGGGAGCGGCCCGCGCGCTCGGCTCCCGCCGCCTGCCGCCCGCGAGAGCGCGCGCCTCGGCCCTGTCCACGCCCTGCCGCCGCGCCAGGCGCCCCGCGCTCTCATTGGCCGCCCGGCCCCGGTCACGTGGGGGGCGGCCCTTAGAGGCCGGGGCGGGGAACGCGACCGCGCGCGCACCCCCCCTCCCCCCCCCCGGCGGTTCTGGGAATTGCGTCACGGGCAACCGGAAGCGCCGCCGGCAGAGGGGCGGGGCCGAGGGGCGGGAGCGCGGGGCCGGAGTCGTGGGGCGGGGCCAAGAGCAGCCGGGGCCCCGGCGAGCCGCACGGGGGCGCCCTGCACCGCCCGCCCGCCCGGGCTGCGCCGGGCCTACAGCGGCCCGGGAGCCGCAAGCGCGGGTCCTGGCCCGCGGGGTACCGGCCCGGCCGACAGCCGAGCAGCTGGGGGGGCCGGAGCTTAGCGCTGCTGGGCAGAGCAAACCCTGCTGGAGAGGAGCGGGCTGGGCTCCAGGTTTCCCTGAAGAACAGACTCCTTAAAGACAAGGCACATCCTGGCTGGGGCCACTTCTCCCACAGGCAGCTGCCCTTTGACAGGCGGCTGTTCCAGGGCTGCCTCCACCAGCCCGGAGACCCTCCCTGTGGGATCGCAGTGCAGGGGTGTGTGGCACCAGGGGAGAGGGAGAGGGAGAGGGAGAGGGAGAGGGAGAGGGAGAGGGAGGGAGAAGGAGAGGGAGAGGGAGAGGGAGGGAGAGGGAGGTCTCCCCCAAACTCCGTGGCAGCCCTTTTCCTCACCCAGGCCTTTTCAGAGAGCAGACGCTGGCCCCTTTGGGGATCCACTCAGAACTGTCCCTGGGGACTCCCCTCTTCCCCTTACAGGGATGCATCCCCACAGGGCCAAGCAAGCCAGCAGGGGAGAAACCAGGTGTGGCCCCTCTCAGCATCCCTGGTGGTTTTATTTCAGAGGCACCCCAGGGGGCCTGGCTGCCCATTTCAGAAGTGGAGCCAGGGGAGGTGGTGCGCCTGGCTCTTCCTCCAAGACCCTCCACAGCCATCATGGGTCTTTTCTGGTCCCCAGCAGGCAACACAGACGACTGCACCCATCACTGTCCCACTGCCCAGACAGTCTCTGGACACACTGGTATGGCAGGGGCTGCAGACCCCACACTCAGCAGACAATCTCTGGTGCTCGGGACCTCTGTGGCCTTGCTGCTGCTGCCAACTCTGCCACCGTGGCCCTGTGTAGGGATGGAAGTGGCTGCAGCGATGGCAGGCCACCCCAGCACAGTCATCCTCCACTTGCAGGCAGGAGGCGCATGCTCACAGCTCAGTTTTTATCCAAGGATTTAATCTTCCTCAGAGCATTGGCTGTTTGTCCCACCTTTCCTATTACTGCCTTGGGAATCAGCCCTGTGTCAGCTTTCTCTGGCCTTTTTGAGCAGGGCTGTCCCACAGTCCAAGCACCCTGTATGTGCAACTGTCCTGTAGCTCAAAGCCAAGCTCCCCTAAAATTCACACTGACAGGAACCCAGTTTACAGACCAGGTGCTTATTCAGCATTGGCAGGGGGGTCATCAGGAGCAGTCAACATGGTTTTACCAAGAGGAAGTCGTGTTTGACCAACCTGATAGCCTTCTATGAAGAAATAACCAGGTGGATAGATGATGGTAGTGCAGCGGATGTGGTTTACCTTTATTTCAGTAAAGCATTTGACACCATCTCCCACAGCATCCTTGCAGCTAAACTGGGAAAGTGTGGTCTGGATGATCAGATAGTGAGGTGGATTGTAAAGTCACTGATGGAAAGAAGTCAGAATTGTGGTCAGTGGGGCAGAGTCTAGTTGGAGGCCTGTGTCTAGTGGAGTCCCTCAGGGGTCGGTACTGGGGCCAGTGCTATTCAATATATTCATCAGTCACCTGGATGAGGGAACAGAGTGCACTGTCAGCAACTTTGCTGATGATACCAAACTGGGAGGAGTGGCTGACACTCCAGCAGGCTGTGCTGCCATCCAGAGAGACCTGGACAGGCTGGAGAGTTGGGCAGGGGGAAATCGAATGAAATACAAGGGCAAGTGTAGAGTCTTGCATCTGGGACAGAATAACCCCATGTACCAGTATAGGCTGGGGATTGACTTGTTAGAGAGTAGCACAGGGGAAAGGGACCATGAGCCAGCAACGTGCCCTCGTGGCTAAGAAGGCCAATGGCATCCTGGGCTGTATCAGAAGGGGTGTGGTTAGTAGGTCGAGAGAGGTTCTCCTCCCCCTCTACTCTGCCCTGGTGAGGCTGCATCTGGAATATTGTGTCCAGTTCTGGGCCCCTCAGTTCAAGAAGGACAGGGAACTGCATGAGAGAGTCCAGCGCAGAGTCACAAAGGTGATGAAGGGAGTGGAGCATCTCCCTGATGAGGAGAGGCTGGGGGAGCTGGGTCTCCAGCTTGGAGGAGACTGAGGAGTGACCTCATTAATGTTTATAAATACATGAAGGGCGAGTGTCAGGAGGATGGAGCCAGGCTCTTCTCTGCTATGTCCAATGACAGGACAAGGAGCAATGGGTGCAAACCGGAGACTAAGAGGTTCCGCAGAAACATAAGGAAAAACTTTTTCACTGTGAGGGTGACAGCACTGGAACAGGCTGCCCAGAAGGGTTGTGGAGTCTCCTTCCCTGGAGACATTTAAAACCCACCTGGACAGTTTCCTATGCGACCCCTAGGAGGTCCTGCTCTGGCAAGGCCATTGGACTAGATGATCTTTTGAGGTCCCTTCCAACCCTTAACATTCTGTGATTCGCTTTGTTCCTACCACCAGAAGCTAAGCATCTCCTGGCAGCAGCCAAAGACAACCTAGATTAAAAGTCACCTGGACATTTTTGCATCTCTTACCATATTGGCAAAAGCCAGCCAGATTCTGGCAGCCAGCACGCAGCTCAGGCAGCAGCAAAGGTTTCACAGCTAGTTCACCTTCAGAAGTTCAGCTCGAGCAGTTTGTGTCCAAAGGCCATAAGCCTGGCAATGCAAATGTAGCATTTTATGCACACCCACAGAAATACTACCATCTGCATCCCAGAGTGAGTCACTCCACCTGGCAGAAGGCAGTAGCTTTTCTTAGAGAACTACCAAGGTACAAACTGGCAAGGTAGATGTATTGCCTGCGTGCAAGCTCCTTTGTACTGCAAAGGCAGTTTTGAGCAAATATATGACCATCTAAGATCAGCCAGCATCCATCCTCCCTTTCTCACCCCCGGGTCCCTTAAGCAGATAGCACAGCAGAGGGTTTAATCTGTGCCCAACACTGCCAGGAGTCCTTAGGCTGCCCCCTTTGGACATGGGCTCTCAGAAGTTCTAGGGGACACAGGCCAAGCTCTTGCAGAAAGACCCATCACCTTTCTTAGAGAGCAGCAGCCCTCCTTTCAAGCCCAGCAAGAGTTCAAGGCAGCCTTGCTTCTGCCTCCCTCACCTACCCTCTCAGGGTCTGATAAGCGAGCACCACATAACAGTGACAACTCCATCAGACATCACTGCCAACCCATACCTGGTGTGGAAACAGAATTAAACTTGGATTTCAGAATCAGAGTAATCAAATCAGTTTAATATTTGGTCAATATACTGTAAATATATGTGAATCCTACAGTGCTGCTATCAGCCATGGCCATCGAGCCCAGGAAACCACCTTTCTAGAAAGGCACAGAGTGGTAGGAGAGTTGGGTCATTTCCCCAGATTAGCTGCAAGTGAGAACATGCACATGGGACCTTCCTCTGTGGGGTCGAGATAAACAGAAACTTGTGCTTTTTGAAAGGAATGCTAATGTGCTGGGAAAAGTACAGGCACCTGGAATAACAGCCAAGGCCTCCTGCTAACCAATGAGTCAAGAAACTCTTGATGGCTTTTGCCTATACTAAAAGAAAAAAAACAAACAAGCCCCAACAAACAACAACAACCCCCCAAAAAAAAAAAGGTCAGGGGCCAGAAGTCTGATTCTGTGCATGTGAAGGGTCTCCGGTGAGGCAAGAGTAAGAAAGATGCATAAGCTTGCTTTTACCCTTGGCCAAGGACTGTTCTGTGCATTGCTTTGGACTCTATTACCACCCCCGGAGTGAGTGAGAAGAAACATGTCATCCTCCAGCTCTGCTACCACATTTTCCTGCACTAGCAGAAAAAGAGCAAAGCTCTGGAGCAAACCAAGCATCTGGAGTGGGGACAATGGTGTCACCAAGCATTAGGCTCATCTTCTGTGGCATCTGAAGAGGAAAGTGGCACCACAGTGGTCTCCTCATGGCACAAGCAGTCCTGCAGTTCTTTTGGAAGGCACTGTTCACTGGAGTAGGCACATCTGGAGATGCTAATTATCAAATTTGGCGTAAGGGTTCTCTTCCTTGAAAAGACCTAGAAGAGAAGAGAGATTCATTCAGCAGCTGCCCTGCCAGTCACAGCCAGCAAGAAACCTAGATCTTGGTGACAACTATCTGTCATCTGTGCTTCATGGAATCATGGATTTGTTCTGCTTGGAAGAGACCTTTAAGACCACCAAGTCCAACTGTTAACCATGACCCTAAGCACAACATCTATACATCTTTTAAATATATCCAGGGATGGGGAATCCACCCTGGATTGTGGTGAGCACTTGCACCAGATCCCTCAGTACCCTTGGGTGGATCCCATCTGGCCCCATAGACTTGTGTGTATCTGACTGGTGTAGTAGGTCACTGACCATTTCCTCTTGAATTATCCCCAACTCTGTCATCCAGCTCAGGGGGCTGGGCACTCAGAGAACAACAGGTCTTAATAGTAAGTAGTTATTCAGTACCTCAGCCTTTCCCTCATTCTTGGTCATTTGTATTTCCCCCTGCATACAACAGAGGATGGAGATTCTCCTTAGTCCTCCTTTTGCTGTTAAGGTATTTATAGGAATACTATTGTCTTTTATGGCAGTGGCCAGAATAAGTTCTAGCTGGGCTTTGGCCTAATTTTCTCCCCGCACAGCCTCACAGAATCTTTGCAGTCTTCCTGAGGTGCCTTCCCCTTCTTCCATAGGCCATAGACCTTCCTTTTCTTCCCGAGTTCCAGACAAAGCTCTGTTTAAACACAGGATGGTCTTCTCCATTGGCTTGTCTTACAGCACACCAGGACAGCCGTTCCTATGCCTTTAAGTTTTCCTTCTTGAAGAATGTCCAGCCTTCCTGGACTCTTTGCCCCTCAGGACTGCCTCCCAAGGGAGGCTGTAAACCAGTCTCCTGAACAGGTCAAAGTATACCCTCGAGAAGTCCAAGGTGGCTGTCCTACTGATCCTCCCCCTTACTTCTCCAGGAAGTGAACACTAATTTCATGACCACTATGCCCAAGACAGCCTCCAACCTTCACATCACCCACAGGTCCTTCTCTGTTCATGAATAGCAGGTCTAGCAGGGAGCCTTCCCTAGTTTGTTCACTAGCCAGCTGTGTCAGAATGTTATCTTCCACACACTGCAGGACTGTTTCCTCTCTGCTGTATTGTATTTCCAGCAGACATCTGGTAAGTTGAAGCCCCCCACAAGAATAAGTGGTAGTGATTGTGAAACTTCTCCCAGCTGCTTATAGAATATCTTGTCTGCTTCTTGATCCTGGTTGGGTGGTCTATAATGGACTCCCACCATGATATCAGCCTTGTTGGCCTTCCCCCTGTTTCTTACCCATAGCCACTCAACCCTATCATCACCATCATCACGCTCAAGACAATGAAAGCATCCCCTAACACACAGAGCCACTCCACCACCTCTCGTTCCTGGCCTATCCCTTCTGAAGGGTTTATACCCATCCAACGCAGTGCTTTGGCTGTGCAAATCATCCCACCATGTTTCTGTGATGGTGACTATATCATGGTTTTCCTGCTGTACAGTGGCTTCCAGCTCCTCCTGTTTGTTGCCCATGCCACGGGCATTGCTGTTGATGCATGTTAGTTGGGCTACTGATCCGGTCACCTTTTTTGGGGGGAGAAGGCTCAGTTCCTACCTGACCATTCCCAGGTGCTTCTGTGATTTCTAGCCCAACAGTATCACTTCTGTCTTTGCTATCACATGACACTCCATCCTCTACCTCCAGTGGGATGTCAGACCAAACAACCTTGGTAACACACCATCCCTCAAACACTGATGTGCCATCTCCAGACTTATCTCCAGCAAGCCACGTTTTAGCCCTTTCCCCCTTCATCTATCATGATAAATCTAGTTTAAAGCTCTTTCAATGAGCTCCCTGCCAACTACTGTGCAAAAATCCTTTTCCCTCTTGAGACAGGTGTCCCCCGTCTGTCACCAGCAGGCCTGGTGTTGTGTAAATCAACCCATGATCAAAGCACCCAAAGTCCTGCTGGTGACACCAGGCTCAGAGACAGGTATGGATCTGAAGGGTCTTCCTGTTTCTTCCCTCATTGTTCCCTGCACCTGGACAGAGAAAGAACACTACTTGTGCTCCTGGTCCCTTGACCAGTTGTCCCAACGTCCTGAAGTCTCTCTTGATTACCCTTGACTTCTTGCTGCAAGTTCATCAACTGTCTACCTGAAAAGTCAATCAATCCATCCAGCCTCCTGTCCTGCAGTCCTTCCAAAAGCCCTGCTGTTACTCAAGCCATGCATGCAATCAGCACTGTTTCATTCTCCTCCTCTGTACAAGGGGCAAGAGCCATTAGGAAGCATGACCCGATGGCAAACTCCTCTCCCAGGCTGTCCATATAAAGAGCAGGTGATCTTCCAGAGCACCCATTCTGCATGCTGCTTCCATTGGACTGTACCTGGAAGCAGAGCCCAGACCCAGATTAAAACTATTCTTAGACTTGCTCTCCTGCTCCTGTATCTGCAGACTGGGAGAGAGCAAGGCAGGGTATGTTGCTGACTTCAGGGCCAGTGAGAAGCTCCCATGCCACTCTGTTCGCTGCTTGCCCCAGCCCAACACTTTTGAGGAAGAACAGTCTGAAAGAATGAGATTGCAGATTCTGTAGTCAGGCTGCTGCAAGAGCCCTGGTGTGGCAAGACAGGCCTGGAGCACAGCTCTTCCACTTCCACAAGCAGGTCCTTCTGCCACCAAGGAGCTCCTTCAGGCACAGCTTTGCCTGCTCTTTCTCCCCCTGAAAAGCCAGTGCGGCCAGAGGCCCCTGCAACTCCTACCCAACCTGGACCTGCAAAAGGCAGAGGAAGGGTTTCCCAGCTACTCCTGCAGCCCTCTGCAAAGCCAGAGACTACAACATTGTGTGCACGAGCCTGACTTCTCCATGGCCACTCTGGGAGAGCCCCTGGCAGCCCCAGTGGGCAGGCAGGAGACACCCCTCTACCAGCTCTGCGTCTGGCTGCTCCCCACTTCCTTCCAGGCTGCTGTCCCCCTCGGGCAGGTCCCCAGCCTCCCCAGGGCCATGGGACTCACCTGAAGGACAGTCCAGCCCCAGGAGGAAGGCTGTGCTCTCCCAGCCCTGTGGGACTGAGCCAGCTCCTAGGGAACCACTGCCAGCACAGAGGACCAGCTCTGAGGTTGGACTGGTGTCCACACTGTGTTCGTGCAGCTGTGGGCACCCAGGCTCCCACCTGGCCCCTCTACCCTAGGCTGCTGGCTCCCACACTAGCCACAGGGCTAGCAGAGGGCCATGCTGAAAAGCAGCAGCATTACAGCTGCTGCTGTGTCTACCAGCTTCTGCTTCTCCTTTCCAGGGAAGCCCCAGCAGCTTCTCCTGTGTGGCAAGACATTAAGTCCCAGGGAGAGTTAAACACTCCCTCTTCCCTGCAAAAAAGGAGCAGCAGTTGTGTGGTGTCACACACCACAATCTAAGCATCTCTGCTTACACCTGCTCCCAGGGGATAAGAGAGCAATTCACTGTGATAGGGGAAGCAGAGACTGTGTTCTCCCTGCTGGCCAGGTCTCACAGTTACTGAGGCTGCCTGTGCTTAGTTTAAATCCCCCGCATCAGCACTGTACCATATTTTCTTCGGATTTCATCATGCCGTGATTTCATCTCTGCTCTCCTGCAATAAACCAACAGAAAATACATGAGTCAGTGACTGGCAATACAAAATCAAGTAAGAGGAGCTATAGCTCCTTGCTTCTTCTCAACTTAGGGAGCTCCATGCTGCCAGGTTTGCTCAGCCCCACGCCACCCACTCCCCGAGGCAGTGGGGATCACCAGAGCCCACCCATGTCAGCAGCCCTCAGGGAGTCAGATACACAACACTCCTGTGATGCTGCATCCATGAGTCACCCCAGAAAGACGTGGCTCATGAGGTTTATGTTTGAGCTAGAGATGAAGCAGCTACTGACTGCACGTGTCAAGCCCCACGTGCCTCCTGGCATCACATTTGATGGCACAGACAGGAGCCACATTGTTCTGTGGCCTAAGGCCCGGCTCAGTCACAGGGAAGCAGGGGCTGTGGGGCAACCTCACCTCTCCTCCTGCCGTACCCGTCTCTTCTCCCGCTCCCTGGCTGCTCTCTCGTCATCCTTGTCTGGCCTGGCAGACAGAAGTGCCTGTTAGTGGTGCTCAGCATTCAGTTCTGCAACAGCACATGGTTGCATCTGAGCTACTCCAAGAAAACAGGGAACCCCTTCAATACTTGCTTTTTGCTCTTTTTCTTACAACAGCAGCAGCAGCAGCAGACCCCCAACATGATAAGGATTGTTCCTCCCACCACAGACATCGCAATGATCAGGGCTTCAAAGTTCACTAAAGGATGTGACAAAACACATTTAGTACACAGATACACAGCTGCCTGGAGTTATGTATCTACAGGCATATGTCTACTGTCACCAGAATCCTCAGTCACTGGGCTGGGACATACATACCAACCAGGGAAAGCAAGATGGACATGGTTATCTATAGGTATAGCATGCATTGGCACCAGCACATACACACCAACCGAGTATATGTAGCTGCTAAGTGTAGTGCTCACTCACTGAAGAACAGCAAGAACACATGCATTCAGGTCAAACTCCTCCAGCAGAAATGGGAGCAATGCTGTCTTAATCACTAATCCAGGTGAACAGTAACCCATCAAGGGCTAAAAAAACAAACCTGGAGGCTTCAGTGCTGAGGAGTAACCTCCAACAGAGAGGCCATAGCTTGGCACTGGAGTTACTTCCCACAGAAACAAGCCTCAGAAGTCATCCAAAGTTGACATGCAAGTGGACTGGAGGCACTTGTGTGTCTGGAGTCCTTGGATAAGAGACAAGGCCAGGCAAGATCCATTGGGATTTATTGGCTTGGGGCCAGCCATGCTGCTGAAGCAGCTGAAAACAGAGGGCTGCTTCATGCACCACCCCCATCTCCCCAGGGCTTGGGGAATCTGCTCACCCATGCACAGCACAAAACACATTGGAATGTGGTGGTGAAGCAGTGCTTTGAGCCTTGGCCCCTGGGAAGCAGTCATCCTACTCAGCTGCTGCAGTAAGAGCAGTAGAGACACCAGCCAAAATGGACACATCTAGATATCACCTGAAGTCCTCTGCAACAAAGAAGGGTTTCTTCCGAGTATGATTCGGACTGTTCAGAGATTTGTGTCTGTGGAAATATTTGTTTAGGAGCCACTTCACACGCAAGCAGCCAAGTTACAGAAATCCTACTGCACCTGAGCCTGCTCAGAGCACTTCTGATCTCCTTTTCTCCATGCAGCTCAGACAGTGGGTCCTGTGGAAAGCCTAAGCACTGCATATGGTACATTTCTGAAGATGAATGCCTGTCCCCTCATTGCAGGGACTTGGTGGTAGCAGGCTTATTGGGGTGCTCTAGGCTGAGCTGACTTCACCACTGAACTTGCTTTCAAAGCCTCCAGCTCCTACTCCCAGTGGGAGACATTGCTGCCAACAACTGTGCCATCTGAAATCATACTGCGTCACTACCCAGGCTACTGTGGCAAGCACCATGCAAGGAATGTGGTTCCAAATACCAACCACAGACAGATGCCATGGCCTAGCAGGTCACCACTGAGACCTCAAGTCAGCAAGCCACCAGCTTGCAGACACTTGCATTTGTCACCAAATGTGGGCTCATGCAGCCACCCAGCAGTAGGGAGGTCTGCAGGCCCATGCTCCCAGGAAGGCTTTGAGAAAGATGGTATTTGAGACCTAACTGTCCATGGCACTGTCTTGCCTTGGAGCAACGTGAAGCTTTTGCTGCTTGCACTGTGACAGACCCACAGAGTCATGTAGGGCAGAGCACAAAAGCCAAGGATCAGAAATCAGCCCAGCAGGGGTGAGACAAACCCAGACAAGCTCTTCAGCTCAGAAAGGAGTTTCTTGACCAGCTCATGTCTGTATTGGTGCTTCTGAAACCTTGGCTTTAAGGGTGAGCCTGGGGATCAGAAGCACACCTTCCCACAGAGTTCCATGGCAGAGCACTGGGCACTCCTCCACCTGATGATAAAAGCTTAAGTCACACACACCAAAAATGCAGCTCGTTTAAGAGCTAATCTCCCACAGGGCTAATCTCCTCTAAATCAAGTTTTACAAGCACAGGAATGTGTTCTTATATAATGGAACAGTAGTGCTCAAAGAGGAGATTCTTTCTCCACAAGTATGGGAGCAGTTTTAACTCTCTGATGGGTAAAGAGAGCCCAGCTGCAAGCACAACAGATGACAGGCAACCACAACTCAACTCCAAGTTTCCCATCAAAGAGACAGGTGAGAGAAACCAAGCCTCAACTTTCTTCCTAGCTGCCCAAGCCCCCAAAAGCTGAGTCCTATCTGAACATGAGCATGCACCAAGCTTGGTCTAAACAAGACTAATTTATCCAGAAACCTATTAAGAAACAAAGCACCAAGGAGGAAAGGCAGCCAACAGTCACTTTTCAGCTCCCAGAGGTGACCTGGCTGCAGGCAGCAAGCTGTGGCACAGCTTACGTAAAACTAGTTTTGGAAAAGGGTATTTTCTCAGGTGGGGAAAGAGCTGAGCAGGACCAACAGCACTAGAAGCACAGACCTCCAGAGAAGTCATCTCACTTCTGGTTCTAAGAGCCCCCATGAATCTTAAGAGCTTCCCTGGGACAGCAGCCACACTGCTAATGGTGAAAAGCTAGGAGCCATGCAAGGAACAATGCACAGAGTGCAGAGGAAAGAGCTGCCACAGCCAGACACTGGTGCACACACTTTGAGCACCAGAAGGATTGTGGAGGTAGCTGCCCACAGAGCAACTTCCACTCTTGTTCCTAGGTGCTTGCCATGGTTTGGAAGCCTCCATCACAGCAAAGCATGAGGAACTTATGTAGAGCAGCTAAAGACTCACAAATCCTTGCCAGAAGGCAGAGACCGCTCGCACTCTGACTCCAGCCTGTCATTACTACCAGCAGTAAGAAAGGGAGACAAGGGAAATCTCCCATTACCACTGGGACGAGCAGCAGTCAGTACCATTTAGCAGCAAGCACTAAAGGCAGGCATCGCTTGAGCACGGTCAAGGCACTTACCCCAGCAGACTCCCCAGCGTGCAGAGCGGAGCTCACAGAGGTCAGCTGGGGGGAGGACTCTTCGGACAGGGTACTCCACGCACCTTCCACTGCTGGCACACCACAGGCACTGAGACATGGGAACCAGGCAGCACAGCGTTACTGGTGTGCAGCAGGGCTGCCAATTAATCACACTCTGCTTTGTTAGCTGCAGCAACAGGGCCACTGCTGCCTGCTCCCAAGGACTAGGTACCCCCCAGTAGCAACGGGATGCTCAGGAGTAACAGTTGTGTTCAGTCAGCACAGGCTGCATCAGGCTTTTGCCTGTACCAGGAGAGGCAGGTGAGCCCAGTGCAGATTCTAGAGCAAGTAATGATGCTAAGAACCCTTATCCTAGCTTACATGATGACAGTAATCACCAAATCCTTTGTGTTTGCTCCACACAGCATCTGTGGGACAAGAAAGCCTTTGAGACAAGCCACTCATCACAGAGCCGATGATCAGGAGAGGTTTGGGGGTGCCCTCACTAGTTTCTCAGCGAGATTACCTGCAGCAGCTTTATACCCTCCTCTCCTGGTTGCTCCAACCCTCAACATCAGCATTTGATAGGGTTTGGTCACACTAGTTCCAGCCAAACTGGTTCTGGCTATGTCAGCTGTAAGATCTGACTCAAGTTTAAGTTTGCTGATATCAGAGATAAGGCAAAAGAGGCAGGACACAAGCACGCATCCCACATCCACCCACTGCCATGGCACACACAGAATGGTGGAGGGGTAGCTTCCCCAGCCAGTCCAGCCCACTCAGCTCCTTCACCATGCACATCCCCCAACAGTGTCTCCCATCCATGAGGGAGGCTCAGCAATTCCATTACTCAACTCTAAAATCATATAACAAAACTCAAGCAGTTTTTACAACCTCTCCCCAGAGCACTGAGGAGTGTTTGCCCTCTCACTGTCATGAATGGGTGGCATTTGAGGTGTGCTCAGGGCAAGAGAGCAACCTGCCTTCCAGGGAGGAAACTGCTCCACAACAGTCCTGCAAAGCCCACACTGTATTTTCAGGCATCATGAGATGCTGGGAGTTTTGCTGCTGCTACTTACAGTGACATTTTTCAGACATTCCTCACAGCTCTTGTTTGTATGCTGGTGACAGTCTACTGAAAAGGAAAAAAGACATCTCAGTATTTTGAAGAGCTTGTCAGTGGTTTAAAACTCCAGCCTCCTCAGAGCCTGCTCCTGCTCACTGCTTTGCCCACTCTGGAAAGCGGTCACTTCCATTGGACCAGCAGCAATGCAGCGTAATGCTGCTGCAAGAGCTGCCAGCTTCAAAACACGGTGACATGGTGCAAGGCCCAAATGCAAATGGAAGTCATCAGCCCTGCCTATGCTGCCCCAAAGTCCCTGGGTCTTATTTCCCCAAAAGCATGGCCATCTGCTGTGTTTGTGTGGCAGGCAGTAGGACAGCTGGGATCTGTCCCGAGAGACCCTGCGAGGACAAGGACAAGCACTGGGTAGGCAGTGCAGGTTGATATTGCTGGGTGATGGAGCAACTCAAGCAAACAAGCCCCAGACAAGGAAGTTACTATCAGGAAGAATAGCAGCAGAGGATCACAAGGCAGGACACACTGCTTCAGTCTCCATGGTACGCACTTCCTGCTGCACATGAGGGCCATACCCTGCCCCAGCCAATGCATCCAGACCCTCCTTCAGCAGGAAACACTCCAGATGATGGGAGCGGCACTGCATCTCAGACATGTGACCATGTTCAGAACCTGTTTCCACTCCCATTTGGCAGAGGAAGATTCCTTCTCTATAGACGCAGGCAGCTCCTGGCACCAATGCCAGCATGGATGATGGAATCTCCAGATGACCTGCAGGTCAGCTGGGCAAGGGGAATGGATCAAGTCTGAACATGAGGAAAAGTGGCCCAGCACAGACGCCTTCCTGGGCTTGCCTGCAGCTCCCAGCAGCATTAGCTCTTCAGGAAATTGTTCCTATAGAACACTTGCCTGCCATTTCACTGGTATGCTCCCCCAGATCCTCAGGAACTGTGTTTTGCCAGCCCTTAACCAATTAAACCTCACCACTGCCTACAGAGTCTAAGCATCAGTATATTTGACTGTGGTTGAAAAAAAAAAAAAACCACCACAAAAACACCACACAAAGCAATTTGCCTGACTACTTAGTAACCAGTGGAAGAAGGATCACTGCTTCACAACGCTGTAATCAAGAAAAAAAATTAAATCTCAGAAATGCTTGATTTCTACACTCAGAAGAAGCAAAGCTGTATTTTCTCCCTCCAGCTGGCAGGATCCCTCAGCTGTGACCCACTGTCAGCAGTCACATGTTCTGCACAGCCCTCCAAGCAACTGAGCAATTTATTAACCTCTCTCAGATAAGGGTGTTTACAAACTGCCCAGAGAGGCCGAGATTGCAGATTTTAAACACTCCAAGGAGCTGCATCTTCCCTGTTTCTCCAAGGCCAGAAAAGCATCGCGGCATCTGTGCTGCCCTTGAGGCTGTTTGCTTACAAGGAGTCACGAAACAGCTCTCACAATGCAGAGTGCCACTGGCAGGCAAAAGGAGTCTGGGGTTTTAACTGGGCTTTCTACTGATGATCAGCTTTCCCCTGGGGTGTCCCATCTCCTGGCAGCCCCAGCTGTAGTTCAGCCTTTGAGACATTAACTCAAAGCCACTCTCACAGCTGTATGGGAATGGGGCATTTCCAGGACCTTTCAGCCCTTCAGGGCTGGGGTCTTGTCCAAATGCCTGATCTCAGGGGACCAGCCCACTCACACAGGATGGCACGGAAAACAGCACAGTTCTCAGACACAAAGGTGGGGGAGCAGCTCTTGCTGTGCTAGAAGTCTCATGGATAATGTTTTTTGCCACTTAGCTACGAGAGAAGTGTAGTGAATAGCCTGAAGCATAAGACAGCAAAACACACTGCTGATTCTCACTCCCCTCCCAACCAGAGCCACCATGCAGCCATCAGAGGGCTGGCC
This sequence comes from Todiramphus chloris collaris, assembly GCA_025345505.1. Lineage (NCBI taxonomy): Eukaryota > Metazoa > Chordata > Aves > Coraciiformes > Alcedinidae > Todiramphus > Todiramphus chloris. The sequence continues at coordinate 10,461,263 of JANVCC010000030.1, forward strand.
ATCACATGGAGAACAGGTCCTTGCTCAGACATCTTGGGACACCCCTGAAGGGGACTGTCCCCACCCTCTGCTAGAGCTTCTCCTCTACCTGGCACAGCACCCCCAGAGCTCTGCTATATCAGCCACCCACCAAGAAGCAGTGAGCCACCTGCTGCCCCTTACCCTCACCTGGCTCTGATGGCACCCATCTTCTTCCTGGTTTGAAGCCCTCAGCATGAGACTCCCCCAGCCAGTCTCCCGTATCCCGAAGGAGGATCTCCTCTGAAGGGCCATCAGTGGGAACCTGGCTGCCCAGTGAGTGTCCCCCTGCCCAGGACCGGCACCCACCTCCCACCTGAGACCCGACTAAGCCATTAGCATCATGAAATGCCATCACATCACAGTGGCAGCTGGAAAAGCAGCACGTAAAGCTTCTGTTACAGACCCTAGAAGGTTGTGCCAGTGCCCCACACCACACAGGACTGCACTCTGCGGAGTTCCCTGCAAGTTTGGCTTCTGCCCTCCCAGCTCCTGCTGACCGTCCCCATCCTGCGTGGCCACAGGACCCTGTCCAGTGACCACTCTATGCCTAGTGCACGGCTGGAGCACAGCCCACGGTGTAACAGCCTGCGCCAAGCTGCTCCACGCACCAGACGTCCCGCAAAAGCGGGGCCCAAAGTAACCGCAGAGCCATGTTTTTTGGGTACTCTGTAAGGAGCACACCCTGCTACCTCCACCCTCGTCCCCATGCGTGGGGGGGAAGAACCCAGCAGGGCCGAGACCGCAAGGCCCAGCCGATCGCAGGGCTCAGAGCCCCGGGGGCCCCCGTGGAGCCGGGCGGGGACCCAGGAAGGGACCCCGCGCTTACCTCCCGCCACGTCCTGCGCGGCGGCGGGCAGGGGCAGCGACAGCAGCGCCAGGGACAGGGCGGCGCAGAGCCGGAGCGCTGGGACCATGGCGGAGCCGGCCAAGCCGCGGCGAGGGCCGGACGCGAGCAGGGCGGGAGCCACCGCCTATGTAGGGCCGAGCGCGGGGGCGGGCCGGGGGTGGTCTCTCCCGGCCCGGCCCTGGGGGGCCTCGGGGGACGGGCCGCACGGAGCCATCGGCGACCGCGCTCCGGCTGCAGGCGGAGGAGGAGGAGGAGGTCGCTGCGGTCGCTGGAGGAGCTGTGCGCTTGGTTCTCCCTCCCCGTACAGCGGGCGGTGGCGCGCCCCGGGGCTGCCGAAGCGGCCCGGGGAGGGACCCGCCCGCCGCCCCCCGCGCAGCCCCGGGCCCGGCCGCAGGAGGGGGCCAGACACCCGCGGGAGGAGCAGCGGGAGGCGGGGGGCAGCCCCGCTCTGCCCGAAGCGGAGACTCTTCCCTGCCCCCTGCGAGAACCCAACCCCACAGGGTCCCCAGATCCCCTTCTCTCACTGCTACATCAGCCTTTGTAGAATGAAGTGCATTCACTTCGTTACCACACGTGTTAGTTCGTAGGAGACACTGCAGTTCAATGAGTCAGCACAGGCCAGGTGCAAATTCCTGTGACGCATGGGGTGCTGGGGTCTCCCTCCTGGACCAAGTAGGCAGCCTGTTGGCCTCAAGCCCGAGTGTTCACTGTCCAAGACGTGAGAAGCTGCATTAATGTAAACGAGATTTCTGACCATCACTGCAAGGAAGGTTGCAATGCTGCCTTCATGGAGCTGCTCCGGGACCTAGTTTTAACCCAGACCCCTTGGGCATGGGGTAAGAGTATCACTACGTGGACACAGAGTGGATGTGACAGCAGCAGGAGGGCAAAGCTGCTTTTCCTGTAGTGCAACCATCCCAGCTTGTAATCCTGTGCCCAGGCCCCATGGTGGTACCACAGCGTGCTGTATCTCCCCTTGCTGCTGCTCCTCTGCTCTGCAGCGATGGCTGAAGCCACCATCCCTTGAAGATGGGTGGGCATTGGGCTTCAGTGTAAAGGCATGCTCAGGCCAGGCTGATTCAGAACAAGACTGAGTTTTTTCAGGCATATACATGGCTGCAAATCCCCAGAGAGCATTAAACCCTGACACCATCAGCCCATACCTATCATGCTCCTAAAATGCACCTTGCTCCCCTTGAGGTGCATGCAGGAGCAGGCAGCAGCCTGGCACAGGCAGTGGGATGGGGAGACATGAGCTACTCCTACACTGGCACAACAGCCAGGCACACCCTTGTGATCTTGTGGAGGGTCTAAGCACCACGCGGCTGTTTCTCTGTGGGCAAGCTGGCCAAGCTGCTCGTGTTTGACTGATTTCAGCTGTGGGATGCTGTGGGACAGGTGTGGGGTGGCATGAAGGAGCCCATGAGTAGGACACAGAAGGCAGCACTGGAGATGTGCTGTAAGGCTGAGTGTGGGTGCCAAGGACAGAGCTCTTGGCTTGGTGAATAACTGACTCCTTGGCACGGAGGCATCTTAGGGAAAAGGAATAAAATGTGGTTTGGATTGCCCTAAACCAAATTAACAAGACAACTAATATTTTTCAGTAAAACAGACAGCTAAACCTGAAGAAAGCAATCCTATAACTTGAGCAGGCAGCATCACTATCTGCCCCTGACACTTTCAGCTTCATCATGGAGCTCATTGTCCATCTGCTCTGAAAGCTTTGCTCTCCCTGACGTGTTCCTGGTGTCCTTGAGAGCCAGATGGATAGGCCACTGGGGAGACTTCCTGCAGGGTGGGAGAGTAAATGACCAGTAGTGTTAGGTTGGACAAACCACGGTATGTGGGGGCTGAGCTGTGGGAGACACATGATGCAGAGCAGGGAACGGGCGTTTCTTGATTTTGCCACCGCAGGCAAGCACTCTGATGCCAGTGACTGCCTCTTGCAGGTGGTTCAGATTTTGGCAGCTCCTCAGGAGAAACACGTAGCTCTTTGCATGTAGTGAGGATCCAGGGGCTGATGAAAAGACACAGGACCTGGGGGTTTGTTCTTCTGAAAGCAGCTGGTGCTTGAGGCTGGGCAGGCAATGGCATTCCTCCAACATTAATGGACTCAGGGAAGTCTCCCTGAAGCCATCTCCCAGGCTGCTGGCGGCTCTTTCACACTTGCTGATCAATGCCCTGACACCAGAGTCATTGCTAGACAGCTTGGGTGGCAGGGGGAAGCATCTACTGAACCATTTCTGTTTGCAAAGTGCCTCATTCATTTGTCCTAGCTTCATTCGTAAAGCAACACTTGGGCTACAGAACATCTTGGCAGCACAGGCAGAGACACAGGGTGAGCACCCGCAGGTGGGCACCCGGGCAGCAAGAGCGGGCAAAGTGCCAACAGACATGCCGAGGGAGACCAAAATGCCACTCTAATCCCGCCAATCTTTCCTCTCCCTCTCCTTATTTGTCTATGAAGGGTATTTTCAAACCCTTCAAGATGGCCTCAAGTGGTTTCCAAGGCAACATGCTAAAGTCATCACTGCCATGGAAACCCTCTCTTTGGCATAATATAAACATTTCCCTTGAAGGAGGGTGGATGAGTGGGCAATGTGCTATTTTCTAGCACTCCCTGGCTGCAACAGGACAATCTCCAGGAGATGGAAGGGACCTGGGAAGGATAAAATTAGCTCACCACGCCAGCCAGTGATGGAAAGAGGCAACTGCCAGCATCTCAGCACAAAACCTGGGCTTGTTTGTGTCAGGGGGGTCCGAATGAGAAAGATTTACTCTGTAGGGAGAAAAAGGAAAAAAAAAGAAGGGGGAGAAGTAAGGTTGAAAACAGTTACTTTTTCTTGTTTTCCAAAGTTTCCCCTGTTGTCCCAACCCCCTGTCCCCACTGGTCAGCACAGACAGAATGTGGGTTCTGGAGCACCCTCCGTGCTGGGCCAAAGACAGCTGAGCATGAGCCAGACTCTGCTGGGAGCATGTGCATGGCCAAGGTGCTTCATTTTGCTTTTAATTGCCTCCTTTCTGTCTCATCAGCTCACCAACCTCCATTTCAGCCTGAGGAGAGGTGCCTGCCTGCAGCCTTGAGTGTCGGCGGTGGAGCAGGAACCCCTGAAACACTGTCTGTGCTGTGGCATCCCCCAAACCAGGGCTGCCTGCAATGGAGGTGGCTGTGCCGTGGGTCCCAGGGCATTGACCCCTCCAGCCCCCAGCCCACCTGGGCTCCTCCAGCTGCACAGTGCCCAGCACCAGGGCACTTGTCCAAAATGGGGCTGCCGGCATGCCTGGTGCCCCACATAGCAGAGATGTCCCAGCAGCCCCCAGCCCCCAGCACACATCTGTCCTTGGTGCCACCACACTACACTGGCTCTTGTCAGCCACTGGCCAGGGGGGATTTCCAAGCTGCCGTGAGAGTTCTCGACGCAGCAGAGCTGGTGTTTTCCCCGAAGGAGACGGCTGCATTCATCACTGAGGCCAAGCAGGCGGAGGGACCTGGGCATCCGCAGAGCCCGTCTGTGCCCTGGCTGGGACGGAGGCGTAAACACTGCCTGTGCCCGAGCAGATGGATGGCTCCTCCCTCACCCACGCTCCAGGCAGATACCAAAGGGCTTTCCTAACAAATAAAACCCCCACCGAACGCAGGCACGTTCCCAGGCCTGGATCAGCACTTCTCACTTTGCTGTAAGAAGGGGATGCTCTCGCCTCGCTGGACTGCCTTGGCTATTTTTAAATCACTGCAGCAACCCGAGGATGGGGAGACACTGCATGCCTCTGGCTAGGGGTGAAGTTCCCCCCCTCTGTGCTCTCACCTGTTGGTCTCTCATCTCTGCCCTTTGGCAGGGTCTGGGGATGAACACCGGGTCCTGGTGGGTGCAGCCCCCACCAGCTGACTGGGAGGAGGACAGGGGCTCACCCTGTGAATCACCCGGCACCACCACAGAAAGTCTCCCAGCAGGGCAGAGAGCCATCCAAAAGCCTCTTTGCCCTCACTGCCCCAGGAGGTGCTGGGAGGGTTTTGGAAGGCCAGCAGGATCAGACCTCAGTACCTGCTTTCCTTTTTCTCCCTTTGGAAAAAAAAAAAGAATGCAAAACCCAGAGCAAACAATTAAAATGTTCCAGCTGCTGGCTCAGAGCAGCGATCCCAGATAAAACCCCAAGGATCTGCTGGCTAAATATAGCCTGAGCCCCATAAATTAAACAAAAGCTTTTCACTGGGCTCTCAGAAAGCCGATTCCAGCAGCAGTTTTATCTATGTAAGGTATAACTCTGGCAGTATTTGTTATTATTAGTAGTACCTCCCCCATGTCAGCGACCTCCCCAACACTGTTGTTTAGGAACATGAATTTTGCAGAGCCAGACTTCTCCCTCCCAGCAGCTCCACTGCTGCGGTGGGATCACACCTTGATCTGCTTTTCTGCCTTTTTATAAGAATGTATATACCCAGCTTTTTTTCCTTTGCGCAACTTCTGATTATTCAATACTTGCCCATTTCAGAAGCCACATGTATTGTGGGGCTGCCCTCATTTAAGGCCTGTCTCAGGCATCTGCTTATTTCTTATCCCTATCAGCTGTCCTATGATCTGTGAACCCTTAAATAAAGTATGGCCTGAAATGCAAAGGTGTTGGAAAGCTCTTGCAGATACCATGTAAACCAACACACTTGTCTCATCGCCTTTTTCTCACCAAGATTATTAACAATATGATGTTATATATATTGTATTATATATTATTATATATTATATTTTTTATATATAGTATATATATATTCTATATGTAATATAGAATATTATATAGCAAATGACTTATGGCTTTCTGGGATTTTTCTCCCCCAACCCTTTAAAGAAGTTTCAGCATCCTGCTGCCTTGAGCACACGTAGCCAGCTTGTGAGCAGGAGCGATGCTGCTCGTGTTGCTGAGGAGTTCTCACCACTTCTCTCCAACGCTTCTTCCCAGTGTGCTGTGCTCGATGTGAGGAGTGCATCCAGTGTCTGGTTTACCATCCCAGATATTTAGGCTTTGTTGTTTTTTCTATGGAATTTTGCAAAGGATTTCACTTCTCACACCCAGAGCTTCTCCATTCCAAAGCTGAGGGCTGGCTCAGCTGATGTGTAGCCCCACTGAAATCCCAGCCCATTCCTCTGTCCCAGTGCTGGGCTTTGATTTTGTTTCTACATTTGCTGGTAGGCCTATGGCTGAGTAATCCAGCCCATGCCTCAGAAAGGTGTGAGAAGGGTTAGCAGCCCAAAAAAATCCAAGTTGACTTTTCCAAGTGAAAGCATCATCTCCTTGATGAGTTTTGTCAGCTCTGCGTTTCTCCCAGCAGTTCTGCAGCACAACCAGCTCTGCTGAAACCACCTGGCAAAGTTTCTTCTTGCTGAGTTTACCTGTGAGTGAACTCCTACAGGTGCCAGCCTTTCTCCAATGCCACCTGCTTGTCTCTTGTACCCTGTACTGTTGTAGGCACCCACAGCTTTTTTGGTTCCCTGCAACAGTTTTTAGGCAGATAGCCCTTTCCTGGGCAGAGCACAAAGAAGAGGAGGCCAGAGCTGCCTCCCCTGGCTCCTCCTCAGAGACAGGAGGCAGCCCAGGGACTCTGCATCCACACCCTTTCCATCCCACAGGAGCATTCCAAAGCAAGAAGAGGAATGAGGTTCCCCCTCCCACCATCTCCTTGGGTTTTGTACCTCTGTTTGTAAACATGCCTCTACCTGCCTCCTCAACAGGGCACAAAAAAACCCCAACAGGCTATTTTAGGTGAACTCAACCCAAAAAAAAAAAGGTCCAAGAAGACAACTCCAAGGCTGTCATGGCTATATTTAGTTGGAACTTTTCTGTCCAGGATTCAGACTCTATTTGGAAACTCTGTACCTTGGCGTGCAGCCAAGCATCTCGGTTTTATACAGTAATCCCTCGGCACATGGCAAATGTTTCTCATCTCCTGGTGGCTGCGGCACTGGCCCCAACAGCCCTGCATCAGAGGGTTTTGAGCTGAAACCGAGACAAGCTGGCTGGCTGTGGTTGTGGATTCACATCTTAGATCCAGAAGGTCTTTTAATAGAAACATCTTCATGATGTACCTTTAAAAAAACAACAGCCAACCCCCATGAGTGTCAGAGCTGCCCCTTGCCCTGGCCTCCAGTGCCTGGTGGGCATTTTTGGGCTGCAGACCTTGGGGCATCTCTACCAGCCACTGGCCTGGGGTGATTCATTGGGGCAGGGTGATGGGGAGGACGATGTGTGGCACCCTGAGCCATGACCAGCCTCCCTGGCTGGTTCAGCTGTCAAGGTGGGAAACAGCTTCTGGCTTATTTTGCCCCTCTCTCCACTGAAAATGTCATGAAAATTCCTGATTCACATGCCAGGAGTTCTGGGGTTTGCCCAGAACATGGTGTAGTTCCCAGTACTGTGATAGTGTTTTGGTGACAATTTTGTCCTGAGAGTCAGTAGGTGTCTGGGTGGTGCTCGGGAAAGCAGCATCCTCACATGCCCTGGTCCTCTCCTCTCTTCTCTGTTTTCCCCTCCTCTCCTCTCTTCTCCTCTCTTCTCTTTTCTATGAAACAAGGCTTGTGACACCATCTCTCATGATAACACAGAAAGTAACTGAAAGTAAAACCACAGATTCCCAAGTGCCACGCACATTTCCCTGCTCCATGGCAGCCGTGAGATAGAGGGAAGCAGGAGCCAGCTGAGAAAAGGTGATCAAACAGCTATTTATACAGCCCTTCTAAATATTTTAGACTCGTGACATGCATGGTGATGTATAACAAAAATATCTGCTTCAAAACCTTCCAAGTTAAATCCCACATCCTTATTTTAATTTAGGAGTTCAAGGGATTTAAGGAAGTATATACTTAAAACAATTCTTATTGCTCACAGCAAGGAGTGTTCCAGCAAACCCTTAGGGACAGTGGTTTTGGGGAGAGACCTACAACCCAGCATCACAACCCTGGGGAAGAGGAGCCACAGTGGGAACATGATCTGGACCAACTCCAGCAATAACTCAAAGAGCATCTGGAGGGATGCATAGGACAAGCACCTTTGAGGCCGTTTGATTCAGGGATCCCTGTCCCTACTAGCAGCCCTGTGAAGCCTGCCATGGGGAGACTTGTTGTCCCCTGCAGACTGGTGCTTCAGACTGCTCAGCCTAATAGAGTTTCTAATGAGATTAATCCTGCTTACTTGATATCAAAGCACCTGAAGGACCATCCTGAGCTCTGCCCCAGGACCAGGATCTGGGGACAGCAGAATCCCCAGCCCCGAGATGGGTGTGGGCAGGAGCAGAGGGGTGCCTTGAGGGTGCTGATGTCTTGGACCACCCCAGTCTCACTGCTCCTCACCTTTCTCATGTTGTTAGCATCACTGCAACATGCTGAGGATGGAGGCCTGCTGAGCGCAGCCGGGAGCAGAAAAGATGGCAGTAAATGAAGATCTGCCAGCTCCTTCTAATCCCATGCAGCAGCAGACCCCACCATGCTTCCCCCGTGGCTCCACAGCCCCCAGGGCAGGGCTCTACCATCACAGTTCAGCTCATGCCAGCATGCTGTGCTGGGACTGTGCGCTCCCATTCTCCAGCTTGAGGCACCCGTCTGCTTCCCCTCCCTTAGGGGCGGCAGCATGTGGGGTCCCCCCACAGGCACCAGGGTGTTGGTTCTCCTCTCTGCCCAGCAATGTTTCCCCCAGCTCTGGTGGAAGAAGAAGCCTGGGAATGGGTGACAGAGCCCCTTCCTGCAACGCCCAAACATCATCTGGATCTGAGCCAAACTTTGCAGAGTAGTTTAAACACCTGCTAGCGTGTTCCCTACAGCTTTGTGATTCATCAACAGCCACTCAGTTCAGCTCTACCCTTTCATCTCCCACAATGTGGCATTTCCCTAAATTACATGCGCTTTTTCTGCCACTATTGCACACCTACAGGTCCAGAGCTTCCCTCCCAGACACTTTCTATACAATGCCATCCTGCTTTAGGAGTGTGGGCTGCCTCCATGCCACATTCTGCCTTTGGGTGAGACACAGGTTTGTCACAGAAGGTTTGATCACCACAGTCTCCCCACAGTCCCTCTTCCTGGAGGACAAGAGGTCTCCACACCATGGTTATAGCCCCATGCAGCCACCTGTGTCCCTTGTGGTGCAGTGGTGCAGGACAAGAAGGATGGAGATTCAGATAAAGGTCCAGAGGCTCATCATAGATGAAAGGCTGGTGGCAAACCTGGTCAGGCCACCCAGGCCTGTGGTTAAGGACACAGGATCTGTCTGCACACTCCCAGTGTGATGGGACGTCTGTGGAAACCAGCTCCAGGGTGTTTGCAGGCTGTGCAGGATCTGTACATTCCAGGAGGTGGAATGAGTTTCCCAGGAGCTCTGCTGTGCAGAAATAATTTTTGCTGTAATTCTGTTTTTTCCTCAGCCTCAGACTGGGAAGTTTAAGCTCACAGTGTCAAATGCTGCCCCAGTGTGTTTATTAGTGCTGGTTGTAAAACCTTGGCAATAGTATTCATCATCAGATCTGCAGAAATCCTGCCGGATCTGCTGGCTTCCAACCAGATGGGTCTTATTAAGAGATGTCACACCACTAACAACATTTGACAGCTCTTTGACTCCCTTCGCTGCTCTACTCCGTGCACTCCAAGCAAGGCAACAGCCTGTTGAGAGCCAAGAGGAGGAAGGAGACCACTGTTCTTTCTCCTGCCCTAAGGACATGGAGCTGGTGCTCTGCTTCAGCATGGGATCCTGCATCCCAGATTTGCTTTGTGCTCCTTACCTGCCATCCTCCTCCCACCTCCCTTTTCCTGCTGGAGGCACCCAATCTCCACCTGGAGGCTGCAGGTGATATATTGATATCTCTGTATAAGACAGTTTTTCCATAGATTTTGTTGAATGTGTGATTGTTTTCATCATGATATTTACTCAAGTTAAAACAACCCCTGGGAGCACAAATATGGCAGTCTAGAACACACCTTTCTACATGTTTTAACAACACAGTATCACAACATCAGCAGATGCAGGCAGAGCACTCCCTGCCTGACTGTGCTGATGCATCCCTCGTGTCTTTGGTCTGCGTTTACACTGCCAAGATGTAATTTCGAGGGGTAACAAGGTGTGATGTTGCACCCTGCATTTCAGGTGTGCAGCCATCCCTGGTGCTCTCTGCTGACAGCTTCTGATGCTATGAAGCTGTCCCTTTCTGAGTCGTTGTATTGTAACTGTGGTCATCATCTTCTACACTCAGGGTCTCTCAAGGGGAAACATGACAGAGCTGATGTTTAGCAGAGCACCTATGGGTGCTCTGATTTGGCTCATAGGACTGCTACTGGTCACCCAGTTCCCTCTCATGTGGGTTCCTCCAGCCCCATGCTGAGCACCCAGGCTCAGAAGGAGCCTGTGCACCACTGGCTCCCTGTGGTCTGGTCACCATCTCAGCATGGGGTCCTCCTCCATCCTCAGGGAGAACACCACTTCACCCAAATCCCTGACTCACTCACACCATCTTTCTTCTACATCAGACTGGCTCCGTGCAGGATCAGGGCTAGGGCAAGAGCTGTGCAGCTCTGGAGAGCTGCAGCTGGCACCATTGCACGTATTCCCTCTGACTGCATCACTGCAGTCCTCCTTTGCTTCCTGTCAGTGCTCCCCCAGGTAAAGCACCAGCCCCATAGATTCCAAAATCAGAACTATTTCACTCTCCAGACTGTCATCCTGACTAAAAATCATGCTTCAGGGGAGAGCTAGATAGTTTGGTCTCCAGGCACAGGAGGCAGGGATGGAGTGAGCTGGCAGACAGCAGCAGAGATGCTGCTGTTTTCCCTCTGACATGCAGCAGCTCCAGGCAAGAGAAAAGCCTGCTGGGGTAGCACCAAGTTCTTGGGGAGGACACATGGTAATGAAAGCAGCAGGCTGTCCTGCCTGTGGCTAGGGAGACTAGGAGCAGGAGCCCTAGTGTGACCCCCCCAGGGCACCCCACATCACCATGACCAACAGATGGAAAAGGGCCAGTTCAGCTGTGCTGGTGTCTCTGAGCTCTGCAGATGAGTCCTTCCCAGGGGACATCCCATCCCTGATGCGTTTTCTAATTTCCAGCCTAATCTGCCACACTTCAGGCTCACCACAACTTAATATAATGCTGGCAACCACCCGACCACCCGTGGGCAGGAGCAGGAGAGCTCGTCCTCCCTGCCCATCTGTGGGGCACCACTGCTGAGCAGAAAGCTGTAAATAAAGAACGTTGGCCTGGAAATTTCTCAAGTGTTTTTTGGTTGCTTGATTGGTTCTTTTACTTTCTGAAATTTACCATCTTTCCTTTGGTCACTGAGAAATAGCTGGGGAGGAGAGGTGAAGGGAGGGCAAACAACTTGCTGAGCACCCTGTTTGTCTTTGAAGTAAGAGCTGGGGCTGGGGGCAGCCTGGCTTGTTTTAATCGTATCTCAGTTGTGGTGCTCATTACTCAGAGCCCTAATGGGCTCTGCAGTTCCCACTTGTAATCACACGTTCAGTAAAATAATCAAGTTACAACGGCTAGGGATTCCTTCTTCCCTACAGAGGCATAGGAGGTGGCTCTACAACTAAGTTAGCAGCAAACCTCAGTGTTGCCTTGATTCAACATTTCAAGAGCAAATTAACCAGACTTAAAGCAAGAATAGAGCTGATAAAAATGCCACAAATCTGCCCGGAAGATGAAAAGATGTTTTTAACCTCTCCTTTGCTTGTCACACTGAGAAAGACATCCTTTTCCCTTTGGGTGGCCCCAAAATAAGGCTTGCCCTGATTTTGTGCCTGTGCCTGAACCTCTGGGAGCAACAGGGTCTATACATCAGTGACAAACTTGGAGGGCGGTGGCTTTGCAGTGCATCCATCTCCTTGGGAGCCCTGGTGTTTCAGTCCCATAGGTGCTGGGCAGAGCGGGCAGAGAAGGCATTTCAGCCCCCAGAGCTGTGGGGACCTGCACTTTTTGCCTATGGCTTTGCCTGCCTCTTGTCTGCTCGTCCCCACTGGGGTTTGGGCCCTGCCAAGGGGAAAGCAGTGAAAAAGAAGAAATTACTGAGCATCAGAAAAAGGAATCATTTAAGAAGGACAACTTCTGCCAGGCAAAATGTGATGGCTTTTTTGGATGGGGATAGAAAACAGGGCTGCAGCAGTAATTAATCCATCTTTCAGCACATCACTTGCATTAATCTGGAGAGCAAGGCTAGACCAGACCTGGCCTAGAGGCACAGGGCTTGGCAGGAGCACTTCTCCAAGGAGGCACAGGCAGCCATGGCTGTAGGGTCTCTGGTGGGTGGTGGATCCAGTGTCTTTCCCACTAAGAAAGTCAATCCAGAGGGTGAATCAGCTGCCCACAGCCCTTTGAAGGAGGTGGGAATGTGCTCAGACACAGCATGCAGAGCTGCAAGATACAGACATCGTCACCAGGGCTTGTGCCTAATCATAAGCATTTTGTCTCTCTACCATTTTAATTTACTAATTAAATGCAGTATGGGGGAGTACAGCATCCTGCCTGGGCCTTTGGCTTCTCATGGTTGAGCTGGATTCCCTGCCTGACAAAAAAATACTCATTCAGCAATCATGCAGGGCCGTTTCCAAGAACTGGCAAAAGCTGCATGAGCTGTCATCCTCAGCATCCCAGCCAGGAGCCCCAACCCATCTCTCTGGGGTCCCAGCCAGGAGAGAGGGAGGGAAAGTGGGGCTGGGACTGGAGAGATCCCATGCGTAGATCACGAACATCATATGGGACCAGCACACAGAGTGCACCTATAGCTGTGTATTCTGCTCCTCTCTGCTTGTTTCTCTCAAGAAAGTTCAGACTCATCTGTCAGTCCCCTTCTCCTGCTTTTTGAAGTTGGAGAACTACGTACATGGATGATGTCTCTAATTAATATAAATATAGCGAAACATAAATAATAGACATGCCTGAAATAGCGTCACCCTGAGCAGGCAGGCATACACGTCATGGAAAGAAAATAAAAATGCTTTTTATGTTTTGGCTTTTTTTTTTTTTGTTTGTTTGTTTTTGGTGGTTTGTTCTGTTCCTTAGGCAAGAGCAACCTTTGCCATGGGTAAAACCACAGAAAAGCAGGAGAGACCGAGGTTCAGGAGGGTAAAAAAGCCATAGGGATGTGCGTGGGACGGGACCTGGACAGGGAAGAGGACGGGGACAGGGAACGGCGGGGCCGTGGGCCACTGTGCGGAGCCGGTGGGAGTCCTGCCGCTACGGGGGTGGTGCTAATTCATAATAAATTTGGTTTATTATGGGAACGCGTCTCTCGGTCCTCCCCGCAGGTCGGCTGCTCCCCGCCACGGCGCTTCTCGGCGCTGCCCCGAGCCCGAGGAGGGGCTGAGGCACGGTCGGAGCCGCCGGGCTCTTCCCTCCTCCTCCTCCTCCTCTCCTCCTCCTCCTTCTCCCCGCGGCCGCCCGCCGGTGCTGGCGGAGACGGGCGGAGCGGAGCGGAGCGGAGCGGCACGGCGCGGGCCCGAGCCCGCTCGCATCCCCCCGCTCGGCTCCGCCTCGCCGAGGGAGCGGGGAGCTGCCAGCCGGCCCAGCCAGGCTGGCAACCGGCAGCCCCGGAGACACCGCCGCCGGAGCGACCCGCCCGGCCCCGCCGGCCGCCGCCGATGGCACCGCGCTGCCGCCGCCAAGTAAGGGGACAGCGGCGAGGGGACGCGGGGCTGCGGCAAGCCGGGAAGGGGGGGCGGGTGGGTCACCGGGGAACCGCGATGGAAGCGCCTCTCTCCAGCCGTGGGAAAATGCCCCGACCCACGCGGGACAGCCGCTCGCCCAGCCGCGACCTCCCGCTCCGACCGGGAGCGATTTGGTGGCGTTCGCCGCCCTCCCCGCCCGTCCTGCACGGTGCCTTCGGAGTCCGTGATGCCCCCCGGGCTGGTCCCAGCCCTGTCCCGAGGCCTTTGGGCTGAGTTTGAAGGGTTTGAGAAGCGGGCTCTTGCAGCCAAGGAGCGGGGTAGCGCTGGGGCATAGGAGCTGGCGACCCGGGGTGCCCGGGCAGGGGGCTTGGACCCTGGGAAAAGCTTCCCTAAGGGTCGGGAAGGACAGGGCAGCATCCCCTTGTCCCCCAGGGTGGAGAAGATGGCTGCCACAGAGCTTTTAAGGCAGCCTGGGGAGGCTATGGAATCTTCACTGGTGTCTCAGCATGTGTTGGTTCTCAGCTTTGCTGTAAAACCACGTACCCTTTTAATGGGCAGAGAAGCAACCCGACTAAGTCATTCCCTCACATTACCAGGCAGGAACAACTCTTTAGTTTCTTTCTCATTAAGTAAAAGCCGCTGAGGCTGTTTGCTTTGGAGGACAGGAGGACCAAGGAGGTGTTCAGCACACCTGGCCTGCAGAAAGAGGCTGGCTGCAACTTGTTCTTCAGGTTGTTTCAGGGGGTGAAAGGGGAGAACACATTTCAAAGCTACAGAAAGCAGCGATATCCCATGCAAGGTGCAGTTAACCCACAGGACTTGCTGCTGCGGGATTCCTGTGAGGAGGGAGCCACGGGCTTCCCTCCTCCGATGGAGCCGGGAGCCCAAGGAGGATCCCAGCCCCCAGGCTGCAAGGCCAGCCACTGCCTCCCCATCTGGTGTAGGAAGGGGCTTTTCCATGAGACAATCTGTGGTTTGGCTTGGACCTGCAGGGAAGGTGACGAGGGGATGGGTCTCACTCAAAAGGCGTCCTCGCTTGGATCCGGTCCGCTCCAAACTCAACCAACAGAATTATGCTCTAAAAAGGCAACAATAGCAAATTGGGAAGTTGTTGGTGTCCCCAGGGTGTGACCTGAGCTGTCCTGGCCCTAGTGGGCTGACGGGGGAGGGTGGTGGCGGCCTGGGGTGCGCTCCAGGGATGCTATGCCGGGTCCCTGCTGTTTCAACACTGCTGGGCTGAGTCAAGCTCTCACAGCTCCCAGATGGGAGTCAATAAAGTCCTCAGCTCAAGTGCAGGACCAGAGGGCTGCATAGCCACCCTCCACTTCCCATACCACTGCCCAGCGGTGCGGGAGAGAGCACCCGCCACGGGAGAGCTGGTTACAGTGGCAGCAGGTGTCTCTTAGCCCCAGATTTATTGGTCCTCCAAGCAATGGTGGTTGGGAAGAGGGGAGCATCTCTTAGCAAAATGTTGCTCACTTGCTTAAAAGCTGCCAGGGAAGGGCGTTCTGTGCCTGGGAGTGGGCGTGGAGGCCCAACAAGGTGCTCCTGGCAGATGTGTTCATGCGGGATTTGTGGTTGTGTACCAACAACCATCTCTGTTTGCTGAACTGCTGCTGAAGGCAGGGGAGTGGACAGCCAGCACAACACACCGAAGAGCAGCTACTCCAGTTGGGAAGGAGCACCTCTCCTCCCACAAGAGGTGTTTGGGGTCAGTAGGTATGGGTTCATGGGCAGCTGAGTGCTCTGGGCACCCCTGCCAGCATGTTTTGTTGCTCTGGTGCCACAAGGGTGCTTGGCACCCAAAGCAAAGTTGGTGTAAGGTACCTGGACAGTGTGCCCACCTCTGAATGGGTGGGCAAAGGGCTGAGGGAACATGTAGAAAGCAACGGGCAGAGAGAATGGAAAAAGCAGATCCCGAGTGTCCTCTCAGGCTGGCAAAATGCAGAAAAGTGCATTCTCCTGTCATTGCAGAAAATAGTTTGGGTGTGACTTGGTTGGGGTTTGTTTGCTGCAGTGGGACAGGAGGGATTTACACTCCATCCAATGCCTCAGGGGCCAATGCAAAAATAGACTGGTCTTTCCAAAAGATGGGGTGGGCGGGCTGGAAAATGCCTTACCCACAGGGACCCACCGTGCTTCTGCCCCAGGAGAAGATGTTGTGAGTGTCTGTGGCTTTCAGCAGGCCCAGCCAGCGATGCAGAGAAGAGCCTGCTGTCGGGCTGTGCTGTACCCCACTGCTACAGCTGGGGAGCTAAAGCCTCTGCACATGCAAGTGTGCATATGCACAGCAGGAGCTTTCCCTCCTCACTCCGTCTCCTGAAGCTCAAGGAGGGTTCTTCCTTACCAAGGGGCGTCTGAAGCAAAAATCTCCTGCAGGCAGAGCATGGACTTGCAACCCCATCTGCATACCATTGCAGAGCTGGTTGAAGGCTGGAGGCTCTGTGAGAGTGGCCACTCTTTTGACAGCACACGGAGACTGCTGTCCCACCACCCACAGTTGCTCTGTCCCAGATTGGGCAGTATTGTGTTTTCATTGCTACCTCGGGTCCTGGAGAGGACAGGTTTGCCAGTAGAACAAGCCCTCCCAAACCCATGACGAGCCCCATGGCACCATGCTGTGTGATGGGGGAGCAGCCCAGCGCCCGAGTCTTTGGTCCTTGGCAATGCTGGCTGGTTGCGAACTGGTGGGGAGGCTTATGGGCAGAGGTGGCTGGCTGGAGAAACAGCTCCTCTGCCCTCTCATTGCTGCTCCCAGGAGCTCCCCAGCCCCGGACACTGGGGACAGTTCTTTCTCATGGATACGAAGATACGCCTGCTGCCTATGGCTTGGCCCTACCACCACCTAACCGGGCACTGCTCGCTGGCAGGGACTAGACCATCACCAGCTTCAGCCTGGCATCTCCCTTGTTGACATGAGTGTTTCAGGCCGTACATGGCCAGGCCCTGACTCCCGTCAAGCTACGCCTCTGCCCACACCCAGTGATGCTCGCCGTGGCGCCTCCTTCATCACCCCTGGCCCAGCCCTCAGCTCTGTGCTAGGGCTCTGACACCAGCTAACCCTCAGGAGGGTTTGGGAGGCACTCAGAGCACTCCTGGCTCCTGCATCTCCATCCTCCTCCAGCCACTTTGGCCACCCTGAGTCACACACTGTGCTGCTGGTGCCAGCAGAGCTGCAAAGCCCACGCACATGGCTGGCAGGCACAGAGTGAGGAAGGGGAGCGGGGCTGCATCCCAGTAAGCTCTTTCAAGCAGGGCAATCCAGTGTTGTTTGTAACACTAGTAGGGGAGCTATTTTTAGAGAGAGGGAAATTTGATTTAATAGAACATAATTTGCCACTGACAATTCAGAGGGCAGCCAAACAAGCAGCAGCTGGATTCCTAAGGAGGCTTTTTCCTGCTCTTCCTGAAATCCAAGACCGATGTGCCAGAAGTGGCATTTGTTATTCCAGCAATTGCTAAGGGAAAGCCCCTTGGGATGGCCCAATTAGCTCTGCTTAGCTTTCCTTCTATTGCTTTGTGCTGCCTCATGACCTGATGTTAAAAAAAGTGAAGGATATTTTTGCTGCCATCAGTGGCGGAAGGGCTTGGTGCACCCAAACTCCTTCGGGCAGCTGGAGTGAGCCAGGTTCCCCCCTTTTGCCTTTTCTTCTGCTTGCTGAGCTAGCTCTGGTTCTGCTCAAAACAAACAGCTCATTTGCCAGGCTTAGAGGGTTTCTTACAGACTGAGTTCTTCTGGACCAGCCTCGTAGATACCTCAGGACAAACCCTTCATCCTGGATAGGTGCAAAAAACATCTTCTTGCTTGTCCTTTCCCTGAGATGAAGATAAAAAAACCCAAAAAACAACAATGCCAGTGTGGGAAGATGTTGGGTAGGTTTTTTCTAGCCCTAAAACTGTTGTGTCCAGCCTGTGCATTCTCAGTAGGTGTCATGGGGACAAAAATTTGCCAGGATGAGCTGGGATGGGCATAGGCTGGATGTGGCTGGCAGGGAACTTGTGAGGGTGAGAAGCTGACATTTCCCTCAGGATTGTGTGGTGTTTCCACACAAGTGCCCCAGGATCAGAGCAGTGCAGGTATGTGGCATTGTCCTCCCAGCAGCTGACCCCCTCTGGCTTCCAGCTGCCCTGGGCAGGAGCAGCAGAGGCATCCTGGTGGGAGCCCAAGCCCTTACCAGCTCAGCCCCCACTGTGCTCCCAGCAACCTCGGAGAAACCTTGGAGCCACCGTTGTCTGTAGCTGAGAAGCCCCAGGCCATGGGACTGGATTGCGAGGACCAGAGCTCCAGTGGCTGCACCACCCAGGGCTGTTTTCTGCTAGCAGGGGGAAGGGAGAGCCACTGGGGAGTGGGGCAGGAGCTTTTTGGGGCAGCAGCATCTGGCAAGCTCTCAGAGAGCATCCTCCTGTCAGGGTGAAGTTTCATAATCAGCAAAATTTGCCATGAGGCAAATACCCTCTGCGTGCCATCCAGCCCTGCACACAGCTGTGTTAACTCCAGCAGACCTGTGCTCAGGGCTTGGCAGGCTTCTCTTTGGATGTGCAGTCATTCCTCACAGCTGGGAAACCCCTTGGCAGCCATGCGGGTGACTGCTCAGCCCTGTGCTGCTCACCCAGGGGTCACCTTCCTCCTGGTAGCCTCAAGAAGGGTTTTGCAGCACTTACCTCTTCTGCCCAGAGGAGGCTTTGCCTTTGGGCCTTGCTTTGCAGGGGCTGGAGTTAAAGCCAAAATAACATCAGTAAAAAACCCTGGTTTTCCTGGGCACCAAACAGCAATGCTCCCCTGATCACAGCCCCAAAGCCTTGTGAAGGTGGTCACATCTTGATGAGACTGGGACTTTGCTGTGTGGCTGGGCTGAAGAGGGTCTATCCCAGAGACTGGCTGTTGGGGAACATCCTGAGGATGAGGGGTTAAGTACCTGCTCCTCCTGCATCCTATGTGTGACCATCACTAGGGTTGGTGTGGCCCATGGGTCTCAGTAGCTCCCCAAAGGAGCTCTCTCACCTTAATCAAATGCATTGTCCTGTGAATGAAAAGGTGCTGTGGGCAGCCCAGACAGTCACAGGGAATGTGGATGCTCCCCACGCATTGCTCCAAGTTGTGTGGCCCTTCATAGCTCACCTGTGCTCTGCTTTCTGCAGTCCATCAGCTCAGGCTGGTGGAAACTGGAGACCAACATTTATCAGGGAGATGGCTCTAAAACTGAGATCAAGTTACTGTAATCTGCTCCTTGAAGAACAACCACCTTGAAGGCTGTCTGCCTTTTCCCCCCGTGACCAAGACACTAATAAATTTTGAAGCCTACAAATGGATGGTCTGGAGAGGGCTACTTGGTCAGAGGCCCTCTGACACTTCCTCTGTCGTGCAGGTTTTTCCAGCCCAGGCAGGTTCCTGCTCACCCGATTTTGAACATAGCTTTTCATTTACAATGATTCTTAGTGTCAGAGCCAGCTAAAGGTCACCACTACAATTCAGAGATGGAGGCGTGAGCTGGGAGTTTCCACTTGTTCAGATCCCCTGCCTGTGGGCACTGTGTCTTCTCTAATTAATTGTGTCCTTCCTTCTGCTCCTATTGTGCAGGGTTCCCCTGGGAAACGCTGGGAGTAAATAAGGCAACAAGCTCCTTTCCTTGCCTGTGGCGTTTGCCTTGCCTCTGTTGAGACACATCCTCTGGCCACCAAGAGCTGTGCCCATTGCGGGTGGCACCCTGCCAGCTCCATGGCAGGGAGGCTCCCTTGAGGATGCTAAGCCCCAGGGATGGTGACAGTGAGGTGCTTTGTGTTCCTCCTTGCACTCACCCCTCTTTCTGCCAGCCCCCCACTGTGGATGGTGTGCTCTCCTCTCCATTCCCACGGGGCTCCTGGAGCAGTGTCCCCGCAGCTGCAGTGGGCTGCCTTCCCCAACTGGGAAAGCACCCCTGCACCCCATTTCCAAGCTCATGCACCCCCTGTGCTAGCCCCAGTGACCACCATTGCCATGAGTGGTTCTACCCCTGGGGGCAGTTGGCAGACCACCACTGAACCCCTCCTCTCTTTCTGTCCTCGTTCTAGGGAGGAAGGTGCTGACCACGTTCTCTGAAACTCCG
Organism: Todiramphus chloris collaris; assembly: GCA_025345505.1. Taxonomy (NCBI): domain Eukaryota; kingdom Metazoa; phylum Chordata; class Aves; order Coraciiformes; family Alcedinidae; genus Todiramphus; species Todiramphus chloris. The sequence goes on from JANVCC010000030.1 coordinate 10,480,841, forward strand.
GAGTTTGCTGCCCACAAGCTCAGTGGGATGGTACCAGCAAGACAAGAATCTGCTGCACCCCTCATGGTACTGATGTGACCAAGTGGCCAGCCGGGACTTCCAGCATCGAGCCCGGCACAGTCAGCACAGTGGCTTGTGGCGCCCGCTCTGGGGCTTGCCGCCCAAAGATGAGTGGTGGCGGGTGGATCTCGCTCAGCCCCGCTGAGTTTGCCCAGCTCCAGCAGTACACAGACTGTGAGTACCCTGCGCCTCTGCTTGCATCCCTCCTTGCGACAGGGAGAGGGGTTTTAAAAGTCCTGTTAAGCTGTGTTGGGCTAGTGTCCTACACATCCTTGGTGTCCTCCTGGACATCTAGGTGACTTCTTGGGTTTGGGATGGGGAGGCCGGGAAGGTCCCTAACTCCCGTCATGAACCAGCAAGGCACAGCAGAGGAGTCCCTGTGCCTGCGCAGCAGGGAATATTTAGCTGAGCACAAGCGCCCCTGCTTTGAGGGGTGGGATGCACATGTGAGCACGGCTCCATCCCTCCAAAGGCAGCTGGCTGCCACGCTCATTAGCAAAGTAAAATGCCAACGAGGAAAGAAGACTGGCTTTTCCTAAACACATGGATCTGCTTCGTGGCTCATCTCGGGTTGTCAACCCTCTGCAGTAATTTCACTTAGCAGTTTTGCAGAGCAACCCCCTCCTGCAGCCTCTGCCAAGGAGAGGAAGTTGGTGGCGGTACCATGGGGTCCTGGGGCTGTGAGCAGCTGAGGAGGGAGCCTGGGCAAAGCCCAGGGTTCTGAAACCAGGTTCTTGAGGTCCTGCCTGTTGGAGAGAGTGGGTGTGCCTGTTGTGGCAGGTGATGGAGAAGCAGTGCAGCCTGCAGAGGGACTGAGAGCAGGGCAGGATGGGCAGGGACCAGCAGATGAAGGGAGAAGGGGGGTAAAACCTCAGTGGCATTGCTTTGCAGAGGCGGCATGGCCCCAGGGTGAGCTGGCTCCCGCAGCTGTGTGAGAGACAACTGTGAGGCAAAGGGGACCCCATGAGCCTCCTCGGGGCTGTGCTTGGGGCTACTGCGCATGACAGGGGCAAGATGAACCAGAGTAAGGCTGGCAGTGTGGGGAGGCACAGTCTCCCAGCCCAAACAGCCCAGTGAAAGCTCCCCCCAGGCCCCTGTCATCCCGCCAGGCATCCCAGGCAGGGGCAGTCAGGGCTGTGGGCAGTGGTGTGTGCGCAGCATGGCTGTCTGCGTCTCATCCTGCTGCTCCAGAGAACAGGCTCTGCTTTCTTGAATCACAGACCACCAAACACCATCTGTAGTGCTGAGCTCAGAATACATACGGCATCTTCGTCTCGTTAGTCAGCGTGGTGAGCAAAGCTGCAGTGCTGCATCTGCCTCCTCCCCGGGAGGGTGGGCTGGCACCAGGCCAGGGACCAGGACTCGGGGGTCTTCCCACAGGTCCTCCACAGCCTTGGCACCAGGAGCCCCCTCCTCGAGCACACACAGGCCTCTGGTTGTGCTCTGCAGCCCCCAGACCTGCCCCAGGCATCCTGGACAGTAGCAGTCCAGTCCTGACCTCCATCCCTAGTGGGGAGCTGGGGTGAGCAGGATGCAGCACAACTCTCTGCTTGGAGAGAGGATTTCATAGTAATTAACAGGGCTGTGGTGTCCAAGAGCCTTTTAAATGGACATGCCTGGAGATATGTATCTGAAGGTCAGGGTTTATCATTCCCCACCTTGATCTTTTTTTCCATTTTTCCCTTATTTCTCAATTTTGGAAGGACCGATGTTCCTCCAGACACTCCAGCCCTGAGGACATCCAGACAGGGAAAGTCACCGACCATTCACTCTTTGTGTGGAAGTTTGCACGGAGCAATACCATTCTATTTCTCCCACCTGGCACCTCCTGGAGATGCAGATGGGCAACCCAGAGCAGGCTCTGGGATGGTGCAGGCTGCTGAGGGGGTGCCTGCAGGCACCAGCTCTCAACGTGGCAGCAGCCACCCAAAGCCCGTGCAGAGGCAGGGACACCCAGGCTTTGTTCTCAGCATTGCCTTGGAGCAGCTGGGGCTGGGCAGTGGTCCAGGCTTTTCTTGCCCAGTGCCACAGCTTTGCTCTGGGTCAGTTTATTTTCATACAGGTAGGAGGAAGAGGACCCATCCCAGACGGCCAGCTTTACATATGTGGGGAAACAAGGCATGGGTTGTCCCTTCCCAGGCAGTGGAAGGAACCAGAAATTGTGTATCTAGGAGATAAACTCATCTCCACCACCCTACTGGTGGTCTAATGACAAAGGGGGCTCACCAGTGCCATGCTCAGTGCAATGCCTTTGTCTCCCCAGACTCCACCAAGAAGCTCAAAGATGTCCTGGAGGAGTTCCATGGGGACGGTGTCCTCTCAAAGTACAACCCTGAACAGGTATGGCTCTGCCCCCTCCAGCCTTCGCCCATGCTGCTGGCATCTCCTGGCCTCCCGCCAGCTCCCCCAGCCCAGCTCACACAGCTAAAAGCAGCCAGGAGAAGGCAGGTCTGTCTGTCCACCTGCTGCCTCTCCCTGTGGCCATGCTCCTAGGACTGGGAAAGATGCTCCCACAGATGGGGAGCATCTCTCCCGACCCCCAGCTGCATCCCTTCCCAGCCATCCTGAGGACCAGGCTTGCCACATGGCCTTCCCACCCCATTCCACCAGTTCTGCCTAGATCCCACCGCTGTCCCATGCTGGCTGCAGGCTGCCTTGCTGAGAGCATTTTGGCACATCTTCTTGCCAGGCAGAAGGTGGGAGGGATTTACTCTCTCTTCCCCCAAAAGCTAAAGATTTTGCTGTTGCCAGTGCAGGGAGAGGGGAAGGCCCTGTGCCTTCTCATTCTCACCTGGGGAAAGCTGGGTTATTTTCCCTTAGCCGTGCTTTCAGAGGGACCTATTAGTGTGCCAGCAGGAGAGAGCCTTTCATAGGGGCCATAATCACTAGAAACAAGGCAAAACGAGAAAAATCAGTAGGCTGAATGCAGCAAGGAGGGGCAGCAAAATTACACTGCTATTCAAGCACATCATGGGACCCTTGCTCCAGCTGAGGCCACAAAAGTCATTGGGAAGGCAATGTCCCGATGCAATGGGGATGCCCAGTGGGGAAGGAGGTAGGTGAGAAGACCTCAGGAGCATGATAGTCCCCAGGGACTGGGCATTGGCTGGTTGGTCCTGCTGCTCCATGCCTGCCCTGGGGGAAGCAGAAGGCTTTCAGCTCACAGCTCATTTCAACCTTCTGCCTCCAACAACCCCAAGCCTCCTTTAGCCATGCCAGAAGGTCTGTATTTAGTTCCTCAGTCATTTGCCAAGTGTTGAGCACCAGGCTCCTTCAGAGCCTCCTGCTCCTCCAGTGAGCTGCCCACCATGCAGGGGTCTGCAGACCCAGCTCCTACCCTGACTGCTGTGGCTGTTATCCCTATTCCAAACGCCGCTTGCCTGGCTCTGCTGCGTGGGCTTCCATCAGCCAGCTGGCACTAGGGATTTCTGGCCCCGCTACCTCTGAGTTGCCTTAGGTTATATTCCACCACTGGGATTTGGGAAGCTGGCAGTTTTGGGGAGAACTCTGTAAATCATGTGCCCAGTGAGAAGGAACCAGGGCTTGGGACCCTCCCCCCACCAACAGCTCTGCACCCCCATGGCATGCCCAGAGCACCTCCATCATCCTCCTCTGTCCCCTCCCCAGCCCATTGATTATGATGGCTTTCGCCTCTTCATGAAGACCTACCTGGAGGCAGACGTCCCCGAGGAGCTTTGCCAACACCTTTTCACCTCCTTCAAGCGTAAGATATGCCAAGCCTCCCCCGAGACCCAGCACCAGAGCCCCGGTGTCTCACAGCTCAACACCCTCGGTGAGCCGACCCTGTCCCTGCCAGCCAGGCAGGCACACTGTGGCATGGCAGCATGTTGGGCTTACTCCTGTGTTGCACCACAGGGATCAAGGTTGCGGAGTGACACCTGCAGCAGGTGGCACTGGGGCCAGCACACAACCCAGATCTGTCCCATCCAGCAGATGGGCTTGCAGGGACTCTGCATTGCTCTGAGGAGGAAAGAGCTTTCCCTGGGTTGGGGGAATCCATGGGCCATCATTGCACTGATTCCTCCCTTTCCTCTGCACATTCAGAGCCCAAGTCACTTGATATGATCAAGACCTGGCTGCCTCCTCCAGCCCCTGCCCAGGTGGCTTCACAGCACATGAAGACACCTGCTGAAAGGATTATAAACTGCAAAAGAAAAGGGAGAAGCTTCCCCAGGTGCTTGGCTGCCACACTGGGGCATGTTGGTGAGGGGACCATGTCTGCCCTGCATGGTCCCAAGTACCATGGCAGTCAGCATCTAGGGACAGGAGTTCTTCTGGGAGTCACTGGGCCAGGCAGGAGGGTGACGGGCTGCCCACAGTGCCCCTTGGAGAGCCCTGGGTCCAGGATGCAAGTCTGCTTTGGGGCTAGCAAAGAGGATCCCTAGGCGAGCAGCCAGCACCCAGGCAGGGTTCCGGGAGGAAGAGGATTGCCAGGCACAGATACCCTGGTGTCGTGCTACCCATGGGCAATTGTCTGCTTTGCAGGGATCAACGGGAAAATGCTCCTAAGTGCCCTGGGACGACACACTCCTGAGCCGAAAAGCTGCCACAGCAATGCAGCTGAGCCACAACCAGCATCCCTCACCCCAGCATCCATCCCCAACGCCTCCCCAAGCTGGTCCAGGTCATCCTCACAGAAGTCCACCACTGCCACCCCTTCTGCTCACAAGTCCTCGGGCTCTTTGAAGAACTCCTCCGGGTCCTTGCTCAGCCCTCAGTTGTCAGGTGAGCTCCATGGGGGACACAGGCAATGACAAGCCCTCTCCAGTTTCCCAAGCTGTGGAGCTGCACCTTGCCCTGATGATGCAGCTAGTCAGGTCTCCCATGCAGCAGTGACCTTCCAAACTCAGTGAGTTCCTGGTGTTTTGACACCTTTGCTTTGCAAACTTAAGCCACGGATCCCATCCTGCAGAGCCTCCACCGGTCAATGTCATAATTACCTGGCTGCAGCTCCTAGTGAGAGGGGATCAGAGCAGTAAGTCACAGCTGCCTCCAGCCCAGCTTCTGCCAGCCACTGACGAGGGGAGCAGTAGGAAGGGCACCTCTGCCAGGAGAAGCCATCTCCCAAAGGCTGCTGTCAGCACAGGCAGCCGTGAGCGTGGGTTGTCCCAGCACCCCAGCAAGCCACCCCTGCCACCAGCCAAGTTTCCTGCTCATCGTGGCTGGATGCTTCTTGCCGACGGCACACATCCCCATCGGCTCCCCCTCCTCATCATGCCCATGCCTGCAGTGCTGGAGGTGTGGGGGTCTGTGCCCTGGGGACCGAGTGGCAGTGCCCAGCCCTGCTCCTGCAGTGGCATCCAGCACCATGTCCCCTTCACGTGCCCAGCCTTGTTTCTGTGATAACACCTACCCCAGTGTCCCCTTTGTGTGTCCAGCCCTACTCCTGCTCCTGCGCCCAGACTGGCATCTTTCTTACCTTGTCCATGCTGCGCCAAACAGTTCTCTGACAGCCCCATGTCCTGGCTGGGGATGGCTTCTTGTCCCCCTGTGCATGACCTTCGTCACCCCCTTCCTGCCTGCAGGCACGAGGAGCGTGGAGAAGAGGTTACCCTTCAGCCTGCGGAAGAGCCACAGCTCTGTGAAAGCCATGCCCCCGCCGCCCCCCACCCCCCTGACCCAGGTGGTCCATCTGAAGGACATTGTCTGCTACCTGTCCCTTCTGGAGAGGGGACGGGCAGAGGACAAGCTGGAGTGTAAGTGGGATGCTGGTCGTGATGTGTGGAAAGGAGACCAGTGGATGGAGGCATCGCTGCAGGGGTTCACCCTGGCAGGAGTGCAGGGCCAGATGCTCCTGCTCACTTTCTAATGCTGAAATGTCAAAACCATTTGGCAAACCCGCTAATTGTTTCCCCTCTGGTCCTGCCTGCCAGCACCCGTGTCTGGCAGAGGGGCAGCTGGGGGGCGGTGGCTTCGCTCTGATACCCCGTAACCTGGTAAGGGCTCAGGTGGCATCTCGCCCAAGATGAGCTGGTGCTGTGCTGCTCCCACCCCACAGCTCTGGCAGCCCCAGCACCGAGCACCGGCTGCACAGTGCCCCTGTGCTCTAACCAGCAGCTGGCTTCTCTTCTCCCTGCAGTTATGTTTCGCCTCTACGATACTGATGGAAATGGCCTCCTGGACAGCTCGGTAAGCCTTCCCTCAGGAGAGCTCGACAGGCTGGAGACACGCAAGGCCCTACCAGGGTGCCTGCTCTCCCAGCGAGGCACTTTGAGCTAGACAGGGATATGGGAAGGGAGAAGGAAGGTAGCAGCATTTGCTGCAGAGCTGGACTGTGAGGCTGGGGGATGCGCTCCATCTCTGCAGCATCCAGCAGCAGCTAGAAAAAAATTCCACCCACCAATAATTGTAACTCTACAACAGGTCACTGTTTCAGGAAAGGAAAAACAGTGAACAACACCCTCTCCTCCACCCTGGTGTTTTATCTCTGTCCTTTGAGTATGTCCCTTGAAACCCATTGCAAATAAAAATCTGTTTTATCATGGCAGTTTTTCTGAGTGAAAACCCACTGCTGATATTCTGGCAGATTTTCAGAAGAGAAAGCAGCACCTAGCACCCAACAAGAAGTGAGGTGTCACTGGCCCCCAGGGCAGCCTTGGGTGTACTGGGACATAGACCTGCCGTGTCCCTCACTGGGGGGTGTGAGGCTGGGCATGCTGCTTGTGCCCAAAGCCATCCCTAAGCGCCAGGTGCCATCATCTTTCTGTGCTCAGGAGCTGGATCGTATCATCAACCAGATGGTGCATGTGGCGGAGTACCTGGAGTGGGACTCCACTGAGCTGAAGCCTGTGAGTGCCAGGGCTGGGGACACCTGGGGGGCCGTGGGGGCTCCTGTCTGACAGCCGAGGTTCAGAGGAGGCATTCCCAGGTAATCACTTTTCCTTCCTCCAGATCTTGAAGGCAATGATGGAGGAGATCGACTACGACCATGATGGGACTGTGACACTGGAGGAGTGGATCCGGGGTGGCATGACCACCATCCCCTTGCTGGTCCTCCTGGGCATGGAGACGGTGAGTGCCTGCGCAGGGACCTGCTTTGGCCGCAGCCAGCTGCCCCGTCCGCTTCTAGAGGAAAGCCCGGGGCTGGGTGCAGGGAGGAAGGTGGCGATGAGGGCGTGCAGGGACCACGGGAGGGCACCCTACCCCCGGCGATGTGCCGCGCACCCCTCGGCACCGCCCAGCCCGCACCGCACCCGCACCCGCACCCGCACCCGCCTCCCCGCCGCAGCGGACACCCCTGCCCTCCCTCTGCTAACCCAGCTTCCTCCCTGAACTCTTCACAAGCTCAGGTTTGAGCTGCGGTCGTAACCCCCCTGGCAAGCTGGGGCTCGCTCCTTGGGATCGTAGTGCACTGCAGTTTGATGAGTATTTAATCAAAAAATAAGGAGCTAAAATGTCAGGTCCTCTCCTGGGGTGAGCTTCAAAGAGCATAGGTGGGGTGGTTTGTGACCCCTCCTTATTCCCTGTGTTGTTTTTTCATCTTTTGGGATTTCATTTCATCAGGGTGCATCCCTGGACATAGGGTGGTATTTTGCAAGGAAAAATCTGTGGTTTTGCTCTCCAGCACCTGCTTCCCACAGAGAGGCAGGGGGAGCTGGATTTCTGTCAGGAAGATTCAAGAAAATGGGAAATTTTAAATGGCTTCTGCAAAGCACTCATGTCTGGACCCAGATGTAAAAGGCTTGTTTGGTCACCCTGTGGCAGTGGTGCCTGGCTCTAGATGTGGAGTAACCTTCCCATCGGCCACCAGCAGAGCATCCCTGCAGCCAGGCTGTGCTGAGGGCCCATGGGGAGCTGGAGCTCAGCGTCAGGAGTGTCAGGAGCTAGACATGCCCAGGGAGCAGGGAAACCTCTTGGGAAGGATGTTCAGGGGAACACCAGGGAGAAGAGGAGCAAGGGGAGCCATGGCCCTGATGGGACTGAACTCCCACAGATGCACTAGGAGCTTTTATGAGGCAAAATTCTGATAAAAGTGGTGGGCTGAGAGGGCAGGGACTGCTGGCAGGGGAGAGACCCCACTTGTCCTCTGTTCTTTTGCCCTGCAGAATGTGAAGGATGATGGGCAGCACGCCTGGAGGTTGAAGCACTTCAGGAAACCTGCCTACTGCAACTTCTGCCGCACCATGCTGCTGGGGGTCCGCAAGCAGGGCCTCTGCTGCTCCTGTGAGTCCTGGTCCCACACAGTTCCCCATGCCCCCAGGCTGGCAGCTCCTGCCCCATCTCAGTGCCCTAGGGAGGGGGGACTGGTCCCCCTCAGTGGATGCCCTGTGGATGCTGCAGGGTGAGTGGGGAGGGAGCAGCACCTGTGCCAGGGAGTGATGGTCAGCACCTTCTCTCCCACCAGTCTGCAAGTACACTGTCCACGAGAGGTGCGTGTCCAAAGATATTGCCTCCTGCATCAGCACCTACATGAAATCCAAGAGAAACACAAGCGTGAGTAGGCGGCCAGCATGTTTCTGAACTGGTGGGTCTCCCGTGGAGCCCTCTCTGAGGTGGCACCACCTTCATCAGCTGCCTTCTTGGTTTCCTGCCCTGGTCCCTCATGGCTTTTTCCCCTGAGATTTGCCCCTTGGGTCCTGGGCAGCAGCTCACGGGAATTCCCAGTGTCCAGAGCCCAGCAGTGCAGGCCCTGTCCCCAGCCTCCAGGGACCTGCAGGACCCCTGGCCCTGAGGTTTGCATGACTCCACATGGGAGACGAGTGTCCCTGATGTGCTGCATGGAGCAGCAGGGAGGGAAGGTGACTATGTGAGGGTCTGGTTTGGATCAGTCAGCATCCCTGCACAAGCCACCCTCTGAAATCATGGAGACAGCTCTTAGCAGAGAGATGCCCATGGGTCAGTGGTCGCTGTGCCCACAGTACCCCTCTCTGTGCCTTACAGGTGATGCAGCACACCTGGATTGAGGGCAATTCCCCCGTCAAGTGCGACAGATGTCACAAAAGCATCAAATTCTACCAGGGCATAACTGGCCTGCACTGCGTCTGGTGTCAAGTCACTGTGAGTACATGGGCATGGGTGGCCTGGGATGCACTCCAGGGTGCAGGGTTCAGGAGACACCTCCTATGGCCAGCCTCAGGTGAGGAGAGGCTCACAACTGGACTGGTGTTCCCTGCCTGACTACCTTTGTCTCACCTCCTCCAGCTCCACAACAAATGTGCATCCCATGTGAAGCCGGAGTGTGACGGGGGCCCGCTGCGGGACCACATCTTGCTGCCTTCCTACATCTGCCCCATCGTCCTGGTAAGTGCCCCACTTCTTGCTACCAGGTGGCAGGCACCATTGCTGTGGCCAACCTGCCTCTCCTGGGTGCTGATGCTTCCTTCTCGAAGCAGCCTGCATATCCGTGCCTCTGTTCCCCAAAGGACAGGCAGTCCCCTGGCAGCACCAGCCCCGAGGACAACCAGGGCTTCAAGTTCAACTCCACCACAGTGGATGGGCAAGGACTGCAGGTAGGTTCCCGCGCCAGGCTGCTGGTGAGTTGTGCCGCGGGCGCACGCTGAGCCCTGCAGCAGCCAGGCATTCTCAGCTGCACTTTCTGCCCTCCAGATCAGCCCCCGGCCTGGGACTCACCCCCTCCTCGTGCTTGTGAACCCCAAGAGCGGAGGAAGGCAAGGGGAGCGGTAGGTGGGGTCCTGTCCAGGGAGAGCATCTCCCCAAGGTTGGGAGCTCTTTATCTCTCGGGCTGCCCCAGCACCTCTCCTAGAGGCAGACTCACCTCTGGCATCCCTTAAACCTCTCCCTCTCCAGAGTCCTTCGGAAATTTCACTACCTGCTCAACCCACGCCAAGTGTACAACCTGGACCGCGGCGGGCCTGCGCCAGGGTAGGAAGATGCTGTGGCCAATCCTCTGCCTCCTCCCACTGGTCCCTGCTCCCTGACATCACCCCTTGTCTCTCCTGGCTTTCTCCAGGCTGAGCTTCTTTCGGGACACTCCAGATTTCCGCGTTCTGGCCTGTGGAGGAGATGGCACAGTAGGCTGGATCCTGGACTGCATAGGTGAGTGAGGAGCAGCTGTGCTGCTGCAGGGCATCATCTACCCACACACAGCCTTGGCCATCTGCCACTGGTTCATGATATTCTTCTGGAGAGAGCAAGGCAGGGTCCTGCCAACAGCATCACCCTCAGACTGATGGCCAAAGAGGAACATGGAAAGGAGCAGGGAATGAGCCCTTCCAGTCTCAAAACTTTCTTTCCCACTGAATTACAGACAAGGCAAACTTGGTGAAGCACCCGCCGGTTGCTGTCCTGCCCCTGGGAACGGGCAATGACCTGGCCCGGTGCCTGCGCTGGGGAGGAGGTGAGGCTGGGCGAGCGTTTCCTGGGTGGTGGCCGGACCATGGGGACTATCTGCTGCCGCTCAGTGGGTGCCGTTCTGGGGGATGGAGGGCACGTGAGCTTTTGGGATGAGGCCTGGGGTTGTGTCTCAGCCCTGGTGCCCCTTGATGGTGCCTCTAACACCTTCCAAAAAAAGCAGCCTCTGCTTTTTAAACCCCCATCAACCATGTCCTGCACAACAAACTTGTGGGAGAGCTGTGCTGTTAGCTGAAATCTCTGCCACTGCTGCAAGGACGAGCTGGGCATCTCAGTGGTGCCATAGCAGCAGCCCTAGGCTCCCCCAGGTGCTCAGCGCCCAACTACTTCCATGTGATGTGTCTGCACTCCTTTGTCCTCCGTCATCCTCATCTGATGCCCACCTTCTTTCCCTTACAGGCTATGAAGGAGGCAACCTGATGAAGGTCCTGAAAGACATTGAGCACAGCACAGAGGTGATGCTGGACCGCTGGCAGATAGAAGTCGTTCCCAGTGACAGAGAGGCCAATGGAGACCCAGTCCCATCCACCATCATCAACAACTACTTCTCCATTGGTGTGGTGAGTACTGTGGGGGCAGGAGTGGGTCTTGACGGCAGCCCAGAGCACAGAACACACACGTTTGGTCTGGGGAGAGTGGTACAGCACAGGGCTAACAATTGGTGCTCGTGCTATGCAATGTGCTATGCCTACTGGAGCTGCCCAGGCTTGGCAGAGTGGAGGGAAGAGCTCCAGAGGCTAGTGGAGCAGGAGAGCTTTCACTTAGGTCCTCAGTGCAGCCGCAGCCTCAAACCCACCTGGAGTGGGGGATTCCCAGGAGCATCTCCCACTCAGTCAGTGGGAAATGCCTCAGCTGCTGTGAAGTGGCTGGAGCAATCCAGCTCAGTGGGTGCACTCAAGGCATTCCAGCTCTCTACTCTTCCCTCCCTGTATCCTCATAGACTCATCCTTAGCCCTTTTCTGAGACAGCCCTGAGTTAACTCCCAGGAGCAGGAGCTGGTTCCTGGTGATGTTCCTCAGAGACTATAAAATCCTTTCTAAGTGTTTGGTGAAACTCTACATTTGTGCTTGAGTCTCCCAAGCTAGGGACTCTCCATCCCTGCTCTTTCTTGCTCACTTTCCCAGCCTCTCTCCATATCCTGGCACTGTTTTTCTAGTTTTATTGTCATTTGTAATGGCAGCACATAAATGCATAATCAGGCAGGGAATCTCTCTCTTCCTGATTGGAAATGCTGAAAGACCAACAGTGTGAGGAGCTTAAATGAGATTCAGGGAAGTGTGGGGTCTCAAGCATGGATTGAGATCTGCAGGACATCCCACCTGAAGCTTTTACCTAGACATCACCTGTTGGCAAAACCCTGCTTTGGATTGTGTACCTGTGTTCCCCTGTGTTTTCCTAACCCAAGGAGGTTAGGGAGCCTGAGGAAGATGGCAGCCATGTGTGGCAGGGGCTCTCCCCAGTGCCAGGGGTCAATCCTAGGAGCAGCAGGGCTTTGGGGGAAACAGCAAAACTCCCCAGGAGCTTGCAGCATTTTTGTCTTCGGCCATGGGTGCCTATCCGTGCCACCTGGCAGCACTGGGATTTTTCTACTTTCACATCATCAGCTCCTGCTAATGTCAGGGGATGTCACTGCAGGTGGCATTTGGTGACATCTTCTGAGTTGTGTTTAACACTCCCCACCCTGCGCAGGAGAGGTTGCAATGAGTTTCAGGAGAGCTGCTACCCTGCCAGGGTGCAGAGTCCTGGGGTGTCCCCAGAGTCTGGCTGCCCTGCTGGTAGCTCTTCCTCCCTCCCTCAGCATCACCTCCATGCAGGGCCCCTGTGATTAAGGAAGGAGGCCAAGTGCACCAATTATGTGTCACTTAACAAGTGCTTTGCAAGCAGCCTGGCTGAGGGTGCCTCCACTGCTTTGGCATAGCCCCTGTGCCGAGCCCCTGCGCCACAGGAACTGGCAGCGAGGGCAAAGAGCTGAGCCCCCATATCCTGGCATGTGCTGCTGGGGTGTCGAGGGAGGTTTTGGTTTCTGTGCTGCACCACCAATATCTCTGCACTCCCTCTCCCCACAGGACGCCTCCATCGCCCACCGCTTCCACATCATGCGAGAAAAGCACCCCGAGAAATTCAACAGCAGGTAAGGGCTGCCCGTGGCCCCCCCGAGAGCTGGGTACAGGGGGTGCCCTGCTGCTGCCGTGCACCCCGCCGAGGGCATGTGTCAGAGCCTGCTCCCTCCCCCCAGCCTCCTCTTGCCCTCTCCCCACGGCACAGCTGATGGGCAGGGGACGAACCAGGCATAGCGGTGGGCAGTACCCAGACATGGTGCGCGTCCCGGATGATCCTTCGGGCCCTGCTCAGCGTGGCAGGCTGCTCAGACTTGGCTGTGCACCCAGTTACGTTCATTCATGCTTTGTAATTAGAACTGAATTCCAGAACAGCAGGAGCAGCTCGGGCAGCGAGGGCAGGGCAAGCAGCAGGTTGCAGCTCGCCCCTGCTGTGCTCAGAGTGCATGGAAATGGCAGCAGGAGCTGTGGCTTGCGACCCCCATCCCTATGCAGCTGGCTTTACTCTGAATTCAAGTCCCTTTGGCTTACATCTCCACCTTAATGACTGGCACAGTGCAGGGGATGAGCAGTGGTCAGGGGCTGCCTGGCAGGGTGCTAGGAGGGTGCAAGGCAGGGTGCTGAGGTGGGGGACATCTTCGGTGTGAAGTACCCCATTCCTGACAGCTCCAATGAGAGACAACGGCCCACACTGAGTTCTGCTGAGAGCCAATGGAGGCACCCAGTCCCAGTCTGAGGGACCACCCAGCACCCGCATCCTTCCACTCCACAGGCTGTCAGAGCCAGGTCTGCCTGAGCCACCCCCTGTCCCTCAGCACAGCTCCCTGCACCCAGGATGCCAGCGGTCCCTCCCCGTGATGGCTCGTGTCCCCATTGCAATGGCTCCAGAAAGGCTCCGGCAGCCCATCCTGCCACCAGCCTGGCTGGGGTGGCTGGGGCAAGGTGCCACTCCTGAGCGGGATATTGATGTGTTTCTGTGCCCCAGGATGAAGAACAAACTGTGGTACTTTGAATTCGGAACATCCGAGACCTTTGCAGCCACCTGCAAGAAGCTCCATGACTATGTCGAGGTGGAGGTGGGTTTCCGGAGATGGTCCCTGGCTTCAGCTGTGTCACAAAGACCTTTGTGGAGATATCGCCCATGGGTCCTGCGGGCAGGGCTTTTGGCTGCTTGGTGAGGGGGTGCCATGGCAGCTTTGAGCCCTTACAGCAGCAGGAGGATGCAGCTGGCTGGCAGGACCCACTCTTCCACCATGCGCTGTTTTCTGCAAAGCCAGCCAGCTGCAGGCAGAAGAATAGCCCTGTATTTTTCCCCCTTTCCAGATGCATTTGAGAGCGTGCCTGGAATATTCTCTCTGTAAACTCCACGTCTGCTCCCAGCCCTCCTTAGATGAAATGGAAACAGCCTTTAATTAGAGCAGGGAGGAGGGCCCATGGTTGCTAAGAGTGCTGTCATTTCTTCACTTGTGCTGGAGGGTTTGGGCCATGCTTTGCTGTAAACTTCCACCTCTCCGTATCTCTGGATAAATGACCCTCTTATAACTTTGGCTTGAGGATGAGGGGAAAGAAACATCTCTCACTGCAAAAAGCTGGTGTGAGTGGGCCCAGGCAGTGGGCGCAGGGACAGTAGTGGTGGCAGAGAGCAGGCAGATCCCAGGCAGAGCCCAGGCAGTTGGTGTGGTGCCTTTGGATGCGGTCAGAGGGGCTTTGAAGCCTGTTTCTCGTCAGGGAATTTCAGCCTTTCCAACACACTAAGGGGATAGCTGCACCCTCAGCAGCTGCTGGGAAGGAGCAGGAGCACAGGCACGACCATCTCACCCCCCTTGCTGGATGAGCATCAGCATCCTAGGGTGGATAAAGTCTGTGCCGTGGCTTGATGCTGCCAAAGATGGGCATGAGGTGCCTCTCACTCCTTGTGAGGTGCCCCGCATGCCGCCTGTGCGCTCCCCACCAAGCATGTGTGGGCATCAGCTGTGCCACACTGGCAAGAAAGCGTTAATCCCGCAGTATTGAAGTTGAAAGCGGCAGCCTGTCCTCCCTCCGGCTCCCAGGCAACTGTCATTCTTGCAGAGAAATGGCAGTTTTGTTTTGGAAATTGGCACTCGTTCCCCCCCAGCTCCTGGAAATGAATTTGCTTTTTCCCCAGCTGCAAATTTCTCCTTCCAGCATCGCTGCCAGTGCGCCGTCAGCTGGCCCTGCTCAAAGGGCCCATTGTAGCTCACTGGCACGCTAACAGGGGAGGACTACGCAGGGAGAAATTGCTCCCTGTACCAGTGTGTGTGGGCAAGTGTGAGCAGCCGTGGTCCTACCTGCCCGGTATGCCCCTGGGCAGGAATAGGCTCCTGCAGCCCAGGCAGACCCAGCCCAGCTCACTCCCATCCCATTGTGACCAGATCGGCACCCACTGCCTCAGGCAGGCAGGAAAGATGCCTCTGGTTGGGGGTGATGCTTTGCTTGGCCGGGCATTGGATGTGTCATCTGTCCTGCAAGGAATCAGAGCCCTCTCGCTCAGCATCTGCTACTCAGAGCATTAGGCTCTTTTCTGCTCCTACAAATCAAAATGTCAGGAAAACATATTAAAAAAGAAGGGATTTACATCCTATACAAGCCTCAAAGACACAGCTCTTCACTCCTAAACGAGAAAATTCCTGCCTTCTGCTTTCAACATGAAGCTAAAAATAAGATAGCAGAGCATCAGGGGAAGCAGAGCAGATATGAAGATACAGATATGTTTGCTAGTGTGCACACCCAGCTCCACGTGTGTGGCCGGCGTGCTCAGTGCTTACCAACAGCCTATGAAAAATAAGCTTGATACTTTCACTCTTTGGTAGAGGAAAACTACTGGAGTCAAAGCAGCAGCGGGGGTCCATCAGCCCATTCGCGTTGCACTCAGCAAAGCAAAAGAGGGCAGAAATGCCATCGCATCACTAAAATGCAAGGAAAAAAATGTGCTGGTATTTGCTGAAGCGCGGCACGGCAGGTAGAGATCAGATGCGTAAGGGAAAGTACAAATGCTGTAGAGAAAATACAGTTGAGTGGGAAAGAAGCTGTTTCCTCCAGAGGCATTTGGAAAGGGAATGCAGTGTCATCAGGAGGTGTGAGAGTTAGAGGACCTGAACTCGAGAAACACATTTCCATGGCTGCTGCTTCAAGTCCTGGGGGGAAGCTGCAGGCAACAGATATTTTACATTTTACAGGGAAATTTCATCTGGGGAAGTCCTGCTGTCATGGCAGTGAAGCCCAGGATACCAGTTCTGTGTGCTGTCTTGTGGCTTCCTCTCCAAAAACCGACATGTTTTTCTTCTGACACCTTTCCTATCATTTCCTTTCAGCCTCATTTCTAGTTTCCAAATTGTGCTCGAAGACACACTGGTGTGAGTTAGCTTTTGGGCAGATGACTTTCGGATTCCTTGGAGTCAATTTGAACGCAATGGGGAAGCACATGCTGGAGATGCTTGGCCACTCCAGGGCTGAGGTGGCATTGTCTCCTGGTTTGGGTCGCAGCACCGAGCCTGGCTGAGATTTTATGTGGTCTCATAGGAATTTGCTTCTCAAAATTGCTGCCTGGGACATGTAGTAAAATTCCTATTGAGACGGAGAGGAAAGCAGCGTAAGGGGAGGTGGTGGTTGTTGGCCCTAAAAAGGCAAAGCCAGGGGGCATTTGTTTGCACCTTCAGCCCCAGCCACTCTGGGGCAGGTTTGCTGTGGAAACTGTCGGGCAGCACACTGAGCTGGGGAGCCCTGCTCTTTTGGTGGGCAGGAGAGGAGAGGAGAGGAGAGGAGAGGAGAGGAGAGGAGAGGAGAGGAGAGGAGAGGAGAGGAGAGGAGAGGAGAGGAGAGGAGAGGAGAGGAGAGGAGAGGAGGGCTCCCCCGGCCCCTTCAGCCTGACACTGCCCGTGTGCCCGACAGTGCGACGGGACCCTGCTAGACCTGAGCAACGCGTCCCTGGAGGGCATTGCCGTCCTCAACATCCCCAGCATGTACGGTGGCTCCAACCTCTGGGGTGAGACCAAGAAACAGCGTGGTTACAGCCGGCTGGGCAAGAAGGCGCCGGAGAAGCTGCATGGCACGGTGGTCACCGACACCAAGGAGCTCAAGTACTGTGTGCAGGGTGAGCGGCAGAGCCTGGCAGTGGCTGGGGTTTGTGGGGTGCATAGAGTGTGCGGGGTTAGCACAGGGGAGCTGGGCAGCTGCCAGTTCTGGACACAGCTCAGTGCACGAGGCACTGGAGCAATAGCACTGGAGGGGTTGCTATTGGCTTGCTGTCTTTTGGGGTGCCGGGGTGACCCCAAGAACAATCTGGCCAAGCTGGTGAAGGAGGGTGGCTCTGCCTGCCTGCCTGGGTATGGCCCAGTACTGCATTTCTCAGGGCTGGTTATGCCATGCCACAGTGGCCAGAGCGGATGTGGCTCCCGTGGCCTGCCATCCACCTCTCCCCCCCACCCCCCAGGGATCATGACTTGGGGGTGCTGGATGGGATGAGGCTGGGCAGCCCCCAGTGCCCCACGGAGCTGGCAGGCTGCCACTGCGGGGCTGGGTGCCTGATGCTGCAGAGGAGGAGCTGGAAGCAGAGCTGCAGAGCTGGCACCAATGGCTTCTGTAAGCATCTTCCCAGGCTCCACTGCCATGCTGCCAGCCTGGCTGGGTTTTGTGAGTGGCATGGTACCCATGTGGTACCCCAGCAGGAACCTTGAACCCACTGCTGTGGCCACCAGAGCCATCCCTGCGAGCATGAGCAGGGTGCAAGCAGCCCAAAGTGTTGGCAGGGTTCCCTAGCAGAGATCAGTGGGTTAGAAAGCAGCCAGTAAGTGCCTCTCTTTTCCACCCACCACCTCTCGCAGGCTGGGGATGGGGTGGGAAACAGTCTCCTTGCTTCATGGCTGCCAGGATAGAGGTGTCACTGGCCAGCCCAGGTTGTCACTGACTGGCTGTTCCTTGCCAGGCAGGCCCATGGGAATGGGCAGCAAGGAGTGGAGCAGAACAATGTCTGATTCCAGAGGGTGACAAGAGGAAGCATAGTTGGTCCCCTGGGCACACCCATGCTTGTGGGGAGGCAGGAGAGCATGGCGGGGCTCAAGGGGATTTTCCTGGGTGAGTTTCCACTAGAAAAGAGGACCCGGAAGGGAGTGAGAGCTGGAGTGAGTTGCCCTGGTGTTGGCACCTTTGCTGGCAGCCTGGAAAAGCAGGAAGACCTGGAAAAAGGTGCAATGCCCTGGGATTTAAGCAGATTCCTCCTGTGTATGTGCCCCAGGGCACCTGGGAGAGATCCTGCTGCCGGTTCATACAACACTGCAAACAAGTGGTTAAGAAGTTGGTGAGGATCCAGGCTGACAGCCTGCAGCCCCACATGACTGGACACTGTTTCAGACCTGGAGTATTTTTGCTCCAGGGATTTTGGACAGCAGCAGTGGTCAATGCTGCAAACAGCCAGCTCAGTGGTCTCGGGGCATGGGGGACACCAGGACGCATCTCCACCGTCCCGCCAGCCCTGCTGCCCTCCAGACAGCCAGCAGCCCTGGTGTGCCTGGACCTGATGTTTCGGATGATGGAGGAAGGCAGGGGCTCTCTGGGGACAGAAGGACTGACTCATGCCCCTCTCTCTTGCAGATCTCAGTGACCATCTCCTGGAGGTGGTGGGGCTGGAGGGTGCAATGGAGATGGGGCAGATCTACACAGGGCTGAAGAGTGCTGGGAAGAGATTGGCCCAGTGTTCATCTGTCACCATCAGGTATTTGTCCCCATCCTGTCTGAGCACCCATGCGAGGCAAAAGTTGGTGCCTATGTCACCTGGTGTGTCCCTCTCTTTGTGCCTTGCAGGACATCCAAGCTGCTGCCCATGCAGGTAGATGGGGAGCCCTGGATGCAACCATCCTGCACTGTGAGTCCCCGGGGAGGGGGCAGCTCTGCCACAGGCAGCCAGGGCAGGCAGGGACTGGCAGCAGAGTGGGAAGTAGCAGACAGAAGGTGGCAGCATGTCGGGAAGCCTTGGCACCCCATGCACTGTGGCAAAGCCTCTGGAGTTGGAGGGAGGCTCCTGCGCTTTCTAGTGGGTGCCTGCAGAACCCAGCCACTTGTGACTTCTGTCTGCACCCATGCAGCCCTGGACTCATGGCAAGCCATCAAGGAAGCCATGGGTACAGGGACACACTCATCCCTTGCCAGGCAGGTGGGCATAACAACATCCCTTCCTGGGGCAGGGGGGCTGCAGTGGGGCCCCCCACCATCCAGCAGGCAGCTTGCCCACAGGAGAACTCCTCTGCCCATACCAGTGCTGCCTGGATGTGATTCCAGAGATGTTATTCCCATGCAGCAAAGCATTTAACGACCCAGCTGGGTGGTGGCACCATGTCCCCACCCTGGTGCTGTTTGCTAGACTGCTCCTGACTTGTTCAAGTTGCTCTCCAGGGTCCCCAGACTGGGGCATGCCCGGGGTGCTCAAGAGACCAGGACCCCTTACTGAGCTGGCTTTTTCAATTCTTATTAGGTCAAAATTACACATAAAAGCCAAGTGCCAATGCTTCTGGGCCCGCCGCAGAAGAGCAGCTTCTTTTTCCTGAAGAGGAGAAACCAAACTCGAGATTAAACAATGTGCAAGGAGCCATGTCCCAGAAGCACTTGGTGTCCCATACACCTGCTGCAGAGTCCTCGAATTCCAGCTTTGTGGTGGAGAGAGAAAACACCCCTCCAGGCTCGACAGGGATGATTTGTCCTGGGAAGGTCTTGGAAGCTACTTTCCAACCACCACGGATGTCTTCTCCAGCTGGTATGGAAGCAGTGGGTGAAGGCAGGCTGACATGCAGGGAGCTTGTTCACTGGAGCAGCCCTAGGACTGTGGGTTTTTTCCCTTTATTTAAATAAAGCCCCCTGCCTGCCCCAGCAGAGCTGCAAATGAACATGCTCCTGAGAAAACACTATGCTTCACTTATTTATCTTTAATCCTCTTGAAGGACACTTGATATTTTACTGCACTGGCTTTCTGTCTACCCTTGCACACTGGAGAAGTTAATTATTTTCTTACCCTAGAGGAGACAGTCTCTGCCATACCTTCGGCTAGAATTTCTGGGATGAGATTTAAGCAGATGCAAAGACAGCCTTCACTGCTGGCCCTGGAGCCACAAGCCATGGGCCGGGCCATGGGCCATGAGGACAAGTGTAGGGTGGACAGGAGGAGACTGTGCTTTTACGTGGAAACTGCAAAAAAGGGATTTTAAGGGGAGCTTTCTGCAACTCAGCTCTGGGCTTCATGTTCATATTTATGTATTTATTTAACAAACTTTGGGGCAGATTTGGGGGTCACCTTGTTTATGAGCCCAGGTTGGACGTAAACACCACCAACTCTTCTGTAACCAACACCTCCTGCCACGTGGACTTTCCTCTCTCCTAAAGCCTGCCAGCCTGCACAGGGGGCTGGGGACAGACATCCAGAAGTTCTTCTCGCTTGCAAGTGTGTGTGTGTGTCTGTGTCCCCGAGTTTTTTACACATCTCCTCGTGTGCTCTCCCAGCATCCTCCAGTGCTCCTGGATGGCTGCAGGGAGTGGGGCAGAGCTGTGGCACACTGGTTTCTGCAGAGCCAGGTCTGCCCCCGGCCCACCCCAAAGCCAAGGAGCTTCATGGCTGCCACTGCCAGCCCCTCGCCTGCAGGGATGCCCACTCCTTTTCTCCTCACGCAGCCAGCTGCTGAAGCTCAGCTGCAGTGCATGGGCAGGTTTTGCTGGCCCCACCCATGCGTCCCCCACCAGGCATGGAGAGACAAACCATGGGACACAGTTTCTCCCTAGGATGTGATGGGGACCAGAAAATGGGTGAATGCATGGAGAAGGCAGTGATCTGGATGTGTGCCCCACTTCACAGCACTCCCAGGAGCCAGGAGTTGGCAGGACTGGCCCACAGAAAGGGCTGCTGGTTGCTCTTGTAGGCACCTGCTGCATACTGCAGTGGGGGGATGCCTCCCAGGCAGCTCTCAGGTCTGGTGGAGGCCCTTGTGCCACTACGAGCAAGCCAGGAGCAGTGTGTGTCCTGTGGATGTTGCTGAGGGCAGGAAAACCACTTCTTGTTCCTGCTGTGCCCCTGCCTCAAAGCAGGAAGCCCCAGCTGGGACAAACCACCATGTCCTCTCTGTTGACTAAGCAGCACCCAGTCCTTCCTCATAATGCAGGTCCCCATTCAACAGCTTCCACTGGCAGTGCAGAGGGTGATGCTATCATTATGTTTCAGAGTGAACAGCAAGTTGAAAGCGAGCTGTTCATCACCCTTCCCAGGCAGGGATGGTGCTGTTGTGTGCCTATTCAAGCTTCAGCTCTGGGCTATTTCTGACAGTGGCCATAGGGTCCTGCTGACATGGGAAGAGGCAGCAGCACTCCAGGGGACCCCAGCCCACAAGTCCCCTTCAGCCAGAACACAGGAGGATGCTCCTGTGGGCTGCTGTGCCTCCCTCTCCTCCTTCTCTCTGCACCATCACTGGGCAGGGCCAGGGCAAGCTGGGGACAAGTGTTTGCTGCAACGCCAGGCTCAGGGACGTGCTTGCAGGAAGGTTCTGGCAGCAGCTGTGAGGAGAGGGCTCTGCAACGGGAGCGGGCACAGGCCTGTCCAGCGGGCACAGGGGTCGCTGCAACTGGCCAGAGCTGTGACCTGAATACATTGGCATGCTCCACCCACAGCGCACAAATCCACCCTCCTCTTCCTCCTCATCTAGGGCAGCCATTAATGAGTAGCCAGGTGGAAGCACATAGGAGCTGGGCCAAATAAACCCTGGAGCCCACGGACCAGCAGCCTCCCCAACAGCAGCTGTGCCTTGCAGCACTCACACATGAGGAGGATGAAAGAAAAAAACCTCAACAGTGTTCACAGGAGGAGGTTTGGCTCCATTTCCATGCCTGCTTGGCCTCAGCCTGGGCTTTTATCCCACGGCTTCAATTAGAAAGTGCCTGTATGGAATGAGCAATGGTTTTCACCACAGACCTGCTCCTTGCACTCCGTCACGGTTTGATGGGCTCCGGTCAAAGAGCACCCCTCAGGTCCCTCTGCCGTGGCTTGCTGTCAGCGGTGGCAGAGCTGAGGGATGTAAGCAGTGACTGTGCCCATGCCTGCACCCATGGGTCTGGTAGTATGTCAGGGGCAAGGAGTACTTGTTTGAGCTCAAAGCCAGAAAGGAGCACTCAGAGAAGTGACCCGGAAGGCACGGGGAGCCCAGGGCCACCAATCTGGGCCAGCAGGATGAGGAGGGTGTTTGGAACACCAGCACTGGTCTGCCAAGAGTGATGGGCTCTGATATAGACATCCCCCTCCGATGATCAGTGAGACAGCCACCGCCACCTCCCCCAGGGGAGCGCAGCTTTGATCCAGGCTCAACAGACCTCGCAGCTAACAACCTCCTCCTAAGGAGGAGACTCCTTTGACCCTGCTGCCAAGGTCTTCAGCCAAGGAGGGGATGTGCAGGAGCTGGAATGCCAGCCTGCCTGTCCCTGGCTCCAGGGAGATATAAGCCACATACCCAAGAGGCATGTGAGGCTCTGAAACCCACCCTGTCCCCCTCAGTGTCACCCGGCTCAGCCCCGTTCAATACCCAGAGGCTGTGGGATCGAGTCGGAAGCACCAAACACCCTGCTCAGCCCCAGGCACCAGTGTCCGTGTGCCAGCACCTGGCCAAGCTGGTGCTGTTCTGGGGAAACCTTGAGAGCTGGGGCACCCCTTTCCCACGGGAGCCCCATCCTGTCACCAGCCCCGTCCTCCTGCCCTGTGCAAAGCTGTGGCCGTCTGCATGGAAGTGGCGTCCATAGCACAGCGTGTATTGCCCTCTACACCTGGACTGCTGCGGGCCTGCCGCAAATAAATATGGTGATGAAACACTTGGCTGGTCCTGCGGTGCACTGGGGATCCCCGATTCCTGGCCGGGCACAAACGGGAGGTGCCCAATTCAGGGTGCAGGGGCCAAAAGAGCGTTGTCAGCGGCTGCACAATGGAGTGGTGCTTGGTGGGAGCTGTCACCAGCTAAATGTGGAGCCCACAAATTTGATTTTTTTTCTCCCCCCCCCCCCCCCCCCCCCCCCCCCCCCCCCCCCCACCAAAATTTAAAATGTGCCTGTTGCCATCCCCTCTCCCAGCCTTGACTCTCCAGGGGCTTTGTCTCTTCTCAAGGCACCCCTGCAGCCTCCCACCCACCCGCCCCACATCTGTGTATGGCCCGCAGCACCTCTTCATGTGCCGGACAGCAGTTACAGGCCCAAGGGTTCTAGGACCCAGTGTGGGGCCATGGCCACCTTGAGTTGCCAGTTGTGTCCTGCTCTGTGGTGATCCAGCTCATCCCCAGCAGCCCGTCTTGCCCCTTGGCCCAGGTTTTGCCACCCACCTGCCCATGTGTCATTTGCTAATTTTACCAGCAGTGATTTAATCCTGGTTGGCTGTGTGCAGAGGGGAAGCGAGAGCGCCAGTGCCTGCAGAGCCCTCCGGAAGCAGTCACTTGGTGGCAAGGACATCCAGTACCTTCTGTGCACTTCTCTCCCACCTCAGCACTCAGTCACCTGGCGGGTAGTGTGTCCTGGCAGCACACACACCTCAGCCCCCCATTCGACCCCGTGCACAATGGGAGACAATCTACCTGCCATTACCAGCATCATCTCTGGGGAACGGCGGTATCCCTGGAGGAATTTGGAAGATTACCAGTACCCCAGCATCAACAGAGAATTTCCACCAGCAGCCCAGAGACATGCTGTGCAGCTCTCCCAGGACACAGGCAAACCCCTGACCTGAGGCTGAGGATTTAGAAACAAAAACAGTGAGGACAATCTCATGCTGACAGGCTTCCTAACCCTAGTCTTTCCTAGTCTTACCCTGCAGCAACAGCCCTTCACCCCCGAGTGCAGGGCCTGGTGGGTCCCCAGCAGCATGGCTCTGTCCTAAACTCATTCCCAATTCCCTGAGCTATTTGCAGTCCTGCAAGAGCTTGTGTCCATGAACTTGCTCAGAGGGATCCATGACCAGGGCAGCCACAAGGCCGCTGCAGGTGGCAACTATTTTTCCTAGAGCCTCCTCCAAAGAGCCCTTCTCAAAGGCAAACGCAGCTCAAGAGTGCCTGCAGAGAGAAGGCTGCCGAAGCCAGTACTCAGGCATGGGTTAGCCCCCAGCTCACAGAGGGGTCTGTGTGATGCTGCCTTGCTGGTGCAAAACCTCCTCCCAAAAAAGCATAGGGGACCCCACGGCATGTTAGGCCCGAGGTCCACCACATCTGCAGAGCTTGTTGTGGGGCAGGTTCTTGGGCACAGGTCCCCTCACCCCGCATCTGTCCCCCTGAGCCGTCCCACCAACCCCCCACAAGGCCACCCGTTAACCCCCGCCCCAGCGCCAACACTGTAGAGGGCTGTGGTCCCTTTAAATCCTGAGCTGCCCCAGCCCCACCCTCCAGCCTCTTCCCCCTTCTATTTTTTTATGAATGAAAAAGTTCTGGCGAAGCCATGCAAATCCCGCCGTGCCTATTGGCTGCCGCCGACCCCGCCCATCCAGCCGTCCTCAATGGAGCTCGGTGGAGCGGCGCGCGGGCGGGCACGCAACGGCGCCACAGCCAATCAGACGGCGAGGATGGCGGAGCGGCGGCGCTCCATTGGCCCGCGCGGAGGGTAAACAAGCGGCGCGGGGCGGGGCGCGGTGCGGTGCGGAGCGGAGGAGGTGGCTGGCTCGGGGGCTGCGGGCCGGCGCAGAGCGACGGTGCGGTGCCCGGGCGCGGTGCGGCGCCTTCCCCTGCTCCGGCTCAGCCCGTTGCGGCTGAGCCCGCGGCGGCGAAGGCCGCGGCGCTCCGGCCGGGTACGCGGGGCCTGGCGGTTGGGGCGCAGCGCGACCCGGGGCGGGGGCGGTGTGTATGAATGGCGCGGGCCGCGCGGTGTGAATGGTGGGGGGCGCGCGCGAGCGCGCGCGGGGGAGGGGTGGGGGCGGAGTTTATGAATGGGCCACGCGGGGCGGCGTGGGAACGGGCTCGGTTGCAGAGCGGCCCTGCAGCGCCGAGCACCGGCAGGGGCGGAGGGAGAGAGAGAGACACGGCTGCCGGGCGAGGGGAGGCCAAGCGAAGCGAAGCGGTCCTGCCGGACTCCCTTCTCCCGCTCCCAGGGCGTGTGATGTCACGGCCGTTTCTATAGAAATTGGGTGACATCACGAGCCGAGGGGCTGCGATCCGCCACGGCAGGAGCCGACCGGCTCCCTGGGGAGGCGCGGCGGCCCCGCACCGAGCCAGCTCCGGGCGTGGCAGGAGCCGGGCCTCATCCTGACCCCCCTTTCCCCGCCTCCGCCTAGCCGCGCACCTGCCGGAGCCCAGGCGGGACCCCCCCCCTTCCCGGGCCGGCGTCGATGCTGAGCGGGCTGGGGGCACTGCCCGCCTTCCCCAAACCATGGACGGCTTCTATGACCAGCAGGTTCCCTTCATGGGCCCTGGGGTAAGTTTGCCATGTGCCCCCACTCCCTGCTCCTTGATGGGACCCCCCATCTTGGAGGCACCCCTGCCCTTCCCGTCCTTGGGGGCCGCTGCGTGTTTGGGGGCTGCCACCCTCACAGGCTGCTGTCACCCTGGTCCTTGCAGAAGTCCTGTGCAGAGGAGGGCCGAGGCCGGCTGGGGTCCGATAGGAAAAGGAAATTTTTGGAGACCGACTTGGCCCACGACTCAGAAGGTAGGCAGGTCTGGCCCCAGGGGCTGTGGCCTTACTGCAGCCCGGTGAGATTCCTCAGTTTAGAAACAATCCTGCAAATAACGGCAGCTTTATTTATTCTTCTGTGGCATGCATAAGTCTTTCACTCTGTTCCAGAGCTCTTCCAGGATCTCAGCCAGCTCCAAGAGGCCTGGCTAGCTGAAGGCAAGTCTTCACCTCCACCTTTTGCCATGTAAAATCTCTCCACGAGCATTTTTTTGAGAACCGAAAATGCTATAAACCTACTTTTTTGTTGTTTGTTTTTTTTTTTTTTTTAGCTCAGGTCCCCGATGATGAGCAATTTGTCCCAGATTTCCAGTCTGACAACTGTAAGTGATTGTTACGGATTTTTGGTCTTGAAGTGGGAAAGGTTTGGGTGCCTGTGCAAAACCTTGCACTGGATTTGGAGCTGGTTCCTTGGGAAAGTGATTGTTGCTGGGGCTGAAATCGTGAAATCATAGGCTTTTGGGAGAAGGCATGTACGGTTTGGGTTCATCGAGATGAAACTTGCAATGTCTTGTCTTTTGTATATGGGGAAAATTATAGCCAAATGCATGGAAATATCTCTAACTGATTTCTGGGCTCCTCTGAGACTCGCTGCTTGCTTGTATTAATGTTGATTTGCTTATAAATGCTCCTTTTCCTTTTCAAGTGGATGCGAAAGCCTGTGCTGGGCTCCTTGGTTAGCCACAATCTCTGCAGTCTCTCAGAGCTTTTTACAGTCCTGGCCCAGTGCTGTTGGCAAGAGCAGACCTGAGCAGTGAAACTTGAGCCGCTTTAAGCAGCATTAATCACTGGCAAGCAGGCACGTTTAAAAGGAGGCCAGTGAAAATGCAGTCCCTCTTGAATTGCATAAGAACAAGAGTTGGTTCTAAGCCGCGGTTTGTTGCCAGAATGGTTTAGTGGCAAGGGCCGGGCCTGGCTAATGACGTGTGGTGCTTGTACAGCTCTTGGGTGCTGGCTCTCCTGGCATTGAAGGCTCGGTTGGAGGGGAAGGGGGGATCAGGATGTTTTGAGTCATTACCTGGCAAACAGAAGTAGTAGCTTGGTGTTGGTGGCTGGGTTTTGCTGCTGAGCCAGACGGCTATGGAACTTAAAGGAAATCAAATTTAGCCTGCAGTTGAACAGATTTTTCATTCCAGCTTTGTCACAGCATGCAGCAAGGGTATCTTCTCCTACAGTAAAAGCATGTTAATTATTGCTCTTTGATTACTTTTGAGTGGGAAACTTGCCATTAAACTGTTCCAGACAGCCCAAGTTTCAGATGCACTTTTTTTTTCCTTGTCTCCCCTGAGATAAAAGGCGAGCCCAGAGTCAGAAACGCAACTGGCTGTTGACATCCTAGTGCAGCCCAGCAGCTCTTGCTTGGAGCGGTAGAAACTGCAGCGTGCGTGGGAGGGTGGCTCTTATAGCTGAAGCTGTTTCCAGTGCCTTTTGGCAGTCTCTCGTTTCCTTGTAACCTGAAGAGCTCAGAGAGAAGAGACAAACTTTTCTGGGCGATGCAGAGGGGAGGAAAAAAAAAAAACAAACCACATTTGGTCAAGACTCTTAAAAAATGTTCTTCTGACCTGCTCAGCCTCAGCAGACCTGGTGTTGAAAAGACTTTGTCACTTGAAAGATCTCCCTGTGTGACACCCTGCTGTAATAATCTTCCTTAAGTTTCCCAGGGAGAGAAAGCAAAGGTTTTGCCAACTCCTGTGCAAGGGGCTGTACTGGCTGTTGGGGGGCTCAGACTGAGGTGACGGGGAACAGGGTGTCTGGCTCTTCCATACCAGCACTGGAGATAGTTTAAAGAGGAGAGACTTTGTAGCTTGAAGCTTTCTGTTCCCACCTTCTCGTTTCACTCTGGTTTTGAACCTGCTTTTGCTAGCAGGGACACGCTCCATTCCTGGGCTGGGGGTCACACTGGGGCTCAGTGCCTGTTAGCTCCTGGGGGAAGGTAAATCCTTCCCTAGTCTGTATGAACGTTTCTGGACGTGCATTGGTTAGTGTCCTACAGTCATGTAGCTTTATGCCTTTTCCCTAAGGAAGCTTCTGCTCTCTTTTATCCTGAGCAAACCAGCTCCATCTCCTGCCCCATGGCCCTGGCATTCCCAGGGCCAA
The DNA here is from genome assembly GCA_025345505.1 of Todiramphus chloris collaris. Classification (NCBI taxonomy): domain Eukaryota; kingdom Metazoa; phylum Chordata; class Aves; order Coraciiformes; family Alcedinidae; genus Todiramphus; species Todiramphus chloris. Next base: position 10,508,059 of record JANVCC010000030.1, read on the forward strand.
GCTTCATCAGCATAGCAGCAAAAAGGGACAAACCAGGCTAGTTTTGACCCCACTGAACTGTAGCGTCATTTTTCACCTTGCTATAAGCCCTCATTGGATGGCAGCTGCCTGCAGCTTGGCTTCTGCCCACTCACTGTTCCTGAATTTTGTAGCTGAGGTCCCTGGCAGACACAAGCTTAAAATTGGGGTTTGGCAGCAAAGTGCTGTAGCATGCTGGAGGAAATCCCACTGTGGGGATGAGGAAAGGAGGGCTCCTCCAGTTAAGAGATGTGTTGTTCTCAGTGCCCTAGACTGAGCAGCAAGAGGCTGGATTTCGTGCTTATAAGCTACCCAGAGAATCAGGAGATTCTCATGGGAAGGTGAGGGGGCCATCAGTGATGCCTGCAGAGCTCACTGTGCTGGCCCTTCTGCTGCATCCCTGGATGGGGCATAGGTGCAGGTTTGCTGGTGACACAGTCCTGCGGAGAAGGGTATATGGTAGTTTAAATAACTGGGAAGTGAAGGGGTCATGCTAGGGAGAGCAAGTACCAGGAGCGGCCGTGTTTGTTCCAAGGGAGACTTGTGGTCCCCTGCACAGGCTGTGCATGGCTTGAGCCACAGGCAGGGTGCAGAGTGGGGTTTCTTACACACCAAAATGAAAGCAGGAGGCTTGTTTCCGAGGAAAGGTTGTTTAAACAAAGGAAAGCAGGAGCCTGGCTTCTATTTCTGGCTCCTCTCTTGGCGTGACCTTGGGTGTATCCTGTAACGCCAGGGGATGGAGTGACAGGCAAGCGCTTGGCTCCCAGGTAATGGCTTGTGTGGGTGACAAGGTCCCCAGCCAGTGGCTGGGCTGAAAATGGTGGTTTGGTTGCCTTCCCTGAGGCTCGGGCAGCGAGTGCCCCTGGCAAAGCCAGTGTCATTCAGGCTTGGCCTCTTAGAAATCCTGTCACGCTGATGGTAGGGAACAACCTGCCACCAAGGGATTCACTGACAATTCAAGGCCCTGAACAGCTTTGGGGTGTCACCTTTCCCATGGGAGACCTCTTAGCTGAAGGTTGACGTTTGGGGCATCTCCAGCATGGCACTGGGCGGATGTGCCTGAGCCCCTCCCCCACCCCCCACTCCAATCTTCCCCTCCTCGTTGTGCCACCTCTCCGTCTGGGCATAGCAGCAGCACACACAGCAGGTCCCCTAGCCTGTCCGCCCTGGGGTCCTTCCATTTCCTGGGGCTAACCCAGCCCAGAGAGGGGCTGGCAAGCACCCACGGGTGCTCTTGCTGCTCCCGTGGCTCAGTCCCGGCACGGGTGTGCCGAGGCATGTTTTCTGGCCCCCTCTATAGTTAAGCTGCTCCTTCTGCCTATATATGTATATTTTTTTTTTTAGCTTTTAATTACAGTTCTGAGTGCAGGACTGGAAAGGTTAAAAGCGCTCACGCACCCAGCGTGCCTTTGAGGCACTGGGGCAGGGCATCCTCTTCCCCATAACCCTCCTGCTGCCTTCCCCGCACCCTCCCTCTCTGCTCGCTGCCAGGGACCCAAACGCAGGTCCTTCCCCTGGAGAGCCGCAGCGCCAGCCTCACGCTGCCCTTGGCTCCTGCCTCGCAGCCCTGGCCAGCCGTGAGCCCGAGCAGGGCCGCCTGGCCCCGCGGTGTTTGTGTAAGGAATCCAAACATTGCACAAAGTCCAGAGTTGGCCAGCTGGTCTCTGTTAGGATCTTAAGGCTCATTTCCCTTTTCTTGAATCGCAGTGCTAAGCTCTGGGGAAATTTTTTATTTCTTTTTTATTCCCTCCCCCCCCCCCCGGCCACATGAATGGAGAGCGCCAAATTGGTTGTGAATGGAGGGTGGTGCCCACTTGGAGACTTTCTTATTTTTTTCCCCTCAATGAATAACCAGCCCCCATTGTACGGCTGGCGGAAAAACAATCCGCTGCAACAACACAGAGCCTGTTAGGGAGAAACATGCCCGCGATAGGCAGCTGGAGCTCTTCCAAAGCCAGTTCCCCTTCGCTTTCCCGCAGCTCCCGGGGCACCCGGGCTGCGCTGCCGCCGCACCGGCCCCCCTTTAACGCTAGAAATGCTGAGAGCGGCAAAATCTCGCCGGGAGGGGAAGGAGGAGGGGGATAAATCCGGCTTTGGAGCGGGTGGAAGGCGTGTGGGGGGCTGTGCTGGCTCAGCGCTGGCCTTTGTGTTTCAAATCCTCCTCGGGGAGTTTTATGCCCTCGGTACCAGCTGTGCCGGGCCCTTGCAGGGGGGTGGGTAGAGAGGGGAGTCAGCAACTCTTTAAAGGTTTGACAAATTAGGGGAGCAGCTAATTACCTGGCAAGCTGTGAACAGTTGTCCTGGAGCTATTCACTCCTCTCTGCTAAAGCTGGGCTGTGTTTAGACTTTGCATGAAGCTAATACTCCACTTCCGATTAGTCTTGGCTCTCGGCTGCAGGCACTATTTAGGTAAAGATCTCTGAGGCGCTTTCCCTTTCCTAGAGCACCTGCTTTTAGAAATTAATTAGGTTAAGCGTATATTACTTGGTTTAAAATTATATATAGCGAGTGTGCTTTGGGGGACTGGGAAGGATTTGGATTTAATGTTTGCCACTTGAACTCATACAATTGTGGGACCCTGGGAATTTGATCCCCGTGGAGCACACTGGCTGGAGGAAGGTGGATCCCATTTAGCTGCTTGCAGACTCTCTGGCCGGCTAACTGGGAGCTTGGTACACCCCTGTAAGGGCAAGCAGGTCACTGTGTCCTGCTTACAAGCTCTTGGAGCTCCAAGGTGTCAAGCCCCCTTGGTCCTCTCAATATGGGTCAGGGAGGCAGCCACTGCCCACAGTGCCCGGCTTGTCTCCCCTTGCTTTTGACCCGGCCTAGGTGTGTGTCTCATCTGTGGCTGTTGTTGAGCTGCTCGTTCCTCTCTCACAGCCTGTGCTCTGCCCCTTCTTGCCCCGTGCCATTACTGTCTTGGATCCCAGGGTGGAACGACTTTCCCTCTGTGAGTGATGTCCTGGGACAGTGGGCCTGTCCCAGCCCTGAGAGCTCTGCTCTGCCCTGCAGAAGTCAGCTCTGCCACCCTGTCTTGGTCCACTAGCATGTCAGGGTCCGCTGGGGCACCATCCTGCCATCATTTGGTTGCCTGATGCTTCTGGGAGGGTAATTGAGGTGCTCCCTAGGGGTGACATCTCCCATCACCTTCTCCTGCACGGGTGAGCTTGTATCCTCCTCTGTCTTCTTGCAGTGGTCCTGCACGCCCCACCTCCGGCAAAGATCAAGCGGGAGCTGCACAGCCCTTCCTCAGAGCTGTCATCCTGCAGCCATGAGCAGGCTCTCTGTGCTGGCTACGGGGACAAGTGCCTCTACAACTGCTGGTAGGTAGCACAGGAGTGGCCGCTGCCTACAGACCCCCTTGGGTCGCTGGCGCAGGGACTCGTCTCCCTTGTCAGCCTCCCCCATTTGTCAGTCTGCGCTGCGCGGAGGTGTCCTCGTTGGTGTCACCGCCGGGCCCTGGCCCTCTCCCCTCTGCAGTGCCTATGACAGGAAGCCCCCCGCCGGGTTCAAGCCATTAACGCCGCCTGCCACGCCGGTGTCCCCTGCGCACCAGGGCTCAGCTCTGCCAGCAGCGGCCCCGGCCGTACAGGCGGCTGCCCACGGGGCGGCCCCAGCCCCGCACCCGCTGCAGGAGCAGAGGCAGCAGACCTTCGCCATGCCGCCGCCGCCTCACCCGATGCCAAAGATGATGTCTGAAAACCAATACCCTGCAGAGCACAGGTAAGGCTTCCCCTGCCCAAGTGACTGCAAGCGTCTTGCAGGTGTTTATGGGGACTTCGGCCCTCTTGGGATGGGCTGGTGGCTTCAAGCTGTGGGGAAGGAAGGAGGAGATCTGGCCCCTCATCTTTCTGCTGCAGTCACAGATCGTGGGCCAGATGTTGCCTCCTGGGGAACTGTGGAGACTGCTGCAGCAAAACATGCCACCTCCCACTGCAATCTCTTGGCTCTTTCATCCCATGAGGCAGCTCCCTGTGAATGGGGTCGTGCCCACCCTAGCCCTGGGGATACTGGGCAGACCCTTTGTCTCTCCCTTGGGAAAGGTGAAGGAGGCAGAGGCTGCCGCCTGCATCCATCCCTGCAGTGACAGGAGATGGTGCCGAGTTGGGGTTCCTGCTCTCCTCTCTCCCGCTTGCTGCAGCTCTGCTGTCCAAGCTGGGCCCTGCTGGGTGCAACAAGTATCTCTATCCTGCCCCTAAGCACCCATGGGCTGACGGTCAGTCCTCAGCTCTGCTTTGCATTGCACAGCATTCCCATGAGTTTGGGGTCTGTGGAGGGACAGGCCCCGCTCACTCTGCTTCCTCTGCAAGCTGTGGCTTCATCCCCCATCACCCTCACTGCTGGAGGCTTTGCTGGGTTTGCTTTTGTAACTGTAGGTGGCATGGCACAGGTCACAGCTGACCTCTGCCTTCGTTTGTGGCCTTGTGGGTATCTTTTGCTGTGGCAGTGGCTGCCGTGCCACCAGCAGCAGGGTGTCCCCGTTGGACATGGGGCTGGATGTGGCAGCCCAGGAAGGGTCATGCAGCAGGTCCATGGAAACCCTCAGGACGCACCAGCGGTGTGTGAGCATCCCTCCCCAGTGAAGAGGGGCTCGGCTTCGAGTGACCTTCGAGCTATGCAGGGGGGCTGGCTGCAACCCCCTGGGTAATGCTGTGCCACTGTGGGGCTTGAGTTTCACTCAGGAAGGGCAGAGGGACACAGCTCGGAAATGGAGTAATCCCAGCTCGGCAGCTGGGAGAGCTCCAGTTACAAAGCCAAATGGCGCACGGCTGCCCAAGAGGAGCCAGGCGTGGAGATCAGAGATCGCCTTTCAAGGTGCTGGAGGACGAAGGGAATGTGGCTTCTCAAGATGGTCCCTTACCCAGCACTGCCAGCAGAGCCCATGCTGGGGCTTGAGCTGGCAATGGTAGCACCCTGGAACTGAAAATAGTACTCCCTGACGCTGGGTTCAAGGTTTAATCCCAGCCACGCAGTGGATTAGTGACTGGCTGGAGCTGCGGAGTGGATTTGGCTTTGCGTAAGCGCCTGCCTGGGTGCAGTATGCTCCAGGCCCTACAACTCTGCCCTGCCACCCTGTGGGGAGATGTTAATAGTTTACAGAGATTTTACTGTCAGGGCATGCTTTGGTTTTTTTTTTTCCTTTTCCCATTCCTCTCCAGATATCCCTGTTGCAACACAGGGCTGCCATCACGTGAGGTGCACAGTGCTTTGCAGTGATGGCCTGTGTGCTGTCCTGCTCCCCACTGGGTCCCCACGGAACGAGCCCTTGTGGTGACCATGCTCCCGAAGAACTGTCCCAGCCTGCTGTGGGTGGGACACAATGCCACCCAAACAACCCCAGGAGCACCCTGGGCTGATGTCACCCAGCTGGCACAGAGTCCGGGGTTCGGGTGGGAGCTGGCGGCATGCTGGCAGGGCTGACCCTGCCACCCCTCGCTCACCCTGCATCCCTCTCTCCCCAGGTTTCAGAGGCAGCTGTCCGAGCCCTGCCATCCCTTCCCAGCGCAGCCCGGTGTGCCGGGGGAGAGCCGCCCCGTCTACCATCGGCAGCTGTCGGAGCCCCTTGGCCCCGCCGCCCCGCGCCCCCCTCAGGGATTCAAGCAGGAGTACCATGACCCCCTCTACGAGCACAGTGGCCCCAGCATGCCCGGGCCCCCTGGACACAGCTTCCAGCCACCCATGGGCATCAAGCAGGAGCCCCGGGATTACTGCATTGACTCAGGTGGGTGCAAGCCAGGGTGGGGCAGTGATGTGCCAGCGCCAGGGCATGCAGGTTACACCGGTGGCACCCGGGAGAGCAGAGCCATCGCTGCCATCTGGGGCTCACCAGCACAGTGCAGCGGGGACAGGGTTGAGCCTTGGGCAGTGTCACCCTGGGGCTGCTGCAGCGCCGAGCTGCGGCTCTGCCTGCAGTGGTAGATGATCTCTTTAATTTTTTTTTTATCTTTTTCTCCCACTCCACCCCCCGCCCTTTCCTTTCCAAAGCAGGGAGGACAGCAAGGTGTTCACCAGATGTGTGCGGTGTGCTCTGTGCTATAGCTGCAGGTTAGGGTGCCTCGCAGCACCCAGAGGGTCCCCCCGCAGCCCTGGCCTGTGCCAGCCGTGATCTCTGGCTGCTGGACCCCACCAGCATCACGGAAAAATCTTCTAATCGCCTTAGGACCTAAAAATACCCCGACCTCGGGATGGAGGGTGGCACAGTAGAGCAGATGGCAGGGGAGGCGTGGCAATGCCTCCCTTCCTGTGGGGCCTGAATAGAGTGGTGGAAACCCAAGCTGACTTAATCCTTGCTCCCAGTGATCATTCCAGTGCGTGCCCCCCCCCCCCCCGAGTCATACTGGTTTTCCCTCGAAGTTGGGGGTGGGAGCTAGGGGTGGGTGCAACAGCCTGGAGTGTGCAGCGCAGCATGGCAGTCACTTGCACTTGGCCACAGGACATGCTCAGGGGAAGAATTCTGCCAAGTGCACAGTGGGACCTGTGGGACATAAGTCCTTAATGCCACCTTCATCTCCCTCACAGAAGTGCCTAATTGCCAGTCCTCATACCTGCGGGTGGGCGTCTTCCCCAGCAGCCATGATGGTGAGTGCACCCCAGTGTCCTCCCGTACACAGGTATCCCCAGTGTGGCTCATCCCTCCCTCAGGGCAGGCAGACCACCCCTCTCGGGGCAGGCAGAGCTGCTGGGCACACCGAAAGCACCCACAAGAGCCTGCATGCCACTAAAATTAGGGCCTGTGTTGTGCAGCTGCCAGCCCCTGCGAGCGTGCCGTCCGGGCACGGCAGCTCTGCTGCGTAATCCGGGATAATGCTCCTGATAGAGCTGCTTAGAGGGCTTTGGTTCCCCCAGCTCCCTGAGGTGAGCAAGGGACAAAGCTGCTCAGCCAGCGAGCTGGTGCAATACTGCTGAAGTAACTGGGGATGGGGCTGCTCCCGGCACTGGGGAAGCGGGATTATTACCTGAGAATATCGGTGCTGGATTAGGCCAAGACATGGATTATAGGGGGTCCAGACAATGTGGTGGAGGGGCCCTGTGCTCACCAAGGATCTTTTTTCCCCCTAGGATTTTCATATGAAAAGGACACACAATTGTATTTTGATGACACATGCGTGGTGCCAGAGAGGTTGGAGGGTAAGAACATGGGCCCAGAGGAGGGCTGGGTGGGGACCCGGGCTCATGGAGGGAGGTTAGGGGCTGGGCCTCCACAGCAGCCAGCTTTGAAGGACAAGCTGTGCTGGCACAGTGCTCTTGAGAGCTGCTGAGCATTGTCCTGCCTGGCTGCTCAGCATCACCACCATGCCTTGTCCCTGCCACCCACCCCACACCTCTGCTGCCCACAGCACCATCCCCAGCACCTCCTCCGCTCTCCAGTCCTGTGGCCTGATGTTGCACAAGGGGTCCCAGCAGAAGGGCGAGCCCAGTGGCGCTGTGTGTCCCCTGCTGGGTAGCACAGCCTGGGAGAGAGGCAGAGCTGGGGTGTTTAACCAGCTGTGTTTTGGTGCGAGCAGGTAAAGTGAAGCAGGAGCCCACCCTGTACCGTGAGGGCCCTCCTTACCAGCGGCGTGGGTCCCTGCAGCTCTGGCAGTTCCTGGTCACGCTACTGGATGACCCCGCCAATGCTCACTTCATCGCCTGGACTGGCCGGGGCATGGAGTTCAAGCTGATTGAGCCTGAGGAGGTACGGGCAGATCCTGCCCCAGCACCCGGGAGTGGCTGTGGGCTGAGCTGGTGAGGGCGGGGGGAGCGTGGAGCCGGATCCTTCCCATGCAGCACAGCAGTTCACACTCACACTTGAAGCGAGACAGATGTCTGTACTCTCTGGGCAGCTTTTGAGGGCAAGAGGCAAAAGCCAGTTTCCTGTATGCACTAAGCAGCCATAGAAATTTGCCTTTAATCTCCTCTGCTGCCTCACGGCACACGCTCTGCTCCCAGAGCTGCTGGGGGTCGCCAGCTGCAGTGGCATCGCCTCTGTGCCACACCTTGGGGGCCTTGCCAAGCTCTGCCATGGCTCCCTCTCCCAAACTGCTCCCATCCCTCGCCCTGGGTCCCGGCAGCCGCTCCGTGCCAGCATGGTGCTGTGCTGAAGCCGCGTGGCCCTGCGAGAGGGTGACACAGAGGAAGAAGCTGTTCGGGGAGTAATTGAAAGCAACTGTAGAGCCAAGCTGCACATTGCGGGTAATTACCCATAATATCTCTTACTCCATGCATGGCAACTGTGGTTTTTTTGAAGCATCTTTCTTGGCAGACTCCCCTAATCAAATATCTTTTGATTCGGCCCCCAGTTTGGCACTGGCGGTGTTGTGTGGCAGCTGGTGCTTAGAGCTGGAGCGTTTATTGCAGCAGGCAGGAGCTGCTCTGGGACTGTGGTGACACTCACCCCTGACAGCTCCAGCCCCAAGAAATGAGACCCCTTCCCTGCATTTCAGTTGTGATTTCCTTCGAGGACCCAGGTCTAAGCCCCAGCTGGAGCCTCCACAGTTGTCACCTCTCTCCCCCCAGGTAGCACGGCGCTGGGGCATCCAGAAGAACCGGCCAGCCATGAACTATGACAAGCTCAGCCGCTCCTTGCGCTACTACTATGAGAAGGGCATCATGCAGAAGGCAAGTGACCCCACTGGCATGGGGTGGTGGGTGTGGCTGTCCCACTACCACCCCACAGCAGGAGTTCAGTGTTGGTCATGCCATGTTCGCTGGAGGGAATGGTGCGGGTCATCTCTAACACCCTCCTCCTCCTCCTTACAGGTGGCTGGCGAGCGGTACGTCTATAAATTTGTCTGCGACCCTGATGCCCTCTTTTCCATGGCCTACCCCGACAACCAGCGTCCCTTTCTAAAGACAGAGCCTGACTGCCCAGTGCCCGAGGAGGAGACGGTGCCACTGACGCACTTCGAGGACAGCCCAGCGTACCTCCTGGAGATGGATCCCTGTGGCAGCCTTCCCTATGCCGAGGGCTTTGCTTACTGACTCGGCCAGCTGGCAGAGCCATGAGCACTAGCACATCCACTTTGGGCAAATACGGTTTTGTAAAGAATGAGTTTTTTGCTGTTCCTAAGGAGAGGAAAAAAAAAAAAAACAAAACTAAGCCAACAAACTACACGCATGCACAGACAAATTGGAGGAATCTAAAATGCCCGGTGTGTGTCAGCACCGACTCCCCACCCCTGCTGTCCAACGGCTAGTGCATAGGACTGCCTGGGGCTGGCACCTCCCACCACGTGTCAGCGCGATGGTTTGGGGTGACGGGAGCTAACGCTGCAGTCTCTAACCCAGGCCCTGTTCCTCACCAGCACCGTGAGGGCTGATGGCTCCAGCAGTGCCCCTGGACTGGGCTGAGCCGGTGTGGCCACCTAGCCAATTGTCACGACAATCTGCTTTGCATCGAGTGCGATCCAGTGGCTGCCTTGTGTGGTGGAAAGGGCTTTGATTTGCACAGAGGAGGGATGGGAGGGGGGGGCTGCGTGGGCCAGCACCCTGGGGCTGATGTGCACAGCATCCTACCCCAACCCCAAGGAGCCTTCTGCCTTCTTCCCAAACTGCCCCTCCCCACACTACTCTTGTGATATAACCCGATATAACATTTTCTCACCCCCTTCCTTGTCCTCTCTGTGTCCCTCTCGCTCCTCCCCAGCTCCGGCTGCAGGCCATGGGTTGTATTTCAGGGGAGGAGACCCTGACACTATCCCCTTTTTTTTTTTTTTCTTTTTTTTTTTCTTTTTTTTTTTTCTTTTCTTTTTTCTTTTATGTTTTAGGGGGAAAAAAAAAAAGGAAAAGGTTTCTAAACTGATTTTTGTAGATCTTTTGTATTTGAAGGCAAAGCTATTTTCTGCAGCCCAGCTGCTGTTCCTGGAGCCCCTGGGGATGGCCTCTGTTTTTTTCTGGTGGCATGCTTGCAAGCCCGTGGCTCCCCAGGATAGCTGCCAAAGTACCTGGTCCACTCCATTTCACTGCTCAAGTCTTCTTTCCTGGGGGAGCTGGGGCTGAACCCCAGTGCTGGCTCAGCTGTGCTCCCTGCCTGCTTGGCATGGCCTAAGAGCTGGGCTGTAAGGCTGCAGTGGGCAGGGACAGTGGGGTCCCCATCCCTGCTTCCTGGGTACCCTGCTTCCTTCCACCTCCCTCCTCACCGCTGCACCTCCTAACAATCCTCCACCACTCATATCCATATCTGCCTGTCCCCCTTCGGCTACATGGTTTTGTTGTAAATGCTGTATAGGAATTTTTTTCTCTTCTTTAGTTAGCTTTGGTTGGATTTTTTTTTTTTTTTTTGACTGATTCATTCTTTTTTTGGAGAAGTATGAAGATTAACTCTGGGTAGTCCCAGTTGCTCTCGAGGGTGACTGCAGTGGCCTGTACCTGTAGGGAGCAGTGGGTTGCAGGAACCCCGCCTTGAGCACAGGGTTTCAACCATTTGCTTGGTGTGGCAGGTCTACAGTGCAGAAGGGGTTAATCTGAGGACTGAATTGAAATAATCTTTACTCCAGCAGGGCTATGTATCTCCTGCAAAGCTACATTACATTCTGTACTGTGTACAATAAAGGATCTTGCTTTCTGTTCCTCCCTGCTACCTCGACCCCTTGCTCTGCCTGTGCTCTGGGATGCTGCCCAGGCTGGGAGGGAGGCTCTGGATGTGCTTGTGGGGGGCAGAAGTGGCCCAGTTTATGGCCCGCAGCATGCAGGGCCTTGTATCCTCTGTAGGCAGCAGGATTAGGTGGGGGTCTAGGTCACCATGGCAGGGTTGCCCTCTTTCTGCCCCCCCCACCCCCTTCTCCAGCTGTGGGGCTGTTGCTGCCTGGAAGCTGCCACAGCTTTCACACTGCTAGGTCTAGCAAGAGGAACCATTTGAATTTGGGGCAGCTTCTCAGCAAGGTATGATTTAATATTGCCTCTTCCCCTGGTTTTCTCAACTAGTAGATCCAGGTTCCTCTGTTCCCTTGTCTCTCTTCAGGAAAAGCAAGCCCCACCCCCCCCCAATCAAGCAGGGCTACTACTGCTGGGAAACCTCTCGGTGTTTGCACTTTGCACCCAGAAAGACCTTGCTGGCAATCTGAGCTCCAGACAGTGCCCAGTAATCCCACCTTGATGGGGATTTCATCAGAGTGAGTCCTGGTGCTCAGGATGGAGCAAGGGGGAAATGGGGCCACCTGCAGTGCTGCCGTCAGGCAGATGGCTGTGGGCAGCAGGATCTCAACCCAGTGGCACAGCAAGTCTGTGGGGCCACAATCTTTCAAAGTCTTCACTGAGCAGCTTGTGACATCTCAGCCCAACCTGCCCTGCAAATCCTGATGCAGACAGGGCTGGGGGGCGGGGGGGGGGGAGGGGGTGTGTGTGCCAAGAGCATCCTATGCACTGTTCTTGCCAAAAGGTGGGGATAGAAAAAGAGGCATTTTTCTATTCCAGCCTGTCACTGCAGGACAAAAGGGTTCAGACCCCAAAGGGTTTGATGCCACACTGGCTTTTAAATACTCAGGGCATCAATAATTTTTGTCCTTGTTTGATCCTGGTGCACATTGTGCTTCCCTCTGCTGTGCACAAGAGGCTTTTACTTCATGCAGAGGGGATGGAGCTGCCTTGGGTACACAGCCTCCTTCCTTGGCCTTTGAGGGTGAGGACCAAGCCACAGCTGCTCAATGTCCTGCCTGCGGTCCCTCAGAGATGGAGACAAGAGCTCCCAGGCAGCCTAGAGGCTGGGCTAGCATTTGCCAGGAGTTGTGGAGAAGGAGAATCAAGTGGAAAAGCTTCGCCGCTCCCTGCACACCTCCTGCCCCATCAACCGCCACTCCAGAGCATGGGTACAAGCCTCCCTCTGCCATACTCCAGCATACAGTGGGATAGGGAGCCAGGCCAGGGAGCACCCCTGTGTTCCCTGCTGCTTCCCTCCAGACTGGGGAATGGCTGGGGCCACTACCACTCCACCCCTTCAGGACTGGACACCTTGGTCCCCTTCTCGCATACCCCAGCACCATCTGTCTCCTGCCTTCCTTCTGCTCCCCCCTGGCTGCTGGGGAGGATGAAGAGCTGTGAGCAGAGAGGATGGGAAGGATGAAGCAGAATTTTGGGGAGGATTCAGCCATCCAGGTTGGGCAAAACCTTGTTGCTGGTGTCAGCATCTCCAAGACGCCACATCACTCTGTTTCCACCTCCCACTCAGGTCGTGCGGTAATAAGACCATCAGTGATTCAGGATGAGCAACAATCTGTGGTACTGTGTGAGCAGATAATAAAATAGCAGCTGGTACTGAATGGGGATAAATGTGCTTTTCCTATTTGCTTCTCTTTACAGTCTTATAATGTGCATTAAGCTATTCCTTCCCTGGAATAAAAGCTTGGCTTTAACAGATAGTCCAAAGGCTGTTCAAATCATATGCACACGTTAAAAATTATTTGGAAAAGAGTACCCCCTAAAAGGGAGAACATCATTACAGCCTTCTACACATCCATAATTCACTGAGTGTGTTTCTGCTTTCCCCATCTCCGAAGGATATAGCTGAACTGGAAAGCATTCAAAAAGCAATAGAGATAGCCAAAGGTCTGCAGTGGTTCTTATACGAGAGTATAAATAGTCTAACACTTTCATTTAGAGCAGGATTTGTGGCTCAGGGACTTAATATTTCATAGCCCATGATGGAGTTTTCCATCCTTTACCGGAAGAGCATTTGTGGGATGAATTACTGCCCATGTGGCTTGTTCTTAAGGCAGCTGGCAGGATCAACAAGCCCAGCGTGGCTACCAAGACTAGAGGTGCTGCATGGTCAGCAACAGCTCCATGTGGGCAGCAAGACACAGCTCCCACCTGGCTAACACCCCTTTTCCCCTCATGGGGACCTCATGCCTGGGATTTGCAGCTTGTCTGTGTAGGGGCTGGCTGCCCTGGCCAGGGAGGTCACATTGCAGCAAGTCCTCTCTTCCCGAGCTCTTCCAACATTTAACTTATTTATTTATTTTCCACAGAAGTGGGTTAATTTGGCTTTTAGATACCTGGAGCAACATGAGTGACTGCATGTGTGGAGCTAACTTAACATGGGTGAGCTCCAGCAACAAGAAATACAAAAGTTTGGGCCGACAAGTAATTAGAAAGTGAGGACCGACCACCCACCAGGTGCTGTGCTATCATCCAGGGGCGTGCAGGGCATCCAGCTCCCTTTGCATCGTTCTGTCACCACCTCCTGTATATCCATCTTCTGTTCCTGGCCACCACGTTTTGTGTCCCCGTAGCACGATGTGATAGTACAGCTGGAAAGATATTTGTTATCCAAAATGTGATTGTGTTTATACTTGCAGTCTGGAGCACTCGCCTGGCACGTAGGAGGACTTCAGCTCCAGTGTTTGTCCTGGGGCTTTATTCTGCTTTAGTCTACAAGCAAGATAACTTTCATGGGCTGTGGTGGTCTGGATCATTGACTCCATGTCTCCCACTCCTGTGCAGGCTGTAGGTAGAGGCAGATGACTGAAACCACCTTCTCCTGTGCTCCTACTGAAAAGAAAGCAGGGACTGCACAAATACCTCAGTGTCTGAGTCCTCCAGCACTTTCAGCCACTCACAAAGCAATAATACTGCAATGAGCCACTAAGTGGCTTTTGAAACCATTAGGCAATTGCTGCATTAGGCGCTCTCCATGCTACGGGGGAGGAGGTTCTGTTAGTCTTCAGCCCCTTTCCAGAGAGACACTCAACAAGAAGTTTCCCAGAGGCTCAGGTGGGGAGGGGGGGGGTGTCCCCACCTTGTTGCAGCAAGAGCAAGCTGGGTTGAGGGCCCTCCCAACTGGAGGGCTGGGAGCTCATCCAACTGAGTGCACAGCCCTCTGGCCAGGATGTGGGCCTGGGTGGGGAAGACTCACAGCATGGGCAAGCAAAAGCAAAAGATGCAAGTAGGAGGTTTTGTTCCAGCTGGCATTGAAGTCAGGGCATGGGACCAGAGGAGGGAGTTGGGGACTTGTCTGGTGTACAAGTAATAACCCACAGCATCTTATTTTGAAGGCTTTTTAACTTAATATAACTAAAACCATCCTGGAGATCACAGGTAGCAGCTGAGGCCAGAAACCATGAGCTCACACGATACTGGGCTAGCATAACTATGACACTTGCAAGGGCCAGCCAAGGTGATCATCCATCTTCCTGCCATAAGCTTTTTTATGTCAGTGACAAAAAGGTCTTCAACTGGCACAGCCAAGCAAGCCCTGGTACCAGCCTGGGCAGCATCCCAGGGCCTGGCACACCCCAAGGGTTGATGCCTCCCTGTCAACCCAATGCATTCACCTGCAAGGCTGCAAGAGGACACACCAAGGGTGACCCCAGCATGCAGGAATCTATTTGGAAAATCATCTCTTGTCTTCTTGGCCATGTCAGACCCAGGAGAGGGCAGCAGCAGCCCAGGCTGAGCCTCAGCTACCCTTTCTGACGCTGGTCTTCATCTAAGCTGCTTAAAGGAGGATAAGCAAGAAAAGCAATGTATGAAGGGAACAATCAAAAAGCAAAAGCCCAGTGGGCAGGCTAGTTACTCTCTTGGGTTTCAACAATGTTTGCTTTCAAGGTGGAATTGGAAAAAAAGTAGCCTTTCTTTGAAAACAAACTGGAGTGCCAGGGCTTTCCATGTCAGTCTTTCCTTCTTTTGATATTGGTAGTAACTGTACAGGTGCTCTTTACAGCACCAGGAAATAAGGTGGCAGTGCTGGGCATGTTCCCAATAGAGGCTGTAGGTAAGCACAAACAACATGGAGTGTGTGCACTTCATGCTGTTGCAGAGATACTGAATTCGCATGTGATCCTGCTCTGTAGCTCTTGCGGCCTCACTTAGAGCACTTCAGGATAATGAAACATGATTACCAGCTCTTCATGGGCATGCCAGCTGCCTTTTCCTTGCTACGCTTGCTGCCCTTGAAAGGGAAGGGTGGAAACAGAGGAAGTTTCTACTTTTCCACCTGGTTCCTACTTTTCCTCCCTCCAGCCCCGACCGAGGTACAGCAGCACGCAGTGCCGTGAAACTCCTGCCACACATCTGCACTTGCAGGATCACCTTTTTAGGTCAGCATCTCCCCATGCAGCTGTGGCCCCACCTGTCCAGACAGGTAGCAACCTCCTGGCTTTCCCGAGTGAGATCACCAGGCTGAGTCACGCAGCGGGTGAGTGGGAGGAGGGCATCCTTAGAGCCACACTGAGATCCCAGCCACCGCTTTGGCAGCACGTTGGTACGCAGCCAACCGGCTTTTGCTGCCGGCACTTCTCTTTCTCTGCGTGTTGGTCTTCCCCGTGTTTCCCGGCCTCGGCTAGGACAGGGTTAACGTTCAGCAGCGGCGGGGAGGGAGTCACGGCCAGGCTAGACCAGACCCGGGCAGGAGGATGCTCTATACCCTGCTGACTGCTGCGAGGAGCAGCCTGGTGACCCACAGCACTGGGTCACAGGGGTGTCAGTGGTCCTTCCTCCGGGTTGCAGCATATGGCTGAACCTGCAGTCAATGTGCTCTCTGATTCTTTAGATTTTTAAAATTTTTATAATTTTTTTTTTTTTGAGTTCACACCCTCTGATATCACAGCAAAGTGCAAAATTGTTGCAGACCAATGCTGTTCTTCTGAAATGAGTCATTAAAGAAGGAGCCTTGTTACACTGCCAGACACAGCCCGATTGCTTCTCTAACGGTAACAACACCAGAACAGTTTGCTGCTCTGCCTGGGCTTCAACTTGCCTGCACCCTTGGGTGTTACTCAGCCTCCATCCAGAGCCTGGACAGAGCGACTCCTGCATTATTCCCACCTCTTTGAATCACTGGCCTTTTCCAGCCCATTTTTGGAGAAGGACCTGCATGTCTGTAAGTGGGGTCTGATTCTCTTCCTTTAACACATGTGCAAGGAGCTCTTGCATGTGTTTATTGCTTGAAGCCTGGAGGGTGTTCAGCAGGAACCCTTCCTGCTACGGAAAGTCACGTGTCCCATTGCGGGTGCTTGGAAAGCCTCTGTGAGCTACTGAATTTGAAGTTGCTGGGCCGATGAATGCAGTGATCCTCAGTGCTTGTAGGTGTGGAAATATGTTGGTGCTGTTGTGCTTTGTACCAGGCTAGCAACTTGTTTGGGGAGCGACCGCTGTGTCCATCACTCCTACAAAATAGATCTTTTATTATTTCATTCAGAATATCATTCAGCCAAACTCCATCTTGCCTCCTGTATCCATGACTCCCTCCTTGGTGGCACCAGGGTAGAGGACCATCTGTGGGAGGACGGAACAGCAATAATCTGGTATCACAGCTGATGCTATATCCACACCTGCTATTGGGAGATGTTACAAAAATCACAGCCAAACTTTTGAATCTATGAGGGCCACCAGGTTTATGTGCTACATACAGCCCCGACTTTCTTTTTCCCCTGAGATGATGTCTCATGTCCTAAGTCTGCAAAGTCAATGGGAACAGTGTATTCTTGCTGCTCAAGACAAGCCAAGCCACAATAATAGACACGTTACTGCAATTTGGAGTTTAGTTCCTTGTCTTGAGGACTTCCCCTCCCAGCATTCATGGGGTTTCCTTCTTAAATCAGTACCAGACAGGAAACAGATACAGGTCTTTTAGAAGCTTGTCTGACATGTCTAGTGTGAGACCAAGAGCATATGTGAAGCTAGATTTACTTTCCATGACTGCTCCATGACAAGTTTTCTACCTCCCTTTGTAGTCTGGAGCTGATAAAGCCCAAAAGAGGTGCCTCTTGTTCACCAGCTGTAAGCAGCTCACATCAAGCTGCAGAGCACAGATCTCTGAATTTTCTGTTTGTTCTTTCCTCCATGAAGACTCCTCAGCTGAACCCTGTGATGAAGCCTCTGGCCTGGGCACGCAACTCTCAGACCTTCCTTACAATGAAGCCCTTTCAGGGCTTGGAAGAAGAGCACATCTCTCATGTGGGGCAGCCGATGCTCAACTTCCAACTCCAGAGGTGTGTTGGCAGCAGCTTTTGGATCGGAGAAGGTATGGCTCCAGTGAGATTTGTTGGCTTCACTTTTTTTTTTTTTAAATCAAATAACCAGATTTCATTCACCAGGTGAGAGGATTTGACAAGATCTGGCCTGATAAGTTCATTTTTTCTTTAAAACTGCTGATTGTTTGCAGCACTGTCGAAACATGTCCTAGGCTGCACACCTGCAGGTAGCTAGTCTAAAAGCATGCCCTTGTATATGAGCATTTAAAAATGAATTCATACCTTTGTTATGGAACAGACATAAATAGACATGATCAGCAAGGTGAATATAATTTGAAGCCTGGGGTGTTATATGGGGAAAAGTAGTATGGGATAAGCAATAGAGGTGCTGGAAAGGAGCTGACGAGTGGAGCTCTGAGGGCACCACACATATCTTAGAGCAGCCCCAAAGCTGCCAGAATGGCATCACCTGGACTTCCTTAGAGCAAAAATCAGGAGCCAAATACAGAGCATGGCCTTGGCTATTGCTTGAGCAATTACAGTCAGGAATGGCCTTTGAAAGATCAGCGATTCTTCAGCTGCCATCCGGTGTGCACTGTAGGTTTAGTCAAAAGACAGGCTGTGGAGGAGGTGCCCTGCATTCCCAGTGCATGCTGCTTCTTGTGACAGAGCTGTCAGCCAGCAATGGGATATTTTTAGTTTGGTTTCCAAAGGAAACAAAGCTCCAGCAACCATGCTCCATCTGTCAGTTCCCCCCTGCAACTTTGGAACAGTGGCTACTTTTAAAGGCCCTTTTATTTTGCTGGGGAGATACAGCTCCACAACATCAAACACATGTAAATATCAGGAAAACAGGTGACTGGGCAGAGGTAGAAACCCCTCCCCAAGTCATGCGGTGATGCCACCTGACCACCCAGGACTGCCACCTGCAAATACCCTATGTGCTGAAGAACCCTTATGGACATTCATCCTGTGTTTGTCTTGGGACAGTCCCACCATGACACAGGATGCCTGGCTTCACCAGCCACAGAGCTCGCAGGTGGGAACAGGTGGTCCCCAGCATTGCTGCAGTCCTGCTCTGCTGGCATGGCTCCTTCCCCTCCCTTGGTACAACTGGGTGGCCGTGGTTAGGAGGAGACATCTTTCATGTATGGGCAAAGTCAAACAGGAGGTGTAACTTGAGTAATTTCCCCCAGGGGAGCCTTCAGAGCCACAGGCACACAAATTCCTCCTAACATCATGTCTTTGCTGTCCTCTCTCAGTTTTGCTTCCAGTTTCCCAAGAACACGATTTGCTTGCAGAGACGCTCTGTGCTAGACCCAAGCTGTCAGCCTTTAGGAGACATTGATTTTGCAGGATTATTATGCCTTAGTTTACATAAGAAATATATTTTTTCTACTTTGAAGCTCTGAATGTTCCAGTATTGTGTAATTTCACCCATTTTGCCATGTTGCAGCACCTGGACAAGCCCCTTGGTCCAGCTCTTCTGGGGTCTGTTGCACATAAACCATTACCATTGGGGTGGTGGCTGATAAGGCGTATCCCTGGTCCCAGGGCAGGTTACCACGGCCACGAGGACTGCTGTTGGCCCTTTCCAGCAGGCACATCCCAGTTGCATAGAAGAGGCACATAGAGAGACAGCTGTTGTGTGACGGAGTCCTGGGCACAGATTTGCCAGAACCAGCTCCAAGGTTGCCTCTGTCTCCTTTCTCACAGAAGGACGCAGAGAAGGAAATACTAAGAGGAATGAGATAAAAAGCAAAAATATTACTGAAAAAGGAAATAATAATGATGCAGTAGTAGAGTAAGCCCAGGCCAGTAGGGCATGGAGGCATTCAGGCCCTATCAGTGCATCTAAGCCTCACTCTCATTAGCAGCAACCTGGGCAGGCTCAGCAGTGCTGTAGCACTATAATGAAAATTTTACACATATGAAACAGTTGTCAGCCATGCTATGGGTGACCAAACACCCAGGTGTAAGGGCTGGTAGAGGATGGTCAAGTATTTAAGTCAAAACCCTTTGTTTTTGAGAGGAAAGAAAGAAATCTGTTCTGATATTGCCTCTATCAAGTGACAGATGAAAAAGGCCAGCCTTGCTGTTAAACAAAACAATATAAGGCATTGAGAAAAGGGAGTATTTGGGACAGAGTGCAGACCCAGTGCCAGTGGAAGGTCAGGATGTCCAAGTGAGCTCCTCAGTTAGTTGCTGAAGAGCCTTGGGAGCTGTGGAGTATCTTGAGCCTGAACAAAAATAACTAAGCCTGGCTGCAAGACCAGCTGTGCAAAAAAGGGGACATCCTTTTTTCCACATTTATGTCTTCCAACCTTGAAGTATTATTCTCCTGTTGCCTAAAGCACTGGTGTTTCCAGACATGGAGATGTTTTGCTTAATCCTGCATTCATTATGTAAGTACTATGAATGATCCTGTGTTTAAATAAAATAGCATTTCCTCTAAGACAAGCCCAGGCTAAGCACTGGGAGTTTTCTGCAGCACTACGGCATTTTTTGTAACCCGATTCCATGCATCCAGACAGACACCAGCAAAGCAGTGCGCCAAAAGTGTAGATGTATGCACCTCAAACCTGGCAGAAGTAAGGTGGCCACCATCCGCGCCCAGGGAGCAGCCCAGCATCCTCCTGCCCCGCTGGTGCAGTGGTAAAAGCAGTGCTGCAGGAAGTGAAGTGTGATCGTTGCTCTCCACTGCTGTTTTCAACATGATACAGAAAATTATTGGACTGCTCTAAAGGGTTCATCCCTCTGTCTCAGCAGTGTGTTCATCATCCCCTTTCTGACACTAGCAACCTCATGTCCAAGGCCCCACGTTTTCAGGACTGGCTGCATACCTTTGCCCAGAGCATGTGGCTTAGTAGCTCTTGGGTGACAATAAATCAGACTATCATCTGTGGGAGACACGAGGAGGGTCTCCTTTGTGAAGTGATAGGTTGGTATTTCCAGAAATAGTTTGCAAAGCAATAAAAAAAACCCAAACTCAGTGTGTAGCAAGAATTGCAATCAAATAGGGGCTGGAGTCTTCGAGACAGCAGATGGCAGATGGTTGGTGACATTCACATTACCTTTGTCGTACTGTACTCTGCCTTGCTGGGAGGGACACACTGCATCTTCCCACGGATCCCATGAGTTGTCTGCAGTTGACTCTGTAGTAGAAATAAAGAGGTACATGCCTTGGTTCATCAGCTCCTTTGTCTGAAGTCTTCCTTCTATTGCTAGGGTCATATTTGGCCAATTGCTACTTCTGAGCAGGATCAGATTTAGCAACCCACTTAAACTGTCGACAACGCCAACACTTGCCATATTTCATTCTGCGGTGCAGGGTAGAGCTTGTAGCCCTGGCAAGGTGGGTCTATGGTGGTTTTAACCCCAACTTGTGGCCTCTCCACCCAGGAGTGTTTGGTGTGACCTATTAAAGACCCTGCCTGGACTGTGGCACTACCAAGAGCCTCCTCACTGCTGTGATGGGGTGGTTTCTTCTGATGAAGACTCGGTATGGTTGAAGAGTAATTTAAGCTCAGTGCTGTCCCCTTTTTAGTCTCCTAAACTAGGAGAATCTCCCACTGTTTCAAAGTGGTGCCTTGAATGAGGGTAAGAATTTAATCTGAATTACTTCAAGTGAAAGAACTTTGAGACCCGGCCAATGACCAAGTTTGGATCTAATTACACATTGCCTTCAAGAGCTCTTGGAAATAGTGCATAGCATCCTTGCTTATCTTCTCGGTAACAGTATTCAGAAGCTATTTTGTGGATTACAAGATGAGAGAAGGAATTATTAAAGCAAGAGTTGCCATGGTGAGCCAGGCCAAAGAGCTGTGCAGCCCAGAACCCATCTCTAGCAGCAGTCAGTGGCAGGTCCTTACAGAATAAAATAGGAAAGTCTTGCTTTAATACCCTCATATGGCAGCTGAGTGAATTTGTCAGTGCTAATCTTCTGGAAGGACTCAAAAGTTGAGAGCATGTACACGGAAGGGGGAGATGCCCAGCAGCAGCTCTCCCTGGGATATCCTCACATTCATCTGCCCCTGTGCTGGAAGGTTTAGCTACTTTGTGAGCAGAAGACCCAGACTTCCCCATGTCAGGTACTGTTCTCTTCCACTGGAGCTCCAGCTCTCTACAGGCCCTTCCACTTCTGCTCTGCAAACAAGTCCTTCCACTTCATAAACAACTTTGAGGGGTATTGTATTTTTTTTTTTTAATAAATGTGTCTCTGGAAAAATGAAAACAGCAAAGTTCCCTACAGATTGCTTTCCTGTAGGACATACAGGACCAAGCTCCAACTCCTGGTCTGTTCTTACAGCTATAGGAATGTAGTTACACTTTATGGGCATGGATTTATTTTGTACTTTTTGATATGCATTTTAAAATTTTGGGGTTTTTTTTTTGCTGCAGTTTGGATCTGGCCTTCAAAGGCAATCACAGCCATTACTGAAAAGCTGGCAGACCTTAAAATAAAGTCCAGCATTTTAGAGATTCTCAAACTTTTCTTGCAGTTTCCTGTAGCTGATCAGTGGGATTATCTTGTGTTTCCCTCCTCCTCTCTCCCCTCGCACAGAGGTCCCTGAGCCTTTGAAAACTTTGGCAGCTGGTTGACTTTCCAGGGCATTCGCATGTTGTTCCTGGCTCTAGTCCCACCAGTGGTGGCTGGTCCAAATTGGCAGCTCTGATCTTGCTGTCAGCTCTGATCTGTGCTGACTGTCCCTGGTACTTCTTCTACCATAACAGCATCTTGGGGTGACACACCAAAGCCAGTCTGGGGGCACTGCAGACACTTGTTTGTCTCGAATCTTCTGTGTTTGAAGACAAGTCTGTCAAAGAAGAGGTGGCAAAGCCAGCCTGATAAGATCAGCAGCTCCTTGAGGCTCAAATCTCTGCTAACTTCCATTTCAGTGCCCTAAATGCCCTTTGCATCATCTGGGTTGAGAAATGTTCTAACCTGGCCAGGGCCAAAGACGATAAGTTATGCCTTTTAATTATGGGCTTTTGGTTCTTTACAAATGAAGTGTATTAAAGAAACTATGCCAGTTGCGTCTTGCTCATGAACAAAACTGCTGTGGTTTCTCTGGGGTTGCACTGTTGTTTTAAATGAATTGCACTACAGAGCCTGCATTGCAGGGCCTTCAAGGCAGCTTTCCTCTGCCTGCGCTGCCAGTTGCCTGTCTCCTCAGGGAAGGCTGCCCCAGATCTTGCTGCTGGTGGTTTCTTTCCTCTTGAAACGCAGCCAAAGGGTCGGTTGGAAAGGCAGGAGGAGCAGCCCTTCTGCATATTGCATAACCCTGCACAGCAGGAGCAAATCTGCCCTCGGGATTCTTCTCTCTTGCTTGTCTAATCACTGAGATGAGTCACATCAAGCTTCTTTGGAGCAAGAGCTGCATGTTTTTGTAGCCTGTGCCTGCCTGGGTGTCCGACAGCAAGGGTCACAGATGGAGGGTCCCAAGAGCTCTGCACTTCTCTCCCACAGACTGGCTGTGCTGCCTCACCATGGGGATTTTCCAGGCAAATTTAAAGGAGAACAAGGAGTGAGCAACAAGCGGACAAGCAGCCTGGACACATTTCATCAGGACAGCACAGAGTCACACCTACCGAAGGCATACTACAGCTAGATACTAACTGTAATGTACTCCCTTTTCCTAACTAGGATGGTGCATACACACAGAAGCTTGCAACAGCCTGGATGCGGGTGGCAAGCGGAGGACTGTTGCTGGGCTGGAGCCTGGAGAGCCATCTGCCAACACAATGCCACTGCCATCACCTGCATGGTGGGCAGAGGGCACAGCTGGAGTGCTAGCAGACAGGTGTGGGGTTGTGCCGACCAAGTGGTGGCAGAAAAAAAGATAGAGGGCCATTATCAAAAGCAGACACAAGTCTGTTCTTCCATATGCTTTGTTTTCTTGATCTGTGTGGTGGCTGAGAAAGTGAGGTAGCTGCTGTCCAAAGGGCACAAACCCCAGATTTAACTGAAGTTTTGAGTTTGTACAGATGCCATGGTGGTAACTGCACTGCACAGCTTCAATTGCATTCACAAATGCATGCCCATAAATGTTTGTATCTTCAGAAGCAGCATCCTGAGCCTGGAAAGGCATCCCAAACTCTGCTTCCTTCTGGAACATATTTTTTTTTGTTTAGTTTTTCAAGAGTGGTGATGGTGCCTCCTTTAGTTAATGGCTTTATTTTTAATGCTTTATAGGACATATCACCAGGGACCAAGAGCTCTTAGCTACAAACATGTCAAAAGAAAATGGAACATCTTGTTGTGGGTGGGTCTACTCAGCATCACTGCTGCTGCCTGGGAGTCAAAGACAGGCAACTGTTTGCCTTCCTGCCTGCAGGCTTTAGGACTGGCTCAGACAGACTGGAGCTGCACAGATGAGGTGATGTTTAGGTTCCCAGACTGCTTTTTGAGTCAAATATTTCTAGCAGGCTGAACTTTTACTGAAGGAGGAGAGGAAGGTGTTGGGGGGTTTTCCAAGCACTCTGTTTATGTTCTCCCAGGAGTGCCTGGAGAACAGGCATGGTTTCAAGTATTTTTTACTCTTGAGAGCTGTTTTTCTCAGTCTTCTATGCACTCTTGACTCTTTTGCTCCTGGTAAGTACAGTCAGGAAGCTGGCAGCTGTAAATCCCATTTGTCTGTGCTGTGCTCTCCCATCGGGGACCGAGAACTCCCCTGACACGCACTGATGCTGCTGTCTTCCCAGAACAACAGTGGCACGACAGCTGCACACTTGAGAGGTCTGCAAGGACGTGGCCTGGGGGTCTTCCCCAGCTTCTCTGGCTCTGGCTGTGGGAAGCAGCAGCAGAGGCTTCCCACAGTCTCCCTGGGAGATGCTGCTGCTCTTTATCACACCAGGCTTTTAATGTAATGTTGCCCCCTTAAACCTGCCCATTTTAAGGGAGCAGGTTAAACCCTGCTCTGCTCTCTCAGCCTCTCAGGCTCTGGCAAAGTCCAGGCTAAGGAGCCATCAGCCAGGTAAAATATGATTAAGGACCCTTCCTGTTGTGGGAGAGGCTGCTTGGTTTAATCTCATTCAAAACCCAATACCAGTGTGGTTGGTTTGACAGCACAGGTGATTATACCCACAGTACCCATCCCTTGTCAGGGAGCCCTTTGTTTGCCTTTGAGCTTGAGACACTTGGCAAACTTAACATGCAGCGCTGGCCAGGAGGGAGACAGAAGAGATGGGATTTTTAGCATCACCTAGAGGCTTAACACAGCCGTGTCCCAGCAGAATGTCTACCCCCTTGTGAGCCCCACAGCTCTGCATGGCAATAGGTGGTGCAGCAAGCAGCTCCCTCAAAGCACCCAGGAGGGATGATAAATCAGCACTGAAGAGCTGACACAGATTTATACCCAGGACTGATCTGAGAGGCTGTTTCATGCTGTTACTGTTGTACAGGATTGCTGCGCCGCTGTCTTGTGTGATGCTCCCCTGTGTTTTAAATCTGTGTTGTGGCATTGCTGAACCCTCCATGCAGCTCTGTTCCTGCTACCAGCTCACTGCAGCTGCAGCTTCATCTAGTCTTCACCACACAGAATAACTATAGGGTAAGGACACTTTGCTAGAAATTGTTCCCTGGTTGCTGTGAAATTCCTGGTTTGTTTTGGGTTTTTTTTCCAGCCCTGGTCCAGTTGTCTTTCAGTTGTCTCCCAGTGCCACCAGTAAGTGACAGCATCTTCTCCTCCTCTTCTGAGTAGCTTTGCCATGTGCCTAGTTCAGCTTCCCAGCCTGGGACTCCTGGTCACCCAAGGGATGTACAAAAGCCAGATGGACCCAGGCAGCCAAGCACTGAGCACCTGGGGTGGATGTTTGTAACTTTTTCCCAAGTGTTTAAAGTCAGCATTGCGTTCTGTAAGATGAACTTCAAGTCAGGTAAGGTGGGAGAGAAGGAAAACTGCTGGCTTGTCCTTAGAGGCTGTTGTCCCCACTGCATGTGCAGAGCAGCCAGCCACTGTAGTGGCTCAGTTGTGCTGCCTGCCCATAGTGTGGGAGCCCAGCTCAGCAGTGCTGCCCATAGACCTTACCCGGCCCAAAGCTGGCATCCTGAACACTAAGCCCATGGGTAAAAGCCTCCCTCTAGAAACAGAGTCAGCCTGGGAATGATGCAGCCTGCAAAGGCAGAGGCCAGCTATGCTGTTGTGTTTGATCTCTTCAAGGGGTCAGGTCTTTTCCAGCTCAGCTGTAGGATGTTAAATCATCCTGTTTGCTCCCTTAGTGCTCCCTTCTTCCTTCACTGTTTGCTTTTTGCTCATGGGATGGAAGCAGTTCAGCACTACCAGTGGTAACAGGTCAGGGTGGACCATGCACAAACTGTGTCACTGTGAAATAATTTCAGCATGAGAGTTTATCATAAGTGCATTTTGTATTCTTTTTAACATGCCTTTTCCTGTGCACCTAGTTCATCCCTAATCACTGGAGAAGTCAGGAAATACTGCAGAAAACAGCATTTGCATGCAGTGCTGCTTGTCCTCTTGCTGCCCCCACAGCTCTCTGCATGCCCACGCAGCCTCTGCTGCTCCAGCATAGGCTGGTGTGCTGTCAGTCCTATAGCTACTGCCAACATGCACAGCACTGCCCAACAGCCCTGCTGAGACATGGCCCAGAGGCCAGCCACAGTTAGGGGAGACAGGGGAAAAGACTGCAAGTATGGGAAGTCTCCTCCTGTTCTCCAGCTGACCATAGCTACCTCTCAAAATGTTTTATTGAGACAAGACACTCAGTATTTCACTCCTTCAATGCATGAAGATATCGCTGTCCTTGGAGAAGTTGCTGAAGTGAATTGGAGGCACTTTGCTAAATGCTTTAAGTGAAAGACAGCAGGATGAAATTCCAGTTTTGACATAGTCCTCAATCCCATTTTCAAGAGAAGTGCAGTGCTGCCTCCAGCCCAGCTGGTGCCTCCATGCTGAATCACCCTCATCCAAGAGTAAATAAAGCTCTTTGAAAAAGGACAAATGTTTTCTCAGCTGCTCTTCTTCCCTTTAGAAGAGGGGCTGATTGAAATTTTTGTCTGAGAACATAAATATATGCAGTCAACAAATGCTTCTTAGTAAGAAGATATCTTTGCAAGATAACTGTTTTTTGGAAAGTACATTGTGAATCCACAGGCCACTCCTGGATCATACTGCTCTCCTTACACTTTTCCTTCTCCATTCCTTCAGTGCTTTACATTTCAAGAACTCCTAAATGGACTGATTTAAGTCACTGTGCATTAATCTTAGCATGTTGTCAGTTCAGGTTCCTGGTGTCCCCAACACTTTGTTTCTTCTCATCCTGGAGCTGCGTTTTCCCTGGGAAACAGCAAATATAAATGGCCCTTTGGCATGAAACACAGCAATGATCCAAAAGGCCACAGTCCTGAGGTGGGTGCCAAGCTGCCTTCTCACCACAGCAGCTGCTCAGGGAGCTGCTGTGCCCTTAACCATTCCCCAGACAGTTGTACGCTCCCTCTCCTCCAGGTCCACTTCTGAAACTAGAGCTGAAGCCTTAATCTGACAGGGTAACCTTTATACCAGCTCCAATGGCAGGTTAAGGGCAGACTTACAGCATTTGCTAAGCTCCGAGCTGAATGAACTCCAGCCTAGCTCTCCTCCCCTTGAGCAATTGTTAGAAAGTAGACAAGAGCATTCACTCACACAAGTTCAACATCTTCCAGAGGGCAAGTTCATACCACACTGAGTCCTTGCGCACCACAGCCTGCCTGGATGGAGGGATGGAGATGCTGCTGCCTGTCAGGCCCTCTCGATGGACAGCAGTGAGATCTCAAGATCTCTTGCATCCCAGGACTGAACCTTGCCTGACTGCAAGCACAACCTCAGGCTCACGCCTACTCTAGCCAGCTGTTCTTACCTCAATGCCTTACCCCAGCACAGCTTAGCAGCTTGCAGAGAGCCTGCCTGGTTTTGAAGGCTGCCTTGAAAACACCACTTAGTAGAGAGCATCTCCCTGAACCTCCAACCAGCCCTGAGACAGTCCACTTGGAGACCAGGCTGTCCCACCCAGCCGGGACGCTGGGCTGCCATCTGCACCAGCAATATTATCATGACTTCTACCTCCCCTTACACGGCCTTTGCATCATCAGACACGTAACTACTTCACAGCAACTCACTGTAGCAGAAATGAATGTGCTTAACATAAAGACAACCCACTCAGCTACCCCATGCTGCTTCTTCATTCCATCCAGTCAACACCCCTACAGAAAACCTCAAGTCTGTGAATCCAATGTCAAAATAACAGAGTATTCTACTAACTTTTTTTTTTTTTTTCTTCATTAAACTGCTTAAATTTAAGCAAAGCTGCTGTGCAATTTTTCAGTCTTCCCACGGGTGTGCTGCAGGGTTTGGGAAGGTGTCTCGTAATTTAAACGTAGCTAGTCTAGCTTGTAATAACATATAGCCTTGGCTGAACTTGTGAATCCATTGCTGTCCATCAGAGGCAAAATGTTACACTGATGTCTTAAGTATTTTTAGTAGTGCTGTTCTCCAGTTAAGCCATAAAACCCAAGGGCACAGGTATTCAAAGCATCTTTTCCCAGCTTCACGCAATCTAGCATCAACCTCAAATGACAGGCTCACAGCCTGCACCAGCCCAGTGAGTACCAGCAGGAACCAACAGCACGTACCCCAGCCATGACGGCAGCAACTTTTCAGCAGGCAGGAAAGGCTTTGTGCACAACACTTTTGGGGTTGTTTGCTCCCTTTCAAATGCTAGTTGTGCTTTCTCCTTTTCCACGACATATAAATAAATGCACGCTGTTAGCCCTAATAAAAAGGAAAATAAGGCAGGCAACGGGGCCATTGCTGCAGGTACGATGCTGGTCAGGATACCACACAATTCTGCCATACCACCAGATGTTTTGGAAAGGGTTGCTTTCTCTAGGAGAGAAAGCAACTTGCTGGCTCAGATGGCCATGAGGGTGGGACACTTTTCCCCAGGAGCTCTGGCACCAAACCTACACTTCAAGTGTTGAGAAGGAAAGCCTGATAGCACAGGCAAGGGGTTCTGCCAGCAGAAGCTTGCCAAGCATAAAAAGGGCAGTCTGGTCATCTTCTGCCTAAGAAACTGAGAGCAAAGTATGCTCTAGAAGCTTACTGGTGATTTAATTTTTGAGTTTGAAGTACCAAGAAGATAAAAAGAAGAGGCTAATTTTGTTGCTTTTTTTTAATCCCCTTCTTAGATTATCAGAAAATCCAGGCTGAGTTCTGGTGGGAAATGGAAACAAACTGTCCCTGGGGCACCCACTGCACAGACCCTGACTCATGTCTTCATGTTAGGAGTAAAAAAGGCAACACCATGTTGCTGAGAAGGCTTCTGGTTCAACTTTCAGGTAGCTTTATGTTACCTGGACAGTGTCAGTGACCAGTGGAACAGATCTACATTGCAGGGACCGGCTGTGGGAACTCCAGCTCCTGGCTAACCAGAGACAAGGGAGATACTCCCCTTGGGCAGTGGGGACTACTGCAGGGCCTGATCCTGCCAAGTGGCCAGTCCTCTTGGGTCTCTTCAGATTAGTGATGATGAATGTTGTCGGTACTGCCTGTAGTCCTCCAAAGTCCAAACCAGTTGCCCTTCAGTTGGTTGAAAGGGATTCAAGATCAGGCCCAGCACGTCATGTTCTGGCATGGGGTGGAAGAGTTCTGGAGGTAGAAAACACACCTTATCTTGCTTAAATGCAGAGCTTAACAAAAGTATGAGTGAAGGTCATGAGATAGGGCCAGAAGTGGAAATTTTAAACAACATGGGATTGATCTTGTCAGTGCTTTTTTTTTTTTTCTTGAGCTTAGCTTCACAATTCAATGTTTGGTGTAAGTAGAGATGTCAAGCCTTCCTGCAGTGATGGAGAAGACAAGCTCTAGTGCTGTCTGCTGATCCATGGGCAGAGAAAAGAGATGAAGTTTCTTCTGAAATAAAGCTCTGAAATATGCATGTAATGAAGCTGGAAATTTCCTTCCAAACACTTTTTTTTTTTCTCCCTGTGAGAGAGGAAGCTTTTTTTTTCATCTGACCTTGCTTGGACAGGGACTGCATGTCATGTGATTGACCCAGGAGCACTCTATTTCCCACAGACTCTGCTTGAACGTGCAACATACTTCCAGGTCCTGGGTGATGGTATAAATTTCAACCACAGATCCCTCTGTTTAGCTGTGCTAGGGGCTCATATTTCCAGTGGGCCTAAGTGTTTAAAGAGGTTGCAGGCTTTTCTGAGGGAGTATTTAAACTCTGTCAAACCACTTGCATAGGAGAAATTTATAGCCTCTGCCAGCAGTACATTACTGTTTTCTTGTCTTTAATTTAGTGGCATGCATTGTTTTGATGTTGTCCTAACAGAATAAATAATCTGTGGCAAATTTATGCCTATAGAAATGATAAATACTAGATTAAAGAAAACAACAATAGTAAAAAAATTCAAGGAAACACGCGTTGATGAGAGCCACATCAAGAAGATCCTTGGCAAAGCTGGAGGAATGCCTTAGGGGCCTGAACTTTTCAGAAAGCCGTATAAGGAATTTGAAAACTGCTTCATATTCAGTTTAATTGTGCACATAAAAACAAACTTGCACACTAAAAGGAGAATAAAATAAATAAGCAGAGTTTTTTTTTTTCTCAGGGTCTGAACTAAAAGTTTGAAAACAAGTAAGTTTGATATTGCAGTTTTCCAGGAAACCTAGGTCACTCTCTGACTCTATTGTTCCATACTTCAGTATACAATACAGATACAAATCTGATAAATGAAGGCTTTCACAGGTTGTTTTCTATTTACAGGAAAAAAGCAGTTCAGAAACACAGGTGACATCTGCTGTAAGACTGAGACCACTTCAGTTTCTCTAGTTACTCTGAAGGTGAACCTACTGCCAGTGTGTGACAAGGGAGAAGTACAAGCACGGCGGTGGTTGGAGCAATATCACATCTAGGACACAATAAGCATTGCCCAAATGCTCCAGTTGGTATGTTGCAGGGCCTAGCAAATGCCACAAGGAAGACAAAAGTCAGAGAAGTCAGAAAGCTATTTCTGAGGAACTCCACCACCTCTTCCTTATCATCAGTTTCCAGACTGAGTCTTTGCCTGCCTCCTAACCCACTTCCCACCCACCCACATTCCTTTCCATCAGTGCTGCTTTATTTGACTTATCATTCTCTTTGTTAAACCCACTTAATTGGTGCGTTTAACTCTTTATGTTCCTTAATAGTCCCTCTGATACCACTCATTTACTGAAAAAGCAGTCATAGTCTTAAGTATTACATTTCAAAACAGCACCTAAATTGAGAAAGATCTTGACAGTCCCAGTGTTCAACTGTGCTAGCTCCATTAACTCACATACACTTCATAGTCAACATGATAAGGCAAAATGGACTTTATAAGCTACATAACCATCCAAGTCAAAGTCTGCACATAACCTGGGTATTTCCCAAATTCCAAAGTCTACTTTTTCATAAGCTCCTCTAAGACAAAGAAGCTGCATCCCCCTACAATGAACTATACTACACTGCATCTGTTGCAGATCAGAAGGGATCCTTGCTGTGCTGCTGAAAGTGTGCTTAGTTTAGTTCACCATGTACACAATGCTTGATCTAAGTTTCCTTATCCATCTCTATCAAGGACATAAGGAAGAAAATCTCAAGTGGAAGAGGTAACAGAAAACCTCCTAATGCTGATATAATTATGTCAGGGAGAAAAGAAAAAAAAAAAGTAAAAGTAAAATATTCCTTTGGGTTTATTTGGGGAACTGCTGCAAGTTTTACACATGCAAAAATGCATCAACCTCAGGGCACCATCAGCTGCATCCATGCTGGGAACTTCCTCAGTGTAACCCCCAGCTTTTAATAGTGTAGCCAGAGTCTGTCTAGACACTGTCAAAGGCAGCACGTAGCTTTGACATGGAACAGGAGGCTTTCTCCTTCTCCGTGAGTACTTCCGTTGGGGGATTTGGGATAGTAAAGAATTATTTTACAACTGAAAAAGTACTAGTAGTCTAAGCTGGTAAAGCATCCTTCACTGCAGGTATAATACTGTGGGTAAAGGTAGGAACAGTACCCATACGTCAAGGCATCAGCAGAAGTGCAAAAGGCTAAACTAGTCAAAAGTAGGACCGTGCAAGGGTTCCTGGTCAGAGCACAGCACTATTAACAGCTAGGGGAAACCTGTCACACAGATATAACCAAAAAGTGAAGGTTTTGTTTTATTATCAGACACGTTTGTAACTTCCGAACAGAAATAGAGGCTGTGGGAGGGAAATGAGTAGGGGAAAAAAAACCCAACAACAAAAGCCCAGCTACAACTCTTATGCCACATGTTCTTAATGCAGATCAGTGGTTTTGTGCAACACCATGCTCTTGGGAGCAAGACACCAAGCAGGGTGTCTCCCATAAAGTTTTGTCAAAGAAGAGATTCCACAGACTTCCCTTGCCAATGGCAGCAAGATGACACTTCTGTCAGTTAAAACAGGACATTTCTGACATAACCACATGGGTGGAATTCCTAGCATGAAATGGGTGAGCTGTACTTTTAGTTTTAACACATTAATATGTTCTACTAGGGGAAAAGCTAAAAGTATTTTTAGCATGGTCTGAGTGTTTGTCTCTGCACTGTTCTGTCCTTTTTTGGAATTTTTAACTCTGGAAACAAATACAATACCCTCTGCAATAACGAAACACCACCTATTTTCTTTTATTATTTGCCACAAAGACGACTGCAAGTTGTACTTCCAAAGACACTGAAGGAGAAACATAAATGAGCTACTTTTGACACAGCTTTACCCCTTCACACCACCAGACAGTCCAATTGCTGTTTCCCTATTTCCTGCCCATGTCCCCCAGACTTTCCTTCATCCATGCTTAGCTCTGAAGAAATCTCAGTGGAGAAAACATTTTTCTTCATGAAGAAATTTAATCCCAAATTGTTGCTCGAAGGTGTTGTCCCTCACTCTCCTGTCTGAAATGGCCTGTGAGCATGGTAAGAGGGGTCAACGAATTACACTTGCAGACTGCATCACGTGCGACTGCCCTCTAGTCCTGCCCCTCGCACAGCCACTCAGGCTGATTTCCAGCATTTGTGGGGGAGAAGCATCTGACAACAGTACTCTTGTTTTATCGCATGAAAACCCCACAGCTGCATTATCCCTTCCACCATGCTGTGCTGGGGACAGAGCCCAGCAAGTCAGTTAGGTATAAAGGAGGAGATGGAGTTCAAGCACATATGTAACAACAAGAACTGACACAAGGTGAGTCTCAGGACTGCAAGGGGAAATCATGTGGAGCAAGGGAGGGACTCTCGCCCTCTCAAATTTTCTATCCCGTTCCAAATAACATCCTCCTCTTTGTCCCCTCTGCCTGGCACTAGCATCAGCATGTAAGGCAGCCGTAAAGAACAAATGTCTGATGGCCCACAGTGCACCACAGCTGCAGTAAGCATGCCCAGGCACTGCCAATGTCAAGGCCACGCACACAAGTCACCCAGGGAAACAAGACTCTTGAAGAGATTAATGGTGAGAGAGGCTCCTGTGCTGCAAAAAGGAGACTGTGGTTGATCATCTGCTCCCAGTGAAGGGAGAGGAGAACAAGCATTTTGTTTGTCCTGGTTCTTCTCTTACTCCTCTTCAGAGATTGCCATTACCACTGCTTCTGGAGTGGGGGAGGAGATGGGGTAGGGGGTGCACTTGGAGCCTTGGATTCATCTCTCAGGCAGCAGGACGAAGAAGATAGCCTTGAGGAAGTGACCAAAGCTGCAAACAGCAGCTACGAGCCAGTGGGAGCGAAGACTGGGGTCAGTATTCACCACACATTTTGTGATGTCTGCCTAATGAGGAAGGAACAGAAATCATCAGAGAGACACCTGCAATCACATCAGCCGCCACTGCCGCTTCTCCCAGCCCCACAACCAGTGGCAGCGTGCCCCCACTGCTGCACCACCACTGTCAGCAGCCACGAGTGCTGGCTCTGACACTTCCACGCATTACTGGAGGTTATTAAATCAGGCTTCAGAGCTCTGTGAAATACACTTTCTTCATTCTGCATCAACAAGGTGAAGTATCCCCCATTCCGGCCGCCCCTGGGGAAAGAAATGCTGCAGGAAGATTGTCAAGCACTTTCCAATCTGAACAGTTAAATAAATGAAACTTTTTTCCCCTTTTCAAAAGGGCTAGGAAGCCTTGGCAATATCAGCATTCCCATCCTTTTCTGTAAAGCAAGATGCTTCCCAGAGGTTGTCCTGTTTAATATCAGCTCAAGTTGCTTGTACTTTTTCCTCTTGCCTTAATGTTTTATTTGGAACTCATTCAAGAAACACAACCCCCACTTTAAATCTAAAGCAATGCAAGCTTTGTTTGTGGAAATATGTATGCTGGCAGAGATGCCTCCCAGACATGTGGGCCAGATTTAGAGATCATTTGGGCAGCTGCTTTCAAGTATTAACAAGAATAGAAGCTGGCCTGCAATGAATAAAAATTAACAACAATCCAGCAAATTCATGAAGACAGGATCTGAGCTGGCATTGGGAGGAGAAGGTAGAAAATATCTGGAGGGGAAAAAAAGGACAGAGGTAGATAAAAAAATTGCATCTTCTGGTAGGGGGAAAAAATGGAAGTTGTTAGCAATATAGCTGAGTTAATAACTGGTTAAACTTTAGCTGAGCACAAGGAGTGCAGTTCTGTAACTGAGGGTGCACTGTTAGCACATCAACATGAGAGAGTTTTCAGAAACAGATTTTGGGTGGCAAATACGAACAAGAATTGGGTCACAAGGAAGGCAAATATTCATCAGCCCCAAAAGCTTTTTCTTTACAAGCTTAGCTCATCAGTCTTCTGAGTTTGTCTTCTGACACAAGTCTCTCATTGACCAAGCAGAGGGAAGTCAGACTCTCAACCCTGAGATGGTTCCTCCTGTAAAATGGGACATGAGAACTGCTGAATACTCCAGTAATCTTTTCCAGTATTTCTACCTGTGTTCAAGACATGGGTGAGCCTCACCTGACCAACCTTGGTAATAATAAGGAAAAAACACAAGGGGGGACTGAAGGGACAAATCCCAGTGTCTGGTTAGTGAGAACAGCCACACTAACCAACTCCACTGTCATCTACAGACCAAAGGTCTGTTGACAGCAGTTATACCTCACAAGGAAGTCTGAAAAGCTGGCATGGTGAATCACCCCATACTGCTGTTCTCCGGGGAGCATTAGAATATGTTGAGCCTGTGAATAACTAACCAATAGAGATTTTAACAGGAACAAATACAGACACACAAAGATAGGAAGAAACAGGATGACAGGAGGAAGCATGGGGTACTTCTAAGGCTGAACACCAAGGTGTGGAAATGCTGCTGCCTACAGCTACGAAAAGCACCAGCAAACACAGCAAGCAGACAAGATAGCACATAACAGAAGATACTTCAATGTAGTACCAGCGGTTATAGGTACTTTATCTATATTGTGGAGGAAAGTAAAATCAGTCTGCCTAAATGTTTTCAGTGCTGGCTTAGCAAACTCACCCTTTTTGCATCTGAAAAAAGTCTGAACTGATTCAGCCTGTCCAATTTTAGGGACTGGCACAGTGTCAAAACATGGTTGTGCCAAGCTGTCTCTTTAGTCAAGAGAAGTCATGACATGTAGGTATGTCAAGGTTTAGTTAGCATGGCTGTTTTTAGTTGGTGGAGGGATTTGTCTCGTTAATTCCAATAACAAACAAGACTCTGGCATGCTAAGTAGTTCTGTGACCCTCAAGAGGTTGGTGTCCAAGTTCTTACGAAGAAACTTAGCTGAGAAGTAAAAATCACTGAACAGAATTAGTTCTGTTCCAACTCATATGAGGATAAGGTACCTGTCTGAACATGCGTTCAGATTTTAGGTTAGCTGATCAATAAGAAGCCTAAGCTCTGAAGGGCTTTAGTGTCTCATATGAGCAATTTCAAGGCCTAAAAATCAACACCAGGTTGATTATAGCTGACGAAGATTCATTTCCAGGTGAAAAAGTATGTGCTATGCCTTACCAAAGGCAATGACCTTGCTGAGGCTAATCAAGAGAGGCTGCAGTCAGAAGCACTTACAAAATTTGTAAGGTGCTTGCTTAGATAAACAAAACTGCTCATCTCTTTAACAATTGCCTTAGCTATTGTTATCCAAATAGAGCGTACCTGATAAGGCACTGGAATTGAAAATGTAAAAGCTACTTCATAAAACAGGCCTTTGAGTCTTGTAAGGCACTGATAAACTGCTGCAATGGCAGTTTGATCTTCATCTGTTAATTGTGCAAAAAAGTTGAAGTCGCATGCACTTCTCTGTAGCAAATGTATGTAAAGGCTGCTAAAAAAACCAATAAAATCTTTCTATTCTACTGTAAAGCCATCCCTGAGGCTTCAAACTCTCCCTAGGGAGAGATGATGCCTCAAAGGGTTAAACATTGCTTGTTTTTCCTAAGAGGTTTTGTGGGGAGTCAGATCTTTCTCCAGCCTATGGAAGCAGTATGGGAACCTACTGCTGAATGGAGACTTTCAAATGCCTTCCCAAGGTCTTCACAGTGGCTTTTCTGAAACAGCTCAGGGCAGTGGTTCCTCTTGGCTGCCTCAACCTGAGCCAGTGCATGAGAGACGGAGGCCATGCGCACAGGGGAAACAAGGACTCCTTGCCAAGACAAACTAACAACCAGCTAGGTCAGGCAGTAGATGACAAGGTCCCCACTACAGAGCTGATTCATTTGGCCCATTTGTGGACATGGCTGAAAAATTTCACTCTGCAGTGCCTAGGTCAAGAGGAAGAACACTCAGAGAAGCACAGCAGAAGATGGAAAGAGGATTAGCAGCCTTTACCCAAATCAAACTACTCATTTCTAGAGGGTAAATATGTCCTTGTCGCAGTCCAAAATTGCTGATAAGGGTACTCGGGACAGGCTGTAAACAACACAAACCAGGAGCTTTTACAGTTGTTTTGTTTGACCAGGGGCAGTGAGATCGGCTTCCCTTTCTTAGGGCCGGATCCCAAGACCAAGCAGTGTGGATTCAGGAACTCCAACAGAAACGTGCTGGCCATCCAACGAGGGACGATCGGCAGAAGGAGCTGGCAGTGGACGGGGCTTATCTCCTCAGCTGTGAACAACCACTTCTGGGCTCAGGATGTGTTCTGCGGCTTGCTTGCTATGCAACAAACTTTCCAAAAATACCCATTTGGAACTAAACACCCTGTTTTGACCTCTAATAATGTAATACAAAAATTAAACCAAGATGCTAACTTCATGTTAACGTGCATGTTTTACCAAAACAAAGAAAACAAACTAGTTGGAAACTAAGAGGAGACATGCTCCTACTCAACATTTCAAACTTCATTAAATTGGATTTTTTCCAAAGAAAAATTGGTTTCAGAGAATACTTTTCAACCAGCTCTACAGATACCCAGTTAAAGTAAGCCTCAAATGATACTGAGGCAGGGATTTCACAGACAGAACAATCACTTTCCCAGGGTATCCTCTTCACCTACCTCCACACAGTTATTTGTGCAGATGCAAAATAAAACAGATCAAGGCAATAAAATCAAAGGTTACTTTTCAGCCCAACCAAACAGTTCCTGGATTCAGGCGGCCACAACGTCATGTAGTTTTAGAGAGGGCAGGGATATTTAAGGTGGCAATGACACTTAGTAAATGCAAGGGATCCAAAATCAAAACAATGCTACTTTTCCAGTTGCCCTTTATCAAAAAGGTGCCTTCAGTTCTGGAGGAATTAGGTGGCTGAATCAGCTACAGGCACCTTTGGGAAGTCACAGCACAAAGGAGTGATGCTCAGTTTGGAAAGACGTTCCCCACTCTCTGAGTCTGTGTGGGGTGGGAAGCCCAACTATTTCCTGACAGCTCAGGAATAAATATCACCTCCTCGAATTGAAGGAATTTGTCACCGTGGCCCAGTCTGCAAAGAGTGCATGCCTTGGGAATAAGATGTCCCATAAGCTCAATGGTGTCATATGGCAATATTCAGCTCCAGGCAGAACACCAAAGCGCTTTTGGCTGTATGGCTCCAAGGAGTGCCTACATCCCTGCCAGAAAGTCACAGAGATGCTGGTATATTTGTACATCACCCAGCTGCCAACCACTAACATAGACAACCAGCCATCTCAGTGGTTGTCTATGACCTCTTGGGGAGGTCACTAGAAAGGTGAAAAGCTATTCCACAGCACCAAAGTAAAACTCTGCTCTGAACTATCCTCCACAGAAGCATTGTATTTCATGTTGGGTATAGAAAGAAACAACAAAATCATGCTTCAGTCATCAATACTTAAAGCCATATGATGTGGAGGCACACTCCAATGTGGAGCTGCACCATGCCTTACCCACAGTCTCAGAGCAGGCCAGTGACAGACCTCCCACTGTCAATGGATGTTATGAGTGCCCTTCAAAGGTCTAAGTAAACTACAATTTGATCTACATCAGAAGAATTTATTCACAGAGCACTGTCACGGTCATGGCTGGGAATGGCACAAACTACCAGGTTTTTATATCCTTCTAAAAATTCCTTACATTGACAAATCACATTAATATACTAAGCTTTGACTTGGGGAACTGTGAGGTGGGTGAAAGGGGAATTAAGTTGGCAGGCCTCATTTTTTTCAGTTTCTAGAAAACCAAGAGAATGATCCCTATTTACAGTTTCCTTCTATGGCTGGCTGGCAGATCCAGAGATGTTCAGGTCAAGAACAAAAGAGACCCTGGTGGGTCGGGATTGAATTAGTCTGGCACTGCTACACAGGAAGCTGAAAACCTGAATAGCTGATGTTCTCAAGGATGGGACCATAATCCTGTAACAGAGCTATATGGAGTCTAGCACAGGTATAAGTAGCACCGTGGAAACCACAGAGCTGGGGAAGAGAATTTCATTCCATGTTTTTCTGCATCAAGCTGCAGCAGAGGCACTTTAATGTTCATTAACCAGGATATTTTCAGGACTGCATGTAGGGAAGCAAGCTTGATCAGACAGAATCTCTTACCCAGCCTCCTCTCCTTTTCAGCCATGTCACCAAGGTCTTGCGGACAAACTCTCCCAGGCAGTCTACGATGGTATGAACCATGGCTGGCTGTGCATGCCGCACACAGTCCACTGCCAGCCCGGCTGCCACAGCGTACAGAGACACCACCTTGCCCCATGTTATGCCTATGAAAAGAAGAAAGGTCATTCAGATTTACACACGCACAGAGCTCAGTCCTGAGCAATCGAAGGAAACAGCTCTCCTTTGTCACGTGTGACCACACTGCGTGTGTGCAGATGCGAGTTCAGGGCCAGCCACAGTTCTACATCTTCTCCACTATGGGGGAAAAGAGGTACTTACTAGGGGACCAGGACTGGGGAAAACTCTCCACCTGGACAAGCAGAATTAAATGATCTGACCTGGGCATGCTTTGAACCCCTCTCAGCAACAGGTGCAGAGCTTTGGAGAAAGCAGCCCAAGGGAATGATCAAAATAGGGAAGATGTGCCCCACCATGGTTTATGTTGCCATTAGCACTCAGTCATGCACATGCTGATTGAATTCGAAGAATTTGAGCAACCTGGGGTTTTTGACACCGGCACAATTCTTGAACACCCTTGAAACAAAGCATTCCTGTTTTTTCTAGATCACAGATGACTGTTCCAATGTGACACACAAAGCACTTGAGAGAAGTATCTTCAGTCAGTTCTACCATGACATGAGAGCAGAAAAAGGAGGCAAAGCTACAGGGTCATCCTTCTTGATGTAAGGAGTACAATTCATCTCCACTTGAAAACCAGGTAGCTTCAAGAGTTTTGCCACTCTGCCTTCAATACTTAACATTGCATATCCTATCCCACTGAAGGCAGTGGGGGTACAGAGTGTCACTCAGTTATCTAATCTCTCAGAAAACAGCCTTCCTGCTAGGCTGACCTGCCAGCACAAATACTCCATGGAATTTGTCCCAGAAAAAGTCATCTTCCTGTTAGTGCTAGCGATAAGCACTCAAGCTCAGTTCCAGGTATCAGCCAATCTCCTCGGGTCTCCCCCACACTCTGCCAACACCACTGGGCATAAATTCTCCACGCTTAAACACTGCAGCCAGCAACCCCTCATCAGGCTGTTAGCAGGACCAGAGACCTCAAAATGCAACCCTTCTGCATCCATGCAGAACCACCACAGCACTATGGCACATGGATTTCCTTTGGGTCTGCTAGGAAGTTGAATTTCCCTTCTTACTTTATTATCTGGAATAGCAGTATTTGACAAGCACACTGTGAAGTATTTTACAGTGTTAGGTCTCTCTGGAATTTGTCCAAGGTCTCTCCCAAATGTAGCCAGAAGCCAGGTGAAGTTTCACCACACAAAACTATTCTTGTCGGATTGCCACAACAGAGAAAACAGGTAAGAGGAAGGCAAGATTAGTTCAGTAGATCTAAGGACCAGAGGGGTTAAACACACGGTCAGAAAACTGGATGTGCTCAGCAATCTATCAGCTAAGAAAGCAAAGCCTTCAATAGAATTTATATGAAGTGAAGAGTCTTTCCTTCATTGCACTCCCAGATCCTCAGGCACACTGACCCATCTCTTTGGGATGGAGGTCCAGACTCCTCACACACACCTGTCCAAACCACAGCAGAGCTCCCCACATTCCTTTACCATATCTGCAGGTTTCAGAGCTCTTTCACTTAGTGCCTCAAAAGGGACACTCACACCAACACTTTCAAGATTTGCTTGCCCCCTTCCCCCCCCCCCCCCCCCCCCGCCTTCCTTCCTTAAATGAAAAACCAAGAGAAACTGCTCAAATGGCAGCCACAGCAAGGACTTGTTAGACTGAAGAAAATCCATTCAATGTTCCAAAAAAGCCACTTTTCACTCATGACTGATATAAGATCAAAATCTACAGATGATCCCTTTGTGAGGCTATACAGTGACAGTAACAGCAGCAGCTCAGAGTCTCCTGTGATACTCTGTCCTTCACCAGCACTATTTCCAAGGTCAGAGGAAATTGTTAATGTAGCTAAATTGACTGTTATTCTGATTTTATTTTCTGAGTAGGCCCTGCGGTGTCCCTTCCCCAGAACTGTCACTCAGGAAGTTCACTGCCTGTGTAGTATTATTCACACTATTTATCTCTCTTTCTCACACTGTGTGTCACCATGACAGCCAGCAGAACAAGCCAGGAAGAGGCTATGAAACCACATGAGAAAATACTAGACAGAGGACTTCTCCTGGCAATAAAGAGACTGTCCTGTTGCACATCAATAAACGTTCACCCAATGAAAGAGGCTTTCAGAAGTTACCTCTTGCTGACCACAAGTTCCTGAAGCAGAGCCTCAACTGGCTTATACTCAGCTGTAGTGTTACTCAGTTTTTACAGTCCTCCATCCCTGCAGAAACACGGCTCTTTGCATCTTGAGTTGCAGAGCCAAAGTTACCCAAAATTCCAGGGAAGAGTTCACTGGCTTATTCCCAAGCTTTTGCTGACAGCAGTCTTTCTTAAGTATCTGAATCAAATCCATTAGCTTTGAGATATTTACATGGCAGTAACTAAGACTGAAAGGCCACCCT
Source organism: Todiramphus chloris collaris (assembly GCA_025345505.1). Taxonomy (NCBI): domain Eukaryota; kingdom Metazoa; phylum Chordata; class Aves; order Coraciiformes; family Alcedinidae; genus Todiramphus; species Todiramphus chloris. The sequence continues at coordinate 10,548,474 of JANVCC010000030.1, forward strand.
GGTAGAGAAAGACAGCTGCAGTGTTGACTAACTTTGCTTTAAACCCAAGTTTTTCTTTACAACAGAAGAAAAGTGTATCCACAACCTATGAAAGATAAAGGCTCAACAGACCCATGATTTTAGTAGTACACAAGAAAGAGGTTTGCTCTACAGAGGTGTCAGTAGAGGGTCTCCTCCCAGGGTGAAGCCTTTCTCTCTATGTAGGTTGCTACATAGTGGTGCTTGCTGCAGGACTTGCAGGAAGTGAATACTTGCCCAGCACACAGGAAGCCCCTCTCCCCTTCACAAAGACAGCAGAAAGAGAGTTGAGCCATTGGCCGATGCTTATCGTGATAATAAATAGATGTGAAGGGCTCAGCAGTCACTTCCTATTATCCTCCTCCTCACAGAGCATGCCTATCAAGGTCAAACCGATCCTTCAGTCTGCTTTTCCTGTTACTGGCAGAGCTGGGTCATGAAGGTTTCTCTGCATGGAAGCTCCTATTGCCACTGCTGGAGGTAGAAGATGGACACAGCTGGCTGGACTCCTCAGCTGAGACAGCAGGGCACAGCTTATGCTTTTGTTCATACAAGGTGTTGTAGGAAAGCCCAGAAGCAAGGGAAAAGCAGACACCTCTAACAGCTGCTCTAGAACAAAGCTAGGCCATGCCTGTGTTCAGTCTGCCTGCACCAGGAGGGCTCCCACAGCCACCCAGCCCCAGGCAGGACAGGAGAACAGGCCACTGTAGCCCCCATCTGCATTTTTCCAGGACACAAGCTCCATTACCTTTTCCCTCTGAAAGACTCCCTTGGCAGGGGTAGTGGAGCACAATCTACCAGGAGGGCTGTGCCTCTGCCCCTTGTGATGTCTAAGCCAGGGTCATATGCCCTTGGCATAAGCTGGATTCACATCTGGCCACTGCACATGAGCAGAGAAGACACATTTTCTTCCTCCAAATTCCTCAGAAGGTCTGGCTGCCATCCACATTGGCTGAGATGGGCACTCATCACCAATCAAGACAATCTAAACACAGCTTTTCCCTATGCAGACTACCACACACAGAAGCTAACAAGAGGGAATGGAAAACTGTTCCAGAAAGGAGTTATCAAACCAGGGAAAGCTCTGAAACTTCTGCTCACAGAGGTGGAACAAAAGGACATGGAAAAAATGAAAAGCAGCTTAGTGGGCATTTTAAAAAATAAGAACTGCAAGTTGCAGACTCAAGGCTAGTCATGGAGCTGAAGGTATGTAAACACTGGCAAGCCCAGGGGAAAATGAATTAGCAGGAGAGGACTGCCCTTGAAAGTGTACCTGCTGCATATCTACTTGCCTGCCCCAGGGGAGAGCTCAAGAAGCCACGAGACATAACTGTGCAGAGTCTCAGAGCACCACACTATCCAAGGTTACTCAAATAAACTTCCCTCTGCTCCACTCAGCACCAAAGTCCAACTTGCAAATCAGACCTAAGAGAAATACAATCAAGTGCTACTTTTCAACAGCTGGAAGAATGCAGCCAGACACAATATACTTTCTGCTGGTGGAGAGGACAAAGCCAAGAAGGACCCGTTGCACAAGGCAGGAAGCTCAGCTCATAAGGTCTAAGTGATGAGGAAGCAGTGGGATGCATTTCTAACAGCATTTTTTTCTGCAGTGGGAAGCATTTGCTCCTGAGAACCCATTAACCATGCATCCCTGTTGTACAGGCTTCACTTCAGCCCAGGTACTCTTGATTAAAAACTGACAAACATCCAAATCAATACAAAACCAGGATGAAAGTTTTTAGAGAGCCCTCACATCTAGCAGTTTTTATCGACTTCCCTTTAGGAAAGGAAAATGCATCTCCCTTTTCTACTTCTGTTTTTCTAGCAAGTGACCCCTTCCTTCTGGGATTTATTTAAACAGCTAATGTAAATGCAAGCTCAGCCAGGCCCCAATCCAAAGCTTGTTAAAGTCAGCGGGAAGTCTCCTGCTGGCTGCAGAGTGACTTTAGACCACACACCAAAACCAGTGCTATTGTCACAGAGGTGATGCTGCTGCAGATCTTTCAACATCCAAAGCAGGTCAGGGCTCTGCAGTACCAGACCTCACACAGATGGGCTCCCCTCACACCAACTAACTAACAGGTTGTGTGAAAACAGTGAAGAACAATATAGCTTGAGTCTTACCATGCTCATGACCTGCTCACTTTCTGCCTATATTCTCAGATGTTAACCTTGCTGTAATTGGGATTCAAGCTGTCCTTGCTATAGTACAGTAAAGTCAAGCATGAGATAACAGGAACAGAAAATGCTCTAAAGTCAAATATGGCACAATGTACCCATGCAGTGGGACCAACAAGGATGCCAGCTGTCCTCAGTCTTGCCTTCTTAACAGGTCCATCTAAGACCTGTGTTTAGTCAAAATTTGTGGACAGTGTGGACAGAAAATGAGCACAGCCAGAGCTACAGTATGAAGACTCAAACCCAGACCAGAGTATGGAAGGCAGCCATGTAAAAGATTAAGGAGAAAAATCTCTCCAAGCAAGATAGGGTCAAAATCCCCCAATCCGTTGCTGGAAAGGCGCTGCAAGTGTCTAATGGGGCTCTCAGACTGTCTAGTCACTGCAGTGTCAGACTGTAGCTGTTTTCTTCATAAACTGGACAGTGAAAAACAGGTTGAGATGCTTTAGCCATTGGTAATTGGCATGAAAAATCAAGCTGCACTTGAGTCTCTGCTTTCTTTTACTCAGTAAGAGCCTCTTTCATCCCAACTATGAAAAAAATAGTAATGAATGTCTGTCTGCCTGCCACAGACATCTCTCATTTGCTGGATTTAGCATTAAATATTGAGTCTTGAGACTGTAGTTGGGGTCTAGGAATGTTAAAAATCAGCAAACTCCTCCCCCTCTGCCACTCACCAACCTTCTATCAAGAGAAATTAAAATAACAAATTGATAAAGGCAACTTAATACACATCTCCAGCTTTACACTCACAGGTTATCCCATGGGTCGCTCTGAAGCAGAGATGTGAAAGAAGAAAAAACAGAGCATACAGAGCACTGGGAAGGTTTGAATCCACCTCCTGTGCAGCCACCCAACTGCCAGTCATTCATGCAGCATGGTGTCCTGAGGTGAGGGCCAGCACTAGCAGCAGAGCTGGTTCCTGGGCTGCTACCATGTTCCCAAAGTCTCTAACTTTAGTCTCAAAGGCTGAGTCCACATCCCATTCTTACTACCCTGAAAACTCCAAGTTTAGGACAAAAAGTTACAATTTCTAGCTTTACTTTCAACAAAAACATTTTGAACCATCCACATTTTTCACCTGATTCCTGAGCTTAGAAGTTGAAGAACACAGGGGAAAAAAAACCAAAAAAAAACCCAAAACCATGCAGCTCTCAATGAATCTGTCAATGTACATTGGTGAGAAGCCAGCAGGGCTTTCTCCTCAGCGTCGTGTTTACACAGCATAGCAGCACTCCACCTGCAGCCATCCAGGTTTCTGGCTTAATTCCCTGTGTCACTTCAGCTTTGGAGGCGGGCCAGTTCTGAGGTAGTCAGCTACAGTCATCTGTGAAGATAACCTACTTACCTGCAACATCAATACACGGGCCTGCAAACTTGACCTTTGTTTTTCTGTAAGCCTTGACACCAGTAAAGTCCAGCACTGACAAGGCAGAGCATCTGCACTTAGAGCATAGCCACACTCAGACATTTCTGCCATACTTGCCCAGCTCTTGCTTTCTAAGCCCGCATGGCCTCCCAAGCCAGCCCAGTGCAAAGGCTGCATTCCAGGCATGCTCTGAATGGATACCAAGGACTGCAGTACTAGCTACAGAATCTAATTCCATATGTTTCCTATGACACAGGATTAATTCCACTGATCCAGGGAGTAAATCTGCCCTGCTTGACTTGCCAAGACCTCTGCTTGAGCAGCCCCTTTCAGAGATCTATTTTGTCATCTCCTGTGATTCTGGGACAGATCTGTGCTTTTCACCACACTTCAGATCTGAAGTTCAGGATGTCAGCACAAGTCTTCTCCAGAGTGTCAGTGGTTCCCATGCAGTTCATACAGAAGAAGAATAGCTGATTGTGGAGATAAAAAAGTTTTGTGTGAAGAAGCCTATTTGAAAGTACAACAGAAACCTGGACTTCTATCCTGTAGCAACTAATCCCCAAGAATCACTGCCTCCCGTGATACTTCCCATGTCAACATCACTGGATTTACTGCTTGCACACTTCTATGCTGGTAGCAATGGTTTTGTGTTTTGTGGGTTTTTTTCGTTTGTTTGATTGAGGTTTTTTTGTTGTTGTTGTTGGTTTTGGTTCTTGTTTTGTTTTCTCATTTTGTTTTGTTTTCCAGGCTCTAACATCCACTGTCCCTTCCATGGGCAACACAAGACACTGCAGAAAACCTGTAACTGTGTCAGCACTTGCCTGACATAAATCTCTATGTAAAATGTTTCTCTTCCCTTGATTCCCCCAGACTGCTATCCCAGTCACAGGCAGGGACTGTTTTCAGGAGAGGCTGAGGTTCCCTTGCAAGAACACAGCACAGAGCATATCTTTGCTTTTGACAATGATCAGCAGTCAAACAGAAGCAGAAGACCATTCATGTCTAAACAGTAAGAAAGCTCAAAGAACCTGCTCATCCAGAAGAGCTAGCCTTGAGGGCTGAGACTCTCGAGTATGAAAAAGGAGAAGCAGCAGGCTCCATTGCAGTTCTGGCTATTGCTGTGGGAAAGGAAGCCAGAAAGAGAGGAACTCCCTTGTGATGAGTTGATTCTGGCTCCTAGCATCAGCAGTGTGAGCTGGAACAAGGGAGACTCCCATGTAATGAATATTCTCAGTTGCCAGTGGTGAGCAAAGGAGCTTGGAATGAGTGACCTCCCTGTGCAATGAGGTAATACCACCTCATAATAAGGAAAGGCAGAAGAAGCCTTCTAAAATGAGTGATAACCTGCCAGGAGGATATAATAAAAGAGGGCATTTCCCTGCCAGAATAACAGAGCATAGAGGAACTCATTAAATCATTAAAGCAGGGCATGCTGCCAAACTGCCCACAGCCCTTTCAGAACCCAGGCTCCACCTTGCAGGCTATCCCAGAAACATGCCTTCTGTGAGACAGGTGGCTCCATCCTGTTCCTTTCCACCCAGCCCTGTCTGCATTTCTTTCATACCTGCAGTGAAAATCTGTGCAGCTACTGCTAGGAAGGCATCTGACACCACTGTCTCCGAGTGCAGCGAGATGTTCAGTTGGCGGGCGATGTTCCGGTAGACGTTGGGGCGAATGTATTCCAGCTCATCCCCTGCAAACAAACAGTCAGGAGTCAGCACACACAACATCAAGTCCTGCTCTTAGCATGTAGGATTTCTCTCTGTTCATGGATGCTTACTGAGCATTGCACAGCTGCTGTAGGAGCATTACAGAATACAAACACTGTATGTGACCTGGCTCATTGTGCATGGAGAGTCCTATTCGGTTTAGATTTAGAAGGACACGCTGTGTCCTTCTCCTGCACAAGGGTGCTCTGGAGCACCCAGGGGAAGAGCTGTCACAACAGCTTTACATCCCACTGCAAGACCCAGATGACTTGTCCTAGTCAAAGGGCAACTGATCCTCCTGAAAATTTAATTTAGATGGGGAGTGAAGAGAGCTCCTGTCAGAAGCCTGTTATAGGGTCATTAGCTACTGGAAATTCATCTAAGTGATCACTGGCATCCAGCACAGCACAGGTAAAGCCCAGCTCTACAGAATTCCACAGATGAGCTCTCTGGGCCCTTTGTGTGGGTGGAATAACATCACTCAATTCAATGGCAAAAGGAAACCCTGCCAACACATGGTCAGCCCTGATAAGAGGAAACATTGCTTGCATTACTCAACAGCTGTTTTCTCCTAGCAGGGAGCACACAGGCTTCCCTGTAAATGCGAGGTAAACAGGGACAGTGCTTCCCATTTTTAGCAGAGAGGGAGCCATGGTAGGCTGCCATCAGTAGCCTGCCACTGTTACAGTTTTTGAAAAGCAGTGCTTGGAGGCCCCAGATGAGATCAGCCTTCGGTTGGAGGCGCACGTGTTGCTAAAGCAGCACCTGCCCTGCAGGGAAAGAAAAGCACGAGAAAGCAGTCCCAGGCTCAGGGAACCCCTCTGCCCCAGCACCCCCCGACCTCTCCAGCAGTATGCTACATCAGTGGCAGTCTTCTGTGTCCACGTTCAGCTGCCTAACTGCACGCTTTGCAACATTTAGAGCCCTTTCTGTGCTTCAGCTCCTTCCTCCGGTACTCACAGAGGAACAAGTAGGGCAGACAACTTCCATATGCAGAAGCTCAGTGCAGAGGTGAACGGGCACTTGCCTGGGTCTTGGTGACAGAAGAGACAAGTTCAGATAAACCAGAACTCTGACACATATGGCAGGTCGGTCTGGGATGTCTCGTTTGGCAGCCACGCCATTAGGTTTTGCAACTCATTAATTGCACTTATTAGCTGTTAAACCTCACTGAGGTGATGGGCTCTTGCTCTCCAAGACTGCAACTGCATCTCCCATGCCCAGCACTTCTGTTGGCCCACCAGCCAGTTCATTCTATGTTCAAGATGGCTAGGAAATACTCCCATTTCTCATCTCCATGGGTTTCTCAGCACTATCACAGACAAAAATCTGGTCTGGCTTGTTGCACTGCTTAATAAGCAGCTAAGGACTACTATTCCTGGTGGGTGTCTGGATACCACTCCACTTTCTACTGGTTACAGCAGCAGAAAGAAAGGGACTGTCCATGTGGCAGGTGGTGTTTCTGAAAAAACCAGAACGGAAACGACTCTTCATTCTAATAAGGAGGACTGCTCACACTTCTTGTTGCATGGGTACCACATGCAATAAGCTGAACAGCTTTGCTCAGAGTGGGTGCCATGTTTCTGGGACTACCAGCCAAATCTTTCCATCTGGACACAAATAAGTAACAGGAGAGTCATCCAGGAGACGCCTTCAGATCCAGTCTGCCACCTGCTTGCCCTTTAACATGCTCCTGGCCACCCACAGAAGACCCAGTGGAAAGCAAATAAATTTCAACCCCCAACCCAGGCAGAGAAGAAATGGAAGAACAGGAGGGAGTGAGATTGAAAGAAGAAAAAAAAAAAAAAAAAAAAGAAAAAAAGTCAAAGACAAAACAATCATTGGAAACAAAAGCAGAAGTGAAGTCAGCATAGGGGAGAAAAAGCGAAAAAGAATAAATGAAAAAAAAAAGTGAGTTAGAAGAAACACAGCTATGCCTTAAAAAGAAATTTGGGATAATAAACAGAAGTAGGAAGAAAGGGGGAAAAGCAATGAGACCAGGTGGGTCCTGAGATTGTTAGGCCCACCTAAAGGTTACTTCACCAGACTTATTTGAGTTTTGATGTAATTAAATCAGATGCAAATGCTAGTGGTAGCTTCCAAGCCAGCTGTGAACTAGTATGCCAGCCTACAGGCAAAGAGGGCCGTTGGAACAAACGGCTAGACTTGAGCACGCAGAAGGCTAAAACCTGTAGCAAAAGGCCAGGAAACTGCCAGCATTCAGCGGGTACTCCTGGTATAATCACAATGCCAGAGCATATCTTCACGTAGCAGCTTATGAGCATAACCTTCAAATCACTCTCCCTGCAGCCCCAGCAGTCACCTGGCCATGAGGGACTGGCTAGTTTGGGTACTGAATGCCAGGCATCATCAGCCAACACCTCCTTGCGCCAAAACAAAGCAAGAAATAATTCATTCAGACATGGCTTTAAAGTAAGCGAAGGAAAATTAAACACACAGTCAAAACACTGTCATTGAAAAGCAGTTTTTATAAAATCTCCAACACACACGGTCTAAGCAACTACCCCCAAATTATATGTCCTTGCAGCTGGGTGAGCAACTGATAAAGCCCAAGTCTAGAGGTAGCAATACTCGACTAGATGACAGCTTGAGTTGCAGCACAGCAGCCAAGTCACCTGTGTCTGGAGAGAACACTGCAAGACCTGTTAAAACCAAGCTGAGAAAGACTACTGAAACTATTTTGAAAACTGTTACACAGAGGGAGTCTTACACAGATAAAATCAGTTTTCTTTGTGGGTTTCTTGGACTGCATCATGCTTTTTAGTTGTTGCAAGTCCTCAGAAAAAAAAGTGGCTCTGCAGAAACAATGTTCTGAGCATCTGGCCAGAGGAAATGTAACTAAAGGAGCTGTTTAAGGAAGATCACCAAAATCACATCTAAATGCTCAAAGCAGAGAAGAAAAAACTCTGTATCATCACATGAAAAGCCTCTTGGTACTCATCAGTTCCAGAAATCTTAGTCTGGTCTGAATTGCTCTATAGAGGTTCGGCTCCCACCCACACTCGCAGAGGGACCTACCTAGTCGCAGCAGTATGGCGGACACCTCAGCCAGCTTACCGCCGGGCACTGGTGCATGGTACTCGGGTTTGCTCCAGCTGACACCCGCTCGGATTAGCCTCGAATTTATGTAGTCTCTGCAGAGAGCCTTGGCTTGGGACACAAGCTCCTTGTCAGTAGGAGACCTGTCAAAAACCTCCATCACCTCTGCAGCAAAGACTGAGGAACGGCGTAGCACTTCCATCCTTGGCTAATGAACCCACACATCAACGTACACTTGCTGGAAGGCTGACCCGATGCCTTAGACGAGAATTGGCAGGAGCTGTGTAGCAATCATCTGGTCTCCTGGTCTGTCACAGCTCCTAGCAGCTATTCTCAAAAAAACAGGTTTTCATTTTACCTGGTGAATAAAAACATCTGTAAGTCCTCTAGCATTGCAAAGACGTAAATCAGAAGCCCAAGTACTATACCTTACAGTTATGCTAAAGTCAGTAGTATCACATTTGCAAAACATCTGTCTCGGTTCATCTTACAGAGAAGGGGCAAAGTCTTCTGTCTTTCAGCCACTCTGACTTTCACTGGCATCATGACCCACAAGAAAGGCTGCAGTTTTGAACTATCAAGGTGTTTCCTCTTTTCCAGTTCAGATTCATCAGCCCTAGAATTAACCTTCAGAGAGTCTAGATGGTCAGAGCGTGGAAATGATTCATAGAATATGTAGACAATCTCAGATTGTTTCAATTAAATTGAGAAAAAAAACCCTGAATCCCAAATGCCAGCTACAGTAACCTCAACCAGATGTCAACAGATACTCCAGCTCAGTAGGTCATGGATCTTTCTGAAGAAATGGCACTATTGCCAGAACAGGGGTATGGGAGCATTTGCAATGTCTCAGTGGAGACAGTTTACCACATTCTGTTCAGATTTTGCTTCTGCCACTCTTGTCCCTCCTTCCTTCCCCCCCCCCCCCCCGCAACATTCATACTACTTACAGAAAACCTTTATCAAGAAAGAGCAAAGCGTAATTCATCTGTTGATCTGACTTTTTTACCCAGTGCTGCTTTTGAAGCCAGAGTCAGACCAGTCTTTATTCAGATGTTAGTAAATGCATTTTTCAGTCCCCAGTTTTAGACATACTTAAAAATGATTTTCAAACAAAATAAAAGCCAGTTATTTTTGTTTGTCCCAATGAAAATATATATATTTACCTCTCATGTTGCACTTTTTCTCCCTCAGTGATTTCATTTTGGCTTTGGCTTCACGTTTCTTTTGAAGATCTGCATCAAGAAACGCCTGGTTTAGAATTCCCAGGCTGCTGTGACAGCTTCTCTGCCGGGCTCTCGGCGGGGCTCACGCCGCTGCCCCCTCCCCATCTCCGCCAGGCTCCGCTCCGGCTGCGCTCGCCGGAATCCTCGGGGCTCGCTCTGCTGCTTTTAAGGGACCCAGGCGGCAGGGGAAAGCGTCGAGCTTTAGCCTTGTAAGGAAGATGAACTAACAGGGAGGTGGGGTTGCTATAGCCAGAGAGCAACGCTTTCCCCTCCCCTTTCTTTTCTCTTAAGGAGGTTCTCCGCTGTTCTACTGCTAGCGCACAGGGGCTTTGTTCAAGGACTCGAATGAGGTAGGAGCAGAACCGCTGGACCAGATCACCCTGCGGAACAGAGCGCGATGGATGCACTGCTGAAACGGGAATTGCTCCTGGTGAATCCCGCAGTGGCTTTTGCAGAGTTGATGTTGGCCAGTCATTTTCAGACTTGGGGAACTGCAGTTGCCACACTTCAGTGGTGGGCTGGTCATACCAGATCGATCCAAAACGATGCCGGTGATTAGCAGAGACACAGAGCTTGGGGCTAAAGCAAACTGTGCTTGCGTTCCCCCAAACTACAAGTGGGCTCATAAAAAAAAAGTGAAGTGGTTTTGCTGATAGGAAATATTTTGTCCAGAATGAAGTGTTTTGCAGCAACATCTCAGTGTGCTGAGGAAATTAACATACAAAGTTTAAGGAAAACATCAGTTCCAAAATACTTATCAATTAATTTAATCTTCAGCTTCTTGTTGTAGTATTTCCACATTGATGCCACGATGCTCAAGGGGTTTTTTTCCCGTCTGTTAGCATTTCAACTCAATACACCAAATACAAGTGCTGGCTTTTTGCGTTACAATTTGAAACAGAAGTTTTAGAAATAGAAGTTCCCTGCAGACAAGAAATTCTACCAGCCCAAACACAAGTGCTCCCCAACAAAAAACAATTTCTAGATTAATGACTGAGTATGTGGTATGTTCAAAATACAGACTTTCCAAAAGGAGGTCAGAAGCAAGAAGAAATTGTCATCTCTTGCCTGTCCCCTTGGAGAAAAGACTGAAGCAAGTACATCTCTCCAAGGTGTTGATCACATAAAAACCCCAAGCACAAATTGCACCACTGCCAGGCTCAATACTGAAGGATCTAAAGGAACAAATGAACTGCACGAAAAAGCCTTATTATATGATATATCTAATACTCTGGCCAGCATCCAACGCACAACTCCCAGGCTTAACACAAAGCACATGTTTTGGTCTGCCCTTAACTGGATTGCCGCAAACTGCTTTGCTGCGCTGGGAAGGGAGCTGTGGCAAAGCTTCTTTTCCCTCCAGTGACAGATCCTCTTTCTGACCTGGCTTCTTTTGGGAAAGGAGCAGAGTTAAGGAGAGGCATGTGACTGCAGTGGTAGTCAGCTGGGCACCTGGACTTGGCTCGATATGATCATGTTCAACGGCAATAGTGACTCTGCATCTCTAGCACCAGAAGTATTTGCTCAAAGATTCTCTTGGAGATTTTTTATCCTCTAGCCTTCCTCGAATTTAAGTATATTCACCTGTCCCGTAGAAGCTTAAAACAAGGCTCCAGAGATTCTGTGCTACTTCCCATCCCTCACCCACCCCTTCTCAGCACAGGGCACCTCACGGCCTCTTGGAAAAATCCTACTTTTGCCTCTGCAACTTCGATGGCTGAAAAATCACTAAAAATTGTCTTAGCTTCCTGCAGCAGCTGACAGCTTGGAACAGTATCCCTATTTAAACTGTCCTTATTCAACAGGGCCCTGAAACAAAGATGAATGCTTAAATATCATTATTACTTCATTAATGATGTTTCCTGAATTCTGGCAACACACAAGTGCCACAGTGCCTCCCAGTTCTCTGTGATTGCCAAACCCATCCCACATGCTCCCTGCCCGACTGTCACAGCATGTAGCACCCCCTCACCTTCCACCCTGCAGCAAAAAAAGACACAAAAACTAGAAACATGAAGGCTGTGTATGATAAACCAAGCTTTGTATATATAAAAAAAAACCCAGCAGTGCGTGGTATTCCACCTATATGAGTTACACACTAAAAATACAGCTTCACACAGAAAGATACCTCTTTAAGTAAAAACAGATGAAATCACAGCATACAGCGCTCAGCTGACAGCAAAAGAACAGGGTGTTATATTCCAAGGAACTGTCAGTGTAATCCGAGTACCTTTTTCCATAGTATGTTTAGGCTACAACACTTAGAGGCTCCATCTACCCTTGTGGCAAAGGAGTATCAGGAAACGGTGCAGAAACAGCTTGTTACCAAACCCACTGTTCCCAGTTTAGCTATTAACATGACAGTGTTCTGGCTGGAATAACAGACCACAGATCCTGCCTGTCTGAGATGGGGTGACCAAACCAGCTCGGAGCATTCATTGAGTAAAACCAGGGGATCACAGAGATATGACTACATTTTGTAAGTACCTCAAGTGGAAACAAACTCTGGAGAAACCACATCAAAGAGAACACAGCAATAGTCTAAATGTGGACAGCTTATGCTCAATACTAAATAGTTTAAGCCTTAGAGAAGTAAGTCTCTGGAAGGGTCTTTTGAAAGTTGCAGTGAAAGCAAACCAGATAGTTAACTGTGAGCACACTGAGCTTACGAAGGGGTCTGCAGTAGCAGGAAAACAACCCTGACTGCCCCAGGAGGTCATTTCCAGCCTTGTGTTCACACAGCCTGGTTACTAGCAGAGGTATTGTTTTGTTCCATCTCACAGTGTCCAAAACCAGCCACTTCACACAACCTACACTTCCAGAAGATACTACACACTAACACATAGATAAAATGTTCTAAAACACCTGCACAGTAAGGGCGCAGAGAAGCAGAGGGAGGCCAGAGAGACAAGTTCATAGCCAGAGAGCCTGGGAAACAACCCCCCCTAGCCCCTGCCTGCTACAAGAGGCTTTCCTTCAGAGACAAGATGCTCTGGCGAAACACTGGCACTGTAAACAGACCAAAGCCTACTACCAAACCATCCCTGAACTTTCTTCTGCATTATCTCACATAGTCTTCTCCTCACTGCCTCTTCCTGTCTGATTTTTGCAGCAATACTTCAATTTTGCCTTTGTCAAGTTACCACTTACCAAGGTTTTCACACCGATGATGTCAGGCTTTAGGCTGCAAAGCTATGCAGGGAACCTAGAAGAAACATTTCTTTTTATACAGAAATATTTTTGCCAGCTGCAACAGGAAAACAATACATAGAAGCAGCAGCTTAATGGGACCCAAGCAAAACATGAAGGCTTTTTGAACATTTCACTCATTTCTGAAGGGCTCAACTCAAAGCCTCCTGAAAGCCAAGCAGTTATTTGTATTACTTGCATGATGGGATCACCCTGGAGCACCTTTCCTGGGGCAGGATTTTGCAGTGCCAAGTGTCACATGCCAGACCAAAGAGGCTGTGTAACACTGAACTTATCTTCCATGGCCTTTAGGCTGTTCTTCTAATGAAGATAAAGGTCTAGTAACTTAAAATACGTAAGTTTAGCCACCAATCCATTACTTAGGTTTCTGACATAGATATCACTGATGCCCAGTGTTTTCTTCACTTAACCACTGCCATGCTCTCTGCCACTGTTTGTAGACACAGTTTCCTTGTTACACCTATGTTTTGGCAAAGGCAGAACAAGGATATGGTGTAGTCCGGAACTGGTGTGCAAACACGCTGAAGGGGGAACTGCAGCATGAATGTAATGTTAGCAAGCAGTGCTATGACTCGAGTCATAGAACATCTCTGCTTATGTTCCTGAATCTTATTCTGGAAATGTTGCCTGAGAAGAGAAGGCAGCTACTCAGGAGATACCGAGGAGATACTACTCTGCTATCAAACCAGCAGCTGTCCCCTAGAACAGCAGCTAAACCTAGGACTTTGATGAAGCTGCATCACCAATTTAAGAACCTAATTATATTTAACAGTAGATATAACTGTTTTGGTTGTTTCCTATCCACTGATTTGCTTCAGAATGACACAATTTACTGAACAGATCATCTCGGAAGACAAGATGTGACAGACACATGGAAGAAATAAGAAGTTTTAAGTTGTTCAGCAGCTATAGCTTTGTTTTGAAACACAAATAAAACACATACCATATCACCAAAACAGACAAGGCAGAAAACACCTAATGAGGTCACTATCTCCAAGAGAGCAAAGAGGATTCTTCCCTTTCAAGCTCTAACCAACAAAGGCAGAAGATGAACCTTTGTCTCATTCTAGTGATCTATAACCACAAGGTTTGGGAATCACTTCCACACAGGATATGAGCACATGAGGACGGGTAAGTGCCTCTGACCGCACTGATCTGGAAATCTCAAGAGCCTGCAGGCACTTCTGCATGAGCTCAGCAGCATTTGTGAGCTCTAATGCATTTATCTGCCACTTCAAGCCGTGTGCTGAGGCACAGACACATCCTATACAGGCAAATGGATTGCTGGATCTGATAACCCCAAGGCAGCAGCCTTTACCCTGCACACATCTTCATGCCCTAAACAGGCTTTGAGGGATTTAGACTTAAATTTTGCATATCCAGAATGTAACAATACTTTTATTTAAACCCTTACTGACATTCAGAAAAGCTCTTCAGCCTTAGCCTCTAACGCTGAGCAGGGCAAAAACTACGCTTTTAAAAACCCTGTCTTTTCAAGTTGTCAGATAAGGAAGGTAGGCTGATGTCTCCAGTCTACACCTATCAAATTCAGAGCGCATGATTCCTTCATATGCAGCTGATAATGCCATGCAGCTTTCTGGCCATTATGATGCAGTTCCACCCTGAGTGTCAGCAAAGTGTTTCTACACACTCGATATACCCCAAGAGTTTGTGGAACTCCATGTTGACAAAAATTTTCCTCAAGACTGCTTTGGTTACAAGATTTACCCCTCTTACTTGGCAGGGCAGTATAGGGCTGGGTTTTTCAGAAGCAGGGGCAGCTAGAGCAACCTTCACCTCCCCTGGCTCATACCCACTCTCAAATTGTCCTTCTTAATTGCACTGCTATCATTTTGCGTTTGCTGGCACCGTGGACTGGTTTGGGAAGCTGGCTTGTTATTTTCATCTGGATGCAATAAACCTTCCATCCAAACCACATCTGCAGACAGAGTCGTGTTAGTACAACCAAGGTAGCTACAAGCAGAAGGAAACAATTTCAGTTTTGCCATCAAGACAAATGTCCATGAAAGTATAGCACTAGTACTGTTTCTGTGTATAAAAATGCAACCGTGGTGAGCTGGAGCTTCCTAGTCCACTGCAGAAGACAGAAGAATGCTGATAGCAGGTAATCAACAGACCCTTCCATAAGAGCAATGATTACTCAGCATGTCTGGGTTTCCTAGCACTTTTAAGATGACAGCTTTCCTCATTTCTGAAAAGACTAACTTTAAAAAAAAAAAAAACATTAAAAAATTCTGCTTTTTGACACTGAGGTATCTCAATCAATCACATACAATAGCCAGGACAAAAGCCATTCCCTCCTTCTGGCTGAAACATGAGCTTGATCAAGTAGGTGTCCAAGGCAGTGTTAACTTCACATTTGTTGACTTTGAATTCCATCATCTCCTTTACTTTGGAAACCTTTGAGCCAAAGTGTTCACGTGACTCTGAAAAGCAGACGGGTGCAGTAACTGCTCTGAATGTTTGGGATGAGGTGATACACATGCGCACTTCTGCTCAGGGAAAAACCACCATCATTGTTAGCAGTCCATTCCTAGGCTCCACAGCACATCCTGGTTATTTTTCCAGGCTCTCATGAAAGATCAGCTACAGGTCTGGGACCATCAGTGTAGCAAGGGCCGGTAAGCTCTTCACACTCTGCTTCTTGCCCACCCTGCACACTTGCTCCAGGGTCTCTAGCACTGCATTGGCATGACAGAAGCAAATATCTAGCCACAAGTTAAAAGCTGTTGCCAAAGATGCTCAGGGTGGACCCACTTTACTCCAAGTGATTCAAGTCAATTTTAACCGTATGTAAGCAGCAGCAAGCAGGAAGTCTTCTTTGAGGTCACTGATTTTGATCTAGGTTTATACTTGCTTCTAAGCCAGGGTTAA
This sequence comes from Todiramphus chloris collaris, assembly GCA_025345505.1. Lineage (NCBI taxonomy): Eukaryota > Metazoa > Chordata > Aves > Coraciiformes > Alcedinidae > Todiramphus > Todiramphus chloris. Next base: position 10,564,145 of record JANVCC010000030.1, read on the forward strand.
GTCTGAGACTTGCAGGAATTAAGACCTGTTTGCACCTGAGCACAGCTCAATGATATGGTTTTATTCTCAGTTATAAAGGAGGAAAGCAGTGTGTATTTAGGCAATTCTACAGGTGATACAAATCAGAAATCCAAGTGTCCATTGTGTTTTTTACTTAGTAGTATATTTTTACTTCATATTGCTAGTGTAAACCCCCTTGAACATTCATACAAATGCAATAAAAAAAAAAAAGAAGAAAACATTTACGTCTTTATGTGCTAAATCAAAGCAGTAAATATGAAATTAAAAAGGTTTTTAGAATGCAGGAAGCACCAGAGACAAAACAAAACAACATAGAACACTTCTTATTCAGCTACTGAACCGAGTCAACAGTTGAAATAAATAAGCAGCTTGAGACTGATAGCCTCTTCTGGGGATGAAATCAAAACTTCAGCAAAGTTGCAATCTTAGTTTTTCTTAATGAGATAGTTCAGTTTGTAATTTGATTATGAGGAACCAGAGAGGTAAGAAAAAAAAAAAAATCTACTACATATGAATGAAAAATGGCAAAATGAATGACTTTTCACAAAAAGCCCAGAGAACAACCTCAGCATAAGCAATGCTGGTTGCTTATACTTTGCAAGACACTCACATATCACTCTGCTGTGCTTTACATCACTTCAGAATTTCAACAGATTCTTACAGCTCTAATATTTTTTGTTTTACACTAAAGAAAATGGTCAAATTGGACTTGATGATATTAAAGGTCTTTTACAATCTAAATGATTGCATTCTAAATATTTACTTACCTACTTGAATAAACTCTAAGTGGAAACTTGCACAAAAAGTTCCCTTTAACATTCCAGAAATTTCACCAGAGGAGGATGCACAGGAACAGGCAATATGAGTGCAATATCCCATGGGTCATACAGGGGAGAAACAACAGCAATACTCTAGCCAGATTAAATCTGAAGTCTCTCAGCAGCAAGGAGGAGGTTAATCAGTGAAACTAGAATTAGAAGAAGTATTTTCAAAGAATGAAGTAGAAATACATAGAACTACAGCTCTGGGGAAGAGAGTTATCTCATTCAAGTGACTAGTTTCAGCAGAAGTGCACAGTTACTTCAGTAACTGCAAGTGAAGGGTTAGTGGTTTTATGGGAGAGAGTCAGTGTTGTTTAGCACCATGCTGTATTGCAAAGACAGTAAGAAATAACATATACACAACCAGATCACACATTCAAGAACAGCTGCATTGGAGATGGGCAAGCAATGTGAGAAACCCTCCCAGGTAGTGTGCTTTCCACTACCACCAAGACACTGGGAGCAGTTAAGAACATCTCCTGTCACAGCCCTCCTTGAGGAAGACAGGCAGCCACTGTGCCATCACGTATGTTTCCCACCACATGTCTGGTTTTTAAGTGACAGAGATGCCCCCCTAGTAGAAGTAGCAAAGTACAGTAGATATATGGCATGAATAATTTAACAGACATAGCTTCTTGATTTAAGAGAAGTAAACAATACTCATAGTGAGTTAACAGAGCAAAATTACCTTCCCATAAACCTGCCCAGGGTTTCTCTTGCATACTCCCAAAGCACATTTTCACTCAAGGTCTGATTCCTCATTTCCTGGTAACCACAGACCAGTTTCTCTGGACGGAAGACAAAGCAGCACAAAATGTCTTTCAGGCACTAACATAGACAGCATTTTGTTAGAACTATAATCTTTGCAGCAGGTCCACCCCTCAGACAAACTGTATGCCAGCACCCATCCTTTATTGCTCAGTTAAACAGGGTTCCACCCACCTGCACACAACTTCCAGAGTAGTCAAGAGACTAGCAGGAAAGCTAGAACCTCTCCAGGGATGACATTAGTCACACCCATCCCTGCCACAGCACACTCTGCAAAAGCCCAGGATTCAGCTTCATCATTGTAAACTCTCTTCTACCACTAACCAGGAACATGGCTTGGAAGAACAAGAACTCCATGCTCTTGTCTAGGAAGACCCCTACTTTAATTTAGGGATTAGTCACTGTGGGAAGCAAAGGGATGCTGAGCCAATGGGAGAGTCAGCAGCACTATGAGCTTTACGGATGCAAGCAGCACTCTCGCTTATTCCACTTTGCCAGCAGAACTGGGAGATAAAGGCTCTTTTCTTTGCTGAACACTCAAGACAGCCTTAAGAGCCACAATATCAGCAGAAGGCAACCCCATGCAGTCAGTATTTGCAAGATTTGTGGCAATACAGTTTTGAAAGCAGGAATGAGACTATTTTGGCTTTAGCCATCTGCTGCGGTTTCCATACAAGCAGGGATGTCACAAAGAGGTATCATCAAAGTGGATTTCTCCAGTACCAGCTCAGTCTGATCTATCTTGTAAGGGTATGGATTCCTCTTTTAATTCTCCCTTGCATTCCTCCAAGGAGCAAGGTTTAAGACCTGGAGCAGTACATTACTGCCAAAACAAAGCAACCGCTTCATGCTTATCAGTAGCTGTGACGCACCCAGGTAGAGCAGAACTGATCAGCTCTATGCATCACATCACAGGGAGGAGCAATTTAGGTTTAAAGCACTCTTTACTACTATTTTGCTTTTCTAAATTCAGGTAAGATACTTACTGTCACAATTCAAAACCTTCAGCAAAAAGAAAGGCAAGTTGTGTGAACATTGTTTAAAATGGTCAGTGTAGCTTGCAAGTTCAAGCAGAGACTGTTTTGGCATGAGTTTGAGTAGCATCTGCTATGCCAAAGCTCAGTGGGCAAAGCCAGATGCAAACAACAAACCAAGGCAGAGAGCAAAACTTCTTGTGCAGTCCAACTCTTGCTTCCCTCTGTACAGTGCATTCTTTCTAGGACTTGAAAGCTCTGCACTGGGCAGAAGCATTACCTTAGGAAGGTGACAAATTCAAAAGGATCTTCTTGGCAGGAATATAACTTTCCTTCTATTCTCACAGTCTTACTGCTTAACTGCATAATGCAGCAATAGTGCTCTCCTGCATCACTGATGTCCAGAAGCACAATACAGGAAACCACTTCAGCCTCCCAGCATACTAATAGAGCTGGAAATAGCTCATCTCCAAGCGAGCACTGCAGCACTGAGAGCGTTCTTCTGTTGCACTTTTTACAGTAAGGTTTTAACCTATCTGTTCTGCCAAGTGACCCTACCTTCAGGGAGAGCACTGAACACCTAGTGCACCCTCCAAGGCTAACTGCTGTGCTCCACAACTGTTTACACTAGGGAAGTACTACCGCTGCTCCGGGGCTCCGCACGCTCCAGGGACCTAAGCCAGCACTGCAAATAATGTCCCACAGTGACTCCCCAGAGCTGAGCCATCAGACCTGATGTCATCCAGCCACAATGTAACCTAGTCACTCAGCAGCTGCTTCCATCTCTATGCACAGTTACTGTCACCCTCCACGACCCACACTTCGCTGTTTTACCCTCGCTGTGCCCGCACTGCTAGTATTGTACCCAGGGTAAACATGAGAAACCGAACCAGACCTGGGCTGGGCCACACAGCACGAACTCTCAGAGTCCCAGGGTAGAGATCTAGCCACTGGCTACCACAATTTCCCCGGCTCTACAGCCAGCCACTCCCTTCTCCTTTACAAGCAAAAGATGCGTGCTTTAAGGCTGAGTGAACAAGAGTTGAGTTACTGGCTTTGAGCACTGCTTCGTGCTGCGGCATGAAGGGCTGTGGCAGACAGACAGCGCGACCCACCCAGGAAATGAAAGAGCAGCAAGAGGGTAAAGGGGATTTGGCAGGAGTGGGTGCTGCCATGTGCTGCCTTCTGCAAGGAGCCCGGGGCTGCGATGCGCTGCTGCCACCTGCTGGCATAAAGAGCAAACCAGGTTTACTTGTGATATGACTTACCCAGCTCCGAGAGCCAGAAAAGCTCCCCAACAGCACAGTCTGTCTGGCAAAGATGCTGGAAGGGCTCTCCCGACCCACTACACACGAGGGAGGGGGAAAACAGGGTGCAAAACACGGAGCTGCTGCAGGCTGAGCAAGCAAGCCCCAGCACTCAGAACACAGCACCAGGCTTGTGTCCTTTCTTAAACCCAGACTAGCTGCCAAACACACCAGGGACTGGAGGATATCTCACAGCAGGTCCTACTGTACCACTCTACCCAGCTCTCTGAGGGATGCCTGCATGGCCTCTATGACAGGAGTGTCACAAGTTTCTCACGATACACAGAAAGACGGAAATTCTGGTGTTTTCAGTAATTCATACAGAAAAATCTATCAGTGCTTGAATCAACCAGACGCTTTCTTGGAACAGTTTCGTAAACCGCAGGAGGTAAGATGCAGAGAACTAGATCTCAAGGTCCTTCCCTCATGGTCTGTTTTGGCCATGAACAGGTACAGCTCCAGGCAAGCCTGTAGAGGCACTAGGCGCTGTCTACTCACTGGCATTCTTTGCGTTTGTCAGCTGACTGGGCTCCAGGCTGACTCTCTCTAGGATGTTTTATCACATTTTTTAATCCCCACCCCACCTTTCTGTGTGATCTCAACAGGCAGGAATATGCTAATATAGCTGAAGCACTTTTACCTTCAAGTGAGGAAGCAACTTTGAGATGTCCGACTGAAAATTTCTTGTTCTCAAAGCACACGGCGAAGGGCATCAAAGAGCAGGCTACAGGACCAATCGTGGGTCACTCAGTGATACCTAGCAAAAAGTAAAGGCTATGTGACTTTAGAACATTCAAAAACTGAACCACTGAAGTTTCTTTTAACAACTATTTACACTTTTCTTTGGACATAGCAACATACCCAGGTGTATTTATTGGGCAAAACTTGTAAATGCCTGCATCAAAATTTCTCTTCCATGAGAGCATTACATAGGTTATCTCCAGTGGTGTCCATGTCACACCGCCAGCAGAATACAACAGCTTTCTGAAATAACAACTTTTTTAGAGAGAGAACTTTGCTATTTTGACCCACTCATCTTCCACAAAAGCTCCAGTTCTGTGGGCAGGAACAGAGCAGTCTTAAGTCAGGCAAAACTTGTCTTGGGAATGGGGACTACTGCACAGCTTATTTTTAAGCAGCTTTCAGCATTGAGGTAGAGTTTGGGGCAGGGGGAAGTTGTTGAACAGAAGAATTAAGTACTATATGTTTTGTCTCCAGCTTTTAACCTGATTTTTCTTTATACTCAATGTTTATTCCTCTGCTTTAACAGAAAGAACTGGAAAAAGGAGAAGAAAAAATAACTAAACCAGCTTATCCCCTTGAAAATAATTTTAGAAGTTACTTCTCTGTTCTGAGAGGAAACTCCAGCAACACACAGAGATGTCTTTGTAATTTAGCCTTATTTCTTTACAGCATCCAGACTTGGTCAGCCATACAGCACACACAGCAAACACACCTGCTTACATGTGTATGTATTTGACTCTTCCCTGCTCATACCTTCTGACCAATTTAAGTCAGCTGGGGAAAAGAAGTAGAAACCCCCAAAGCACAAAGTTCCTATAATTTTATGATGCAAAAAGTAAGAACTTACTAATGCAGCTATGAAGGAAAAGGATAATTAGCAGTGTCAGAACTGGCACAGGAGAAAGGTATGGCAGCAAGGCTTGCTCTGCTCCTACAGCTGTCTGCTCCAGCAGCCATACCTATTTTCATGCCTACTGGTTTCAGGATCAAAGTAATCCTCCGTACTTCCCCAGCAGACGTCTGCTTACGCTGATGGCCAGTCAGGAGACAACACAGTCCTGCTGAAAGCTCCCTTTCCCATAGCCCTGCTTCCCAGAGCCAGGTGAAAGCTTTAATCCTAAACAGCAAATGACAGACCTTTTGTAGGCCTGGGCATTCCAGCATGTAATTAACTCTCTGCTGCTTTCCTCTAGCTAAAAACCTTCCTCTGTTACACTTGCTTTTTTAAACATAGACCTCTTGGAGGCAGGGACTGAGTTTCCTTCAGTATAGAGGCAACCCTTAGCACAGCATGCCCATAGCTTCTGAGTGCTGAAGCAACAACTACATAGACACAAATTCCAGTACGATTGTGCTATAATCCCAATTGCTAATGTTAAATAAAATCAAAACAAACCAAACCAAAAAGAGATAGACTGCTACAGATTCAGCTCTGACTGAAAAACACGGGAGCAAGGAGAGTAAGAAGACACTTCAACTTCCCTTTGGCTCCAATTTATATATATCCTGGGAATCAAATGGAGTGGCGATGAACACAAACATGCCATCAACAGCTGGAGGAGGCTGAGGCTGCTTCTCCTGGGCAGTCACTTTGCTTCTGCATTCCTTTGAGCACATTAAGAAATCATCTCTCCACACAAGAAAGTCACAGAAATAACTGCCTTACAACAGAGCAATCATCTCCAGCCCTATACATACAACTTACCCAAACCAAAGCGAGCAGCTCTGTACCCATGTATAGTGTACTCCTAGGTGGCAACCAGACCACCATTCTGACATAACCTCTCCTGCCCATCCATGGACCCTGTGACCACAAGGCAGGCTGCCTGCAGGTCCCAGATGAGGGGGAACACTGGCCTACATTTCAGTCCCCCCTGTCTCCCACGCTTCTGGTCCAGCTCTAAAACAGCTGGCCAGCTTTTGCAATTCCTTTTAAAATGGGCATGCTATGCCAATCCCACATGCTGATCACCCTCATTAAAGACTTACCCTAAATTAAACTGACAAAACAAGTTAACTGCTACTCCTCCCTGCAGTCATTAACAGCTGCATGTCACTATTACCCCAACACTCTACCACCCTAAGGACTACAGATGAGGTTAGCAAGACAGCTTTTTAGTGCATGTTCAGACTTGGCACATTAATTAACATTAATATTTTTTATGAGGCTTTTTGCTCCCTTGCCTGCTGCCAAGCATGAAACTATGTGGCTAAATTAATGAGCTTCCATAACAGGAGGAGCCAAGCCATTGGGATGGAATGATTTGTAAGTAACCTACACAAGGACTCACAACTTACCTTCCTAAGGGGTAATTTGTGCGTATGCAAACAGGGAATGTTCCATCCCTTGGTCCTTGCTGCAGCTGAACTGCAGCAGAACTCCCTTCTCCTTCCTTTCCCACTTTACAAGGATGCTTTCATTCCTGTGTCTGTTCCTAGATATCCTGAGCCAATGTGTTGTGCTGGAATAGGGATGTTTATGAGACATGTTTGAGGAGCTAGAAGTCTGGTCCTGCAGGTATAAACTCAAAATTCAAGCAATCCAGGGCCCCGACAGGTTAAGACCTCTGCTGAAAACCTTCCAGCTGAGATACAGGTCATTTAAACAAAAAGACATTCTCACATTACGGGGATATTTGACACCAGTCCTCTATCTAATGGGTATTTTCAATCAAATACCTCAAAATGCTACACGGTGTGATCAAGGAGCTGAGAAACAGAGGGATGCAAGAGGGCAGCTCACTGCAGCCAAGACCCTTCAGCCCACGCAGCAACATGCATCACAGGGTTGTTACTGTTGCTACAGCTCAGCACAAATCCATCATCAGAAGAAACCATTTATGACAAACGCTTCGCTGTTTGCAGGCAGCCGTACCAGCACTCGGCAAAGCTGGGCCTTCTTTATCAACCCTGGGGAAGAAAATTCCAAGTCCAGATCTAAAGCCGACTGGCAACAGGGGTTGGGAAAATTATTCTTCCCTTTGGAAAAGCGAAGGGGTCCCTGACGCTGAAGTACACAGCCAAACGAGCAGCCCCCGAGGCAGCCCGGGGAGAAGGCCGATGACGAAGCTCTCGAGCAGTTTGCTCGGCCGGGCTCCTCCGCGTAAGGCGGGGGGCAGCGGCGGCCCCTTGAGGGGCCCGGCCCAGCCCATTGCCCTCACGGCGGGGCGGGCCGGGCCGGGCGGGAGACGAGCGGCCACCGCGGCGGGCTGAGGATGGGGCGGCCCGGGGGCACTCTGCGGCCCGGCGGCAGCCCGGGCACAGCCCCATGAGGGCTGGCGAGAGGAACCCCCAGGCTAAGGGATGGCACCCTGAGACGGAGAGCGGGTCCGGGAGGACAAAGGCGGGGGTCGCTCCCGCTCCTATCCCCGCAGGAGGGCAAGGCAGACACGCCCCAGCGGGAAGGGCCGACCCGCGCCACCCCAGCAGCCCCCGCGCTCCCCTCCCACCGCGCCCCCTCCCGCAGCCTGACGGGCCTCGTAGTCCACGGAGGCGCTCCCGCCGCCCGCCCACCCGGCGCGGGAACTACGCCTCCCGGCAGGCAGCGCGGCGCCGCCATCCCCTCCCCGCGCCCCCCGCCGCACCGTGTTGTGTCGCCCGGCTCGGCCCGGCCCTCCCCTCCCCATCCCTCTCCTGGCGCCCCTGCCCTCCCCTCCCCTTCTCCCCCTTCCCCCTCCCTCCGCGGCCGCGCTCGGTGCCCTGGGCCAGCGGCAGCGGCGTGCGGAGCGGCAGGGCCCGCCATGGCACCGCGTCGCCCCTCGCGCGGGGAGCGTTGCCCGTAGGTGCGGTGGGCGGCTCGCCCGGGTACGGCCGGCAGGGCCCCGGTGCCCGTGCGGGGCGGGGGGGAGGCTGGGGGAGAGTCTAGCGCGGGTCGCTCTGAGGAGGCCGTGAGGGGCTGGGAGGGGGGGGAGGCCCCGAGGTGTGGGGTGGGGTGGGAGATCGCCTGCCGGGGGCCGTGGGGACACCGTGACGGGAGCACTGAGGGTGCCGAGCTGGGGAGCACTGGAGCCGGGTGGCCTGGAGAGCGCTGGGCCGAGGATGCCCTGAGGAAACTGGGCTGGGCTGAGCTGAGGACTTGTACTGGGTTGGGGCTCTTCCGTTGCTGGGGTGGAAGAGACCTCTGTGGAGGGGTTGGCTGGGGAGTGCAGGGTCTGGGGGCATAACTGGGGAGTACTGGTGGGAAAGTGCCCAGCTGTAGAGTTGGGAGAGGAAGAAGAGATGGACTGGGGAGCTGAGCTTTCCAAGTGTGTGTACTGGGGAGAATGAGAGTGGAGGGGGACCCTCAGTGAGAGGATTACTGTGAGCAGTAGGAGGAACTGTTTGAGGATAATGTCGGCTGTGCTGGGGAAGATGCTGGAAGCAGTGATAAGACTAATAATACTATTGAATCAGGGGGGAGACAGAGACTAAAGGATTATTATCGCTATAATAATACTACTAGTATAATACTGGGGAACACGCTGAGGTGATGGTGGGGGACATGGTGCCTGAGGCAGGCTTTGTCAATGTTTATCATTAAAGTGAAGTTCCTTGATGCATCTGGAAGGCATTTCTGTAAAGAACTGAGAAATGAGGTTTTCAGAGAGGGGCTGGCATACTTAGAATGAGCTGGTAGGTTCAAGGGGAACTGCAGGTTGAGGGGAAGAAAGAATGCAGGTGTGAATGAGCCAGGCTCTGAGAACCTCAAGTTAGAGCTGTTGTGTTCTTATTTGTCACAGCTGACCAGTGGATGAGAAAGCATCTCTTTCCCACTGTGCTACGACATCCCATCCCTCCCTGATTGTGCAAAAGCAGATGTCTGACCATCCTGTAGGCATGGCTCACTTGAGAGAATTTGCCAGCCAGGTAAGTGGTGATTAAAAATTTGGTTTTAAACTTTTAAGTTAACAAGGAAAGCTTGTTATGTTTGCTCTCGAAGTGTGTTTAAAGTAAATCACCAAAAAGTCACTTTCTGCCACTCTATCTCTCTTGCACGTGTCTCAGCTTACTCCTCTGAGCTGATTGATTTGAGTCTTACCCTGTGGTGGTCTTGTCCTGACAGTGTAAGGTTGCCAGCCATATAGAAAGGGAATTCTCCACCCAGTATGGTGGGTGCCTTTCCCTGAGGTTATCTCTGCTCTTGTTAGGGAGACAGAAATCATTGACTCTCTGGGTATCTTTGGGAGAAGAGGTCTGGAAATGGGAACAGAAATGCTGTGTGTGCAGACTGTGCCCGATGTACCTTACCAAAGTGTTTGTCACAGTAGTCTGAGGAAATCAGTGCTTGTAACCTTAATGCACAAGAGGCAGTGATACTTGATCCTGAACATTTAACTTGGAATCCTGAGAGTGATGGCAGCCTCAGTGGATGTGTCGTTGTGATGACGTTTCCGTAAGTGGAATGTGGGAGGATGATATCAAAACTTGGGACTAAAAGCTAAACCGCATTACTAGAACTGGTTTGAATCTTCATCTGAATTTGGTTGTGGGGTGAGTTTGATTATTGGCAGATGTCAATAGTGAATGTAGGTCGTGTTAAACCGTGTTTTCTGAGAATTCCTGGCATTTTCCTGCTCTGCTTCTAGTTGCGGGATTATAATACTAAAAGCTTTGTGGTTTGAGATGATGCTTTCTCCAAGCCTTTTCTGTTGTAAAATGGATTTGCAATGCATCTTAGTTTTCATGCTGGCTTTTGCATAAACTGTTTCAACAAAGTGTATAGGAAATCAAATGCAAATGTAGTGCCTGAGTGAGTCATGGTACAAGGAGAGAAATTAAAGGAATAGGAGAAGATACTGTCTGGTGAAGGCTGGGAACTGAATTCTGTATCTACAGAGGAAGTTACTTTGAAGCTTTTTAGTGCACAACATTCAGTAATGAAGCTTATCACTTTCCAGCGGTCTCATCTCTGAACTTATTATGCAAATAATAGGACATTAGGAAAAACTTCTTCACTGAAAGGGTTGTTAAGCAGTGGAGCGTGCTGCCCAGGGAGGTGCTGGATTCACTGTCCTTGGAGATATTTAAAAGACATGTAGGTAAGGTGCTCAGGGACCTGGTTTAGCAGTGGGATTGGCAGTGATAGGTCAGTGGTTGGACGCGATGAACTTAAAGGTCTTTTCCAACTGGAATGATTCTATGAAATGTAAGGCATTCTCAGATTCTGTCATCCCATGATTGTCTGGTCTTGGAATAGGAAAGCAGTCTGTGTTGTCCATTCCTTGGGTCTCTTCAGGAACCCTTGATGGGACATGGTAATCTGTGCAACTGAGGCTTGCTCAGCCAGCAGTAGGAATTGGCCTGAAGTTCTGTTCACCAGACTTAAGGGCATGGTGGGAGGTACCGTAAAAATAGAGAGACTAAGACTTGGATTGGCGTGTCAGAGGCTTGACTTGTCTTTGATTCCCAGTTCTGTTGCTGGTGTTCAGGGTTACCTTAGGCACATCCCCAGGTTGCTTTACCTCTGTGCCTCCATTTCCCTGTCTCAGCTGGTTGGCGCTCTCTCTTTTCTTGGCTGCCCTTTGCTGTGTACATACAGCACAGTGGGCCTATGTTTTCTGTTGGGAGCTTTATCTGCTAGGTGATGTATTTCCATTACTGCATTTAAAGCTCTGATCTGAGCGCTGTTTACAGTTCTGTTGTTCTTTATGTGACCTTGAAGAAGCTGTTCAAGTTATCTGGGTAAGTAATGCTTTGCTCCATTGAAGCAGCTGTGAAGCAAGGTGGGAGTCTCAGACAAATCTGTGTGCTTCAAAGTGTTGAACACAAACTTCCTTCCTTTCATAACTGTCTCACATTTGGTATAGTAGTTGAAAAGAGCTGTGCACAAATTTCATAGCCAGGGCAGCTTTCACATGTTTCCAAATACAAAATGCTGATATCCCCAAAGAAAACATAGTGCCTGCTGCAGATGTCTTTGCTGCTGGCCTAGAGTTTAGTGCAGTGCATGTAGTGTGGATAAGTGCTGGACGGGAAGGTGGGGAGGAGAACAGGCAATGAAGGAAAGAAGGTCCATAGCTGGGATTTACTAAAACTAACTTCCTCCTTCCACTGTGTTTTGCAGAGGAAAATGATGTTTGTTTGGCTGGTTGAAAAGTGCTCTGGTCAGAAGTAACACTAAACGCTGCTGTAGCTCCATATGAACCTTTGGAGGCTGCCAAGCTTCCGGTTGGCTTCAGCTCCTACAGCATTGTGGCCTTGACAACCTTCTTCTGTTACAGACTTCTGCCATACAGAACAGTGATTCTGATCCTAACATGCCCTGGATCAAGGAACTCTCACTGCACCTCTTGGTGTTTTATGCAGCAGATGCAGGTGTGACTCTTGGTCATGATGCTGAATATGACTCTCTTGAGAGTGAGATCCAGCTGCACACAGCCTGGAGAAAAGACTTTAAGCTGTTTTAAAGGGTACTTGCTCCTGTTCCAAATATGCAGCTTATCTTTCCAGGTAGTAGCTTTGAAATGAGAGTAGATATTTACCCTTCTCTAGTCTCCTCTCAAAAACTGTCGATATCGTGTCTATGCAGCTGGAGGTGACAGAGCTTCCAAAACCATTCTTTCTTCAGGAAGCAGCTGGTGTTATCATCAGGCTTGTCTCATAACATACTGCAATTCTTAATTCCTGCAGTAAGTTGCCCTGTTTTAAAAGATGGCATCATCAAGTCGTGATGGCAAACGCCCCCACACCTGTCATGACAGAGCATCCTTCCTTCCTGCGCTGAGATGACATCCTCGAGGGCAGAAGTGGAGCACATTGCTAGTAGACTGTCCTCATTACCTCTCCTTGCCTTCCCTTCCTGCACATACAACCAAGATGGTGCTTTGTGTGCTGTCCCCCCAAAGCCTGTTCATGCCTGACTGAGCCACCTTTAGTGTCTGACTGCTCTCAATGTGGAGAGACAGGAGACTTTTTGCTCCAGAACTGCTGTATAATTGAAGTTCAGTCAAGCAAAAAGGTAGGATGAGGTGACCATCCTTCAAAGGCTTTACACATTGTGGTAGGAGCAGCAGCTGGTCAGACAGCTCTCCAGACTCTGGCCTGGAGCTCCATTTTGCAGCTCTGGTGGATTCTGTGAATGTGGAAGAAAATTAAAAGATCCCAAGCTAGTGGGCAGCTGCAAAGATGAGAGGTAGTAATAAGCTTCTTTGGGTTATCTATTCTTACTTATGCAGATGTTTCCTGGGTTTGGCTAGGCTAGCGTTAACTTTCACAAGGAGATGGGGGGGGCCGCAGCCAGGGCAGCCCACTGAACCAGCCAGTGGAACAGTCAATACTCTATGGACCTCATGCCCACTGGTTTGAACAAGCTGCAGCTGGGCTAGGGAGAGGTGTCCAGGGCAGTAAGCTGTTGTCATGTATATCACTCATTTTATACATTATTTCATTAGTGTTATTGTTATTTCTTCTCTCTTTATGTTGTTCTGTTAAACTGTCCTTATCTCAACCCACAGGATTTAACTTTTTCTTCCAATTCTTCTTCCCATCCCATGGGGGGTGGGGGAGGTGAGCAAGCAAGCAGCTTTGTGGTGCTTGGTTGTTGGCTATGGTTAAATCACAACACGGTGTAAAGCATCTCATCTGGATTCTGTTGCTTTCTACCAGTGGAGTTTTTCAGGTATGCAGTTCAAGAGCATGAATGTGCACCCAGGGTGATTGTCTGACACATGCCTGACACCGAGATTGATTTGTATTTAGAAAAGGGACATATTGTGCTTTTAGCACCCCTCATTTTAGTGCTCTGCTAGTGCAGATGTATTGGTCTAGGGGAGAGTCAGGCTACACAGAAAATGTTTGCCTCCTCCTCTGCCCCCCTAGCTTGAGCCCCTTGAGCGTGGCAGCATGCATCTCTTCTGACAGAGTGGTGTGCTTGCATAGCTCTCCATTCCTGGCATAACTGCCTTTGTTCTGCTGTCTGGTGAGTGCTGAGGCTCGGGTGCCTGTCTGAATATCTGCCCATCAGCCTCGAGTTAGTGTGGGGCAGCTCGGATGGGAACTTTTTTAATGTCCTGCAGACTAGCATAATTTCATCAGTCTTAGTTTGTCATGGGAATTCAGGGTTGCTTCCAAGAAAATGCCACATGGCAATGTCTTCTGTGGTGTCTATAATGCCAGTTCACAAGGTGTTCCACTGGGCTGATACTGACCTACTTGAATCAGGGAGGGGCCTGTTTGTCTCCTCTTCCCTGCTTACAGAAAGTGAAAAAATTCGTTAGCAGACTCTGGTCTCGCAGCAAGTGTCTGGGAGACTGGTAACCCTGGCTGGAATCACTCTCTATCACTGTGGACCATCCTTGCTCACTAGGTTCTGGCTGTTGTTGGGTATGACTTGTGTGATTTTTGTCAACTCTTGTCAGGAGATGCATGTCTCCAGGCCCTCCATAGAGTCATACTCTTTCTTGCCCTGTCACCTGAGAGCTCTGAAGATCGGTTTTGAAGCAACAGGTACTGAGTTCCTGCCTAATGTGGTGGGCCCTGCTCATCAGAGTTGTATCTGTTTCCCGAGTCCCTTGGGAAAAATTCCCATGTGCTTGTCAGGAAGGTTTGTCTCTTTCACTGCCCCTACCTGAACTGCTTTGTTCTGCAGAAAGCAGGATAAACTGATATTGAAGTATGGAAGCCTGTTTACAAAGCTGTCTGTGATTACAGAGCCTGATACATACACATGAACTGGTGTTTGTCCCAAAAGCTGCCTGCTGAAGAGCTCTCGCATTTGATGTCCTGTTCTTTGATGTACCATGACAGGCTGGGGAGGGAAGCAGTAACTTACATCTTGCCATTTCATTTCTCATGGAAAAATTACTTATGTGGGAGAGATGGAAGGTTTTCTTGCATGGTTGCTTTCCTGGAGGATTCATGCGGATAGTGTTTCCTTTACCAGCTGAGGCAGGTGCTTCTAGGAAGTGATCCTTTTTCTCTCTTTTCTCCCTGGTGTGTGTGAGGGGCATTTTTACAGTGCAGTAGGTGACTGTGCAAGGCAACCTCTGGGTCATCTTGTTGCCACTTCCTGTAAGTTGATCAAGAAGTGGAATCTGCTTCTGGCCTCTTGTGAGCCTGGACCAGCCAGACTGTTCTCTCTGTGATGCAGTTGTCATTCTCCTGTTGTCTGCTGGCACTTCTCAAGTTCAAATCCTCTTCCTTTCCCCATCTCCATCTCTCCAGTCCCTGTTATGTATCCCCAGTTCCTTTCACCTCTGCATATCCCCTCCAGTCTGTTTCCACTGCATCTATTCAAAGTACAGCCTGTTTGGGTGTTGCCATGGAGGCACAAGGATATTTGGTTATCTTTCCGTATCTCAGCCTGGAATGCACATGGAAATCCTGTTGAGTGAGCTGATTGTAAAGCTCACTCTGTCTGGCTTGCTCCATGTAGGGATGCACTGGGCACAGAAGGCAAACAGCTTGTCATGACTGGCTGGCTTGATCATTAAGCAGCACCTAGCGCTGCTCAGTGATGACCTGCTGCTAGAACTTGGTGATGGATGGAAAAATGCAGCTGCCCTGTTCTCAGATAACATCTCTGCCAGTCCAAGGCCCTTGCAAAGGAGTGGTCCCTCTGGGTGAGGTGTTGGAGGTGAGACTGAGAGGTTCTGGGTGTGTAACAGCTTGCCTGTTTCCTGTCAGTCAGGCCATATTCTCCAGATTTATTTTTGTTTTAAACTGGACTTACTTTTTTAAAAAGGCAGAAAAACTAATCACAAAGAGCCTTTTAACAGCGTGAGGCACAGCAGGACTTCCTGGTCTGCAATTGGACAATGAAGTAGCATCAGAAAATTCTGATTTTTAAACTTTCTCATCCATACTCATCCTAATAAAGAGTTAACTTTGAAGTTGCTGTTAGTATTTCTCCAATGATTGATGAGCATGTTAGTAGCTTCCCAGTTGATGTGCGTATTGAACGAGGGAAATGCTATCTGCTTTTGCACCTGGGTGTGCCAGCCAGAGGAGAGGATGTTCCAGAAAAGCAGTCTGCAGGTGGAGTGTCCATTTAGCTCTCCTGTTTCCTCTGGGGTAGGCAGGTGTCTGGCCTCCTTGTTGTTGGCCTTCCAGAAGATGTGAGGCTCCCTCTGCAAACGTCTGAAGAGAGCTGGGCTGAGCGCTGCCTGGAAATTGGGCTACAGTAGAGAAGACAGCTAATGTGAACTGGTTACATACATTTTACTGGAGTATTTCACCCTCCATACAAGTAGGGAAAGGTGCAAATATTCGAAATCATTCCAATCTTTGAATGCAGGAGGGCAGACTAGGGAAACATCCTTGTGAACTTTCTAGGGCCTCTTGCTTGTGCCCATATTCTCATCCAGATCTTCAGAAGACGGTTGGTTGTAGTGCCCCTTGCCTGTCTTTCTATTCAAATGTGAACCGGTGCTTGCTCCTGGAGCTGCTTTGGCACCAGCTCAGTGCCTGCAGTTGAGCAATCCTGTCCCACAGGAGCTGATGCTTTCTGTAGAGATACTTGCTGACATTCTCCTTCTGGGCTTCTCTCCCTTCCTCCCTCAGTACAGCCTGCAGGGGCAGAAAGCCTGTGTAAAAGGATTCTTCAGTTCTCCTCATCTTGGACATATTCTGTGTTAAGTTTCTCAGCATGTGGAGACCTTGTAGGATACATGAGTTTGGGGTAAATTAAACAACACAGTAGGGAGATGAACAGTATAGGTGTGCATGGTGCTCTGCAGGCTGCCATGGGTCTTCATGGACTTTTCCCATCTCTCTTTCTGGTTTTAGCACTCCAGGGTTGATCCTGAGGAGCTGTTCACCAAGCTGGAGCGGATTGGCAAAGGATCGTTTGGTGAGGTGTATAAAGGGATCGACAACCGCACCAAGGAGGTGGTTGCTATCAAGATCATTGATCTGGAGGAGGCTGAGGATGAAATTGAGGACATTCAGCAAGAGATTACAGTGCTCAGCCAGTGTGATAGCCCCTACATCACCCGGTACTATGGCTCCTACTTGAAGGTAGGACTAAGCCCTGGCAATTCTCTAGCCAGCAGTTTGGGAATGGGGTGGGCTTCTCTATGGGTGCTGCAGCTGATGGTGGCATAAGCACTGAAAAATGTCCAATCTGTGAGTATCAGTGTGGCAACAGGAGCAGCAGTGGCTCTGCTCACTGCATTTATGTGATCTTAGTAGGAGGCTGGGCTTTAAGACACTTGCAAAGCACGTGGTGCTGGGTACGGTGTGGTGCCAAGAGCAGGGCACTTCACTGGAGAGAAAATTACTTGTTGAAGAGGCTGACCTCTCCCCAGTTAGATTATTCTTGAAACAAAGTTTGTGGAATAGTTTTCCAAAATACCACAGTTTTAGGGTATTACCACTGGGGCCTTTATGCTTCTGGAAAGAAGTTTGAAACTGTATTTTCTGATCTTATGATCATCATTTCATCAGAAGTGATGAAAAGAACAGAAGCTGAGTCTTTGGAGGAGTGCTGTTACTGCTTCTGTTGAGAACAGATTCAGGAATCCCCAGTGGAAGCTGGTAGTAGTGATGAAGTGGCCTCTGCATGCTCGCTGCTGGAGGTGTATATAACACTAGATCTGCAGCAAACAGTTCCTGGGCTCTTTGGATCCTGATTATTCCTTACCTATTTTGTAAAGGCCATTATGTGTTTTCTCAGCACTCTTCTGACAACACCAAGCAAGCTGTAATTTCATGCTGCTTGTCTCCTAC
The DNA here is from genome assembly GCA_025345505.1 of Todiramphus chloris collaris. Taxonomy (NCBI): domain Eukaryota; kingdom Metazoa; phylum Chordata; class Aves; order Coraciiformes; family Alcedinidae; genus Todiramphus; species Todiramphus chloris. The sequence goes on from JANVCC010000030.1 coordinate 10,581,425, forward strand.
CAGGACCCTGTGAACCTAAGTCCGTAAATCTCTTCTCTGAGAAGTCAGAGGGCGTCCTGCTGATTGTACTCTTCAAGCTGGCAGTCCTCTTAATAAGATCAAAGGCTGCAAAGCTCCCCTGTCATTGTCAAGAAGAAGATGAGCTAGATCTGTTGGAGTGATGTTAAATGTCTCCAACATGACAATATGCTTATCTTTGTGCCTGTGTAGTCTGGTGCCTGTAGGGGCACTAAGCTTGCTCAGCTAAAACCACAGACCAAGAGAAAGAAACGTACTGGGAGCACGTCTACTGCTATAATGCTGTGTCAGGAGGAAAGGGGGAGCTGGGAGCTCCCTCCTTAAGCCTCTGAGAGCTGCAGTGTGCAGCATCTCTCGGATTGCATATGGGTCTACTCATGTGTCTTGCTGCCTTTGGGGTTTTTAATTTTTCTGCCTGCTTTTATTACTGTCTTTGCTCTTGATTTGTGCTCTGGCTTGCAGGGCACTAAGCTGTGGATAATCATGGAGTACCTGGGAGGAGGTTCAGCCCTGGATTTGGTAAGCACGTGGTAAGGTCTGGACCACAAAAAACATTGTCTGGAGCCTTGGTTTGTGAAATGTCTGTAAGCCAGACGACGCCTGTTTGCCACGTACCATCTTTTTGACAGCCCTGTGCCTGAAGGGTAGGCAATGCAGGAACAGACGTGCTGGTTATGCATGTCTCAGGACAGAGGAAAAGTCTGCATGGAGCTCAGCTGTCAAAGCACTGGTCTCCAGCTTGCTCTGCAGCTATACTATGGGAAGAGCCAGTGAACTGAAATGGGACAGCAGCCAGTTGTTTTTGAGCAGTATGAATCTATATTTCACCTAATAAGAGTTCATGGTATTTATTGTTCAGTGCTTGCAGGGCATCATGCTCAGCAGGGACCCGATCTATGATCAGGATTCCCAGGTACTGGATAATACAAATGACTTTTAACAAGTTACCTCAGATTTCAAGGGACTACAAAAGCAGAATACACGGGCAAAGTTTTGTTGTGCTGTATTCTGTCAGGGGATTTTTCTTTTCTCCTTGGGACAAGAAAGCCTGTTTTTCCAGAGCAGTAAGGTCATGTAGTGTAGAATGTGCACCAGGCGTGCAGTAGGTGCTTTCTGCTGAGTATTACCTGCTTGGCCAAGGTTTCCAAGTAACAAACTGAGAGCCTGGAAAATCCAAGGCATCAGTCACCCTCCTTTAAGTCATCTTTCTGCCCTTTATCAGTTGAAGCCGGGACCCCTGGAGGAGACTTACATAGCTACTATACTGAGAGAAATCCTAAAGGGTTTGGATTATCTGCACTCTGAGAGGAAGATCCACAGGGACATCAAAGGTAAGAGTGGAGACTGCAGCCCTTTTTCTTCTAAGGGATGTTACTAATATAGATTCAGAAATATTACACAGCAGTGTTCTGAGAGGTTTTGAAGACTGTTTCCTGTTGGGTTGCTTGTTTCTGAATATGATGCTTCTTATTTTATTGCAACTCATGTTTTTCACATCTCTAAAGATGTGAGGTTTAGAGTAATGGGATCTGTAGCTCTTCTCTGGCACTTGCAGTTTGGACAGGCAGGGGGCTGGAGCAAAGGAGTCAATGAAAGGCATGCTCAGATATCAGCTGAGTCTCAGTTATGGCTGGAGAGTTGATTTACTGCTGGAGCCCAAGGTGTGTGGATGCTGATTGTCACAGTTATAACTTATTGTGAAGGTGAGCTGTCCTTACGCAGGGTTCACAGCCCTAGAACATCAGGGCATCTTGTGTCAGCTTATCCTGTTACTGATTTTTATAGTTATTGGCTGTATGCAATGTAGAGAGACCTGGCATCTGCCTCCCAAAGAACAGTCTCACACCGAGCAGAGAGCATCAAAGGGCAGCAGGAGGGTGGGAGGACAGTGCTGTGGAGATGTGGTCAGTGTTGGATGCTAACTGCTCTGACCTTCTGCAGGAGAGGATGTGAAAGAGCAGAGCAGAGGAACCTCATGCAGGGAGATATGTAGAAAAGATTCCACTGTGTATGTGAGACTACACATTTCTAGTGCTGCAAGCCATGCAGGGCTGTTGGCCATCAGCAGAGTGGAGATATGCCGAAAGTTTGTAGGTACAGTCTCTCTCAGAATGGGAAGTCCTACAAAAAAAAACCCTGTCCCAAAACCTGGGCAATGTCATTGTCTTAAGCTGACTGAGGGGGAAGCAGTACAAGACCAGACCAGGACTTGTGAACTCGCTTTAGAAGGATCTGCTGTTTAATCTGTGATGAATGTTGCTCTGAAAAAAATCAAGACCATTTGAGGTATCTTGGGCCACCTTGCCCTCTCTTTTTTGTGTGGCCAGGAGTCACATCTAGTTGATTGTGCAGCATGTCACATCTTCTCCTTGCTACTACCCTAGAAATACTCCCCTTCTGATCCAGCCAAGTGTATGAAGTTGTTCTGTGTTACCCAGCAGGTGTCAGAGCATGAGAATGAGTCTGAAGCTGAAAATCTGAGCCGTGGATTTTCACTGGGGCAACAGGGAATGTCACGGGAGATCTGTTCTCAGTATTCAGTTCTACGTGTGCTGGAGATGATTCAGAATCCAGTAGACTTAATGCCTTTTTTTGTGTGAACAGCTGCCAATGTGCTACTTTCGGAACAAGGAGATGTGAAACTGGCTGACTTTGGGGTGGCTGGACAGTTGACAGACACACAAATCAAGAGAAACACCTTTGTCGGGACTCCATTCTGGATGGCACCAGAGGTCATCAAACAGTCTGCTTATGACTTCAAGGTGAGCTAGGAGCAGGAGGATTGCTATTTGGTGCTATTATATGTGATATGGAGCTTGGGATAATTGGAAGTGCTGCTTATTTCAAGTATGAAACTTTCCTGGTATGGTTCAGGGTCTATTGGAGAACTTTGTCTATTGGACATGAAACACGGTATCTGATCTCATGTGACCAGCCCGTTGGCTGTGCTAAAGTTGCATGCTTTCATGTTACAGTATTGCTCCTTGCTCTTCTGTGCTGTCAGTGTTCTTGCTCTTTCAGGCAGATATCTGGTCCCTTGGAATTACAGCCATTGAACTAGCAAAGGGAGAGCCTCCAAATTCTGACTTGCATCCTATGAGGGTTCTCTTCCTGATCCCCAAAAATAACCCTCCAACACTTGAGGGTCACCACAGCAAACCCTTCAAGGAGTTTGTGGAAGCCTGCCTCAATAAAGACCCTAGATTTGTGAGTATTGCTTTCCACTTGTTAGTTTGGGTACTGTATTGCAGAGGTCAAAGATTTAATTAGCAAGAAGACCTTTTGGTCCGAGGCTCCTGGAGAGAAAGAAATACTGAGCTTGCAGTATGGATGGGCAAGCCTGGCAAGAGCTGAAGTCCATGCACTTGCATGTTTAGTGTACAGAGATGGTTAGATGTAGCATGCTTTCCTTATTTGCTCCAGAGGCCGACAGCTAAAGAGTTGCTAAAGCACAAGTTCATCACACGCTACACCAAGAAAACCTCATTCCTAATGGAGCTGATAGATCGATTCAAGCGCTGGAAGTCGGAGGGCCATGGAGAAGATTCCAGTTCTGGTGATTCTGATATGTACGTACATGTTCTGCGTGGAGAGGTGCCCATGCTATGCCCTGCATGCCCTTGGGTAGCCTGCTGCAAACGGCTCGGGTCCTCTTCCTCACCTGGGCTAGAGATCTTATGGTAGCTCAGTGAGACCTGTGAGCATCAATTTGTGGGAGCAGGTGGTTGCTCCCTGAAGAAACAGGTTGTTTCCTGTTCAGGGGGACCCAGTACTCTATTCTGGTCTTAAACTATGGAGCCTCTTTGCTGAGTGTAAGGAATCAGAAGTGCTAACAAGAAATGTTTAGTTTGTGCATAACAGTAAAACAAGGCTCTTTTGACTGTATTTTCTGCATACTTGGTTAAATACAAGAGCTACAGGCTTTAGTGACTGTGGCAACAGCTGTGTGCATGTGTTTGTGCTGCTACTGATGGAGCATCGTGAGGCTATGAGCCTTGGGTGATGAGAGGGCACTTTGTTGCCAGGCTTGTGTCGCAGAGCTTCTCTTCCCCTGTAGTGGCAGGGACTCAAGTGCCTGATGACTCTGGGAAGTTGGCTTGCGAAGCCTGGCCCCTCAGATTGTGAGTTTGGATTGTCTTGAAATTCTCAGGAAGGTAACTAGCACTTTAGCACTGAACTAGCACGAGGCAGTGCTGGTCTTCAAGGTGACTAGAGTGAAAGGTGGTCGTGGTGAGCTGCAAACATGAGGTAGTACTTACCTCAGGTCTCTGTGGTGCCATGTGTGGGCTCTACAGACTGGAGCAGCTTCTCTTAAGGATTTTTTTCTGGGGTAGGAAAATGCCTGGAGCCCTGTGGTGATACAGCAGTCAGGTTGAGGAGAGCTTGTGACTAAGGGAATGCATGGGTAAAACACCCAGTGTATGCACCTGAGGCTTTGTCTTGACCTCCCCCTTTTCATTTGCAGTGATGGAGATACAGAGGATGGAGACCAGGGTCCAATCTGGACATTCCCACCAACTATTCGCCCCAACTCCTTGAGCAAGCTGCACAAAGGAATGGCTTTCCATGGTTCCCAGAAGGTCTGTTTGTTATCTTTTCTTTCAGAAGTGGACTGAACTAACACAAGCTTTTGAGGGTCTGGGGGAAGCTACCAGTCACTCGTGTTCTGTCTAGAGTTTACTTCAGTTTCAAGGGCTCGTGCCCCCAAGTTGCCTCTTCCTTATTGTCAAGGTACTGCAATTTGTGGCTCTCCTGAGACCTGGTAAGGGGACTGCTATGGAGGTGCTGTGAATTTACCAAAGTATTAGAAATTTGTGTGCCCTGGGAGCCTTTGCCTGCTCTTGTAACTCCTTTTCACGTTGCTTTCTAGCCTCCTGAGCCCATCAAGAGGCAACCACGGTCACAGTGTCTTTCCACACTTGTTCACCCAGTTTTTGGGGAGGTGAGTAGAACCTTCTTGGTGTTTGTGATGGTTGGAGATGAAGAGATACCTGACATGGATAACTAAATGGGAAGGATTTGGAGAAGGGAGGTGTGAGGTAGTAAAGGGACTGTGAAGCGTTTGTATCTCCGTTCAGAGCTCTGTACCCTGTGTTAGGAAGGTGTGTTCTTGGAGCGTCCTCTCCAATACACTTGTGTTCCTAGAAGCATAGCATTACCGTGTTGTCTTCTGGTGAGGATAAGGTAGAGGAGTACTTGTTTCTTATCTGGTATCACAGGCTGCTGGGGAAAGTAAAGGTCAGTGGCTTGGCATCAAAGGCTGATGATAAACTGGCAACTTAACTACAGGACAGACCCCGTGTCCCATTTACTCTAAGGTGAGCAGTCTTTGATCAGGTAGACATCAAGTCAAATCTTTGGCTTTAGCATCACAACTATTTTTGGCCTAAGAAATCTGTATCCTTGATGCGTAATTGAGTTGCCCTCCATGCCCCCTGCCACTTCAGAATGAGCAGAGGCATGTGTCTTGCTTCCACAGCTGAGCCTTTGTGTTCGTGAGCAATTACCCCCCTGAAGAGGCAGCAGCTCTTTTTGGCTAGGAACCATTTGTTTCCAGCAGGGGGCCTGGGGGACAGGGATGGCTGTGGCTGGGGATTAGTATTCACATTGTCCTGCTTTCTGGACCATGGAGAAAAGGTGGGCTCCAACAACTGGGAAGGTGATCCTAGAATTGCAGGCAAAGACCTGTGAGGCTTACGCACAGCGTAGCCTAATGGAAGCTTAACTGAACTGGACAGCGGTCAGCTGGCAGACACTGGTTGGTCAGCAAAAGGGTTTGATTTTTGTTCAGCTCATTGAGTACAGACAGACACTAGGAAAGGGGCTGCCACTCGAGCTGCATGTGTGAAGGAGGTGGGGAAATGCAGTGGAGCATGTGCCTGGGGGGGTTTCCAATGACAGACTCCTTCAGGTTCACTATTAGTGACCTGTTTCGAAGGAGTTCCTTAATGACACAGGTTTATTTCAATTCAGCAGTTGGAACCATTTGCAAGTAGACTTGTGGTTGGTGAGGCTTAGCCAATCACGACAGATGGAAACTGAGGCTTTTCACCTGGGTCAGATGCTGCATATGGAGATGGTGGTGCATGGCCTTCATTTCTCTGTCCCCCTGGGGAACAGTCTCTCCTGGGGAGGAATGTTGGAGGCCAGTGGCTCAGGTTCTGTAGCATGGCAGTAGTCTGCCTCAGCTTCACAGTCACTAGAACAACTGAAACTTTTTTGTGCTTAATAAAAGCGGTGGGACTAACTTCTGGTGTTACAGTATCTTCTGCCCTACCTGTCTGCAAGTCTTTGTGTGCACCTGGGTGCTACACTGTTGTTAACAGCAAAGGTGACCGTACTGTTTCAGATAGAGCTGGAGTTCTTCTCTTACTGCTTAGGGGTTTTCAGAGCTGTTGATCCATTTCTACTATAATTTAGTTTGAGTATATCAGCACCCATTAAGGACTTGATTTCTGTTGGTACCTGGAGGAAGGTCTGAACTCCAAACATTGGACTTTATCTTCCTGACCTACAGAGACCTTCTCTACTTTTTGAAGAAGAATGTGGGGGCCCTCCTGCGCCCTTGTGGAGCCATACTAAAAGGGAAAGGTCTGTGCTGCACCTTGAGCAGTGCTTTCTGCATTGAGACAAGGAACTAATGCAGTTTCTTCTTTACTGTTTCAGCTTAAAGATAAGCACAAGCAGACTGGAGGCAATGTGGGGGCTATGGAGGAGCTGGAGAACGCCTTTAGCTTGGCTGAGGAGTCCTGCCCAGGCATCTCTGACAAACTGATAGCACACATGGTGGAGCGGGTACAAAGGTGAGTATCCTCTAGAGTGTAAGCTGGGGTGGAGCTGGTGGTGACCCAAACCATTCTCATACTCCATAGCTATGGTGAAGGTCAGTGCTGAGTTGTCAAGACACACAGAAAATGAATATTGATGACAGCTGACCTGATAGTCTCTAAGTCACTTCTTTTAACTGCCTTTCATTTATTGGAAGCACTTCTTCCTGCCTCAGAAGTCCTTTCTCACACTGAGCAGGTTTCTGTAGCGTAGATGAACGTTGCAGAGCACAGAAGGATGCTGCTATTCACCTTCATCTTACATATATATATATGTGTACATATGTGTATGTGCATGTGATGTCCTGCTGGTCCGATTACCCAGGTAGCAAGGACTATGCAAAATGTTATCAGAATCACTTCTGGAGCAGTGGATATCTGTTTCATCCCAAGGAATGTGCTTTATAGTACAACGTGTAGCCAGTCACTCTGCTTGCCCAGCTTCAGGTAGCAGGAAAGTGTATTTTTCCTGAAGTGAATTGCTTATTAAGCCAGTGAAGGAGTACAGACTGTTAGAATTATGTTCTTTGCTGCTCATCAAACTTGTCTTCACTGCTGGCATAGAGTTCAGTCACATCTGTGTGTTGTAGGCAGCAACATCAGATCCTGATCACAGGTTTATCAGGCTTTAGTTAACATTAATTTGGCTTTTCTCCCTTTCATAACAGGACATTGTAAATCTCCCCCTTTCCTCACCAGCTGAAAAACTTTACTTACAGCCTTCTAACCGGTGAGGGGCCAAATGTTAACTATTTTGCTATCCATGTGACCAAAGGAGCCATTCTGTGCTTTGGTTGCTAATGTAAATGCAACCCAAGCTTTACAGTCTTTAAACACTTGAGCTTGAGCTTTCTAAACATTTATTTTTCACAGGCCTAAGATGGTGTAGCTTGGGCCTTGTAGCTCAAGTATCTGTTGAATGCTGTCAAGCAAAGAAAAACCTTAGGTACTAAGGACCAAAAATATTTGCCATCATTGAGGGCTTCTTGTTACTACATCATTCAGGCTTTCAAACAAACATGCTATGGATCTGTGAAGATCTCTCATCTAATAATCACTTAAAGCTGGAAAGAGAACATTCTTGTCTCTTCTGGCTGATCCAGAGGGCACAAAAAGTGTCCTGGTGATGCCTGAAAATTTAGCCTTTGTCTGAGCAGGAGGTGTGCATTGGATGTCTCTGCAGGGCTTGAAGTGGACAGGAGTGACCAGTTCCACCCATTATTCTTTCTTGCAGGTTTTCACACAGTCGGAACCACCTGACCTCTGCCCGCTGACACCTACATTCCTTGCTGCTGTTTTGAGGGGGGAAGGATTTTTTTTGCCAGCTTCATAAACTACATCTCTAATCCAGACTACCATCTGCTGTTGGATGTACATTGTGTAACGGACTCGGACATTTCAGAGCCTTCATACTACACGTTCCACCATAACCCAGGGTGGGGTTTGCAATGCAAGTACAGTTTAGACCTTTTGCAGAACCCGAGATGGGTGGTCTAATTGTTTTTACAATGTAATCAATGCAGTTTTTAATTGTTTCCCCATGGATGTATCCATCTCGGCTTGGTTTGATTCACAGCTTGTTACTGGTAAATGTCTGGCTGCTGGAAAAGGGGAAGATTCTCCTCCACTGAGATATGTTTCAAAGGCGGGTCCGATGGGGTTAGCCTCCTGGCCTTCCTAAAGAAGTGACTGTGAGCAGTTGTGTGAGTGCAGGTATGTTTGGAATTTCTCCATGCATTGCAGCCTCTGGAGAAGCTAGAACAGCTCTCCAGTGCCTGGAGAATTGCTTCAATTCCTTCACACACCAGAAACAAAAAGCTTTCCAGCACAGCAGCAGCTGAGCTAATAATGCTGCTGCTCTTTCCCAGCTTGTTGTTTCACAGGAGGATGGGTTTGCTGATTGTACTCTTCTGGCTCTGGATCATCATTTTGTATTAGGCTTTGGTTCATCTAATTCAGGCAACAGCAGAATGTGCCTTGGGTCTCCAGGGGCTGGAAGGCAAAGTGGTTACATTTGGGTTGGAAGCTGGAGTTCCTTTCCGTGGTGCTTTCTGCAACTGAAGCACCTGGGAAGGTTTGTCAGTCCTAGTCTCTAAACTGAGAAGACACCGACTGTGCGTGCCCAAATGTTGCAGAAGGGTTAAAAGAAGGGGACAGAGGCACTGGCAGGGCTTCAGTTCAAAAGGCAGATCGACACTGCATAGCAGTTTGTGAGGCAAGAAACCTGTCCTTTACAGAAAGATGTAAATTGGATGGCTTGCAGCAATGGTATTGATGTGGTGTGGCCGGGGGTTCACAAAAACTGCTTTAGGACACTGTCCCCTTCTCCTCAACCTTACCTTTCTGGCTCTTCCTTTAGTCTGGGATCTAACCTCACTGCAGGTGACAAGCTGTGGTGGGTTTTGGCAGAGAAGTTAGAGCATCTATGGCCGTGTTGGCTGCTTAAGGTATTCCAGCGGAGCCATCCCCAAGTAGCTTTGCTTTCCATACAATACTAGTTTATAAAGGAAATCTTTGATTCAGATAAATGCACAAATCTTAAATCTATACTTCAAAGGTCTAGCAAAATAGACATAGGAAAATAACTTCTGATAGCTGTTTGCTTAGAGATCTGCCCTCTAATTCTAAAGATTTCCATTAAGTCAGCAAGACCTTAGCTATCCAGATCTTTCTGTCTGGGTGGTTGTGTGTGAATGATGTGGCTCACCCAAAAGCCACTGAGAACAAAAGATGTAGCTGTTCAGCTTTTTTTTTTTCCAAAGAAAGACTGCTTCTTTAGTAACAAGGCTTGATTTTTGGTACTTTGATTCAGACCTGCAGATTTTAAGTGCTGGGCTAAAAGTAGGTCAAAAGGACCATACATTCCCTCATCCTGGTGTGCAGTGTTCACTTTAGCTTATGACTATCCTTTACTCTTCCTCGGGGATGGATAAATACAGGCTCAGCAAAGAACTTGTCCAGTAGAGAAGAGGTGCTGCTGTTTGATCTTGCTGGAGATCTGCTGCAGAAGGGTGTTTCTCTGGAGTGAGAGCTGTCTCAGAGCCTGCATTTATGAGGAACGCAACAAACCCATTTTTATCTCGGGAGAAAGAGTTAATGTGTAGAAAGGAAACAAACTGAGGTGGAAAACAGAGGCTGCAGTCCAGCAGAAAGGCAGCTGGAGGGCTCCTGCTGCTTTTAAAGTTGCTGTTCATGACTGTAGCAAATCGTTTCAATAAGGTACCTTGTATGGTTACTCACATGCACTGCAGTGTAATGAGTAAACTTTTTAAAAGAAACAATCCCCAGGAACTTCAGCCAGTGTTCCAAACAACAATGGTTTTAGTTTTTGAGACCATTGAAAGGGATCTGCCACTTTCAATAAAGTAACAAAACAGAGGCTGGTGTAACTTTGTATTATTAGGGAAAAAGTCTTTGTTCTTAGACTCATAGAAGGAATGATAGAATGGTTTGGCTTGGAAGGGACCTTAAAGATCATCTAGTTCCAATCCCCCTGCCATGGGTGGCAGGGACACCTCCCACTAGAGCAGGTTGCTCAAAGCCTCATCCAGCCTGGTCTTGAAGGCAGCCAGTGATGGAGCATCCACAGCTTCCCTGGGGAAGCTCTGCCAGGGGTGTCTCACCACCCTCAGAGTGAAGAATGTTCTGGTGAAAACTGAGGCAAAGAAGTCATTGAGTAGTTCCTCGGCCTTCTCCATATGCCTTGTGACCAGGTCTCCTCCTCCCTTCCAGAGAGGGCACACATCTTCCCTGGCCTTCTTTTTATCACTGACATACCTGTAGAAGTTTTTCTTGTTGCCCTTGATGTCCCTGGCCAGATTTAATTCTATCTGGGCTTTAGCTTTCCCAACCTGATCCCTGGCTGCTTGGACAACTTCTTTCTATTCCTCTGTGGTGGTTTAAACTTGTCTGGGTGGCTGGTGCCCATCAAGCCGCTCTGTCACTCCCCCTACCTCCTCCTCTCAGATGAATCAGGGAGAGAAAATAAGATGGAAAAAATCTCATAGGTTGAGACAAAAGCAGTTTAACGAAAAGCAAAGCAAGGCTCTGCACGGAAGCAAAACCAAAGGTTTATTCTCTACTTCCCATCAGCCCACGATGTCTGTCCCCTTTTGGGGGAAGCAGGGCTCCAATATGTGTAGCAGTTGCTCCAGAGGATAAGCCCAAGTTTCTGGGCTTAGAGGAGGTGGTCCTTGAATATTAACCAGCTTTCTTGGGCCCTTGTTCCTTCTAGGGCTTTATCCCATGGTACTCTACCAAGAAGATCCCTGAAGAGGTCAAAAGTCTGCTCTCCTGAAGTCCAGGATTGTGAACACCCTCCTTTGTTGCCCTAAGGATCTTGAATTCCACCTTTTTGTGGCTACTGCAGACAAGGCTGCCCTTGAGCATCACATTACCAACCAGCCTCTCCTTGTTGGGTGAGAACAAGGTCCAGCAGCACCTTTTCTCTTTGGTTCCTCTACCACTTGTAGAGATAGTCAGAAGCCCTTCAGACAGTCCTGGGTAACCAGTCCTGCTTAAGCAGAGGGGTTGGAACAAATGACCTCGCCAGGTCCTTGTCACCTGCAACCACACAGTGAGTGTGTGATCTCGGTTACAGGATAAATGCTTTGGAGATGCCACTTTAAACATGTTTAAAACCTTGTGTATATACGACTGTTCTTCCCTCAGCAGAAACACAAAATTGAAGGTTACAGTTGGTTCTGTCATCAAGCTGTGCAGTACTGTTCCAGATATTTTCTCCTTTGAGCCAAAAAGAGAGACTGACAAAATGTATTTCTGACTGCTTTAGTTTTGTATTTTGTAAAACGCCATGTGCTTTCACTCACCTCTGCTCAACAGACTGGGGCCAGGACAGTGGTGATGGGGCAGCCCTTCTCATCTGTAGCTGAAGCAGGGTAGGGCAGCTTTAGTGCAGCACTTCAGGAACAAGGCAGAAGGTAAGCACGCAGAGCTGTGCAGATGGGTGCAGCTTGGACTCTGTATGGGTTGCTGAAAGCCTGCCTTGAAAAATGAGGGCTCTGACAATTCCTGTTCTCTCAACTTTGCCAACAGAGTACTTCACTGCATGTCAGCAGTGTTCTGCTTGCACCCGAGCTGGGCACTGAGTGCCTTGTGTTACACGCACGTTGGTGATGCTGCAGCAGAGACAAAGCTGTGGCCAGGTAGCCAAGATGAGAGGGAGGTGAATTACATGGTGTCACGGGAGTCGCTCTTGTAACCAGGGAAGATAAAGGGACCAGCTGCCAGAACAGCTCCTGTAAACTGCATTAAACATGTGGGAGGAACTCCTGCAAAAACTTAGTTGGTGTGGTTCCTTAAGTAATAAAGCAGGACTCCTGTTAAACTGAAAGACAGCCAGCTAGTCCTGCTGCAAGCAGGATAGTAAGCCATGAGGTTTACTATGGATAGTAAGCCATGAGGTCCCAAAAGCACGAGTTCACCTCTCACTTAATATACATCCTGTTGGCAAGAAAACAGCAATTAAGGACCGGTTGTATTTTGTTCTTTCCTAGTGCTTGTTAAGGAAACTACTTATGATCGTGGCAAAGACAAAAATACTCCTGCAGGGTTCTGGTGAAGTTAAAAAATACTATGCAGTATTTCACAGAAGAACAGATAAACCACTGAAATCCTCGTCAGTTTGAAAGCTTTGCCAGGAATAGTGACATTTCTGCTTTTACAGACTGTGCTCCTGCATTTTAAACACAGAGATATTTGAGCTTGGTATTCTCCACCCAAGAAGGGATTTCTGGCTGCTGTCCTTGGTTTCTGGTCAGCTAGCACCAGCCACTCCTGTTTCAGGGAACCACACCTCAGCTACTGTAGATAGCACACACATCCTCAAGACAGAGAATACCGAACAGCAGGTTAAGCACATAAGCAGCTCAGGGATCATCCACTCCCTTACTACCCAAAAATCTTAAGGAAGGACTCTTGCTCCCTATGTTTCTCCTGTAACAGGAGGTGTAACAGTACTGTTCTGCAACACAGAGTTGACAAGAGGATAAGCAGAGCATAGGTGTTCAAACAGTTTGTGGATTAGCCACGCAAGTACCTACCAGTCATGTACTAACACCTTTAGGGTGTGTCTTTCCACTCTGGCCTTTGATCTTTTTCTGAATGTCAGAAGTTGTTTCTGTGTGTTAGAGGCTAAGGCAGTGTTCCCTATGACATGAGACAAAAACAAGGGAGAGGGTAGGGGGAAGAGACTCTGCTGAAGCATGCAAGGGAGCCTTCAGCAAGGGAGCATAAAAACGCTAAGCCTCCGTGCTGCTTGCTGAGGGCATGGCTGGCTTGTACAAATCCTTCCGTGTCATAACACTAAGTACATGTCACTCTCATCAGTAACGCATGGTGCTAGGGAGATTGATACCTGATTTATGGAGGTAGTTTAGACAAACTCTTGCTGATATTAAAAGAGTAAGCTATGTCTGTCAGCTAGTTAAAAAAAATAATTAAAACCACCAGGGCTGGAAAATTAAAAACACTGCATCCTCTATTGCACTGCAGTTGCATTTCTCCTGCTCTTCTATTCTTGTCTCTTCTGGCTATTAGCCAGGTCAGCTTTCATAACACACATGCCAGAGCACATGAACAGCCCTTGAACAAACACAGATTGCTTTTGGGGACCCCAGGAACTCTGCCCCAGGCCATAGCTGTGCAGTCCCCAGACTGTACCACAGAGAACACTTTGGCCCGCGTGCAAGACTGCACTTAACTGAATTTCAGGCGGTGTTTGTCAGTCCCTGCCTCCTGCCCTGGAGCTGCTCCCCCTGCCTGGTGACACTCACAGGCTCCATAAAGTTGACTCTGCCATCTCCTCCTCTCCACATCGTTCTGACTCAGGGCTGTCTCTGTGCAGCTAGAGCCAAGCTTGATGCTGGATAAGCTAAGAACCAGTCTACGAAAACAACTGAGTAACTTGAAGCCTCTAAAAAAGATATTTCAAATCCTGTGACTTTTAGAAAGCCCAGCTCCAGCAGGTGAGTGCAACTACAGGTTGGGGTTAAGTGCTGAGACCCCAGAGCTGTTGACAAGAGACCCTGCTCCTGCAGGAGACCAGCAAAGAGCAGCAATTACATGGAGAGTTCTTGTGAAAGAGGAAAACACTCCTGTTAAGTGACTGCTTTATGTGACCCTGACAACAGTCATCAACAATCTGTATTGCCCAGGAAAACCACTGACTGCAAAGGCCCATTGAACAATGGTGTGAAACCTCTGGGGTCAAAGGAAAAGCAACGCTTCTGTGCAGATGCTGTCCATCCTCCCACAGCGGTGGGCTCAGGAAGAAGAGGCTGAGAGAGTTTTATACCAAGATGCTATTTACTTTCAATAGTCATACTCAGCTGCATTGTAACATATCTAGTCAACCCACATGTATAAACCTACAACAGTTAATTTAAAAAAAAAAAAAGTTGACACTAATAAATTAAGTACATTTAACTTACATGGGACAATGGTCATTGTGACAGTGGTAGTGAAGGCTGGAGCTGCAGTCACTCATCTTCTCTAGGATGCAAATGCCAAGCAAGTGATCTGGAAAATCCCTCTGGGACCTCCTCCCTGCAGTCCTCATCCTGAACATGTTTTAGACCATAACCTGAAACAGGCTTGGAGAATACACATGCTGGCCTCTGTATTTCCTGTTTTCAGAGGGATTTCCACGTTACTCCATCCTCACAACATGCAACACTTTCTTTTTTCTTTCACTACACCACTTCATTGCTCCTTCTAGTACACAAATACTTTTCTATCTAATACAAAAGCAGAGTTCCTAGAGCCCATCAAAGCCACATCCAACAGCATTTTGTGGCATTTAGCTTATTTAAGTCCTTCCATGGAGGCAACCAGAGGTGACAGCTTTACAAAAACAGAACAAAAAGCAAACATTTCATATTTAATACAGAAATTTAATAGAGTCCACAGACACTAGTGCTCCATCTGGAATCCAGTGACTTTTTACACCTTCATGAGAAATGGAAGATGGATCGCACCCCAGATTTAAAGGTAAGAATAAGGTTTTTCAGAAGTCTTTGTGTGACACAAGCAACAGTGACTTTCAGAGAAACTTGCTCTCCTATATTGTTTAAATGCCTTGAAAACATCACCCAGATCAGGGTGGAGAGTGTTTGTCATCCCATGCCTTAAGTAATGCCTACTACAGGATAAAGAAAGTCTGAAGCTGTGATATGAGCATAGCAATTGACCCTCTTGGCATGCACCCTAGCAGAGTTCAGAGAAGAAACACATGCACCCTTCACCTGTACTGACCCACAACACACCAAAACCTCAACAATGTAGCAGAGGCTCAGTCTTCCCACTTCACCTGGAAAAGTGCTGCCTTGGGAGTTTCCAAAGAGCAGAGTTGTTCCACGAAAGCTGCAGTTTCTGTTGCAAACGAGGTGTATTGAAACTAATGTATCTGTGGGTCCCGTTAGTCTGAGATGACTGTGCCAGCAGGCTGACATTGACAGCAGCAAGACAGAAGTTGTACAGACAGCTGTGCTCGGCGTCAGGGGGAGGGAACTTCTGGGAGCCAGCAAGCCCTGGCACCAGCAGCTGTGAGCCAATCACACTACTGACAGCGGCTATTTTTCTTCCATATATGCTGACCATACAGTCAAGATGTAAAAGCAAGGTGGCATTTGCCTCCAGGGCAGGCAAGGGTGTTACTGTACAGGTACAACTGGAACAATATACCTTCCATGATGGGTGCACACCAGAGCTCTGCAGTTGTTAGGTTCTCTCTAAGTAGATTCAACTGGAACAGACTTGACCCTCTTTCCATACCACTGGGAAGGGGTGTGATCCCTGTCTGCAACTCCCTCGCTCCCACTGTCCATACCAGGTGGAAATGAGCCTCCTGATTCTTTGCTTTACCAACTCCAGACACTCCTGTTTCCACCTGCCTCTTTTGTTGCTGTTTACAGCAGATCCAGCTCTGCCTTGCTTCAGTCTGTGTGACTGTCCTTCTCATCCTTTGGAAGCAGCAGGCTTGACCTGGCTGGAGAACTGGTGGCTCTCTTGATCACTTCCATCCACCTGGCAGGAAAGGAGATGAGAAATGCTCAACACCTCACAGATGCAGAATCTTGTCTTTTGGATATGAGCCGTACACCTTTCACCAAACCTCACAAAACATCTCTTCCTTCTTTTGCAATGGTTTTAGGAAATTAATAGCTTGAGGTGTGGTAATAAATAGCTTGAGATGTGGTAAATACACTGTAGAACATGGTTCTACAAGTAACAGCTCTACAGAGCTTTGAATTCATCTTATAAGGGCACACCACATTCTCTTGTAAGTGTACAGAAAGTGTTTACAAAGGAGGACAGGCTGACAAAGATTGTACATAGTCAGCGGATTGCTTTTCTTACAATAAATCATGTAACAGACCTGTTCATATGGAATAAATCAAAGCAACAGTGAAAAAAGCAAGACTAACATCCATTGTGAATCAGGCATTTTTTCCTTGAAATCACTACATGACAAGTGGATTAAGGAGCATTAACTCAGCTATCACAGGTAGCTGATACGTCCATTGCTCACAAGTGTATGGTGCTCTCCCAAGGAAGGGGAAAGTACGTGACTCCTCCTTAAAGCCACACTCCAAAACAACCAGAACACAGTGCAAGGGTTTTCAACAGCTAATACAATAGCAAAGTTTTGTATGTGATGCATCTTAAACATGATTCGCTTTGGACCATGTGTGGAAGCTCCTAGCAGCACTGCTAAACATAACTGTAGAGAAAGCAGTAAAGTGAAAAGCAGCACTGCACTTATTGCTTTCAGCCTTGTCTTAAAACTCCCGTTTCCAGAGATCAAGAGCGGGGGGGGGGAAAATAAAAATCATTACCATAGAAACCTTACTCCCAAGACACAGTGGGGCTAAGCATCTCACAACCCTTCCTTTCCACCCGTACTACTCCCCAGCTCCAAGGAAGCCCCAGAATTCTGAGACAAAGCAAAGCCTACAGCTCTAGGCACAACCACCAGCTCTTACCTGCAAGGAGGACAGTACCAGCAGAGGAGGGATCTCCAAATATCATCGGTAGGAGAAAGTGAACTTTATTACTGAGAATGTGCTGCAAGGTCACTCAGACTAAGAGGCAGTCAGGAGGAAAGAGAGGGGTCCGGATGATCAACCAGTGAGTTAACAACATGTTATATACCAAGACAGACAGACAGAGAAAACAGAAAATTACCTCTCAAAAGTATATTTGCTCTCAGCCCTGAAGAAATACACATGGGACTTGAACTGCAGCTTGAAGACATAATCCTTCTGAATGCCATCTGCCTCTACAGGGGAGCTGACTGCATAGCCAAGCAGTGGGAGACTGGCCAAGGGATAATCGTCCTGCAACAGCCCAACAGCCCAGCCTTTAGTGCACAGCATCCCCTGCCACAGTTCATTCCAATACACACTCTTTTGTACTGTACAGGTAAGGTCTTCATATTTATGTTTAGGAGAGAACGGGGGGAGGAACAGCCTTTATCTATTGTGAGGCTTCTGATAGCTTATAATGAAGCCTTCCCCCAGTGCCTGTCACTGTGTTTAGAGTTACTTGCTTCTATTCCCCTGCCCATCACCACCTCCTGGGTTCCCTGCTTCCCTCTCTGGAACTGCAATCCACAGATCCAACATAAAGGTAGAAATATCCCACCCAAAAGAAAGGTGCCCTCAACACAAGGAGCTTGAATAAAATAAACACGGTTTATTGGGGTAATAAGATGAAAAGGCACAGGTGGCATTGCAGCACAGTTTGTTCCAAGCAGGTGCTGAATGCACTACAGGCAGAAAAATCCCTGATGCCTGTTTAACTGAGCTGAAGCCCAGCAGGGACAGGAATGGAAAAAGACTGACCAATGGCTGCTGATTCCCCACTGCCATTACTGACTGCATGAGGAGACATTTTTCCCTCATCCACAGAAGGTCAGTACCATTAACAGAACTGAAATCCTGACTAAACTCTGCAAGAAGGGCCCATGGCTTTACAGAAATGGGCTTTGTTATGAACTACCTTCTCTTCCACTTGTTACTCTCCTTTAGAAAGCAGTGAGCTGCACTGGGAGCAGAAAGCCAAGGACCTCCAGGTTCCCCCTGACACAGCAAACATGGTCCCCTCAGCTACGTTTGCTCACCTGGTGTGTTTTGTAGAAGAACAAGCAGAAGTTGGTGAAGACAACCCACAGTTTCTGCCAGCCATTGCTGTTCTTGAACTTCCTCAACAAGTATCCTGAGAGCTGATTCTAGCACAGAAAAAAAAAGAGAAAACTACCCTGAAACCACAGGTCTTTGTCCTTCAGAAAGACAACAGCTGAATGCTGTTTTTCATCCACAGATGAAAAGCTTGAGTAGCCTGCCTGCTCTAACTGCCCCTGCACTTGCTCCCCTGCTGTAAAAGGCGTCTCAGGTATTTCACATGGTGACTTTGTGTCTTCAGTTCACTAATTCACAATTAATTTTTATGAATAAATTGATTTCTCTCCACTAATATCATGTTTCCCTTCATGTTTAAGCATTTACTGTATCTCAGTGGAGGATCAGGCAGCACGCAGGAAGGTGCTGCACTGACTCGCCCCTCCTTATGCTTAGGGGAGTGGTGACAGCCATGAGATACCCACCCCTTTAAACCACCCTTTCTTACGTGCAGAAAAACCAGGCAGAACAGACTGTGCGAGAAGTAAAATAAAGCAGAAGAGCAAACAGAGGATGCCAGAGCTGCGGACAGGCTACGCGTGGCAGCTGTGCGAAGCCAAGCCCAGCACGGTCAGCAGGGAAAGCTGAACATCCCCCCTTGGAGCCAGAGTCACCGAGTGCTTGTGCAGGGGGATAAAGAAACCTACAGCATGGAACGACAGCATATGGATTTTTTACTTAGAGAAAAAGACAGGATATGCAGCAGGTTTACATAGAGAACTATTTTGGGAAGCATAAACAGAAGGGAATCCTGTGTCAACAAGGCAACATTACAACTCTGCTGCTGGCTGGGGCATCCTCCTGCCAGCCTGTGTGGGCTCACTGAGCAATGATGAAGCAAGCAGCAGTACATTCTCCTTGGCATCCCATGGCTCCTCCCCACCAGCACAGAACTTGAGAGGCATTTTTACCTGGATCATGCACAGGTAATCAGACAGGGATAGGCTCTGGTTCCGGTACCAACAAACATGGGTGATTGTGTTGGGCCGTTGGGCCTGGCCCAGCAAATAGCGAGGAGGAAGCTCTGGAGAAACAGCAAGAGAGCAGAAAACTGAGCAGAGAAAAGGAGGAGAGAAAGAGAAAAATAGAACGTTAGGGTAAGAGGAGTGATGCGAGAAAGGCATCTGTTAAAGGAAAATGGATTGTGAAAAAAAATGATGGTATTAGAACATGAAACAGGTCAAAGTGAAAGGGAGCTGCAAGAACTCTCACATTTAATCCCAGAGCCTGTAGCAGGGTGGTCCCATCATCCAAGTACAGAACGGCAAGATGGTACCTTTCAAAAGGGTATGAGCAAAGAAAGGAAAGCTCATCACCTCCAACAGAAACGATTTTCTTTGACAGATAAAGTGCCTAACTTCTGGACCCTAAGCCCAGGTAACATCTACAAGACTTTTTTTACTGAACTGATTGATACACTCTCCACATCATGAAAACCCAGGAGCTTCAGTGCCCAGCTTTTAACTCCTTCCGTTAAATCAGAAGCGCTTTTACAGCAGGCCTGGGAAGGTAAGAAAGTACAATACACAGATGCAGCACCCTGCCCCATTCCTGTTTGATGAGTGATCTCCTTTTTCTCTTCATGGTATTGAGGGTTCTTCCCACTTATGGAAGCCTTCCACGCACACCAGCTTCTAGGAAGGTGTCCTATCCAACTGACTTTGCCAAACTGCCTTTTAAAGTAAAAACATAGTGCTGGTGCAAGCAGTGCTCTGCGAAAGAAGTGCTGAGTTGACATCTGTCTCCAGATCTGCAGGATTCAGTATGAGGATGTGCCACCAATGCTGCATCAAGCCATGCCAAGTGGGAAGACCCAAGGTAACAGCAGCTCTGCTGGCACATAATAAATCTCAGTTCAGCATAACACAACACTGCTGTAAAATGGCACTTTCAACTGCTTGCTGCTCACCCCCTGCCAGCAAGAGAAGGGCAGAGAAGCTGTACTGACACTGAACTAACTTAAAGCACTCTTTTTAATCCTAGGTGCAGTACAGCAGCTAACCAGATCTCAGTACAGCAGAGTCAGTCTCTAAAGAAAAACATCACAGACGGGTAACTTTTTCTGCAGGAAGCCTGAGTAACAATTCAGTCCTAGAATATCCCAAGTTTCCTTTCAAATTTCCCTCCTTCGGTGCCTTTGCCAAAGCAAAACCCTGCCGCGAGGAGAGCAGAGCACGTGTTCGCAGCCACACAGACGTGCACAGAGGGGGGCAAACATGCAGCGGTGTTTTAATGGCCCGTGCTCTCCCACGGAGGCAGAGATGCTGCCAGGACATAAGGGAAGATGGAGTGTAGGGTGAGCAGCAGCTGAGCGAGGCAGGACGGACAGAGTGAGAGGTGAGAGCTGCGCCCTGCGGGTACCTCGACAGCCACACTGTGGTCAGTCATGGAGACGCTGGTGTTGCGGTACCAGCACACGTGCACGGTTGTGTTGGCACGGTGGTGGCTTTGCCTGTCCAAGGAGCTACGAGAAGAGTGTATGTCATCTTCGGACTCCTGTTCTAGGGAGACCTCATCAGAGGATCCTGGGGGAGGAGAATTCGGCAGCGGTTTAAGAAAAGTGTGCAATACAAAGAGCAAGAGAAGCAAGGATTCCTGAGAAAAACTGTTTTCTCTTGCAATGGTCCAGCTTTAAAATATGTCAACCTGAATTTGTTACACAGCTCCTAAAGACCACTCTGAACAGATCGTTTTGGCTTTCATTACTCAGATCTGCTTGGGGCAGCTGACTCAATACTGTGCAAAACAAACAAACAAATCCCCACACTTCATCTTCAATCAATTTTTTAGCGAGGAATAGGAAAAAGTGCTCCAAGAAGTGACACTACATGTTTCAGCACATCCATAACACCATCAGAGACATGCACAACAACACTGGGCTATAAAAGCTAATCTCCAAAGACACCACATTTCCAGATAAGAAAATACACTACAAGGCTAAATTCTGAAAAATCTCCATAAGAAATTAATGAGGACCTTATAAAATTAGCAATTCTGCACCTGGAGCATCTTTGCTGCATTTATCGCTAAGGAACATTAGTCTAGGAAAACAAGCATATTTCTTTTGATTAAAAGAAAACCACAATTAACTCTTTGCTACCACATGAATTATAAAAATACTCCATTCGTGTAATCAAATTCAAGATAGGAAAGTGGCGCTTTTCAAGAAGGCAGGAAAAACCACTTACTGTTGGAGCGATTGCATACTGAGTTTTCCAGCAGCAAGTCAGACTTCTCAGTAGCTTTCTTGGCCATTTCAATTGCCATGTTTAGGTCTTCCATCCACTTGCCCATCTCCAGGCGGGTACTGCAAGACAAAGGGTGTGAATGAAGCCCAGCCCAGCCTGGAGCCATACCAGAGTGCTGTGTTGCTGAAGGAAGGCACAAGTCACTGCTCAATACAAGGAGCAGTCCCTTCCCATTAAATAATGAAAAATAACAAAAATTCCTCCGAAGCATGAGCTTTCCAGACAAGAAGCTGACCTTGCACAGCCTTCACCTCTACTTTTAAGCCTTGAAACAAGACTAAAAGAACCATTTAAAATTTGGACTTTAAGGCAAAGAGAATGAATAGACAGCCAGAGGGCTATATAGTATTCACTTCTGGAGCTATCAGACTCAGAAGAGGAATTACGGGGTCTAGGCCACTGCTTTTTTTACCTCTGGTTACATTCCCTGTGTGCACAATTGTTGTTTGAAGTGCTATATACTGTCACATGCCCTTGTGTTTTCTTGGGAGGGTTTGTGGGACTTTTTTTAGTAACCATCTCTTTTTTTCTGAAAGTTAATTTAGACTGAAAATTCCACACATGGGCTAAGCCCAGCAGCATTTTTTTGGACAGGTAACATAAGACAAACAGCAACCTAAGTTATAAAAAGGTAAAAATTATATTTATTTTTCTAAATTTAAGAACCTTTCAAGCACTTTAGATTTGCAGCTGCTGAGAAACGGTTGATCTTAAAAATAATTAACATTTTAAGGTGTCAGGCTTGAATGAAAAAATGTTTTGCTTGCTGAATACATCTTCATACCAAAAGTATTGGCTCTTGTGACACT
Source organism: Todiramphus chloris collaris (assembly GCA_025345505.1). Classification (NCBI taxonomy): domain Eukaryota; kingdom Metazoa; phylum Chordata; class Aves; order Coraciiformes; family Alcedinidae; genus Todiramphus; species Todiramphus chloris. The sequence continues at coordinate 10,603,528 of JANVCC010000030.1, forward strand.
ACATACCTGGTTTAAAAATGTTCGTGGTTATTATTCAAGATTATGAAGCAGTAAAAAAAAACTCTATAAATCTGTGGTTAAGATTTAGTGCTCCCATCCTGCATTCTTAGCATACCCAAATCCAGCTGCCTTTTATGGGGCCTGTAGAGGAACAAAATCTCCTGAAGCTGATCCCAAGAGAAAAGGTTTAGCACCCATCCTAAATATATTTCAGATATAAAGTAAAAAGGATGCCAAACTTGCTGCACAGGGACAAGTTACACTGAAAAGGGATCAATTTTGTCTCCAAGCTAGCCTTTAATTTTTCCTCTCCCTTCTCACCTTCCTCTATAAGATCCATGCCAGAATTCTTCTCTCCTTATATCCATTTGTATATTCTGGATTTTAATTTTTTTTTGTTTTGTGTATAAAATATTTGTATGCTTAGATTTTGTCTCCTGCTTTATAGCAGTTGTTTAAAAGATGACACTGGCAACTCGGAGAACTAGAAAACAATACAATGACAAAGTTATTGCTGCTGTGTGCTTAATTAACACACTGACAGTGAGAAACAACTCCTTCCAAAACACAGCACTGTGAAGTGCCCTGTGGTTTTTTTCGAAGTCCTGCTTTTCAGAGGACACATGAAACACCTCCCTGGTGCACCAAATAATTGAAGAGTAACTCTTTGGAAAAGGGGTCTATCAACCCTACAGGCAATTGAGGAAAATAAATGTTACCTTGCTGCCACCACTATGGTTTTTTGTGCTGAGTAGATGGTGAAGCAGTGTGGGACTGCCCATTCATTCTCACTCTCCTCCACCTGCAGAAAAAATTAAAAAAAATAATAAAACAAAAAAGAAAGAAAGAAAGAAAGAAAAGGTCTCTCTCATCACTGCTACATGACTGATAAACACTACAACTGTCCGTGGCTGGCTAGAAATTTCATTACAACCCAGCTGCAATAAGGGTAAAACAGCTACTCTTTATGAATGCCACCTACTTCAAGTCTATTTTGGCTCTATATGAAAAACTATATTGTGCATTTCTACTGCCACATCTCTAGCAGCACAGCACCACATCCAACAGGACAAAAAAAGGAGGGTTTTGAGGAGGATTCAGCTTATTACTTACCGGTGGGTCGAGCACTATTAACTGCAAATCAAACACAGAAAGAACAGTCCCATTAGAATAGAGGGGTGGGGAGGCAGAAGGATTGATTATATGCCTAGGTGTGTGCACAGTGGAAAAAATGTCAGGATAAATCCACGTTTCCAGATCAGCCTCCCATGGCAGTGCGAAAAATGAACAGTCCAAAGGAAGTGCTCCAGCTCTTCTGATAATGCAATGGAAAGATCAAGCTTATCTATCGCCTGCAGTCAAGTCTTTGACACACAGGCTGTGGCACATGAAGGTTGCTGTCACTGCCCTGGGAGCAGCTTGTGGCTTTGGTCCTCTGCCCTGAAGGAATGCCTTAACCTGCATTAAAGGCAAAGTCATTTCCTCAGTGCTGAGTTGCTACTTGAAACCACTTACCAACATGCCATGCAAAGGAAGATGTCCATGAATTTTGAACTGGTTTGTCCCTGTAACCCCTTTGCTTGTGTACAGTAACATATCCGAGAACTGAAAAAGGCAGGAAGAATATAATCAATATTCTGAAGACAGTAGGTAGGGCCAAATATTTTTTGACATTTTTTAAATATCTGTTTAAAGGCCACTGTAGATGCATGAAAAAAATGCCATTTCTTAGTCCATTTGGACTAGTCTCCTTAAAAAACACTCTTTAGTTTCCTTATGAGAGAGGCAATTGGTCTTTTAAATTCTCTAAAAACCACGTGCCATTAAAGAAACAAGCTGAACGGATAGCATTCTTAAGTCATGCTCTATCTAAAAATGTCTCAAAGTGAGTTTTCAGTTACGAGGGCTCATTTTCATCACAGGCCTGTGAAAACACACTTCCATGACAACTTTATCTTGAAGACTTTGGGTTTACGAAAAGCAGAAGCAACACCCACCAGAAAGAACATCCGCTGCTGTAAACCCTTCTTAGTGAGCTTGTACAAGCAACCTTCCCGGATAAACTCCTGCAGCAGAAAATTAAAAGTTAGGGAATGATTGATCTTTCACAAAGACAGAGAATTTGAATGGTTCTTTTTTTCATCTCAGAATACACCGATGTTGATTGGTGCTCTGCAATGACCACTAGCAGATATGTTAAATGCCAGATGATACTTTTCCTTCTGTTTTGTGACATGAACTAGCTCCTCGCTGCAGCCAGCGTTTAAATCAATGAAGCAAGAGAAGGAAAAGGAGCAGAGTTTCTGTTGGACACCAGCAGTTCACCTATTACACTTACATCCCACTGTGGTGACTGCCATAGCACCCCAAAAGTATACAAGACGCTCCTGTACTTATGCTCAGTATATCTATCAAAACCAAAAAACAAAACACCAGGCAGGAACTAAACAAACTCCTGGAAAAATAGTCACTGGTACCAATTTTGTATAAGTGTGTAAGTAAAACCCACCAATTCCAGTGATGTGGCTCTCCCCATTGCTACCTTCTCCAGGCAGTCTCAGTCCACAGACATAAGCAGAGCCGGTAGTGGATTTCCTATCAAGTACATGACATAACACTTCCCACTCAAACAGAGCAGCATACCCAGTAACTGCTCTACTGGAAACATGAAACTAGCCAGAGTCTAACCAGAAGCAATTTTGATTTATTCCCTAGGACATCACCTAGACCTCCATGGGACCTACTATGGAGACTATTATTACAAAGCCAATGCAATCATTCTATAAAACAGAGAGGCAGTGATGGCACGTTATGTGGTTGAAAAGCACTTCCTTTGCAAAAAAAACAATAAAGGCTCTAAAAACTAAGCAAAGGTACTTACCCTACTGGATGCTGTGAGATTATCTATGCCAATCAAATCATGCTGCAGCTCTGTCAGCTTCTGGAAATTCTCCAGGCGGATAAGACTGTGCTGCAGCTGAGACGTCATTTCTGTGACTTCCTTCAGTGCATCTGTAAGGAAAACAGCACACCCCAAATTTAGGGCCAAATTTAGAATAAGATAGTTCAGTTGGCAGGCACCTACAATGATTATCTAGTCCAACTGCCAACTTCTTAAAGCATAGTTTATAGCTACTTAGGGACAAAATGGGGATTAGCAAGCAACTTCACAGTGCTTCCTATGCTTCTGAAAATTATTGCGTACCTCAGATTTTGCACCTATAAAAAGTATTTACCATATAGCCAGAAGTAAACTAAAAGAATAACGCAAACTATTTCTGCCAAAGATTACTTTATAAATGAATGGAATTTACCATGGCACTACATGGGGAGGGACTTTTTAGGCTGTTGGGCAGTAGCAGGAGTAGAGGGAATGGATTAAAGCTAGAGATAGGTCGATTCAGGTTGGACATTAGGAAGAAATTCTTCCCCATGACTGTGGTGAGACACTGGAACAGGTTGCCCAGAGAGGTGGTGGAAGCCCCATCCTTGGAAGTTTTTAAGACCAGGCTGGATGGGGCTCTGAGCAACCTGCTCTAGTGGGAGATGTCCCTGCCCATGGCAGGGGGGTTGGATCTAGATGATCTTTAAGGTCCTTTCCAACCATGAGAATTCTATGATTCTGTGACTCTACAAAGCAACTATTTTTTGTCACTTTTAGTTACAAATGAAGAAGAGTTGATGAAGTTATGAATGATGAAAAGCAAACCTACTTCTTTTTCCTGCTGAAAAAGGGAACAAGAAAAGAACTAATTTTACAGTTTTGGTTGAAACATTAAGATCCATAAGGATTACCATGAGAAAAACACTTTCTGGAGTGCCAGAAAAATCATTCATTCTATGCAAAGGAAATAGTCTACATCTAAGTTATCTTTTGCATTTTCCAAACTAGCAGTTAAGGCAACTTGCTGCAGAAAGCTTTGGAGCCCTGCACCAGGGTATGGTAGGAGAGTAGTAAAATCTAGTACCAAAACCCTTAAAGAAAAACAAAGTTAATTTTAAAACATAAGCTAAACTTCTTTTTTTTTCTAATTAAGCTATCTCCTGCTAGTCATCTACTGTTCTACTTGGTATATTCTTTTTTTTTTCCCCAGGATATTTAAGTTACAGTATTCACTAAGCAGCTGTGTTTTCAGCAACCTAGATCAAAGTTCTTGTGTATTTTTCACAGAGCTGTGTGCAAGAATCAGAAAGATTCTGAATGGAAAAAAAGAATTTAGACCAAATTTGTAGATGCAATGCTTGTTGTCTCCCACGGCTTATGGGCAAAATTTTGTATGTACATGGGACCGAAGTCCTGCCTCACACATATACAGCTGAGTGCCCACTCACTCCGGCAATCTGCAAAGTCCCGGTGCTCTGCTGTGTAGTACTTGCAAAGTCTCCCCAGGATCAACTTGTAGTGCATCAGCCTCTGGATTGGTTTGAGCAAAAACATGTTGAGGGGCAAGTAGCAAACCTTCTGAAGCTCAAACTCCTTATAAACCATTTCCAGCTTCTTTAGGCGTTTAGTTGCTTTCTCCAACTCTGTCAGGACCTCATCATGCTTCTGCAGGTAACTGGTAAACTCCTATTGAATCATACAAAAAATTACTTAGATCAAAGAAAACCAGTCTTTAATAGATTTCAAAGTAAATAAGAAAAAACATCCACTCTTGACTCTACTTTTGTCTCTGACCACGACTATATAAGCCAAGACTTTTTATGTTGTCATAATTATTGACAAAAATAGCATTAATGATGTCTTATGTTTCAATGGCTTCATTTAAAAAACAAACCTGCCAGTACTAAAATACTTGCTTGGTTGTCCTCTGTTCACTATTTACCACAACCGTGCCTCTCATGAGAAGAGCCAGTAGCACCACCCATTAATACTTTGCCACCCTAAGACAATTCTTGTTGATTACTGACTGGTTTAGGACAGGCAGAAGTGAGCTAAGAGGGTTGTCCCATCTAGGTTTATCTATTAAAGAAAGTGGCAAGCAGCTCCCAGCCAGGGTCAAAATCAGTGTGTGCAGCACTATGTCTGCTGGGAATATCAAACACAGACAGCACTGGTAGTTGGAATAGCAGTCACAACACTTCTGCACTCCCATTTCAACACAGCACACAGCTTGGTGTCATCTGCATACTTCCTGAGGGTGCACTCGATCCCTTAAGAAGCAGTGTCTCCACAGGGTAGAGTTTGAGTTGTGCAAATACAGGAGAGATGGTGAAGCTATTTAAATATTTTTTCTTTGTCTTCTGCTGCATAACCAACAAACAACCATTTCTCAAGGCAAATGTAGGTGGTTAAATAAGCAACAGTGGTATAAAGCATTATTGTAAATATTTTGTGTTTTCTTTTTGTTTATCAACAATAATCGTTCCCAAGTTATGGAAATACTGAACCTTGAATTCCCATCCTTGATAAAAGGAAAATATGACTCAACAATCATGAGTCTCCATTATTTTAATCCTTTATCTACCTTTAGAGTACGCATATTCCTGAGCATGACATCTCCAATGCGTTGATAATCCCCTTTCGTGGGAGCACTGGTTTTTCCTTCCCTGAAACACACATAAGGAGATGAAATAAGAAGGCACAGTACATGGGAGATCAAGAAATGTCACTTTCCTCACTCCACCTTCCCCTGTACTTCAAGACAATCTCTAAGAAATGCTTCCTGGGTACCTGTGTATCATAAGGACCGCTTTAGTAAAATTCAGCAGTACTAACATTAATGCCTATTCTATCCATTTCTAGCCACTTGACGTTCCCATTTCACTCTTCAGTCTGAAAACTTGCTACAGTAAATTTGGAAGCTGCATAAAATAACAAACATAAAGCCGGGCTTAGAAAACTGAGAAAGGAATAGAAATGAATGTGTGTGAAAGTCTTCTGGGGAGTTTAACCTCCCAGACTTTTGAATAAATGTCATAACATGTTCCCACCTGAATTTATTAATCCATTTTTGTTTGTACATTGTTTACATTAATGACCTGCTTTTGAATGGTAATGATATTCTAATATATTACATCTCAGGTCAGGAGAACGTAATACAAAGGTTAAAAGACTAGAAACATGCTCTTTGAAATAAATTGTGCTGTAAGAACTGAATATATCTTAATTAGAAAAAAGTGTTTCCTGGATTTTCACCTGGAGATTCATTACAGGAAAGTCTTGAAAAGCACACACATTATCTTTTTGATCTTGTGTGGCTTCCCTTTTCCTAAGGCTAAAGAGACAACACCAGGTTATATTAATAGTTGGACTCGATGATCTTAAGAGTCTTTTCCCACCCTGAATGACTCTGTGATTACAAATACCTTGGTCTGGTGTACAATTCATACAACTACAGGATACTATGTACAAGGCAGTACTTGAAAAATGGGCTTTGCAAAACGCATTTAGTACTTTTTTAGAAACTGTAATTTATTAAAAGACTTTTTGCTTGATTCTATTTATGTTGAAATACCAGTTCAAATACAGATTAAGTTTTGATGTGAGGACATAAGAGAAGGTCCCCCCACTCACTGCACTACCAACACTTACCAGAGCAACAACCTTTGCTCAATCTCTTTCAGAAAGCCTCGATGAAACTCATAAATTGGGTCTATGTTAGAGAAGAGTAATGTCATCAGGCCCTCTGGCATAGCATTCTCCTTGATGACTGCACTGCGAAACCACTGCCGGAAAAAACATAAATGATGATAAATTTCTTTATTTAAGAAATTAAGTGCCAGCATAGAAATTCTCCTGCAGTGATGGAGAAGGAGAAAGTGTGTGCACAAAGAAAGAGGAAAAACGAAGGAGAAATATTTAGGGAAGACATAATCTGGGAAAGATGAAAAGATGAATTTTTTTCCTTGCCAAATTTAAGAAATATGAGGCTTATTACTGTTTTTGGCACGAGCATGTTTCTTAATGTATTGATGAGATGGTTGTTAACAATCAATTACCGAGTGGCTGCCACAGCTGATGTTACACCACTGCTTTTCACTTCAACACAGATAAAACTGCTCTTTCATAAAACTTGGAGCCCTGTGCAAGTTATTCAGTAGCTGGAGGTATCTTGTTGCATGTCACATACTGCACTTTTTTAATGCTTTTGGTTCCCCGCTTTCTGGCAGGGACGTGAATATTTCAGTAATCCTCTGAGGTGCCAGATATTCTCCCATCTTTTAAGAGAAGTGCTGGGAAGCCTGTAGGAGGAATTTGAGTGAGATTGTGCTCTCAGAGAATACTTCAAATGAAGACGTATGGTGTTAAGGGACTCAAACATCTCTTTGATGAAATTAAAACAATAGATTATAGAAATGAAACAGTCAGTGTTCAAACCTGGAGTAAGTGAACAAAAAGCTCTTAAAGAAAACAAGTTTGGAAACTCAAGCTGCCCTCCAAACACAGACTCACTTGTCTACTCTGGGTGAAAGGAGGTGAAAAGGAGGGGAAAGAAAATGAAGCAACAAAAAAAAGACAAAACTCCTCCTTTGCAATTTTTATCTCCTCTCATGATCTGAGGGCATAAAGGTAAAAGCTGCCCAAGGAATATCACAAGATATGATGGCTAGATCATCAGCAGAGCTGACAGCAATTATTATTGAAACTGTAAGGGAAACATTTTAAGGCTGTCACTGTTCACAATTTTCAGAGGGGAAGTTTGCCTAAGACACCAAAATGACATACGATGTAGCTGGTGGAGCTAACGACATAAATCCAAAGAAGGTATCTGCTCTCCCACACAAGGACCTAGCTAACAAGGAATGGAACAGCTACATGGCTTATGGATTATACTTTTATCATAGGATTTTGTTCTTCTGTTATCTGGAGGAAATTCCAAGTTTTCCCAAATAAACAATAACAAATCTCTTAAGGAAAGGAAAAACATTCAAGAAAGTTAAAACCCCTTACCACTGTAATAACTTCCAAGTCCTTTAAATACGTCCGTTCTGTAGCAAGAATCTCCTTTGCTATGAAGTATGCCTTGTCAGTTGGACAGCGCTGAAATAACATACAGTAATGAACAAGTATTAATATACAAATAGTCTATTTATTACTAAGGACAAGCTCAAACTTTATGTAATTTCCCCTTGCTGTGAGCAAAAGGTGCTGTCTTCTCAAATACTGACTGCACCACAGAATACTATTTATATTCCAAGATTATGAAAAAACTCTCAGTAACATGTCAGTTATATGAGCTTTCATCCCAAAAGCAAAGGAGCACTTTGCAAAAATACTGAAAGAATTGTTCCAAGTTTCCTATGATTTAAGCACTTCTCTAATCAAATCAAGTACAGCACATCTGCAGTACAGTCCTTTTCCAAAACTATTCTATTTCCACTTACAGCTTTTACTCAAATCCCTTGAAGATCATATCAATTAATTACAGCACAAAAAAAATCAAACTACAAAATCTGTCAGCTGCACGGTTGGTCCAGGGCTGCTATTTGAAGAAAAGAGAAGACAGAATGGACATAGAATGGACATTTAAACACTTGCTTGAAGAGTTACCCCCAAGTGATGCCTATCATCTAGCATATTCTTGAGAACTGTAAAAAGTACCCTGCCTGTCTCCAGTGCACACCCTGTGCTTTGATCCTCACTCGAGTGCTTTTCCCCACTCCCAGAAGTGCTTTTCTTCCTTGAAAACTTAGAGCACGAAGGCATGAGAAAACACACCATGCTCACCACCTCGCACTTTACATAGCCTGCATGGATGACCTTTTTCATCACCTTTCAGCACTTCTGCAGGTTTTCACTTTATTCTCCATCTGACTGCGTGCTAGCTTGAGCCACAGAAGACACTTTTCATTTCCCAAGCACCTTTTCCTTTCTCCCTCCCCACTGAATCATCACTTTCTGTTTACTCTCTGAAGTTCCAGCTGCTTTCCAAACTGGTCCTTGCTGAAATTTAATGCCCTTATTTTTTCTGGTCCTGCACCATTTCTAGCTGAATCCCCTATGTTGTCCCCGCCAGCAGCTGCTAGGCAGACCCTGTACCAGAAGTACCTAAAGCAGTATGGGTGTCACAGTGCAACAGGGGCCCTGCCCAACACCTTCACTACTGGTCGGATGCCGAAAGAGGAAAGAAAAACAATTAATGCATGAAAAAAATAAACAAAACTTTCTGAGGAGAGAGAGTTCAAAGAAAATGTTCCTACAACCATAGCAAGCATAAAGGCAAATGTCCTCACTTGGAAAAACCAGTGTTTCACCATATTAGGTGCACAAAATCTCACCTGGAAACCTTCAAATACTCACTAGATGCAGCAACACCAGCGCGTGTCAAGTGAAGAGCTCTACTCTGAATTTATAAAGGCCAAAAATAAAGGACTGTTAGACTAGGAAAGACTTTCCTGCCTGTCTTGAATCTAGATCACGTCACTTGATAATTTTATCAAGTCTGGAAATAAACAAACAAATAAATAATAATTCCATGCATACAAAAATGCTTCAATTTCCACTGCAAAGACCAGGCTTTAAAAATCAAGGAATCATCTTGGCTGGAAAGAGACCTTCAAGATCATTGACTTCAACCATTAACCCATTAATCTGTTGTTGTAGGTTCCCGTTATTGCTAGCAACTACTGTTAAAGCCTGATAACCTTGTGCAGTGTGGATAAAAAAGAATAAAAATCTGAATGACACACTGACATCTGGCCATCTCCACCATTCTGAAACTGTGGGGGCACATAAAGCCACTGCTTTGCAAAACACACTATCAGATATCAGCATGAGGCAGTACATCAGCTTTGCCACACAGACCAGGGGAGGCTTGCTGCACAGAGCGAGTAAGGTTCTCAAGAAGTTCCTGGGAGACCTTGGTCAGAACTTGTGCGCTTCCACCACTTAAATTCACCTTTCAGAAAGGCTCTGTAGCGTTGCAACGTGCAAGAAGATAAGGATATAGATGATGCACTGAGGCAGAGAGGTGGTATTGAAGCACAGAGTGAGAAAGTGAAGCTCCTGACTCAAGGAGTGCAGGTGAAGTGGCCTGCAGACCAAGAACATTTTATAATTAGGATCACCTGAGAAAGCAAAGGTGAATCCTAAGCTCTACATGGAGGGGGGCAAAAATGCCACATCATGTTGCAGAGTTTCCAGTTTAAGCAAACAGTGCTTACCCGTGGAAAGGAAGGAAAGCAGCCGAGGCTGAGTACCTAGATACAAGCACATCTTGAAGACCCAAAGTTGTTCCTGCTTTGAGACTTCCGGCACCCACAGAATTCAGGGGCTTTTCTGCCTGCCTCTTTTCTGAAAGTAAACCTCAAGATTCTGCGAAGTCAGAGTATTGTCCACCTCTCATGAGACAGAGGAATCAATCATGGAAAGGGCAGCTCCAATGCTACAGCCATCTCTGCTTAATAAGCCTGTGACTGACTGAGTGTAAGATGATTCACCATGATGCCTGCTGCTGAGAAAGATGAACCTGAGCTCAGGTCCTCTACAGCTTTAGAAGATCACCTCAGGAGCACTCTAAATGTTTGGTTATGATTAGAAAGAATGCCTTGGAGGACCAGTGTACGGTGAGATGAAGCAATGAGACTGTCACGAGACCGCACGGGAAGTAAGAAACCTCAAAAGAACACACTTTATATATTAACAAGTGTTAGCTCTGTGCCATTCTCTACACTGGTAAATAAAATTATTTCAGAATGCATTTTTGCACGGACAGCACAGCACAGTGAGCAGACACAAGTTAAACATGACAGGACCAGGTTCAGTGTCACCACGTGACACAATTTTTTTATTACCGAATGAGGCAAATGAAACCAATTTGCAGAACTGACAGCCACCTCCCCATCAACCTTTCCGTGTACCACCCTGGCAAGAATCACCTTGAACAATTCACCCCCTTTGGAGTGTCCTTTCAAAAGTCTCAGCACTAAGACAAGGCATTTTTTACATTGGAATATAACATCTACAGCCCAAAAGGCACCAAGGACACTGCTACTGTTTTACAGCAAGTATGTCTCAACTGTTTCCTTTAAACAGCTCATCTCAGGAAGCCACATCTCTTAGAATATCTTAAGTAGGAATGGACCCATAAGGATCATCAAGTCCAACACCCTGCTCCTTGCAGAACTACCTAAGACTAAACCATATGACCAGGAGTGTCATCCACATCTATTCTACCACAAAGTATAACACAATCAACATTCAGTGACCAGGAAGCTCTTCACCTGAAACCATCACTTTTCTCTTGATGCAAATCCTTAGTCATGTCATTATCTTACCTTACGTTTCATTTCGTCATCCTCTTCTATCCTGGCACCACCAGCATCACTGAGGACAGGACTCAGAAGAGGAGATGAACCCTGGCCAGCTGTGTTCAAATTCACCTGAAATGCTGGGTTCAAACCCAGGGGACTCTTCAGCACGAGGGAAGAGAGCTGAGGATGATCCACTGGGAGGCCTGGGTGGGAAAAGAATGAGAAGATGGAGTGGAAAAGGGTAGAAAATGGTTTCGAAGATAGCGCATATAAGATGATTACCCACTGCTACTGCAAACTACAATTGCACTCTCACATTATTTAAAAAAAAAAAAAAAAAACAAAAGCAAATTAAAAAAAACAAAACAAAAAAAAAAAAAAAACAAAAAAAAGAAAATATATACATCCAAAGACTTAAGTGTGCATCTCAAAGCAAATGGAGTGTTCCCTGCAACCCAGCTGTTAAGTGGCAGCACAGTAAGGACAGACATCTTTACAAGTACATTTAAGGGAAAGGATAAATTGTTTAGTGTCTAGGAAAATGTTCTCAAATCCTGTTGGATTTTGTTGAGTAGCAGCAGGGTTTACAAAACAAGATTATACTGCAGTAACAACCTTTTTTTTTTTTTTCTTTTAAAAATAAGAATTACTTTTCACCCCAGGGAAAGGCAAGGACAAAGCAGACCACTACTCTCCACTGCAGAAGATAAAGCTCATTAAAAATAAATTCAGAAACCAAGGAATCTCCAAAATTGTACCAATGGGAGAGGAAAACATTGCTATACAAAAAGGGAGCATGCAAGAGTTTTTATTCCTGGCTTTTCAAAGTATATGAATAGCAAAATCTACTGATCTCAAAGGAAAACAGGTTTGCAGCACTAAGTATTAATTGGATGGTCACAATCCTCTTGCAGAGCACAACCTGCCTGCAGCAGGGGTAATGTATACTGCTTTGATTTAGATTACTGTCAATCTTTTTTTTTTTTTTACATTATTAATTCATTTGTGGACTCTGTAGAGATTTCTGACATGTAAGGCACCATTATGGGGAATTAAAGCCTATGAAGGGTAGGTGCTCTCCTCTCTTCTGCAGACTCCTTAGAACCAGGGGACAAACACCCCTCAGGTGTTCACAGTGAAAATGACTGTTCAAGCTCTGCTTTTTGGGACCAAACAAAGGCAACGTCACTCCAATTACTTACACTTTGTACCTAACCCCACCCTTTTTTTTTTTCCCCCTGATCTTCCCTACGATAAACAGACAAGCTTTGTAAGATCAGGCAACAGAACGGGTTCCAAGCACTTCAGTATCTCCCACTTCCACTTTCACTGTGCTGCTCAAACACTCAGCCACACTCACAACCCTCCCCAGAACCATTCCTTCTGCACTACACGCAGAGAGCAAGGGCTAAATCACCTGACCAAAGGCAAACTGAAAAATGAACAGTGAAACCAAAACTGCCAACTCATTAGTTCCCGGACTACTGAAAAATCATCTCAAAAGGCTTTAAAACCAAACAAATTAACCAGTCCCTGTGCATATCTCTTGAGACAGACACAGGGCATGCTGGAGGAGGAGTTAGGAGCTTTTTGATTCACTACTGGCAGGAGTGGCTGCTGCTCGCTGGCTCAGGAAGCAAACCCACTGTAAGGTGCCGGGTAGCTGACAATGGTGAGGAGCCCAAGCATGTATTTTCACATTGACAAATGCAGGAAGCTAAACAGTGCTGCACTCCGTCACCTGGAAGAGATTCAGATCTCCGAGGCCACAGAGTTAACTATTAATCCACTGGCTGAGCACAGTCATTCCAGAGCAGATTTTTGTTTCCATCTGAGCGTTTTCTTTCTTCCTACCACTTTTAATATTAGCACAGGAAAGCAACAACTTCTGACATTTGTTTCACCTATACGGGGACTAGAGTTTATTGGAAGTTTGCTTGTACATGTCAGGGATGTTGAAAAAACAGTTTAAAACCAAATAAGGCACAAGCTTACACGGGTAAGGGGTTTCTTTAAATTCCTGGAATCTAACACAATGTTGTGACACGTTCCAGAACTTGTAATTTGAACGGCTCCTGGACAGACCGAATGTTCAGACACAAGAGGAGCAAAAGGGATATAACTTGCTACACTGAAACTCCATTTCCTGCTTGTTTTAATTGAGTTGCTCTAGTTTTTATCACCTCCAACAGCAGAATCTGGCCATTCAATTTCAAACACTTGCTCATTTGTGTCTGACAGCAAGAACCCTACTGCCCGAAGCCAGACTGATTTATGAAAATAAGAGGCACGTTCAGGTCCTTAGGAAGCCTGAAAAAAGCAATCAGAATTGAAGATGCTGGAGCACAGGGCTTTCCCTCTCCCCAGGCCTGGGAGGGGGCTAACCTACAGATGCAAATGGCTATCACTTCTCAGGGCCAGGAGTGTTGTTCCTCTGCATGCCAATAGCTATAGGAGGACACTCTGTAGCCTGCTGTTTATTTCCCTAGGATGAAAACAATAAAGAATACAGAAAGGAGCCGTTACAGTTGCAACATGTAATAAACTGTCAACTTAAATGGAAAATTCTGCAAAGGGACCTTCTGAATGTGACTTCTGAAATTTGTCTTTTCTAGAAAGGACTACTAAATGTCATGGAACAGCTTGGGTTAGCTTTTTTGCCTTTGTTTAAATGTTTGATATCAACTTAATATGACAGTGTATCTTGGCAGGTGACAATACAAGAGTGTACTGGAATTTTCATTCTTGCAGTCCAACAGTAGTTCTCCACTAGAACAGCAAGGGGAGAGCTCCCAGTCAAGCAGGTAAGATGTACAGCAGTTCTCTAATCTCCTGGGGAAGGATGGTAAAGGAAGAATCCATACAAGAGCTGAAGTAGTCATTGCTGCTTTCAACAGCTACTCAATGTAGAAAACTCCTAATTAGGTAGAAATATTGGTGTGAAGATCGAAACACATGAATGATTTTCTCTGACATCAAACTGGTGCACTGAGGTCTTCCCTGCCCTACAGGCAGCAGCAGTATCCAGGCATCGTAAAAAGGGCTATTCTTTGAGAGGAATTTTTACATGTTTCAACACTATGCATGAAGTGCAAATTTTTCTCTGCATGTAAGTCATAACACAAGCATCCCAAATTGGGAAGCTTTGCTGTAAGCAGGAGTCAGGGTTTCCATGCAATCACATGGGTATTCAGCACTGTAAACCAGACCCTCAGATGACTGTGTTCTGTACAAGACAAACTTCTGCTTTCTCATCACAGACAAATGCACTTAACCGAATGCAACATGAAAAAATGTCCAATTTGGTGCAATATTCTGCATACTCAAAGATCTTCAAGAATACGAATAGTAAGTAATAGTAAATTACACTGTGTAGTCATAACCCAGTACCCTTAAGCAAACAAAACCACAGTTTCATAAAAAGACCGATATGCATATAATTGGAAAAAAAAAAAAAAGGTCAAGTCTAATAGTAAAACATTGCAAAAGCGCTGTAGTTTGCAAGACCACAGCTATGGACTTCAGTGAGCATGCTAGCCTTATCTTTCACAGCTACTACGCAACATTGTCGAATTGTTTTATTATTGTTTATGCTGCCTCTTATTTTGTTCAAGTTTAAAAGTGCAAAAGCCTCTGTCTAAAATATAAAACTATGACTTAATACAAATGTTTGTCCACTCTACTTTCTACTGAGAAGATCTTCAGTGTGTACAGACGTGAAGATTCATACTCACATTTGAAGAAGAAATGTGTTTAGAGTACTATACAAAACTGGTCATGAGAAGTTTATTATGAGATTACAGAACAACTTTTAAGCCAGCTACTGTTACCATGACCTTACCTTTTATTTTCTTTAAGAGTACTTGAATCTCATCCCTCGCACTGACATTATTACCATTAACATACAATTGTTTTGGGGTTTTTTTTTTTTTGCTCAGTACACCTGTTTAGTGTCCAATATCCCAAATTCATTCTTACTTGCCTCGCTAACAGAAATACAGCAGAGATCTCTGCTCTGCCAGGTGTTTTGCAGGGAACACTTCACTTTCAGAGACATGGGTAGTGAGTATAAATTTTTGGAAACTATCACTTAGTGTCAATCAGCAATGACAAAGAAAGCAAGGAAGCAAACACACAACAACCAGGTTTTAAGTTTGACTTGTAATATACTACATCAGCATAAACCAATTTTGGCTCCACATTAGGGACAGCAGCAGATGACGTGCTATGGAGATGAAATCACTTTCCCAATCAAGCTTTGAGAGTAAAAAGAAACTGATACATAAAAAATCACAAGTATTTAAAAAACAAACAAACAAAAAACCAAAAAAAACCCAACAGGAAAAAAACCACACACATACAAAAAGCAACCCAAAAAACCCCAACAAAACCCACAAAAAAACAAACACCAAAACAAAATAAAAACTACACCAAAAGGATTAAGAGAAGAATGACCTACTGAATTACGTTCTTAACCATAATACTACATTTGATCATTTGAACCAGCAGGAACCTCTAAACTTCTGTTCTCTGAAATCAGTCATGTGATTCCTTTACTCCTAAGAAACTAGTAGAAGATGTCCATATATATACTAAGGCTTTTGGGTTTTCTTGTTACAAAACAAGCTAAACTGAAGCATACTTGTGCAGTAGGTAAGGAAGAGGCTACTTCATGCCATTGATCTCACACAAAAGGAAACGGGAGGAAAACCAACTCAATTAATATTGTGTATCTGAGTTTTAATTGCACCTTTAATTTTAAAAGCATCTCTGGAAAACTGGCATGCTAAATCCCAACATCCCCTTTTTTTGTGTGCTTTCAGAAGCATGCCAGCTGACATTCAGAAAAAGCTTTTGCCTTTTTCCCACCACCTGCTTGTCAGCATTGTACTATTAGAAGCCCAAAGCAAAATTCTGTTTCTTTTGGAAAATTCTTGGTCTATGGGAAACATTCAGCTCCAGCAAGAACAGGGGAAGTGGTCCAGGTGTGAGGCAGAATCTGGACTAAAAAAAAAAAAAAGAAAACTCACTGCAGCCATAGTGACACTAACTGAAAAGACAATAGCTTGATTTTCAGATCTGAAATATCAAGGCTAGGTTCTGTCATAATTTACATTACCAAGACCATTGGCTGTATGTTGCTTCAGAAAAGAGAAGCACACAGGTCCTGGTTTTACAGTTACATCCAGGATCTGAAATGATGGCCCTTTTGCCATATTCCCCTCCTTGTAAAGGCTACGCTATTTACAGGCAAGAAAGAATATGTATCTGTTGCTACAGACTGCAGACTGTAAACTTTTATACTGTCAGAGCATTAAACAGAAACCTCCTTACACTGCATTAACAGCGGAATGTCTGTGCTCAAACCACAACTTTGCACAGACCTCTGCTGGCAGCATCAGGGTTTTAATCTAAATTGCTTATTTATGTGAGGTACATATTTTCTTTAAATGTATGTAAAATTGGTTTAACTTTGCAACAAAAACAATCAGAGCAAAGCTAATAAAATTGCAATAAAATGATTTAACATGCTATTTTCTAAAATCTCTTGAAGTTCAAAAGAAAGTCAGAGTCAATTCTGCTCAATGATTCCTCCTTGCTGAAAATGAGGGTTTTTTTGGAGTGGGTGTTTTAATTGTTTCATAATCCAGCAAATAAAAAAAAAAACAGAAGTCAATTAAACTAGCCCCAGAAACCTGCTCAGTTTACTTACACAAGTACTACTGACTTTTTAAAAGCAAATGTTTATGTTTTTCTGGAAAAAGAGGATTTACCCATACATTGGTAATAGACTACTGAAGGAGAACTTCCAACCTAGAATACACACGATTGCCTCTATACTATGTTTGCAATAAAGGACAGGATTCCAGTAAAAGCAAATATACAGGAGAGAGTTCAAGGGACATACACAGTTTAAAGAAAAAAAAAAAAAGCCTCCACAATAAACATAGTTCCTATAATGAAATCTGAACTTCCAGTCCCATTTGTAACCCAAGCAAAAAGAGGAATTTGAAAAAACACACACCAATATTTGCCCCAGCTGTGCTCCACTTTCAACAAAGTAGGATAGGAGGAAAACTGCCTGGAGAAATCTGGTAATAAAACTCTAAGATGCCTTGGCTAGGAGAACAAATATTTATTCTATTTCAAACACAAAGGTAACAAAAAATAAAGCTAAAAAGCTCATGTTGTCATTTATATCAAAGTTTTCCTTATTTTATTGCATAAACAATTAAAATTATGAATTTGTACAAATCTGTAGGTTCATAACCAGCAATGTGAAAAGACACAAAGATATTAAAAATCCCAACATGTAATTCAATAAAACATTTACCATATAAAAGATAAAGTTCAAGAGATCAATTAAGAAATTCCAGCCCTGTTTTCTTAACGTAGTCCTTTCCTGCAAAGAGTAGCACCTATTTAACTGGGGAGTCACTCTAACCAAGGCACAAGTACCCCTGTACGTATTGATAAGTGAGCATTTTGTGTTTCTTACCAATCTACAGGGCTGCTGCAAACCGTGCTCTCAGCTGCCGTCTGAGCCAGAGCAGGATATTGTGGCTTTGGAAAATTTATAGCAACACCTTCTCCACAAACCAGGGTCAAATAAACACGCTCCAAATTTGAAAGCTGCAAAGCTACAGCTCGCCCACTGGACTAATCCTATGACTGCCCAGAAGCAGATAATAAATTAAGTGGACTGTACGATACATGCTTGAAACTGTAACGTCTCCCCATATTAATACAGAGAGTGTATATGTATACCCATACATATACCCATAGCATTTGTGACAAATGTGATGCAAGATCTACTAAAAACTACAGGCTATGACAACTAAAAGACTACACTGAAAACTGTTACCATTCATTCAGTCAATATGTAATAATTATGCCTTAGTACTTTTTGCAAAATGACAATAATGGGAATGACTTACCGACAGGTTTGCACCAAAAAGTATAAAATTATCATGACTTTTATTAGTGTCTCCACGAAATCTTACCCTTACCAAGATTTGCAACGAAACAAAAACCGCCACCACCAAAAAACCCAGCCAAACAGACCCAACACCAATCCAAGCCACCAATCAAAAAAAAAAACAAAACAAAACCCTAAAACCAAAGAAACCAAAAACCAAAGAACCCCAAAAATCCCTTAAACAAAATCACCTCTGACCACAATAAAAAAAATACACAGGAAAAAGGAGACCAATATTTGGTATTATCCAGCAACTCTGAAATTCACTGGAAATTAAAGTGGAAGTTGAGAGAAGATCAATATATCACCCTAATACATCCTAAGATAAAATATGGTAAATTCTGGGAAACATACAGCATATATTACTTGAATAATGAACGAATACTTGAAAATTACAAAGTCTACACATAATAGATAACACAGGCTTGTAAAGTTCACCAAAGTTTAACTGGATAATGAATAGGTCAGAGAATATTCTGTGACCCGTGTTTTGTGCAAATTAAGAGTTCCAGTAACTGCATATATGAAGACCAATAATATTCTAATGTAGTGCTTTACATTCAATAAATGTATTTAAGCATAGAACAGTTGTATGTATACAGATATAGGACTACAGGTGTAGATTTAATTACCCATTGAAGACGCAATTTTTTTAGCATCTTTTATTCGCACTGCAATGTGAAAGCCAAGTACAGCAAGAGAGTTAAACGCACGAGCCTAACTCATTTTGAAAAGGCACTCATACTGACATACTTTCTACAGCTGCACATATTTGCTAAAATAGGCAAACAGAGAAGTGAAAGGATGAAAACCAGCCCTGTTTCACTGAGGAGCAGAAGTCACGGCTGCAGCATGCTCCCCTCTCTAAGGTATCGCTGCAACAGCTGATGGAAGCAGAGTCTGGAGCAGGAGAACAAGCCCGAAACCCCAGTGATTCTCCGTACCAGAAAAACAAAGCACTTAAACCTGCCGGGCAATTAGAAATACACGTACCTATGTATGTCCACCCTAGCTTCCCACAATGGGAGCAGAAAGCTAAAGTGAGAGAACGCACCTGCAGAAGTGAGAATGTCGAGGGGAGGAGAGGACGACCACTCACTTGCTATGGACAAGTGAAGGTTTGCACTTAGGCTTTCCTCTGCTCCTACCAAAGCTCCTCAAATGTTTTCTTCTCAAGGCAAGCATGCATGGCATACTTGAGAAAGATCTTCTGATTTTTCCTATGTAATCTCCCCCTTTTCTCATGCCATGTGATTCCCACAGCAGTTTTTGTTGCTCAGGGTCTTCAAGGGTGCCCAGCTCTCTTGGTTAGGTGGCTGGCACCAACTTAACACCTGCCAGCATACTACTCACCTTCTTGAAAAGAAAACTTGTGTGCTCAGGGAAAAAACAAAAAGCACTACAGGGAGCTAAGTTTTAGTAGTATCAACACTGTGGGGAAAAAAAACCCCAAACAAACCCCAAGGAGTAACACTGAAACCTCAGCAGCATCACTGGCACTCAGGACATAACCACACTGCACTGAAGTTCACCAATTCCCTTATGCTACCCAAAGACAAATGATACAGACAGAGAATGGAAAGCCCTTCCTTCTCTCACCTTCTCCTGCCACCTCAGGAGAGAGCTGGGGAAGAGGAGAATGCCTGGCATGGTTCTGCTGCATTGAATTCACAACTGGTGCTTGAATTCACTGAGAAGCACTGAGTCATCCCATTCCCTTGAAGGCAGGCTGTTTTTCTCTCCCATCTTTCTTGGAAAGTGAATCTGAACTTACCTCTCTGAAGGAAACGATGAAGAACCTTTTCTCACAGCTTTCTTGCTATAATAAAAACTCTACTTAGAAGCTAAATTTTCTCCTCCTTCATGCCAGTCTGGACAATCACGAAT
The DNA here is from genome assembly GCA_025345505.1 of Todiramphus chloris collaris. Taxonomy (NCBI): domain Eukaryota; kingdom Metazoa; phylum Chordata; class Aves; order Coraciiformes; family Alcedinidae; genus Todiramphus; species Todiramphus chloris. The sequence continues at coordinate 10,623,590 of JANVCC010000030.1, forward strand.
AAAACAGACCTAAGCATGCAACCATATCCTCAGAAGTCATACAGCTCTGAAAATCAGAAAAGCCCAGAGAGAAATCATGACAGCTACATGCTATCAATTAGCAACAGCAAAGATGTAAGAAGAAGGTGGCAGGGTCACAGACAGCAGCTCCGAATTCTCGCATAGCCTTCAAGTACACCACAGTGTGTAATCCTGGCAAAGGATATTGGCTTGTAAGTGCTGACCAGCATCATCCTTGTGCAAGCATCCCAAATCCAGGTGATACAGAGGAGTCAGATGATGTAAGGGATCAGTCCCTGGTGACACCCATAATTAAAACCTTCACCAGAGCAGCTCTGTACCAGGGTCAAAGCTCCCCCACACACACCTCCCTACCCCATCCTCACCTTCAGATTCACACATCTTGCTCTAAACTTACGGAACAAGATGCTACTTACTTCCTTCAGAAAACAAAACGGGCATTACATTGAGACTCTCATTATTTGGTGCTTGGTTTTTCTAAAAATCCCTGAGATTTAAAATCGCCAATAAAAGATCAGCATAGTTGTAAAATGTGAGAAGAAAAAGATTCCAGATGCCTTTTCAAACTAACTGCAGTGTAAGAAGCTTATTGGCAAGCCTTCTCTAAGGATTGCCAAGAAATGAAGGCTGTTTATTGAAAATATGGGTAAGCTTTTTCCTAAGATCTTCTGAAAACCTAGAGAACTTAATTTGATTTATTCCCATATTAAGCAATACTAACGAATAAAGAATGCTTGTGATTGAGGCACGGAACATGAGGCAGATATGGTTATATGTAAGTAGCTGAATCCTGATTCTTTTTTTTAAAGATCAAAGAAATGAGCAGCCTTTCTCTAAATCTTTATCTACATATTTGTCCCCGATTCTACCAGCTGTAAAGAGAGTTTTCAGACAGAATTCTGTCTTTTTTTTCTGGTTTTCTTTTTTAAAATTACATAATGTAGTTAGTTGGGAGAAGGAAATCAGACAAACCACCTAAAAGCATACTCAAAGGTAGCAGTTTTGGACACAACTGAAGACCTTCTACAAGTGCCTATTTAGAAAAGTCACATTTCATATCCATGATATCATCTCCACAGGTATGAATAAAGTCCATGAAGATCCAGACCACATATTCAACATAAGTAACAAAATCCCACAAAACCATATAGCACTTACAACCAAAATAAGAGCAAACAAACTGCTGTACATACCTGTAAGTCCAAACTGATACTTAATCCTAAATGTGCCTTGATTTTCTGTGCCATTAGCAAAGGTGACAGGTTTCTCATGAAACAACAGTGACTCCACTCAAAGTAACCACAACATAAAAGTAAGTGCTGTGAAGAGTAATCATACCTCAGTAGAAACTAAACTAGAAGAAATGGGTGACTAAAGGAGGTTTTACTTCCTCATATTCTACCATAGGTTGAGAGGAATTCCCTTGAAGTTTTAGTTACCAGAATTTTGAGAACTTTTTAAATGTTTCAGTAAAGAATGAAGGTCTTTAAATGATATTTCAAGACCACATTTAAGAAAGTTGGTATGAATAATACTGAACAAAGCTATGCTCGTAATGGTAAACTGCTTATTTTGATGGTGATGATTGTACTAGTGCTGCACTCACTGTAAAGCACTGAAACTTGGGCAACAGGGAACCCCAAAACCAAGTGGCTGGAGGAGATTACGCTTTCCATCATAAGATTTCAGTAAGTTGTTATGTATTTTACATTCTTGAACACACAAAATCAAAATACTGTAAAAAGTGCTATTCCGAGCTGAAGCTCAGAAATTCATCCCCCTAATCCATCAGGTTGGCAGACAGGAAGAATGTTTCAACAACTGTTACTGTTTTACCTCAAATGTTGCTAAATTAGATGTGACCAGTTCAGTAACTGTCTTTTCAATTGCACTTTCAAACTCTAAGTCACCTGAGGAAAAAAAATTATAAAAGCTGTGAAGCTCTAATGGTTGTCTGCAGAATTCACTCCTCCCAACATCTCAATTTCTCAGGAAGATTATGTTATTTTTCCAAATACAGCTCATATTTTAAAGAAAAGTTAAAGCTATCACCAGGTTTATCACCACCTGTCTTCCACAGATGAAGGACACTGTTATGAATTAATTTGTAAGCAATTTTATGCAGAGTAATTAAATATAGAAAAAGGAAGATAAGACAAAATACAAAAAGGGTGGGTTTATAGTCTATGTGTAGATCTCCAAACTGTTGCAAAGCAGAAGAGTACTTGTTTGTTGCTGGACTACTGAAGGCACCCTGAAGTCAACATGAGGAAAAACTTGTTTACTGTGAGGGTGTGGAGCCCTGGAACAGGCTGCCCAGAGAGGTTGTGGAGTCTCCTTCTCTAGAGACTTTCAAAACCCACCTGGATCTGTTCCTGTGTGTTGTGCCCTGGGTGATCCTGCTCTGGCAGGGGGGTTGGACTCGATGATCTCCAGAGATCCCTTCCAACCCCTACCATTCTATGATTGTCTTCACAGGAAGTTTTGGCAACTGCTATTTTCATTTGATTGTATACACATTTCTTCTTCTAAACTACCATGTCAGTTATTTATTCTTGGAAGTATACCACAGACATGTTGCATAGGATGATATTTTAAAACTTTCCTTCATAGTCAGTTTGATGATTGTCCATTTTTTTGATTGTGGAAACAAAAAAAAAAAAAAACCAAAAACCCCAAAACCAAAAAACCAAAAGGAGGACTCCTACTGCAGCACAGGAAAAAAGCTCATTTACTGGATGTGGCTGCTTGTTAACAAGAATGTACAAAAGTGACTGTGCACTCAGGTGTTGGAGGAACAGCATAATGTATCAGACTCTTAAAAATACATTTACAGCCAAAGAAATCTTTCAGTATACTGTAATTTGTGATGCCTGCATGTGCCAGCTGATGATACTGCTCTGAAATCAGTGGGTTTTCCTAAATGCAGTTCTTTGAGAATATTGTAGCCTATTACAATACATTCAGGATGCAGTGTGATGCATATAAAGCAGCACCAAAGGTAGGATGCTTCGAGGGAAATTGAAGAGGTACATTAAAAAAGAAAAAAATTTAAAAAATTTAAAACAATCAACTGCATTATGGAATTTAAAATCCAGCCACTGGATTATATTTTTCTTGCTTAAAGTGACTAACATGACACCCTTTTGACTTCTAAGCCTGAATAGCATAGAGGGATCCAAAAAATCAAGAATGAATCAATTGACAGGTGCCTTCTCTGTCCAGTCTTCTTGCGTGAGATTTTTTAAATTATTTTGAAAGTCAAAAGCCAAATTCTCACCAGTGGCTTGAGCAAAAGGGTTACTAAAGAAAAGGTTTACATCCAGTGGTGCAGCAGTTTCAGAGTCCCAGGAGTCCGTGTCTGTGCTGCTAGAGTCTTCTGTTGTGGTAGGAGGATAGCTGAGTTGTTCCAGCTGGTCAATAATGTCCGTGAACTGAAAGGCTGAACTGGACTCAGAGCGTATTGAGTAGGTGGGAAAGTTGATCATAGAGCTGGCCTCTGAATGGTTTGCAGAGCTGTACACGTGAAGGGAGGATGTACTGTTTAGAGGCAAATTATTGAGGGAGCTGCTCTCAGAGCGATTGTTTATGAGTGAACTTGTTTCAGACGGGCTCAGAAGACTTTGCATTCTGCTTGCTTGGGCCTTCACCTCAAACAGCTCTGAGGTATCTGATGGTCTCTCATTGCCATTGAAATCGCTCCCTTCTTCAAATTCAAACTCATCTTCCATATTCATATCTACTGCTTCAGTTGAGTACCTGTCAGGGCTTGACTGAGAAGAGACTGTGTTTTGCTGATGATTATCTGTAGTTAAGCCAGGCGACTCCGACACACACTTAGAAAAATCTGAACCTTTTAACTCTAAACCACTGTACACATAAGAAAACGCCTCAGAGCCACCAGCAAAAAAGGAAATTTCTGCTGGGTCATCATCAATAAATTCCTCTGACACCTGTAACTGTGAATTTGTCAATGTGAAAAGAGGGGCACCCCGACTGCCATGCTGATGCTTTTGTTCAGCGATGAAAACACCTGTGGTAAAGTCATCCTCATCATTGTCATTTTTACAAACAGCGACCCTGCTCCCATTACTACTTCTCTCTACATCTAGTTCTAAACCACAGCCACTCTCAACAACAGGACAAGCAGGGTTACAGTTTCCTGCAACACTACCAAACCCAACACCTTGGAGCACGGGAGATCCAGGCTGCTGCATCAGTTTCCTCCCCGCTTCTTCTGCTGGCAGTGCAGTGTGTTTTTCTGGAATCCTTGTGTATGGATCCAAAGAGGAAGGGCTGGTTTCTGCAAAGATGGGCAGGACAGGACTAGGAGTGGCCGATGAGTGAACTGAGTGGAAGGGGGCAGCTGCTGAGGCAGGAGACCCTGGGGTTCTCATGCCCTCAGTAAATGGGACATTCTAAGAGGGAAAAAAAAAAGTAGAAACACACAGATAAAAAAATTTTTATAATACATAAAAACAAATGCAACATCCAGCTCCTGATGCAGAAGGGATATGTGCTTCAAAAGAGCTCACTTTACAGCAAACACAGCATTGCATACAGAAACAAATCCAGTAACCCCAGTAAAAAGCAAGATCTTTTTTCCTGAATTACGATAACTGAAAGTTAAATCCATGTATGTTATAGCCTATGCTGAAAAAGCATCCACAAGGAAAAGTAACACAAAACAAAAGCAGCGCCTCCTTAACCTCTCACATGTAAAGCAAGTGCATTCAGTGAAATGTTTGTTGCCAGTGACATCTATACAATCAACTCCAGACTTCCACAGAAAGCAGTTAGATAGTACCTGAAGATAACCTAATCCTCTGAAGTAACAACATACTAGAAAGTATTACATTTTCTTTTTAGTTAAACTGAACTCTGAAAAAGAAAATATTACTCACTTTAGACTCCATCGGCTACAACTATCAAAACTGCTACCACCCACAAAAAAAAAAAAAGACAAACTATGCATCAGGGACAAAGATCAAACAGTGAAAGTGATTCCAGACAAACAGTTCACTTAGATCACCTTTCCTTCATCATCATCTCAGAAAGCTGGTTGTCAGCTTCCCTGACTGCAGTACTGAGTGTTGCAGGACTGACCTGTTTTGGCACGTCTGTGTTTGAAGTGCGTGTGGATGCTCTGGCTCTGCTGTGCCTCCTACAGAACAGAGAGCACCCTGTGAGTTTCCAAGACATGAATCAGCCTTCTCCCTTCCCCATTCAGCTATTTCCATTCTAGTAGCCAACAGAAACATCTCAAGTTGCTTTTTTATCATGTTTTGTTAATAACTAGTTCAAAATTTAAGAAGTCACAAGAAATGTAAATTAAACAACACAGTAGCAAGAAATGCACAGAAAATGGAATAAAGCTAGATCGTTCATTCCACTGGAGGAGAACTTGAGAGCAACTTGGGGAGAAGACTAGATAGCACATTTAGTTTAACTTCTTCCTTTGTCATCAGTATAAATATCTACAAATCACTGGCTTCAAAACCAGAATGAGTTCATTTGTAACAATTTTACAACAATTTCCTATTCAGTCGATCCTGTAATTTATGGCATATAAAATTCTATGTTTCATCCTGCAAAGCAGTATCCTCCATCACACTCATGGTTAGATTTATTCTATGTCAGTAATTCACTATAAAATAAATCTTTTGTACAGAAAAGGAGCTCAGTTGTAGTCAAAGACATTAAAAATATTTATTAATAGTAGATTAATGCAAACCTCTTAAAATTCCTATTAAATTCCTGTATCTTTCAGATGAAAGACTATAAAGAGTTTCCTACATATAGATAGGATGGTTCTATATCAAAGAAAGTAAATGACAATTTTAGAAGGAAAATGTACATTCTTCATTTATTTATATGGTTAGAAATTTAAGGTCACAGTTTCAGACTTTGAGATGTCATGTTCAATTCCATGTTCTGTTACTGGCTACATGCATCACTGTAGTGACATAAAGACAAGTCCTCACTAATTTCAGTCAATCATCAAAACATATCAAATTTTTTAGATGGCCACCTCACATACTGTCCATGGACATCAAAATGCAATACTGAAATTTTCCTAAGCTTCTTTACATCATCACAAAATTATCATTTTTTTTTTTATTTAGTTCCTTAAATTTCAGGTAGCCCTTAGTAACTGAGAAGTCAACAAATGACCATGTCTCCAAGCATCATTTAGGAAATGAGGGCACCGTGAAAGTCCCAACCACATTTCACCTTACAAAACTATTTGTATTTACCTTTCATATGGTGTTTTCTTCATCCCACTGTCCTTAATATAATCTACTAGTTGCTTCTGTGTTCGTCCACTGTGAATCCACAAAAGTACAAACATTATGAAATGCAGTGGATGAGAATTACAGATGAAACAATTTCATAATACTTTTTCCTTTTGATCTCATTTTCTAAGATATAAGGGATTCAGCTATAATAAATCTGTTATGATTCTCCCTACCTGTATCTGAATGATGAGCCTCTGGTGAAGAACACTGCTTTAGCCTTTGGCTTTGGCTGATCAAAGAGCCTAAAGAACGTGTGATATTCAACACAGATTTTCCAGAAGTTTTTACACTCATCCCTACTTCCCAAAAGAAACTCCAATGTATCTTGATATGGACCCTGGGAACAAAACACAAAAGTTAAGTAGCACATAAAATGGCAATGGAGGATAAAAGGAGAGTAGAATAGGTGCCAACAAAAAGGCTGCACTCCAGTAAGAAGAGGTATTTTTCTAAGTTGCTTCTCATATGTCTTAAAGTGATGGAAGTGATTCTGAATGCAGTTTAAATAATTCAATAGCTGTCAAAAATAACTTGAAACCGTAAAAATGTTTAAAATGCTCTTGACTTGAGAAAGGTGCTCAATGTTATCCACCTTAAGAAATATGGACCATAAAGTTAGTAATTTGAAAAAAATTAAGTGAAATAGTAGCTATTTTAAAATACTTTTTCCTTAGAAGTTCTGATGAATGTCTTACTTCCTGAGACTTAGCTGAGACTGGAAAATGCTGTGTATGTCAATTACATTTATCACATTAAATTTCTGAGGGCCTCCTTATGAGACACATTACTACATATGCAGACAGTGTGTCCTGCTTCAGCTATCCTTGACACACATTCAGTTCAAACTATTCCAACATTTTTTCCCCTCCAACAACCGTACACTGAAAATAATCTAGTCATCCAGTGTGAAAGCAATAACAACTTTGATGACACCTGCAATCAAAAACATCTACTGTATATCAGGAAAGTATGAAAAAGTAACACCTCTGCTATACAGACATAGGGAAAAAATAAGGCTATATCAAGAGTAATCAGTCCTTAAAATTAAGCTCCAACAATGTAAGCGATTAATTCTTTCCTGAGATGCACTGGGTTATTCTTGCTTGAATCAAGAGACTCTCTACCAAATTTTTCACTTGACCAGCACATATTCAACAAGTTCCTGGAAGTAGTAATCATATAAAGCAATCACTGCTTCTATCAGCCACGTACTATAGTGTTCTTTTAAGAAGCTACAGCCAAAACACTGCCTAAGACACTCTTATCTAAACAACAGACATTTAGTGTTTCAATGCCTCAGTTCCCTTAGTGCATTTTGATAATGGATCACAGAATCACAGAATAATTAAAGTTGGAAAAAGACCTCCAAGATCATAAAGTCCAACTGTCTACCTCATGTTAGGTAGCTTAAACTGTTGGTGAGTGTGTTAACTTCCACTTATATCCGAGGAAAATGTTAAAGGTAACTTGTTCACAGTAAAATTACTGAGGCAGGATGCACTAAATACTTAAGTTTGTTTATTTATATTTATTTTTCTATCTTACATTTATACACATATGCCCTATGTCGAGGATAAGCTGAGGCTGATATACAAAACCTACAAATCTAAGACAACAGACATAGGGTAAGAAAAGAAAGATTTTTACTTAAGTGATAAAGCCAAGCCTATGCCACTTAAGTTGTTTTATAAAATTACAAACTCTAGAACTTTTCATAAGGAAATTTTATATATGTATTTTACACTGACTAGCCCACTATTACAGTAAAACTTACACAGACCTCTGGGTGGAGTTTAATAAGGAATCTTTTCCTCTTGAAGCTTAGTTTACGGACCTTCGACCAGTTGAAGGTATTGATTTTCGTATTACCCTGATAAAATGAAAACAGTTAAAAGTTGGCAAAAGTACAAGCAGCAAAAAAAATTCTGATGTGGGTATATCAACACGTGCACGCGTACACATATTCACCCCCAAAACCCATTCTGTTGGATTTTTGTTTCTGGTGACAATAGTCCCTTAAACAATTTTCTCTTTCAGTACAGGGATAGCTGTAAGTGTGCAATGTCTGCCTCTGGGGAGACACTAGAAAACCTAATGAAAACCTAAAAAAACAGATGAAAAATAAACATTTTGATGACCTCAATAGTCACAATACTTTTACAGTCCAGGCAAGATGAGGGGTTTCATTTTATTTAGTGTACTTCCCTTTTTCTCTGTACGGAGCTCTGGACACATTCCTCCAAGTGGGTATTTCTGATTTTTGTAATTTGGCAGTACAATATACTGAGGAGTACTTGCCACGCACGCAAGGAACCATATCGAGCTCTCTTGGTCACAAGCCTGCTCATTTGGCTAAAACCAGACTCTGCCTTCACCCTGGTGACATACATTAGCCCTCCCCTCCCTGTACCACTGACTCCCAAAGCTCTGAGGAAGGACCCTGTCAGCATTCACTACTGCAGCAATTCTTCTGTTGCTCTGTGTGAACAAAGGGAGATGAAAAATGGTACTTCAAAAGAGACCCAAATGAGCTGAAATGATGACAACCTCAGGGGCTGAGAGGCCACTGAGGAGGACTGAGATGAACTGCAGGACTGCAGAGGCTGATGCATCTCCAAAAAGAAACTGCCCCACAGAAACAAAGGAACAGGCAAGACAGAAAATGAACAAAAAATGAGTGCCCAAATGGAAATACTTCAGAAGGCCAGCTGCCTGTGTGTTTTGAGGAGAGGATAATAATATCACATTCATAAACAGAACTCTGATCACTGAGTCGCTTATTTAATACAACAAAAGTAGTAATTCTAACTGGTGCCATCACTTCAATGAAACAGCACTTTTGTACACTAAGAGCAATGTTATTCCAGCAAAAATACATTGAACCATCAAAACAAGGGAAACTGAACCAAAATTCCAGGATTACAGACCTGTTCCAGGTCTGTGCCAAAAGAATTGATGATATTCTTCTAATGCATACATAACCTTCAAACAGACAACAAAAACCCTTCTACTTCACTGCCACTGTTGGTTTTGCAAGTTTTGATGCTCTTCTCTTTGCACCAAGGACAAACTGCACCAAATAATATTTTGTGGGCTTAAATGACACTCTCTTGACCATAAAAATGTGCTAAATTTTAAAATCATCAGAGACATCTGAAGTTAAAAGGAGACCCTTACTCCAAAGATGTGCCAACAGAAAGACAGACACACGTACCCAGTCTGCTCTCCCCACCTTACCTGGAATACCATCACACCCATGTGTGAAACAGCCAGATTAATTTTGGTGCCCTCACGGTCAGACGCAAGGTGAAATCTGATGCCATACATCTCCAGTTTCCGAGCAATTTCAAGCACTTGGAAGTCTGATTCAGCAGGAGTTTGACCCCTGTAATGAGGAATTAAAGTTTTAAGAACAACCCAATTCTATAATACTGCCAACATAGCTAATGCACTTAAGTTTTAACTCTGGCATTAAATAAGAACTTTCTGTCTCATCTAGTTGGGCAGTTTCACTCCAAGTTAAGTATCACACTGAAGCTTTTGTAATAGGAGCAATACGGAACAAGAGATACCAACCTAAAATGTATCCCAAGGACAGAGCCACTACAACAAAGTTCAGAGATTTTTCAGTTTAGAAACAATGAGGCTGAACAAATCTGAATTCAATCCACAATGCTCCTTCTTCTGCTTGCTTGCATACACATTAATATTAACCAGATAAGAAGTGAAAGATGAAAGAGCTGCAGAGCCATCACAATAGAAACAAAGTAAACACTGCAATAGAATGACCCATTTCAGCTAGGGTTTGGGACTACACCAAAGTTATTATGCTATTGAGTGCAATGCTTTCCCCCAGCCCTTAGCTATAGGATTGCTCCTTGCCAAGGAATCCAGAAAGGGATTTTAAAAATGAAGTATCACCTGCTGTTGAAATTACTCTGAAAACAGAAGGCAGATGTACATACACGGAGTACTTGCTTTTTGAGTGTGCACAAAGCTCAAGCAAGCGACAGAGACCATGACAGGCTCTGACACACACCAGTCACAGATTCATCTACTTCTCTACGAGTTGACATTTTGTTTTCCAGTATGACAAAACAGTCCTGTATCTTTTTTTTTTTTTTCCCCCTCTCCTCTTTCTCCACGAGGGGGAGTGTCCTGGATTACAGTGCATTTTCTGGCTGGCTTTCAGGAAGAGGAGGGGTGGCCATGGACTGTAGGTCTAGGCTCATCAGCAGAGCCAGGGCAGGCCACAGAGCAGGAGAGGTGCTGTGCCTGAAATGGCCTTTGCCCAGGACACAGAAAGCAGTGCAGAGCCCTCATGCCACCACGACATGCAAGGGCCAAGACCCTAAAACATGGACCACCAAAAAAATACAATTTCACAAACCTTGAACTGTTCCAGTGAAGCTCTGGTACTTGTATTGATGATACCTTTTCCCTACAAGTCAAAACTGCCTCTCAGCTTGGGGGTCCTGACAGGAGGTTTAGGATAATACAAGAATAGGAGTCCCTGATACTGAACATGCCCCAGTTATGCTGCAAAGTAAAAGAGTCCTTACTGCAAACACGAGCCTGTTGCCGAAGGTAGTCTCTGAACTAAAAACATACTGCAGGACAGCACTACTGACAAATTTTTAGCATAAATATGACCCAGAAGAGCTAGCTAAGACAGAAGACCCTTCTCCTGTGCTAACTCCATGGGAACACAAGACATGCACTTAGCAAAGCACACGTACATAAAAATGCACTGAGAAAGTAAGCCTAAACGCAGGTGCATTTGATGACAGGATTTCAACAGTATTCTATTGCCTTGTTGGCTCTGGAGGGAAAACGTATAATCTAAAACACTACAACAGGAAATCAAAATTTTATTTTGCCAACTGGAGAAAGCAGGGATTTAGTTAGGAACTTCAACTTTACAAATTCAGTCCATTTCCCAAACTTATCCGAACATCTGTACTATGTGACTGTGTACAGAAGGGACTGTAAAGAACAAACACAGAGGAACAAAAATCTGATTTCAAATGGAAATAAAAATACCAAACTACATAGAGAGTCTTGTAGTTGCATTTCTGCCAGTGTAACCACCACATGTACTAGTTATGTCTAGGAGCTTACACTGGTAAAACAGATTTCTCTTCCCCTTACTGAAATGAGTAATGCTGGAATAAGGTTTTTTATATTGGCTTTAAGTGTTACTAGCACTTCTTCCACAGATTCCTTAACTGTGTCAAAATAGCTGAAGTACCATGGCTCCTGTTTATTAAAAACATACAAAGCAAAAAAAAGTAGATCATAGATATTAATTTTGGTCACAGCTTCCTGAGTTACACTCTTAAGTGCACTATAACTCCCACTCACACTCATTCCTGCTTTAATTCTTCTGAATAGAGTGACATTAAGAATGGAAGTGGTGCTTTGTCTTTTAGAGGTTGTTGAGATGCTAAAGTTGCTGGACATTTGTAATAGTGGTTGGAAAGCAAGGGAAAGCAAAAATTAGGATAAAATGGCAACTAGAAAATTCGAGCTACATAGTACTACAAATTCTTCATATACAGTCCTGTATAACTGATGCAGAACAAACTGTTATTTTATGTTCCATTAGACATGCTCCTGAGTACAGTGCATCTCAGAAAAAATGATAAAACCAGTAATTTTGAGAGTGTCCTCATGCAGACAATCTGCCTGTACCTACCAAAGAAAGCAGTGACTCTTGAGAAGCTGGGAGTGATGTTGGGCAGCTCATACTGCACCACAAACAGTTACAAATGAGAAGCAGTTTCAGAGTAATTACCCTCAGATGTTTGCTGCACACTAAGCTGCACAGACCAGCCTGAAAACAACCTGGTCTAATTTTGTTCATCCATTAAGCAGATAAATCTACTTAATCTTCCTCAGGTCAATGGACAACAGACTATATATTACAAGTATTTTCCAGAAAAAAAATGCTATAGCTGCAATAGGTTTTAGCGTAAACGTTCATTACATACACACATCTAGACAAATATTGGTAGTGTGTTACAATATCCACGCATCAGTTGGAACAATTGATTCAAAATAAATGCTATTAAATGTTAAGTGTTTTACAGAGAGATTAAAACCAGTGATTAATATAGAATTTTAAAGATGAAATGTAAAAACACTGCATGTGTAGAAATTGTTTAGACTCTGTGCAACCTAAAGTCCTTCTAATTTACAAGTAATTTAAATTTAAATCACAGAGAACTAGGGCTGTGAAAGGACATGAGGGATAACAGTAAATAAATACAAATCCATTATATCTTCTCTTTCTTTCCTGATTTATGTACCCATAAAAAAAAAAACCAAAAAACCCTACAAAACACAGCCATCTGAATGCAAGCAAACTGCTGTGTTTAATTCTGGATTACACTCGCCCTGCAGCAAGTATTCTACTCCCACCAGTTGCAGGAAGGCAGTAAATACTGCATTTTGAGTGTCTGGGGTGCCAGGATTTAGCTGCATCACTGCCAGTACACCATCTTCACAATATATACTTTTTTTGTAAGCTACAGAAATAACATAAGTAAAGTTAATTCAGGCATTTGCTGCAGCAACTAAGTAATGTGCTACACCAAAAATATAACTCACCCTGTTTATTGTTGCTACATTTGCAAAGTTAATTATAAAAATCGCATTTCTGTATTTGTGAAAGTAAAAAAAAAAATTTTAAAAAAATCAGTAAAAGTGAAAGAAAAAAAAAGATTTTTACTAGAAAATAAGCTTTCAATTCCCATCTTTCTGAATACAACTTTATCAATATATTCTCTATTCTTTTGACACAGAAGGGATTGGATACAAAAATTTTGCTTTACTCAGCTATATATATTCTTGTAGCTCTTCTAAGAGTTTCAGTGAAGCAACAAAAAATTCTTGTTACAAAAATCAAACCTCAACTTTCTAATGTGAAGAGACACTCAACAGGGTCATCCAAAGAGACGGAGCAGCCTCTGCAAAGTCACACACACCCTCCTGCTCCCTCAACTCCCACAGCACCAGAAGGCATCCTGCTGCAGCTCCAGCCCATGAAAGCCAAATCGATGCTTCCAGCTTGACGTGACACAGAAACCCCTGTAAACTGGCGTATAAGTAAGTCTGCTCAAGGCAAGGCAAGGCAAGACCTGCAAAGAAGGAAAATTGAAGCAGGAAGAAGATGATGCAGTAGCAATCTAGAGATTGTAGCAATCTAGAGATTGCTACAGCCATAGCCATACTGCCAGGAATGGGTTTCTTCTCCTGGCAGCTCCGCTTATACGGGACTTCTCTGCCAAAAGAGTCATCAGTGGAAGAAAATAAAATGCAGAAATAAAAACCTGATGCGTAAGGATAATAAGACAGAGAAGCATTTTGTCCATTTAGCTGCACTGCACATCGCCAGGAACAAGATGAATGCCCAAGATCTATGTTCCCACTTGCTTCTTGAAACACAAGTCAGGAAAAATGTGTCTGCCCTCTTGAGAAAACACAGGGCCTTCATAACTACTAAAAATGGAAAAGGGTGGACAAAATTCCCTGGGTAAGGGAAGAGAGAAGAGATGTGTAAGGAAGCCACAGCTATTTTTAGGATTGCAGTGCTTCCAAAATTACCTCTCTCACACACAAATTTTTCCAAAGGCACAGAGGGATTTAAAACATGCATCCAAAGTACTCAGGTATCGCTAATGTTCAAGTATAACCTTTTCTAACCACATGCCTCAGCTTTTAATCTTACCATGATTTGAAAGTACACTTCTAAAACATTGCTTTAAATTAAGATTTGCAATCATTTTAGTAAGATGGCTGTATTAGATGCAATTCTCATGAAACTGATGAAAAATACACTTATCAAACAAGGAATCTTTTCCTGTTAACCTTTCTCTGACTTCTTCCTGACAGGCAAAGATACAAAGTTTCCCTTACTGTAAAGGGTAAGTAGAAGTAACTTGTTTGGGGGGGGGGGGGGGAAGCTCAAACCTAATTAACGAAATTACCAGTTCCTGACTCACTCAGAAGACGATCACAACCTTTCCATCAAGAAAAGTAAACCAAGAAAATTCCCCACAAGCAGATGGAACTCAACTGGACCCTGGCACATGATTAGCAAGGAGCTGTTCTGTGCACGGCCTGGGTGTACTTGCCCCAGAACTACAAAAGGACACGTTTCATCGCAAATTTGAAAGTCATCATCATGATGTCATGAAAAGTCTTTCATGAAGCCATGTGTAGCCTTAGACTCCACAGCATCTTGCAGCAGTAAGATTCACAATATTGTTACAAGTTGTATGAAAAGGATGTCCCTCTTTTTCTTTTAATTTGCTTTGAAGTTACTGCCTAATTGTTTCAGTGTTTTTGTTTTGACATGAGAAAAATAATTAAATACTTCTGTGCAATTAATGGTTTCCCTCCTCCAGCTACCATCTCCCAAAAGCAAGCATTTTAATTTACTTCAAAATTACTTCAAATTACTTCAAAATAACATTTAGTTTGCTCCTTCATTTCCACGTGCACCTCAAAGGATCAAAAGCAGGAAAAAAGTAACAAACATCTAATTTCCTCAAGAATCAACAAAGCTGAAATACATCAGTACTGATAATTTCAGTGCAACTGAAAATGAGAGCTCATAGAAGCAAAGAGTTAATTACTGAAATTCTTGGGAACTGATTTTGGAATAATATAGCTGCATCTTAGCCTTAAATATAGATGCTGCCCTGAAAAATTTCCCCATTCTTTCTTAAAAGAAAGCCAGTCAGCAACAATCCCTGAGTTTACCTCCACATAGTAAAAGGAAAACTTAAATTTCTAATACAGTATTTGGATTAAAATACATAACCATGCACAATAAACTGTGTGTGTGTGGATACTCACAACTAATAAAAGCACTTCAAATTGACAAATCCTCATATGCAATGTCTCAAAAATTACAAAGAAGACCTATTGGGTGAAATCAAACCTCCAGCACCGTTTTATCAAACACCTTCTCTTGATTTAATCTGTCAACTCTGAGAACTGCAAAAGTAAGACTAGGACAATTATGGCAGGTAATAGACTGAAATTTCTCAGCCATATTAACATTGGGTGATTAAAAGCCTAAAAGAACAAAGGTGTGGCAAATACAGATTGTGCAATACAAACCCTCATCTTCCTACTAGTATTCCGGTCACATCAGAGCCACCCTGTAGGTTCAGTTCTCTTTCATGAGCACCATGTTGAGTCTTTGCTCCAAATCTTCTTAGTTATCAAAGCATTTTACGCTGCACACACTGAGTAGATGTTCACATTTTAAGACCAGCCAGACTAGACTGTACAACACAGGACCTTACTGTATATTGAATGTACACAGTGGGAGAACTAGGCATTTCAAATAATAAAGCAGTTGTTTCTGCAGTTCCTGACTGTGTGTTGGAATTATTATTTATATGTGGTAAATAGTTTCTTTGTGCCTAATAAACTTTACTTAAATAAAATAATAAAATACTCCAGCTGTAAGATAAGGCATTGCATAAACTCTGATGAGAGTTATTTCTCCATCACTCCCTCCATCCTTCCCCATCTGCTTTATGCTTAATGAGCTGAACATGAGTACAATGCAATTGATTTCCAATTATTTAAACAAAAGCAAGACCTATGCATTTGGCAGCAAGCTGAACTTAAACTTTGTAGACTGGAAATTCTGAAGAACAATTATGCCTAAAACCATTACTACAAACTCATGATAGTTTTCTTTGGTATGTCATTATAGTTACACTGAAAAAATCACTCGAGAAGAACTACTGCCCAACAGCTCTATCCTATCCATATAGCTATCACCACATCCAACTGCTCTTACTGGATGTACATGGTGTTTAGCTTACACAATCTCAGTATCATTCTATCATGCAACATACTCAACCTCCACCAAGCGAGTCCACCTGCTTCCCCAGCAATATACATTAGTTGTATACATTAATCCTCACTTACACATGCTTCTTGTGGAACTCCAGAATCTTCCCTTCAATTCTTTCCTGGTTTGGCAAATACTGGTTTGTTTTAAGGTGTTCTCGATCCTCGGATTCATTGAAATCCCCTATTTCAGCTATAACAGAAAACCAAACAAGGTCAGAATAAGAAGAAATGATGGAAATGGAACAGTGACTGAAAATACTTGTTAAGGAATTGCAGAGACCCTAAGAGACAGAATGTATTTTCCTTTAAGTGCTTCAAATTTGCACATTATACTTTCTATCCACCTTCATTTTACAAAAACCTCACACTTATCTCAAGCAGACTTCATAAGGATTACACCAGTATTTGAACATCATTTGGAAAATGTAACACTTCTTTATGGTCAAAGATGAGTCTTCTGGAAGACCTGTGAGATGGTCTCATCATTTCTTCCTCACAGATATCTCATACCAAAACAGGATCTGGCAATTTAATTTCTCTAAATATATGTAAAATAGTTATGGACAAGCTTATTTGACCTGCCTTTCTACATCAGAAAAAGCTTTTAGCTACCAAAAGCTACTGTACGTTATTTAACTCAGGTTAGCAATGGCAACGTCACCTGGTGTCACCACAGTTGAGATACTCACACTGCAGAAGGTGAGAGACCAGAAGAGCGGCTGTATTGTCACTGCAGGTCAATCGTTCCTCCGCCAAGTCTCTCTTGATTTGCAAAGCAAACAGGTACCTGAGAGAGAGTTACAGTCACCAGAGTTACAAGTACCATCTTGACATGTGAAAGAATGATAAAATGACTGAGCAGCACTTCATGAAACCAGCATCTCCCCATTCTTCCTCTCTCCTAAACCATGGTAACACAGAAGGCTTGCTCCCAAGGACGGTCAAATCAAATCAAATCACCCGTCACTAATCCAATGCAATTGACCAGCATGAATGAGAACACAGGAACAAGGAAGCAGAAAGAAAAAACCACACTTCTAACAAGTCTGATTTATGATGTAACAGCAGCTGCAATTTTTCACTGGAAAGAAACTTAATGAACACTTCAAGTAATTTTATCTATTAGAAAAATGATAGAACATCACTGATTGTAACATCTTGTTAGGAAAAATAACGAGCGTTACTGCTCGTACTCAATGAATTCACTCAGTGGTTGTATTTTCCAGGACTATAACATTAGCAGCCTACAAAGATTGTAAGAAATGACATTTCCTTTACTTACACTGCTATACTTATTTAACTATTTTCCAATCACTTGTTGAAGAGGAATAGAGTTCTGTTAAATAGCTTTGTGCAAGCAGTAAGTTGTCTACAAAATGTACAAGGATAGAAGAAAAATGTGTCAGCCTTGAAAATATGCTGATAAGGACCAATTTAATAACCTAAACCAATTATAATATATTTTTATGAACGTCGTGCTGGCCAAGTTTTTTTATGCTTTCCTTTTTACTTGAAAGAAGGTGCAATAAGGACTCCAGTAAACAGGTAACAACTCATTACTATAAACCTCTGAACGGACAGACTGATCAGTATTCTTTATGGTATTACACTACGAAAGAGAACAGCAATAACTTTTTAAAAGAATTAACTTTAAAATATTATGTATCACATTTCTGAGGCAGAAAGATAATAAAAGTTCTACATTTGAAATATGGTGTTGTTTAGGTTAAGTACTGCAAGTATCTATCGAAGACTTCTACAAAGTCTGTTTTCTACATATCTGACTAAGCTACCTCGGTTTCTTCAATACACTTGCAGTTAAGTGTTCATGTCATTAACAGCATGATGAAATACTTAGATTGTCTAAGCACAGACCACAATTCCACAACAAATACTCCATAAATAGACAAAAATAGACAAAAATACAGTTCCTGCTCCAAAAAGCTGCATTCCTGATGAAATTCCTACAAGAAACAGCAATTAATGTCAGAAAATGGTAAGTGAAGTAAATATTTGAACATCATTTATCATTATGAGAGACAATGGCATCACATCACAGCAGTTATCATGCTGGTTTGCTCTGAATAACTCTGAAGGATAACAAGGAACCTCTGCAAATCTCTAAAAGGAATTCCAATTAAAAGTAGGAAAACTGGGAAATGCACTACATGAGCTCTTCAAACACTAAAATCCTGGGTAATGCTCTTGTTACAGGCACTGACTTCAAGCCGTGTTTCCAGGTTGCTGGCAAGTTGATACATCTGCTTAATTTACCAAAAATCAGTTAGCAATCAGCAAAAGTGACCCATGATGAGCACTGGTGAAAAACACAGAGAGTAAAGTGTACTTACTAGTTTTATATTACTTAAGCGTGGACTTCAGAAGTTCAGATGATAAATCATTTATTAAAATATGTACTGATAATTTTATATATGTACTCTATAAATTTTAGTATTTCCTCTATACCCTGTCTCTTTTGACACTATGATGTCTGCACAAGCCCTAACCAGCACTGTTTTCTCTTCTGAAAAATATTTTTCCCAATAGTATTCATCTGCCAACACATGGCTGCTAACAGTAATGAAAACTGCTCTTTGGCTCATCTTCAACATAAGCTTTTTTCGGAAACAGACGCGATGTCCTCCTCCTACACTTCCCATCCTATTATTTCCATATGCAATGCAAATCAAATTCTTCAAAAAATACTTTACCTGGTATATTCCTCTTGCAGCTGACCCGGGTCTGGAGGGAAAAACTTTACAGCTAGACGAAGCATTGTAGTCTTTGGTCCTGTAAAAAAAGTTAAGTAATTTCACAAAAAGCTCTTCATAAGCACACACATACTATGTTTTCCAATGTGCAGATAAACACAATGCACACAAAGTGTTGTCATCTTTCAGCTTGCCAGCTTACTATAGCAAGCCTATGGGATGTAGATTGTCCATGTCAATGGAGATACAGCAGAGAGTTTTCAAAGAAATTATCCATGCTACTTCCAAGGCAAGCCTGCAGTCTCAATGCTGTAAAGACAGTTTTGTGACAAATGAAAGCTGTAATACCCCAAAGCAACTACTTGACTGCATACAAAAGCATCACAGACCATCCAGTGAGAAGTTCCCAGAAGGGGAAGAGGGTGGAGATGCATCCCACAGGTTCTCTCAACACCAACCACCACCACCATCAGAGCTGCTGATGAACTGAATCCACATCTGGCCAGACTCAGATGGTTCCCCACAGAGATAGATGTGCATTTGCAGTTGCTCCCAGCATGCCCATTAATACCGATTTCTTCCCACTTTTAAGTTTTCTCATCAATCTTGACAACAGGGGGAAAATTAATTTAATGTTTAAATCTAAACAGATTTCTAAGTAACTATTTGGAACAGTTACTAATGCTCTGTGTATCATTTTATAACAAGAAAACCCAGCTGCAACTGGACTGCATTGACAGTTTCAGCACCACCACTCAGCCTGCTGAACCAGCTGACTCAATACCCACAGTCCCCCATTTCAACCGTATTTTCACAGGAATGTTACAGGGTGTCACAATCATTTACTGTGCCATGACGTAGCACCCCTGTTCTGCTGCTGGTTTTCCTGTCTTAAGGCAGAAAAGGCTGAGTATTTTGCAGGCAGTCAGATCAGGAGCCAACTTTTGCTTACAGAAGCCTATTGAGTATTCATCTCATATTTGCAGGCATCCCCCAGACATGAGGAGTGCCACCCATCCCCTGCAGCCCCCACTCCACTGACACCATCTGCACTCAACTGCAACAGACTGAGACCTGTCCCCAGCATCCACATTCCCCTGAGGAGCCAGGACAGTATGTGTTGAACATGTGGAGCTGGAGAAAGGCAGGACAAATGGAGAGAAGACAGACCTCCTCTCAAAGGCCGACTAACAGCTGAGAGGGGAAAAACTGCAACCCCTGTTCTTACTAGACTCTTCTCTTCTGGTCACTGTGAGCAGGACATCCACGTTTCACAACCTGACTGAACCTCAGAGCCAGCCCTGCTTACATGTGACCTCCAAAGGTGTCTTTCAGCCCCATCCACCCTGGGATTCTGTGGGCCACCGCTATTGCAAAATAAGCTTAGCTAAATAAAAAAAAAAAAAAAAGGAATTTGTTTGAGCATGTTGGTAAGCACAAGCCAGCCTGCTTTAATTTAAGTAGCAAGATCTCTCAAAGTTTGAGAAGGTCCAATTTCCCAATCAACCACTGATTTCTTTTAACTGTAATAACCAATTGCCATATGCCAAAAATTACTCCACTTGCTCACCCTCTTGTTTGCTAACGGGGGAATAGAAGCTGGGAGAATTAACTCTCAGACTATCACATCTGTCAGAAAAGCATCACTCAGCCTCCGGTCCCAGAATTACCAGATTTTTGGTGAAGAAAGAAAGAAAAAAAAAAAATCTGCATTCTAATTAGAGTGTAATATCTAGAAATGAAAGAGGAAATGACACCCTATAACGATACACAAAGCTCCCTTGTGGCAGAGACTGAAACCAGACTGAGGATGTTCTAGTTCTTGAAACACATCAAGTGAGGAAAACAGTTTTAAAGATTCTGGTAAAAAGGTCAAAACTACATCAAATTTCTGTAGCACAACTCCTCCTCTTTTTGGTTTGTTTGGGAGTTTTTTGTTGGGGTTGTTTTTTTTTTTAATCTTGCCTTTCCTCTATGAATAAATCACACTCTAATTAGGAAAAGAAATACTGGGCCAATCTTAACCAAGACGCAGAATTTATTGTAAGAAGCCAAATCTGAGAAAACCAAGAACAACAAACAAAAAAAGCCATCGGGAAAAATTACTCCTGTGGGTACAGTGAACACAGCACTACCTAAAACTGGCAGCACCTCAGAGAAGGTACCCAAATGCCAATCTGATATTGTGCACCTGTTAGGAAATCGAAGATTTGGATCTAAAATCCTTGCCTTCTGGAGTGGTTGTGTAGTAAAAATGACTGCATTCATTTGAAAATAATCAAAATTAAATCCTTATCATACAACTCAAAGATCTATATATCTCAGAATAGGTCATTACCCAATACTGGTTTTCAGTACATGTTAATCTAGATCTTTTGTTTTCAGAGAGCATGTCAAGGGCTCAGAACAGAATGCTTACAACTACACAGCGATCAACATCAATGTAAACTAATGAGCCTGAGCTGTATTACCTTAAAACCCCTAACAACATCTAACATTCCCCTATCGATGGACTAAAAGTAACAAGTTTAACTCCAAAATCATTAAATTCTAAAAGACCAAACCAGCTAATCAAAAAATCCAATGCCAAAACAAAAACAAAACTCAGTGAAACTTCTTGAAGTGAGAATATAGGAAGATAAGGTCTGAGAATATAGGAAAAGATCATCCATTCATGCCAAGTTCAGGCATTTCTGAACAGAATGAGCAAACTCACCAAATGTCATCCCTGCAGTTTCATTTTCCCTTGGGAAACACCCAGCAGCCCCGTGCAGAGCAAGGGCACGCAGAAAGGAGCAGACTGCTTGACTGCTTTTGTGTGCATCGCTGCCAGGCTAGTCCACATCCAGCTGCCACCCACTGGCCCAGAGAGCCCAGGTAGAGGACAAACTGTGCCAGACAACTGGATGGTGCCTCCTACAGATTTAAGTTTTACCTTTTTTTAAGAGAAACCTTTCAGCGTCACTGACAATGTAACGTGGGTGGCAGACCACCAAGCAGCGGAGCAGTCATACCGTTTAGCACATCCTCATGCTTTTAGACAATTTTAGAATAACATACACACCACCTGGGAACACACAGCCATCAGCCTACAGTCCAAGGCCAAGTTTCCTCAATTTATATGGTATAGAAGAAGCAACCAAGTGGCACTGCAGACCTACGGTCCACCAGATCCTTTAATCAAGAAGTAATTCCTTCCAGCAAGGAGCATTGGAAAGACAAAACAAGCCTAAATGCATAGAGGTATGTGGGGTTGTTTGGGGTTTTCTGTTTGTTTTGTTGCTTTTTGTTTTGTTTTGGTTGGGTTGAGGGTTTTTTTGGTGGTGTTTTGTTCGTTGGTTGGTTTGCGGCTATGTTTGGTTTTGGTGGGTTTTGTGTGTGTTTGGTTTTTTTTTGTTTATTTGGTTTGGGGCAAGGTGGGGCAGAGGAGGTTGGACTGGAGAGTGGAAGTATTATAATACCCTCCTAAGGAATTCTTCTTTTCTCATTGTTTTAGCTCTTCTGCTTCAAAAACAATGGCATAAAAAGTTAAAACAATGGTCTTAAAAGTTAAAAAAAATATAGCCAGAATTGGTGATTTCTTATTTTCAGGCAATCAGTTTTAGGCAGAAGAGGAACTAAAAGCTAACCTCCCAGCACTAATTTTCAGCATTTTCCAGTTAAGATTTTAAAAGGAGCAGGAAGCCACCACACCCTCCTGATCTTGTTCTGTCACGAAGCCTTTACAATCAGAAACAGAAAACAAGCAAACAGCTTAACCTTGTTCTGAAGGAAAAAAACAAAGTTTGATCTAATCTTTTACCACCAGAAGAACTAGAATACTGCATTCTTCAATTAATTTTAGCCTTTAGAGTGCATCTGACATTACTTTTTAGAGGAGCATAAAGCAAAGATAGCAGCACTACTGCAATATCCTGTCCAAAGAGCAGAAACAAGTTTTACATCTGAAGCCAAGAGGACTCCAAAGCTGCAGCCACCCACCAGGAGACCCTGCGTAGGGGTCTGCTCTCTTCACAAAGATGCTCCTGAGCACATTGTTTTTGAGAATGAGATAGAAACACCTACCCTGATGAAGTTCCCTGCATGTCAGCAAGCTCTGAGTGCAGCTTTTTGCAGCCCCTCTGAAAGATGCATAAGCTCTAATGACTTCAGGTGCTACCTTCTCCCATTGAATGGGTGCAATAAGCCAGAATATTCCTTTTTCTTTGCTTTGTAAGACAACACAACTTACAAAAGCTCACGAACAGCAAATGTCATGTTTCACTTAAACATAACACCAGCTGATCCCATCTATGTAGATATTTATCATAAAGAACCATACCTTCACTGAGTTTCCATTCCACCCACCCCACACTACATATTAAAACCATCAGATTTGCATGCCCAAACAGGAATCACTACCACCCCTACCAAGTACTGTTTTCAGAGAAGCATATATAACCAGTAAATCAAGTAGTAATTGTGAAAGCAACTCACATAAAGCACATGCAAATTAAGGAAAACTTCTTTTTTTAAATCTACTTACTCCGTAGTTGTTTAATAACAGGTTTCATAGGTTCCAGCCAAATCTGACATTAAAGAAAGAAAAATTACAAACTGCATTAGTATTTGAATACAATATGAAAACATCAGAAGT
The DNA here is from genome assembly GCA_025345505.1 of Todiramphus chloris collaris. Classification (NCBI taxonomy): domain Eukaryota; kingdom Metazoa; phylum Chordata; class Aves; order Coraciiformes; family Alcedinidae; genus Todiramphus; species Todiramphus chloris. The sequence continues at coordinate 10,647,139 of JANVCC010000030.1, forward strand.
AAATTTGAATAAAGCAGTATTTTATGAGTATTCATTTCTTCCTCACTGCAGTAATGTCTTTGCTTTAAAAAATTGTACTTATCTATTTCAATCAATCAGTATCTTCAGTAGAAAGAATACTGATCCATGCTTAAAGCTCGTATGGCCAGCTGAGTCAAGTCAGCACACAGCACACTACCACTGCCAAGAAGACAGAAACCATGTCAAAACACACGTCTGTAGACAAAAGCCAGGCTACAGAATTGCAGAAGGTATGGAGAACATGAGAGGGTCCCGACTTTTTCTTCCCTTCCATTCTCTGTCTGTGTCTCTTATCTACCTACTTAAGGATTTTTACTCAGTATTAATTACCCACAAACTTTTCTCTTTTGACAAGCACATTTTTCAAGAAGGAATACTGTTGTTCTAATAAAAGGAGAATCCATAAAACTAATGCAAAATATTCTGTATGCTTAACTTTGGGTTTTTTTTTTTTTACTCTACTCCTCCAACCAAACAAGAAAATGTAACAAGACAATTATGTTTGGTCCTTACTAGTTACTTCTCTGTCTGGGAGATGGGGATTTTAAGAACCTTATTAGATGTAGAAACACTTTGGATGCTTTGCAGAAGAAATGGAAACTAAGTAAGCTTTACTGTATTTTCTTGCCTCAAGCGCAGCATGTATTACTCCTATTACCATTCTCTATGTTCTCAATCATATTTTTTGCATATGAGTCCTAAAACTAGAAAAAAATAATAGGAAAAAAAATTATGAAGACAGATTTTTGGGAATTGTCCTGGTTTGACTGAGAACAGAACAACCAAGGAGGATTCCATCCCATATACGTCCTATTTCATGTAAAGCTGAGGGATCATGAAGGTCAAGCCCCACTCGGCTTGGCTCTTTTTGCTTCTTCCTTGCTTCTTCCCTGACCAGCATTCGAGAGGTACTCTGCCCATCCTGCCTTCAATCCTGATCTGTGTTCCTGAACCCAGTACCAGAATCCAGCTCCTGAACACAGTTCCCATCTGCCACTGGGCCCAGTCTGGGACTTTCCTGGTGCCTGCTCCACAGCATCAGTGGTGATGGTGATGTAATTGCCACTGGGGGGGTTGGGTTCAATACTGGGTTTGTATTTATATTTGCATATATTCCATTTTTGTTATTATTATTTTCATTAAGCCTGTTCTAGTTCCCTTTTTTAACGGCTGAGTCTCTCTCCCTTATTCCCTTTCTCTTCCCCTTTGGGGAGGGAGGAGGGTTAACAGAGAGTGTCTGTTGTAGGTGTAAATGGCTGCCCTGACCCTAAACCATGACAGGAATATTTTCTAGTTGAGAAGCCGCACTGTCCTCTTTGCAAGGTACAGGATAAGTCCCTAGGAGACTTACAGTATGCCAGTATTTATCGAGATCAACGATTTAAAAAGCTTGCACGTCTATATAGCTGCTAATGTTTATATTTATTAGAAAGTGGTTCATAATGACTCTTCAGGGAAATTAACTGAAGATTGAATTAACTAAAGATAAACACAAACACTAGGAACATCATATATTGTCATATGGGTTTTTTAAGGGCTCCGCAGACTATGCTTTCAGATGACATTTCCCCTTTCAGAAGGAGAATTTTATGACCCTGAAAGCAGGAACATCAGCAACTATTTAACTGATTTACCGCTTTTTTGAGATTTAAAAAGACATAGAATCTGATTCCTCCTCTCTGCTTTATTAGTCGCTGTGCTTCTAGTGAGCAAAGCAGATTTACAATAAGCAAAGAGATAATCCTACAGAAGATTCCATCAGACTTTCACAACTTTTGGCAATCAAGCAACTGTATTCATGCAACCTTCTTACTACACTGAATTTGTCAGAGAACTGTACATACCCAATATGACTGCATGTTCTGGAACTCAATCCCAAAGTAGTCCGATTCAATCAAATTCAGATGCTTGTAAACTTCTGACAATAACGTCTGTCCATAATATTTTGACTAAGGATGTAAAAAAAAATACAGTGAGATTAATATAAGTTTACAGCAAATTGAAGGAAAAAAAAGAAGTGTCATCTTTAGAAACTGTAGAAAAATATCTCAAGGATTTTCACATTCTTCTTGCCACTGTTCACATGCAAACACCCAATATACAGAAACAGTTCCATACCAATAACTTACACAGAAACAGAAGACCTCAGGCTGGAGGTCATGTAAGTCCAGCCTCAAGCTCCAAGCAGGGTCAGCTGTGAGGCCAAACTAGATCAGCTGCAAACTATTTGAAGCTCCTTCCATAAACCAGCACCATTTATTTGTGTAGCTGGACAGTGTGGCTCTCCCCCAGCTGCAGCAGACTGAAGGAGGGGCTGCCAAAACCCTGCTTACATGCATCCCCCTGATTCATACCAACACCAGCAACCACACTGCCATGTGCAACTCACATACCAGCAAGACTTGATAAACACATGCGGATGCTCTGAGTAAGTCCAAGACAGCCGAGGAAGGCTGATGCAGGACGGTTTGCACCCAACCAGAATTTATTCCTGACCTAGGAAGCTCTGGTTGGCCCCACAGGAAAGCAAGAGTTGTGCTAGCAGGACTTCATGAGGCCAGGCTGACTGCTGCCTGGGATCACACCAACTCAGCGAAGGCTGCTCTATGCAGTATGTACAAGGCCTTTGCTGAGAGAGCTAGAACTTTGAAAAACCCTAACTCTGACTTTTTTCTTACAACAGCGTTCAAGAAAACACAAGGTGATAGTATTTATTCTGTTAATTAAGAAATAAACAGGATGGCTACAACGTCCTACCAATGAAACCAGTGGGAAACTCAACACTGTCTTCTCACACCATGACTTTCCTGTAAAATCATCTGCAATGAATTCCTCCCTCAAGAAACCCAATCAATAGCCCTTTTCACAGTCAAGCTAGGTGCAAGCCACAAAACAAACATCGGCAGAAAGCAGCTAAGGTAATACAAGAAAAAATGGGAAACTTTCAGAGCACACCCAAAACAACTACGCTTGGATTTGCTTATTAAAACATACGAGCTTGCTCTCAGCATCTCTATTGCATGACTGTAGCAGCCTGCACAAGAAGAACAGCATTTGTGAACCCACATATCCATCCATGAAAATAATTCAAAGGGCTTTTGCATCCCTTGGTACCTGTTCCAGCAATGAAAAAAAGCTAGCAGGATGGCTAGCGTAGGCTGCAGGAGGAGGCAGCATGGCCATTGACATCCATGTTCTTGGGCTATGGAAGTGATTCTGCAACTGCAGTAACAGGGACTGACATCAGTGTGGCCAGCCAGGTGATCCAGCAGAACACATCTTGAGCATTCAGGCCACCAAGTACTTGTTTATTTGGAAAAGTCAGAGTGCCAGAAGACTCTACGACTTTCCCATCAAAGCAGGCACACAGTTCTGGAATTGAGTCTTTAAACTCAGAACAGTGTATCTTTCAAAAGTATTAAGCATTATAACAAATTCGTAATAGAATTAGAGTAATTTAATAAAATGCAAATGAAAATATCTAATAAAAAAATGTGACACTTTAGGTTAAAATAAAAAAAAGGGTTTAAAGAGGTAAAAAAGATGTGAACATTGGGGAAATTGGTTTACATCACCAAGAGGCATAAAAATTCAAGAGTAATTGCTTCTTACAGGAAAAAGAGATTAACTGTTGATGTTTTTAGAACTGTGCAATTCGGCCAAACGCCTCTGTACCATTTAAAAAAAAAAAAAAAATCCCTAAACTTCAGTGAGAAAAAGTAGGCCAGCCCTGCAGTCCTGCAAATCTGAAAGTTTTGCTAATGGCGCTGCTGTGAATGGAGCTGGCCACATCCAACACTACAACCAAGAGCACAGGACAGAAACGAAAGGACAGGGAGCGCTACAAGACTGGCCTGTTCTCATTCACGCTTTCACACGTCCCAGTTATACACAAAGGCAGCCAAGGGTTTCATACACAGGCCAGGCAAATTCACCTGTCACAAACAGCATTCATTCAGAAAGTTTCTCAGATTCACACTGGATCAGGCCACTGGTGCCGAGACTCCCAAATAAAACTGCAAGTCACAAGAAATTATCCAGTTCTTCAGAGCACAAAAAGCGAGGGAGCGACGGGGGTTAGCTCTGTGAGTGTGTGCTAGTCGGAGGCAGATGGGGGTTCCTGGAGCCAGGGAAGCCTGAGGAAGAGAGAAGAGATCTGCGGGAGCCGGCAGCTCTCGGGGCGAGGCAAAAACTATGCGCTCAGCTCCCTCTCTGAAATGCTTATTACACCAGTGCACGCAGCATGGGCAATAAGCAGGAGGAACTGGAGATCTCTGTGTGGCCGTGGGGTCATGGTCTCATTGCAATCAGAGAGCCATGGTGGGATAGCTCACGTGACTGGAATGTTGTCATGGACACATTGTTCAGGAAAGACAGATCGACAAGGAGAGGTGCTGGAGTTTCTCTTTATGTGCAAGAGCAACTGGATTGCATTGAGGGCTGCCCTGGGGAGATGAAGTACATGTTGACAAGTGATGGGGAGGAATGAAGGGGCACGCAAACATAGGCAAAGCTGTTGTGGGTGTCTACTACAGACCACCAAACTGGGAAGAGGATGTCAGTGAGGCCTTCCACAGGCAGCTGGAGGTAGTGCCAGTGAAATATCCAAAGTATAAAAGTATTTTGACTGCGCTGTCAATTTTGGGGTTTATTTACAATAACAAGTTAAGAAAAACCTCATTCTAAGATTAATATTATTTCATAGTTCTTCCTTCGAAGTATAAACCAACAACAACAATGCTACATTTTAGAGGAGCAGTATTGATTTAATTTGATTTTTTAAATAATTCTTGGCTACAGAAGCTTGGACAGAAAGCAATCTTTTATCATTATGTCTCAAATGCTGTGAGAAAACCTGCAGCTCACATGCCCTGAGCTACTTAGCTCCTCATATTGTTACATTTGTAACCATCCTTCAGGAAAAGCTTCTTGTAACATTTTGAAGTTCACAAAAATGAAAGTTTCATAGCAGGTAGCTCCATGTCGTTGCTTAATCTGCATAAAGCAGTGCAAAACAAAATCTTTTAAGCAATTAATTACTGCAATTTTGACGTCAGGGCAAGTAGCTGCATGAATGCATTTCAGAAAGGTCCTGCTTTCAATACAAATTCACAAGACGGCATACTTTCCATTCCAAACTTCTCAATTACTCTTTATATGCTGCCAAGACAACGACTAGTGATATTACTGAATTACTGAATTATTCCCCATAAAAAAGAAAGACAGGAAAAAAAAAAAAAAACCCACAACCCACAGGGTAAAAAAAATAAAATAAAATAGGCAGCTAACAGAAGCTTTCCTTAGTGACTCAGCTCTAACTATTAATTTGAACATTATCAGAAGACTGTTCAGTATGATAGATTTTTTTCAAACCAGTTTGTAGATTCAGACCCCAGAGGGCTGCGATGCAGGGCCTGCTGACAGGTGGTGATGCTACAGAGGCCCCTGCGCTGGCAAAACACTCGCGTGGCAATCCCTTGCCCACACACAGGAGTTACACCTTCCAACATGGCTCAGTGCTAAACGGAGTCCGGAATAGAAATTAATGGGAAGAAGCATTTTAAGGTGAATTTTCTTGAAAAGGAAGGTATCCTCAGTCAGAAAAGTAAACCTATTCAGTGATAGCAACTTACAGGGAGGAGTAAAATATATATAATTAAAAAAAAAAAAAAAATCGGGAACAATAGTTATTTTTATCTTCTCAACTGCAATTTCCTAACTAACTATCAGCACCTACGTGGCAGATCCTCCCTCTGTTGTAACATTTTTGCTTAGGAAGACAGAAAAGCAAATCAGGAATGCACAGCCTATGATTTTCAGTAGACCATAGTTCGGTATCATCAAAACCAATTCTTCCTCAGTAACTCCTAAACACGTCTTCCAGAACATCTTAACTTTCTGATTCCACGTTATTTTAAAATAAAACCCAAAAATACTCCAGTATTTTTATAATAAGTAGTATTCTCATATTCCAAAATGGACAAACTGCCCTTCCTCAAACTTTCCAAAACCAAAATCCACTTTTGGCAGCAGTTAAGCTGGAGGGGAGAGAAAAAAAAAAGAAAAGAAAAAAAAAAAGAAAGAAAGAAAGAAAAAAATTCAGTTGAAAAACCAGGGGTTGGGAAAAAATGGGAAGTTATAAAGCAGAGCATAGAAAGGAAACTTTGTGCAGCCAGAGTCAGAGAAGCCATTGGCCTTCAACTTCATCAAACACCAGCTGACCTTGGATTTTGTGTTACAGAAATCTGCAACTGTTGGGAGACCAAATCCTCCAGTAAACAGTGTATTAGGATGAGAGGAAGAAGTTTACATTTGACATCATCCCTGACAAGCGGCCAACACCGAGCGCCCCACAGCAGCCAAGGAGAAGCACAGGCATGAAAAGTAAACTGAAGTGATTTAAATAAAGACCCCTTTGCCATTCATGGATTTTTTTTTGATTTTTTTTTTTTTCCTGTTGGTGCACTGTAGTGGTCTTCCTAATGAAAAGTAATTTATCAACTTTGGGCATTAAAAAAAAAAAAAAATTAAAAATTCCAATCAGCAACTAAACATAGCAGTTACACCAGACTTGTTATTTCCTCTCCTAACCAGAAATGTACAAACATTTCAGTGAGTTTATAGCTCTGTTTATCTACAGCCCTTTGGTAATCTGTTAGAACTCTATCCAAATGCAGCATGATACAGAGAAAACACCTTCAAAACTCCCTATTAATAACTACTGTTAATGCCACATATAAACAAAAGCTGCATTTATGAATACAGGGTGTACATGTAAACCACATTTACTATAAAGAAGTAAATAATATAACATGGCACAGAATACCAGCGATTAACTTATTTTCATGGCTAAAACAAGACCACCTTACAGCTCCATATCTGGTTTCTAATCTGCAAACTGGAAAAGTAAAAACATAACTTTTTTTTCAGTACTTTATTAGTTTCTTCAATTTTGATTGAAACAAGTAACTCAAATGAAAATGGCCCCTGTCTCACCACATAAATGGGTACCTGGTAACAACAGATGTATCAAACTCTGTTTTCACGTGCTCAGCCAATGGTGCTTAAACAGTATTTTGAATATCTGAATGTTTAACAATAACTTCCAGCTTCAATTACTTCAATACTTTGGAAGTAAACTTCATTTTAGATACATATGTTTGTTTTATTCACTCTTATACACTGACAGGTCCCAATTACAGATTGTTTTAAGAAGGCAGCAACAAAAAGAGCTGCAGTGCATTTAACAACTTAGAGAGCATCAGATACATAACCTTTCCTGTCAGGGGTTTTGAATCCCTTGTACAAAATCCTTCCTGTTGCTTCACAACCCTGCAGTCCCTACTCGCCACATACTGAAGACAACAATCCTGACTTCTTCCAGAATTGGGTCAGCAGCTGGGAGTGAACCCAGAATGCACATAAGGTTTCTGAAACTTCTTCCAATTTTCTACCCTAGGCGTGGGTATGAACTTTTTTTTTTTCTGGTTAAACTTTTTTTCCCACCCAAGGGAGCACAGTCCAGCTGCGAGCATATCAGAGGTCTCCCATTTGCAGTGGCAGCCTTTCTATGCAGCCCTGGGAGAACCAGCTCCCAGCTCATCCCAAGGAAGCCGACTGGATCGCCAGGCGTGGTTTCCCACGATGGCAGCCTGCCCATCCCTGCACTGGCAGGGCAGCCCCTGGACCCTCAAAAGCACTGCTGTCAGAGCAACACGAACAGCCACCTCTGACCTGCACAGCTTTTCTTAGTCACAAACTGACTTCTGGGAATGCAATGCCACCCTGAAAATCACTTTGTAACTTCTTCACAAAATCAGACAGGATACACTTTCCCCTTGAAACTGTACTTCTTAAAAATAGCGTGACATGGAATATCTACACGACAAGGAAATCCAATTTGCTCAAATATGAAAGCTGCAAAAACAAATTCAAATTTTTGAGCGATTTCAAGTTACATTATTACACTGCATATTGCACAGAATTTTGTTTAAATTTTTTTTTTTTTTTTCCCCCCTAAGACTCCCCTCCCCAAGACTTTTTGTCCTAAGATTTCCATGGTAGGTTTTTTGTTTTTTAGTTGTTTGGGATTTTTTAAACAGAATTCACAGCCAGACAACACGTTCTAGAAATGTAAGCCTCTGGCTCATTTAATTAAGGTTAGCTTTAAAAGCTGTGATTATTTAATGCTTCAATCACTGTTTGAGCACTTCATTGCCAAATGAACCAGCTCTATCTGACAAACATGATTTTCCAGAGTGGCTAGAAGTGCTGGATTCCTGAAAGTAGGAAAACAATAATTTGTTGACATGGGAAAAGATACCCAAGAGGGAGGGAAACATATGAATGAGATTGGGAAATGTATACTGAGGTAGACAAAAAATGGTTCCAAGTTCCAAAAGTGCTCTCATGCTGAAATATGTGGAGCACTCAAAATAAAACACATTGTGCTCAGAGAACAACAAACCAGCACCATGGTTAAGTATTCAACCAACACATGGCCCACAAGCGCTGTATACAAACAGCACATGGAAGATCCACATAAAAATTATGGGATGTCAAGCAGAAGATCCTCAGACACTTTCATTACCTTGAAAGAAAAATAAAAACATGAACTGTCCAATACCTCAGTTTCATACACTGCTTTAGACTATCTGGGGAACACATAAATCACCCAAATTAAAACCCTGGACCGCATAACTGGAAAGAATTTCACAGGATGCTGCAGCTGCTTGACAATTGGCACCAGAGTTGATGCTTGCTAATAGTTAATCATTCAGAAGACAGTGGCAACAGTAGCACAGAAAGCAGCTGCTTTGGGTGGCTGATCCCCCGCAGAGGTGAAGATCATGGCAGTGGAAATGCCTGAAAATGGTGCTAATGGTGGTGCTGGGGCAGGTTTTACAACTCAAACTATTCTAAACAGTCTGCAAAGGGCCAGAGCAATGCCACACTGACAGTCCGCCTCAAAGATGAAGCGCACACCTGAACAGGCTCAGCCTCTTCAGCATACTACATGCAACACCTGCACTATTTCAAGCCTCTTAACAACTTGCTGGCTGAAATAACCAAGGACAGATACAAGTGGCTCATTATGAAAACGTCCTGCTGACAAAATAGGCAGTATGCCGTTAATCTCCATTCTCCAAAAAAAGATTTTTTTCCACTTCAAGAAATTAAGGTTCATAACAGAACATCTAAGTACCTACTTTGTTCATACAAGAGGTAAAACAGTATAATAAAGCTAAGAAACTATGTTAGGACACTGATGATCTCCACTTTACCCCCCTAACTTTGCTGTAAGACCCTACACTCTTGTGCAAAAGAACACATTTAGACTATAGACTCTAGGAACTTGCAGAGCATCACTTGATATGCACGTATATATACATTCATAAAAATGTATGGGTTTAAGTAAACACAGACATCACTTTGATTCCCTTTGTTTATAAAAAAACCCAACCCACCAACCAAAAAACCCTGATAATACGATTGCTAGCCTTTCTCCATTAACTATGTTTTTTGCCTCAAAACCACCATCCATGCCCATATGAACTAGATTTGACCCAGGCTTTCCCCGCAACGTGTTACTGTACTCTAGGTTGGCACACTACTTCAGGAAGCCTGCCTGAAGGAAACAGTTTAAAACATGAATGAAATAAGACAATTGTGAAAGATTCTTTACACAGCTTAGGTATTTTTACAGGAAAGGCCAAAACTATCTCTCCTTTTATGCAAAACTGAAATTGTACCAGCTGTCCTAACATCACTCCCCACTGTACTTTGAGCAGAGCTCGGGTACCATGGCGATGTGTTAATAAATACCGACAGGCCAGATTAGATAAGGCCAAAGTTTTGTTAACCTCCCCCTTGCCAGCAGCAGTCTACCTACCCAAGAAGTGGGCTGAGGGGCACAGTGATGCCTGTCCTTCATGATTTCAGTTCAAGTACACGTCAGACAGGTCTATTATAGTCTCTACAAAGTCCTTTTTTGGTTTTTTTTTTTTAAACTACAATGGGTATTTTACCACTCCCATTTTGCACTCAGGCTTCACCAAGTGCTGTGCCTAAGCCTTCTGCCAGGGGCGACAAGAGGGGAAGAGCAGCTCAGGTAGCAGAGATGTCAAACACATCAGCCCAGGTCGGGAAAGCAGGCCTGCAACTGAGCTCCCATCCTTTACAATCACTTGGGAAACTTGACCTCTTGAGGCTGGCCTGAGCAGAGAGGAGGCATTAATAGTCAAAATACCACATCTCCTGTTCACCTGCCGTGAGGCTAGGAAGAAACTGCTTCATAAGTAATGTTTTCAAACCTGCTTTCACCATCACAAGAGCATTCGAAAATACAGAAGCATGTGTGCAAAACCCAAGCACAGTGCTAATACTGTGTCAAAAATTGATCACAAATTCTATTACAAGTGAAAGGAGATTCTAAATGGGAGTATACAGCTCCTACAGAGCCTGATTTCTGTTTCCCTTCTGCATTTTGACCCCGCAGCTCAGGTCAAGGCATCAGTAAACGCAGAAGCTGTTCAAAGACATCCAGTGTCTCAGAACTCACTATAGACTACTTGGCAGCTCAATACTCTTTTCTTGTCTTTTAAAATTCTTATTTTTATTACTTAATGACTAGTCTGTCAGATAGAGGGATCTTCCCCCCTCCATATCCAATAACATAGCCTTTGGAAGTAAATCTTTTACATTAGGTATCATTACCATAGCACAGTTTTTCAATATTCAATTTATATAGTCTCCCTCTGACACAACACTGCTCTTGCCAGAAATGTGTTTGGTTGCAAAGAGAAGCAGATGACACACAGATGTGCTTTTGCAACCCTGTTTACTGAAATGCATGTTCACAAGGCTGTGCTTCTCTGAATACCTCTGGATACCAAAGGATGTCATCCTTGGTCAAGTCCCTTTTTCCAGCAGCAGTAACCTAAAATTTCTCTGAACTGCCTCTTAGCACACTGCAATTCTGTAGCTCTCCTTCAGCTGACTGTGGGTTGTTTCTTGGGTTTCTTATTTTCCTCTTTCAGATTCTATATATTCTACAAAATTATCCATCTGTGGACCCAGTTCTGAATGTCACCCACACCACACCCAGCTGAGGCTTCCTGAGAATTACTGTTTCGGGTTGTTTTTTTTAAATACAGCATTCTTCACAGTTATTCTGATAGAAGGGCATGAGGCTGATTTTCACTATCCATCACTAGATTATGAAAAAAAGAAATGAACACCTGAATTCTGTACAAATGTCTAAGAGACTAACAGTGTTTCCTTTCTGTATTAGTGACAACAAAACATAATTGGAATTAGTAAGGAAGCTATCAGGTAACAGTTTTCTTTACAAGGCTGTGTATCAGCTACTTCAGAAGGCATCCAAAAATTAAGTACAAGAATTGTACCACTGCATGTATATCAAAACCATTATGTTATGCATTACTTTATCAGATCTCATCCAGACAGAACAGTTACACGCAGAAAGTTCTCAGTATGTTTACAATAAATTAAGGAGAGCTTAAAAAGAGTTCAGCTTTGCACCAGCTTGGTGTTAAGCTAAGTAAACACATCTCTCTTTCTGTTTCTCAGTTCACTCTTCTGAAATAAAAAGGTTTTTTCATCTGCTCATGCAGTACACTCACTGTAGTGTACCACAGCCACACAGTTATGAGCTCAATCCACTACATTGATATTTTAAGGACTGTGATAACACTTGATCATCATTTTGCTAAGTGGTTTCTGTGTTTTAAGTTACAATATATGAACATAATAGACTTTTCATACAGGAATATTCAGACTGTTTCTCCTTTGATGCAATATAATATCAAAAGAACTGTAAAGTAGTAAATGATACAATTTAAATTCACATCTTCCCATAAAAAAAGAAAAAAAAAAAGGAAAAAAACACCCCACAACAAAAAAAGACACATACCAAATGTCTGTCAATAAAATGGCTGGATTTTTACCTTTCCCCACCCAATGCCACATTCCTACATAGCATCAAAAAAGTCAAGCCCCCAAACACAAAATAACAGGTCTAAAAAATAAACAGTGGAATCAAAGAGTACACAAATTGCAAAGCTTCAATTACTTTCCTTTTAAACCCTACGAAAATGGCAAAATTTAAATAGTGAATTACTAACTTTCTCTTCTGAGGTCAGACAAAAATAAGTCCTAAGGCAGCTTATTTGCCATATTTAGGAGACTCAAACCAGAGCAATGACAAACATCTGGCTATGACTTTCTGGAATTTTGACTATTTCTTCTCGGCCAGGGAAGAAAAACACTGAGCTAACACAGCATCTCGACTCCTTCAGTACAGCGCTTAATAGGATTCAGAAGCAGCCTGTCCTCCCACTTCCCACATATCTAAGCTGTTAATACTTTTACAGCACAAGAGAGGAAAAAAGGCTTTATGAAAGGAAGGTCTAAGCAGGTGAAGAGAAAGGCAGAGGCAGGAGGGCAGCTTGTGCCAGAGCCTGGCTCTGCCAGAGAGCCAGGAGCAGGCTGCCTCCTCCTGCCAAAGCACCCACGGTGCCATAGCGCTGGCGATGCACTCGGGGTTTGCCCCAGCTCACAGCAAGGACAATGCCTCAGAAAAGTCATATAAAAACTGCTCGGTAACAGCATTTTAAGCCACGTAATTTCTATTTCAGCCCCAACAGAGTTCTCAGGGGTACTGACGCTACCGTAAGAAGTCACCGATAAGCAGCATTTTTCAGCGTGCACAGGCTGAAAACGCTCTCCAACTGCAGGAAGTCATTAGGCACATACAATCTGTTAGATTGCTTCCTCTGGCATTTCCGAGCACCAGAAGGCCTTCCACCCTTCAAGAGTGAAAACTATGCAAACTCCCTCTCTGAAATGCTTATACACCAGTGCACGCAGCATGGGGAATAAACAGGAGGAACTGGAGATCTGTGTGCGGTCACAAGGCCATGATCTCACTGCAATCAGAGAGCCATGGTGGGATGGGTCATGTGACTGGAATGTTGTCATGGACAGCTATGTACTATTTAGGAAAGACAGACCAACAAGGTGAGATGGGGGAGTTGCTCTTTATATGTGAGAACAACTAGAATGCATTGAGCTCTACCCAGAGGGGGATGAACGCGTTGAAAGCTTATGGGTAAGAATTAAGGGGCACACAAATATAGGTGAAGCTTTCTTGTAGTGAGAAGCTCAAAGCTAAACACAGTAGTTGAGGCACAGCCTCACCAGTGCCAAGTACAAGAGGACGATCACTCCCCTAAGTGCTGCTGGCCACACTATTTCTGACACAAGCCAGGATGCTGCAGGGATGCAGAACATGCTCTGTCTTTTCCATACTTGGTAAGAAAATGAGAAAAGGTACAACCACCTTCAAGAAACGGCCATGCCCAAAGAAACAACAGGCCTGCCAGAAATGCAGAAAACAGTAAAAATCCTGACAAAATGAAAAAGCATTTTCCTAAGGCCCAGCTTCACACTTTAAGGAATAAGAACACTTGCACTAGCCTGATCCATTGAGCATGGTTGAGCTGCAGGACAGAACTGAAATCCCAACACAAGTTAGTTGAAATCTAAGACAAATTCAAACCAACATCAAGCCATCTCATACTATTAATATGTTTTATTGAGAAGCAAGTTACTTCAAATTCTAGTTTAAGTTTTCCCATTGAGTAAAACAGGCAGGCAGATCCACCTGGCTTGCTGAGTGCTACAAACTGCACCATGATTTTATAGTGGCTATTACAGTTCTACAGAATTCACCCTCCAACAGGTGAAAACAAAGACAAATTCAACTATAATATAACACATAAGTATTTTTCACTCCCAATTCTATGTTCAAGGAGAAGAGGAAGTACACGCAATTGAAGAGATGCCAAGTTCTCCCCGGAGTTTGGCAAACTTGAAGTATCAACATCTAAACTTCTTTTTGCAGGGCACTTCCTCATAGCTTAGAGCATAAAACACGCAAGAAAAAAGGACACATATTTCCTACATAAGGAACAACATATAAACCAAATATTAAACATCATCATGGCAACCATGCCATGAAATGTCTTAGAAGCTAGTGCAAAGAGAAAACAAGGTCAGAGAGGCAGACCTTATAGACTGGCTGTCTACAGACCCCCCCAAAAAAGTACTGCCTCAGAGAAGGAAGCTGGAAGCTGCAGCAAGTCTGACCCCTTGCTTGGTGACTAAACATGCTATTTCTCTTACTAGGGCTTAAAGACAGCAGCAGACTCTAACCTACCATCAGTACCACTCTCCTTCCAGCTACGCCATGCAAAAAGATCATTTGTTTCCTCTAACCCAGACACACATGCTGTATGTACTCTGTCTTCGACAGCCCATAGGAGGTCAGTCACTATAACACACTACTCTTCCAACTCTACCACAAATCAATGCAAAAGCTTTCAGCAAGGATAAGTCACAGCTTCCTATAACCTAAATTCCTACAGCCCAAATCGTTGTTTGTTGCAGCACATTTTATTATCTTCCACAAACAGCACCAAACAAGTACAATTTCATCAAGTGGTCATTCTGGCATAGTAAACCCAGCCCAGGCCCTTCTACTCAAGAGTCTGCCATATTTTTATGCTGATCAAAGGCCTCCAAGTTTAATCTCTTAAGAAAATCAGGAATGCTGGCAGAACTTCCATTGTAAAACCCTGATTACTTTGAAGTGTGCCCAGGGTCTGAATGAAATTGAATTTTGTGATTATTCATCTACTAGTCTGCAAAACCACCCATCTGGACAGACTGAAGCTTGGAGGGAAGAGGACAAGTACCCCATGCAAGCACACGCAAGATCTGAACTAAACAAGCTGGCCATAAAAAAGGGGAAAAAAACACAACTCATTAAAATAATTAATATTCCAGTCTACCTTTGGATGGGTATGTTTCATTCTCTTTTCTGGTTTTTTTTTTTTTTTTTGTGGGGGGGGGGGGGGGGGGGCGAAAATTCCACAATATATTTGCCAAATTTCCTTTTTTTTTTTTTAACTTGTGAAAACAGTTGAGGATTTCTCCATCCCCTAAAATTCATGACAGATTCCCTGGAAAGGAGCTCTGCTCTACTGTACTTTAAATAACAGCT
This sequence comes from Todiramphus chloris collaris, assembly GCA_025345505.1. Classification (NCBI taxonomy): domain Eukaryota; kingdom Metazoa; phylum Chordata; class Aves; order Coraciiformes; family Alcedinidae; genus Todiramphus; species Todiramphus chloris. The sequence goes on from JANVCC010000030.1 coordinate 10,662,248, forward strand.
CCCTCCTACCAATTAACAAAATTCATAGTTAGAAATAAAACCTTACAGTATTGATGGTGAGAGCAAACAGAGACACAAGGCAGTGGAACACAGCTACACTGAACTTCTAATACATTGGTCTCAATACAACAATAACATAAAGGAAGGACTGTCCTTTCCTATTTTGTTCCCATCCATTATGCCACTTTGTCAGTCTCTTTTTCTTACTGTTTGGCGAGTTAAAAAGCCCCAAGTGACAGGCAAGAGCTACTAAATGAGAGAATCCACCAACACCTGCCAGGAGATAGCCAAGTGTTTTAAATGCACCTTGGAGAAAGGAGGCAATAACAAGGAAAAGCCACATGGATTAAAACTTTTTTACTGCTACTCTGTTTACCCTGTACCATTGCAATTGTGACGTGGCTCATTTTAGGCAGTTTCACAAGCGAGGCAGTGCACAGGGCTCCTGCATCAGCTTTGCTACCACTGTGCAAAGAGAAGGCTGACCACTATGCCCAGTCAGTTTCTTCCACTGACACACCATTTCTCTCAGTAAAAAGTTATTTACTATAGTTCTTAAAAGACAGAAGGGAAAATTATTTGTATTGGGAAAACAAAATGAAATTAAAACAAAAAAAAGTGCCTTTTGCCATAAGCTACAGCTCCATTAAAAGGCAGTGCCAAGAGCACCTAGGAGAAAGTCCTTCATATCCCACTACGCTGAAAAATTATTGCAGACCTGAATCAATTAACACAAACCACATGAAGCAGGTAGTTAAGACAACAACACCACTCATTTCACTCAGTGAAAAAAAAGGCAAAAGCAGAGGAGTGGGCAAGCAGCACTGCAATCACAGCCTCAGTCCCTCTAGAACAGCTGCTTAATCATGAATTTCTCCCATTGTTTTGTAAAAGAAAAAGAAACTCAAAAAACCAACCAAAAACCCAACACCAACCATGTGTGCCAGCCCACACTGCCTATTCAGCAAATGTGCCTGGCTTTTCCTAATTCTCGCCCTCAATCCCCAAGGGAAAAATTTCAATTTTCCATCATAAACAGCAGTCAGCAGTTACTGCTATCCTGCCAGTCCACCCAACAAATCAGAAGGCCAGAGTTATAGTTTAGTACCTCACCCCTCTCCTGTTTGCTATCATTTGCTACCTCATTTAGACAAAAATGAAGGGCGATGGTGTAGGCGGTGTAGAACTCTAATGCTACAGTTGCTGACTAAGAATCTTTTTGTGCTCAGTGCTACAGATGAACAGAGGATGACCCCTTCTACTCCCTGCTTATGACATCAGGCAAAAGTTTCTAAAGTTGTTCAGTTCTGACTGATCTCCTGAAAAAAGGTACAATACTACAATATTAACTATAGCCTCAAGCATGCTAGCTACCCAAATTCAGATGTTTCTGTGGATATCATAAAAGCAAAAACTAATATAGTTCCTAATTATGGGAAACCTCTCATCATGATGGGGAAAAAAACCAACAACAAAGGTACTGCACTGTGGCCTATTTAGGGGATGAAGCCAAGCACCTTCTTGCAGAAGACTACAGGTAGGGCCCTGAAGGAGCTTGAAAGCAGAGATAAGCAACCCATGTTGAAGCTATAAAAGAGAGGGAGCCAGTGGAGCCATACAAAAAATAGGCAACAGCTACTGGGAACAATGACTGAGCAGGTTGACTCCTACTGCAACATGCAAAGCAGGTACCCATGCAGCAAGACCAGGGAGGCTACAGCCAATAAGAAAGTGAACACACAAATGAAGGTGTGAAGTGAGGTGGTCCTGGAAGGCATGAGTTTTAGCTGGTTAAACAGTGCCATCGCAGAGATCATACAGTGCGCCTGCAGGAGATGACCCACTAAAGGAAATGAAGGACTCAGAGGTAAATAGAAACTACATTATTAGTCAGACAGGTGAGACTGGAGTATGCCTCAGAGCAGTCAAAAAAAAGGTGAGAGAATTCATGCTTTTTACACGTTTGATGTTGATACATAAATACCAGAACCAAGTTTCATCAGACAAAGGCTAATTTTATTTAGAGATGAGAGTCCAGACATAAAGAACTGAACCACAGCTGAATTCGCATTCAGTGGTAAGACTAACAGCGAAGTGCTGTGGGATAAGACATGGGATCAAGGATGGAGCTAAACTGGACCTGAAATGGAAGCCAGAGAGCAATAAAGATAACTGGAAGGACATATAATCAAGACTGCTCCAGTAGGCAAAGGACAAGTAGGTCAAAAAGAAAGATCTTGTGAAAGCAGCAAACTACAGTGAGTACAGACCAGAACTGAGGGGAACCAAAGGAGAGCGCTGAGGTTAGAGAACAGTGGAGAAGTCAGCGCAGAGCTCCAAGATGGGACCACAGGGCCACCCAAGCATCAGCAAGTGTGAAGGTGTAAAAGGACTCTGAGGTTGTCAAAGATGAGCATAGTCAAAGGACTTTCTTTCAGCAGTAGATGAAAGACATTAAAGCAGGCTTTGACTGTGTCAGAGAGAGGCAGATTAAGAATTATATAGTAAGATGAAGAGGGTAAGGTTACTGAGGAAAAGTGGAAGATTTGCACGAGAAAAGCAGAGAGTTGGTACAAATATCACAACGATGAGAAGGAAAGCATCTGGGCTAATATACAGGAAATTTCCAGCCACTGACCTCACATAATAAAGCAGGAATGAGAACATGTGAGTTCTTTCCTGATTTTAACAGCCTGCAGTAGACTTGCACTGATTTTTAAAAATTCCAGGGTTCAGGGATTGTTTGTTTTTCCTCCTTTTTTTTTTTCTTCTTTAGAATCAAAACACAGAAGTGCCAACATCTACATCTCTTGAAAAAAACATTTTTAAAATCACATTCCAAAAGAATCGAAGTCAGTGTATGTTTTAAAAACAAAATTCTATAACTAAAAAAAAAACAAACAAAAAAAAGAGATGCGTTTGTGTTCTACACAGTGGAGGACAGATTGATTTGCTGTGCACTGTGTCCTCAGGGGAGAAGATACAGGCACAGCCTCACATTTAACAACAACAACAAAAGTTCTGAATGAAAAAAAAAAACTGAACCATCAAATTTCATCTTTGAGAGCTGAACAGCTGGACATCAATCTGTAGAAGACATCCTCCAAAGCCACTATTTCTTCAGAGCTCCACAGATATCTTTTTCACTCTATTTGGAAGAACCTGTTTAAATCTATGCAATAAACTAAGGCTATGAGTGCTAATTATAAAGTCAATTTGGTACTAATGTAGAATATCTGATAGTTGAATATCTTCACTAGAACAAAGCCATTTTCTAACAACAGATCTTTAAGCAAGCTAAAGTCTGAGGTTAATGGTGAGAATTAGAAGAGTTTGAAGAACAAATTTTTTTCATTGCTTAAAACCAGAACCACCCCAATTTGAGACAGTTTGTATTTCTTAAGGCAGAGTTCCCCAATTGCTAAGCAAACATACTTATAAATACAAATTTTCACCCCGCTGGTGCTTCCCTCCCAAATTGTGGCAACAAGCAAACACTTTCAAATAGGAGCAAGTTTACTTAAGAGGATACAAACCATTCAAATAATTCATAAAAAGGGGTAACAAAAACCCTCTTCTGCCAAACCAGCAAAGCTGCATGTGGCTCGGGAAGCAAGAACAGTTTGGCAGAAGATAGTTGGTGTTCCCACAAAGCATGTAACAGTTAAAGATTCTTGATACAGTACGTGGTTGTTTTTAAAGTCTGTTAAAAACACAAAACATCTGTAATACATAAAAGACTTTTAAAAACAAGATGTGCTACTCATTTAACTACTTGTAAGTAGGTAGAAACCCTACAGGAATCTTCATTCAGGTGTTGCTTCAAAATGTCCCTTCTCCTGTGAGCTTTACATTATCAGAGACTAAATGTGCTTGAAATCATGTTTAAACCTCTCTTACCTCAATGTCAAGTACTTCCACTGTGTTGTCCAGCATCTTTATTTTGATTGGTAGGTCCCGCTCGTGCATTTTGGCAGGCAATGATGCCATTGCAGTAGAGAGGTTCTGTCCTGGCTCCAAGGTACTCACTCCCATGGTCTTCTGGGCACCCAAACGAGAGCCAGGTGTCTGCAAAACTCTGTATGTTCCTTCTATCTCTCCCATCTTTCAACAATGAGCAGTTTAAAGAAACCTAGAAGAAAATAGAGCATTACAACCTGAAAAAGTTTTCCATTGATATTCCTTACAGAAACACTACCCACTGAAGCGCAATCACACACAAAGTCCTTATTTAATGTTCGTCATCCTGCTGTCAAAACCAGTAATAAAGTTGATGAAACTCTGGTCAACAACCCAGCTGCTGGGAAGAAAAATAAGTGGCAAAAAATGCCATATTATTCAAAAACATGCTTAGGAAATAGGATTCTTAAACCTGTGCTCTCCGCCCTCCTTACATACTGGCATTTTAATTTCTGGTTAATTTTTCTGCCAATTTAGCTCCAAACCAGGTCACCACAGCATGAGCACTGCTGACAGCACAAGAAAAGCCACCTGGAACAGGCAGTGGAGGGTAAGGCAGGACTCTGCCTTTCACTGGTTCCTAGCAGACTTTGCTACAATGTCAGACTGCACACTGAGGTAACACCAACAATTAACTTTCTTCAACCCCCAAAATGATGACTCGTGCAAAACCATAACTACTCCAACCAATGCTGGCAACTCAGAGCCTTCATAATGCAGATTTCTGCCACAGATAACAGTTCTTCACCTTATTAGCAAACCTGCACTGTATCCAGATTAAGTCAGTGAGCAAAACTCTCAATTAGAGATATCTACACTAGTTCAAGTAGGCCAACTCCTACATCACGAACCTTACTTCCATGGTTTGTTGGCAGCTGTTGCAGAGCAAATGTTTAATTTGACACGAGGAAGAAAACCTGTGTGCCTCTCCCCAGCTCTCTCATGCCAACGGAGCAGTGGCAATGTTTGCAGGAGGACTGCAGCGGGGTCTATGTGAGTGCAAGGCACTTGTGCTCGGGACGCACTGCACCCAGCAAAGCCACTGCCCCACACTGACCGCTGGCATGAGTGTTGGCAACGCTGTACAAGGCACGCAGCAGGAACACACGTGGAAACCCACAGACTCCTCAGTGCTGTTGGTTGTTTCCCAAATACCACGGTCTATCTCAACAATCGAAAGTATGTGGATACTGACACAGAGAGCCTTCGCATGGCTACCGCACTAAAAAAATCCAGTGAAGTGTTGATTATTGCTTTGTAATAAACACACTTTGTCTAGAAAGGGGAGAAGCAGATTATGAAAACATTCCTTTGTCTCTCTATGCTTTTAATAGGTAGGCAGCCCACTCTGTGGATTTAAATGGAGCCAGCCTTACATGTTGTTAAAAATCAGTGGGGGGCTTTAGGTTTTAATCCTCGTGTACATCACTTGTAAGCACTTGTGAGATTGGTCAAACGTCTTCCCAGCTTGCAGACTGTTGAGATTTGACATTATGGGGATTTTCTTTTTATACTTGTAGAGCCTTGTACAGATAAACTTGTCACAGGAGAAGAGATAGATGCCTCCTACTAATTACACCTATCACGAGGCTTGTTTGGCTTAGCAGTCTCTCAGAGCCCTTGCGAGTGCTGCAGAGTCCTGTGTGAGCAGCAAAGCCCAAGGCCACCGCAGCGATGCCTCCAGCCTCCCGGCTGATGAAACAAACGACGAGGAAGTGTGAGAAGAAAGATCTCAACCTTAAAAGTCTGCGTGCACTGCCCCATGCCTGACCTACCAGTTTTAGGTAACAAATTAGCAGAAAGTTTCTTTCTTGGGTGTTCTGCGCATACGGCATCATGAAACGTCCCACATGCACGGCCACACGGCCAAGGAAAAATACTTCTAGGTCACAAATTTTAAAACCACCACAACAAAATTCAGCAGAGACAGCTGCCCAGGTTACACCTCTAACTGCTAATAGGAAGAGAAACCACAGCTTGGTGTCACCTATAACCCCTCGATACTGCATCTGTTATAAATTAACCGTACGTTAAGATCTTGCTGCTGCCGTTCAAAAGCTTACGAGCGACTGATGTTGCCCACAATCGGTTACACTTCTCACAATGCGATTTATTAGACAATCACTCTTCAAATTAGCACACCATGAACACATTCAGCCCATTCTGAATAAACAGCTACTGGAAGAGACAGGCATTGCAGTTACTCAGAAGGAAAAAGACTTGAGTGGTGACAGCCAGGAAGGCAGCGCAGGAAGCAGCCGCACAGCAGAGAGAGGCTTCAGGCTTCGGCAGCCTCCCCTCCAGCTGGAGCCAGCCGGCTCCCAGCACAAGGCAGGCAGGTCACTCAACTCCAGACTGAAAAGGGGGCTCCTAGGTAGTACTTTTACTGGCTTCTATTACCAGACAGGAGAGGCCAAAGTCACGTCAAACAGAAACTGCAGATGTCAAAGTCCTTCCTCACAGGTGTTAACAGGAAAAGTGAACTTAACAGGGCTTGGCCTTGCATCTTGCTGATGACACACTCCTAAAAATATTTACCGCTAGACTAGTCCCCAGCCAGCACATCCTCAGATTTTAAAGGTCTAACAAGCACCCAGGCAGAAAACACACCAGGCAGAAGCAAGCTACGTTTCCCCTAGAAAAGCAGTGCCCTGCCCATTGTGTGGCATTTGTGAGCATCTCGCCATGCCCCATCCAGCTCCCTCTCAATGCAGACTAGCAGTGCTGTTACAATTATTAAAAATCCCCACACAGCCTGGCCTGCTCCACCTGCCTCAAAAAACAAAAGCAGGAGTACTAACCAAGCCAAGCACTACTTCCAGTTTCACCACCAATTATAGTCACATATCGTGTTTTATCTCAGAAGACTGCACATGACATTTCTTAAAAAAAAGTTGTGCCATGATTTAGGAAGCATTTCAGTTAGAGAGACTAACTAAATGAAAGGCAGAAGAAAATGAAAGAGCGAAGCCCGAGACAGGCTGCAAGCACTGGGAAGAGAGACTCTATGGGTAGAGCAGAGAAAGGATCCAACAGCATTCAGAGCCGCCCACCCTGGGCGAGCCAGGACAAGATCTCATTTACCTCCTCACCGATGCAAAACTAAAATGCAGTGTTACCACAATATGAGAACCGTAGTATTGTTTAGGTTGGAAAAGACCTTCAAGATCATCAAGTCTGACTGTAAACCTAAGATTGCCAAGTCCACCACTAAACCACATCCCATATTAGTGGTTCTAAGAAGAAAAAAAAAAAATCTTTGCACTGAGTGCTTATCCTGAAAATTTCCTATAAACCAGGGACAAGCATCAAAGCTAAATCAACTCCCTGAAGCATGGTGACAGAATGACTGCCACTCTCAGCCCCAAGTGAAGGAGCAGATGGCCAGGTGCCAGGTCCTGCATTTTGGTCACAACCCCAGACAATGCTACAGGCTTGGGAAAGTGGCTGGAAAGCTGCTTGGTGGAAAAGGACCTGGGGGTGCTGGTCAACACCCGGCTGAACACGAGCCAGCAGTGTGCCCAAGTGGCCAAGAAGGCCAAGGGCATCCTGGCCTGTATCAGGAATAGTGTGGCCAGCAGGAAAAGGGAAGTGATCATGTCCATGAACTCAGCACCGGTGAGGCCACACATCAAATACTGTGTTCAGTTCTGGGCCCCTCACCACAAGACAGACACTGAGTTGCTGGAGTGAGTTCAGAGAAGGGTAACCAAGCTGGTGAAGGGTCTGGAGAACAAGCCCTGTGAGGGGAGGCTGAGGGAACTGGGATTGTTTCGTTTGGAGGAGGCTGAGGGGAGACCTTACCACTCTCTACAACTCCCTACAAGGAGGTTGTAGTGAGGTGGGTGAAGCCTCTTCTCTCAAGTAAAGGACAGGACTAGAGGAAATGGCCTGAAGCTGCACCAGGGGAGGTTTAGATGGGACATTAGGAAAAACATCTTTACTGAAAAAGTAGTTACAGGCTGGAATGGGCTACCCAGGAAGGTGGTGGAGTCACCATCCCTGGAGGTATTAAAAAAAATGTGTAGATGAGGCACTTCAGGACATGCTCTTGTGCGATGGTGAGGTGTTTAGCTTTTTTTTCTTTTTTTTTTGGATTGATGTCTGGGCACGACGAACTTAGAGGTCTTTTCCAACCGTGACAATTCTGTGATCAAAACCTACACAATTTAGGTAGCTGTGTACTTTTTCTTGCCTTTTTAAAATAGCTTGGAAGCCACAATGAATTTTACTTATCTTCTACCTGGATGGAATAAACTTATTTTTCAGAAGCAAGGCATCATTTTGGAGCTAGCAGCAAATCTGGAAAGGCAGCTTACACCTGAGGATATGCCTGTTTAAGACACCAAAGACTTTCAAATGAACTGCTCCAAGCACGGTGTCTTTTGGTCAGCAAAGAGTAACTACAATACACTATCCCTCACCTATGCAGAAGGCTCATCTGAAGGAACACCAATTCTGCAGCTCCCCGGAGTGAGCAGGGTGACCCCTGCTTCCCATAGGATGGGATCCCCACCACCCGCACATGGTGGGAGCCCACTCAGAGCAGCAAGGATGCAATCTCTTCAGAAGCTCTCAAAACAGGTCCCTTTAGTCCACTAGAAGTAAATGTTCCTCTTTTACCTTTTTTACTAGGCAACAGCAACCCACTAACCGTACTACACCAAGGTGGCACTAACAGATGAATCAGCCATTCAACAAACACAGAGGGATGAAGACTATGAGTGCACTAACTGCACCAGAAGAGACACCTCTGACACCAGGAGCCCTCACTCCTGTTACAAACACCATCCCTCGTCATAGCCACAAAAGGGGTCTCCTGTCTCTCTCCTGAACTGGAGCACTTCTGCAGCCGGCAACACCGTGCACCAGAGACCTCACACTTGCCTGGAAGGCTACAGATGCGCAGGGAGGGTGAAGAAGAACTGCAGCTGGACCCTGCCAGATGAGCGTGGCTTCTGGAGAGCTTCCTCAGTTGATTAGAGGGAATCAGCAGGGCGCTGCAGCACTACCTCCTCGCAACCCTGACGAGCTCCGGGGGGAGCCCCCACAGGGAGGCGGTCGCAGAGAGGACGGGACGAGCCGGGGCGCAGGTGCTCGAACGCTCCCAGTCTGAGAAGGATGCGGCAAAGCCGCCCAGGCCAGGCCCTCGGCAGCGCGCCGGGGCAGGCTCTCCCGAGCCCCCCGCCAGCCAGAGCTCCTCGTCCGCAGGACCAGAGGAGCGAGGACCGCGGACCACAGACCCTCCGGCGGCGCGGGCAGGCCCGGGCTCCCTCCCCAGCCGCGCTCCCGCGCGACAGCCTCCGCAGAGGCCTCGGCGCACGGCAGCGGCCGCGGGCGGCGGAAGCGCCCGACGCGCAAGCGGGCCAAGCCGCCGGCCTGGCGCGCCGCTCGCCGGCTCCAGGGCCCGCCCGGAGGCTGGGGGCCCCC
>JANVCC010000030.1:10672037-10801463 GCA_025345505.1 Todiramphus chloris collaris
GGCCCAGCGCCGGTCCCGCCCGGCCCCGCCCGCCGCGCGCCGCCATTGGGCGGCCGGGCCCCGAGTCTCGGCCCCCGCCCTGCTCCTGCCCGGGGTTTATCCGCCCTGCTTGGCCCCCCGGGGACCGCTGGCACGCGATTGGGTGCCGGGGGAACGAGCCTCGCCGAGAAACCCGGAGCATCGAGAGAGACCCGTCCCTTCTTCCGCGCGTCTGCTGCGCCGGGCCCCTCACTCTTCCCCGCAGCGCTGCCTACTTGCTTCGGCCAAAGGCTTAGGGTTATTAAAAAATAAATCAAATTTACAACCCAAAGTGTCTCTTTCCAGCGTGAGGAGGCGCTGGGAGCTGGAGGCTTTAAAAGCATGTTTATGCCACATCATTCCCGAGGGGAGCCGAGGGGCAGTTGGCTCACAGCAAGGCCATTCCTTATCTCTACCCCCAAAAAAGAGAAATAAAAAAAAAAACAAACCACCAAAACCAAACAAAAATAAAACAGAAATAAAACCCCACAGAGCAAGGGCAGCCAGAGCTGGCATAGGCTCTGTCTTGTGGTACGGAACACTGGCAAACCCCATTTGCAGAGAACACTGCTCTGAGGAAGACACCATTAGATAGTTACCAAGATTCAGGCAACAGCTGTCATAGATTTTGCTTTGAATAACATCGCAAATCTTCATTTAGTTAAATTTCTTTTTCGTGAACAGATAAATTTTAAATAGAGAAAGAAAGAGCATTGCAGAATGGCAGAGAAAACACACAGAGGCATCGGGCGATGCCAATGGCTGGAGGCCATCAGAGCATTCCCCTCCTTGCTCCCCAGACAGCAAGCTGGTCCCTCAGTAACACAGGCAAGAACCAAACACTGTAGGAAATTCAGCGCAGAAGGAACAGAGCTCTGCCTGAACAGACCTTTGCACCTTCCAGATTCTCTGTCTGTTCAAAAGCAGACGCCAAGGCTGACTGATAACAGGAGGGGCCAGGAAAACAGCATTTCCTGAAAAGGACTGCCTTTGACAACTCCCCAGTCACCTGGAGAGACCACGTCTCACAAGAGCCTGCTCTTCAAAATGAGAAGCAACAGAATTGAGAATTTTCTACAAAAGGATTGACGGCCGATAGCATGAGGAATGAGAAAAGCCAGCTTGTTTCTGAAAACTTGACCTGTTCACAACAATTCAAACCCCCAAAATATTAGCATGGCCTATGCCTGTTGTATTAACAAAACACGTAAATCATGAAGAACAGGCCTTTCAGCCTGGAGCAGCTTCACCACTCTCACCCACAGAAAGAAGCAACTCACAAATTTAATGAGTAATTCCTGACTAGCAGCATTCTTGTCTCTTAAAAAGAAAAACAAAAAAAAAAGACACAAGGTTTTAAAAATGTCTCATCATTTCTTCTCCTTAAAAGGTGAAATGGAGCTGACCAGTCTCATGCAAACAAAAAAGTAGACAAGTTGCAAAACAACAGCATTTCAGTTAACTCCATTCATAAATACATTTGTGATTCCAATAAACTGAAGCGCTTTCATTACTGAAATGGATGTTTCGGTATCCTGTTTTGCCTACCATTTACATAGGCAATGAAAACGGAGTAGTCAATTTTATTTGCAGCTTAAGCACTAATACAGTTTCACATCCTTTAAAGTGCAGACGCTTGAGAGTAATCTTCATGTCAATCACTTTAACATCTAAAAAGAACACAAAAATTTTCTTGTGCAAAAGAGCAGCTGTTGCTAAGCTGGAGAACAAATCTGATGTGATCACTTTGAAAGCAACATATGACAACAATCAGAGAGAGGAAGCAATAAGTATAGATACGGTAGTCTTTAGAAGTATCAACACCTTGATGTTTACGCTGCACTGTATATTGCTAACTTTTATTGCTTACTCAAAACACCTGTAATTTACTGAGCTGAAACAAGACAGTAATGAAAAGGCACCAAAGGTTCTGCATGTTTAAGTGTCCATATCCAGTACCTCTGTTCTTACATGCAGCTCATTTCTAGCCTTTTTACACACAGAGGCAAAGAAATCAAAATTTCCTTCCATCATAGCATGAGGAGTTTAGCAGAATGCACAAGTTTACTTGCCACAAACCTGAACCTTAGGAAGCCTTTCCTTTTCATACCTGCATTCCCAATTCTTCAGGGCAGACAATACCATCCGTGCTGACAGTACCTAGAAGCTATTACTCCCTAGATGCAAAAACCTTTCTATAACAGGTTTTCTTTTATATATATATATGTGTGTGTGTGTGTGTGTGTGTAAGAAAACAGTAACATACATACAAAACACTATAGCAGGTGATTTTTCCGTTACAGAAGTCACCACTCATTTTCACACTTCCACCTGGATGCTGAGGACCGTTCTACAAAGGGACATGGCACCATCTATCATCTTCAGTTCCTTCCACCAAAAGCAAGGGAAGGGACAAAAAGGGGCAAGATTTCACTTTTACAAACTAGATGACAACAACAGGTCTGCCCTCTGTGCTTACTGAATAATTTGGCAGGGAATAGCCCATGAACAGATGATACAGTTCCTACTCCCAACCAAATAGGATACAAATAGGCCTCTGTTCTACACAGTCATTGGCAAAAACACTCAGCAACTGAAACACACAAAACATGCTTGAAACATGGTGTTTGGTGAATGTATTTGAAATCTTAGAAATGGAATGGATGGTTATCTAACTACACACAGACTCAGCAGTATGCTCTTCACAGCTAGCCCCAAAGACCTCTGAGTTTCCTTAACTCCCATGAAGGCAAACTTCCTGACCATCCAGGTAGTATGTTTGAATCCTTCACAGAAATTTAAAGCATAAAGCTAGAAGAATCAACATCATTACACGAGTCAGCAGTTGATATTGGAAGGATGCTGTGTCAGGACAAAGTACAATCTTATCCTTATGAAATAAAAACTGATAATGAGGTATAATTACTCACTCAACTACTATTACAGGTAATCTACACCTTATTCTCCTCTTAGCCTGAGTGGGTCAATTAGAATTACCCTTTCACTACACTATAATATCTCTTTCTTTAACCACCCTCGGGATGAGGGTGGAAGAAATCCTTCCAAGCAAAATTCTTATCCAACTAAGAAAAACTAGCAGCTGGAAAAGCTTCTTCCTGTTCAAATTCTTCATCATGACAAAAAGAAACTCTGCAGACTGAAAAATTATACCTCTTGCTGATTTTGTTAGGATGTATTTTCCAAATACATACTACAAAGTTCTGGTTCTTTGAGGCCTCCTATCTCATAATAACAAAGCAAACAAGTCCAAAAACTTGCATTATGTCTCCCCTTCTGCCTATAGCAAAAGACAGGTATAGCTGAGAATGGGAATAGTTACAATCATTTAACCCAGAGTTTTATACTATGTATACCATTGTTCCCCACGTTAATTGGGCTGCACATCACCAGTTCAATTCTATAGCATGTTATACCTGGACTGTATAATGACAGCACATATAGACCTGACAAAGCTGTGGATGAGAAGATGAATTGGTTTGGATTTGTTTGCAGGTAGGCCAATCAAAGCACCAGGATCCCTGGGTGGGGAAGGGGGACAGTTCACAGACCTTCGAATGCCACGGTTCACTGCTGTTGTCCTACTGCAGTTCAAGCTAGTGAGGTGCCTTGTACTACAATTCTCACATCAGTTACTATCTGGAGGTATTCAACAATTTGCTGTACACGTCATTAATCTAAGCCTACACATAGTGTCAGTTAGGATTAACTGCAGGGGTTGGTAGCTGTCTCCACAGGATGATCACTCTTTCCTATCACCTTTGAGGGCCTGTTGTCACAGTACCAGCCGTAGAGTACCTCAGATGGGCATCGAGGGAAAAATTCTAATTTTCACAAATGCATTCACATCTTGGGTTGACTGTCACAACAAGTAGTGAGTACCTTGGTCATATTCCTGATCTGAAAGTGTTTCATCCTGGAAGAGCTCATTCACATACTTTGCAGTTTGTAATGGTCTGTGCAGCAGAACAAGACAGAAGATTAGTTGCCTTGTCTCACTGACCTATACTCCAGATTGCCCTCCACTTTGACTTGGACATCTCAGTAGAAACTGGCGTATGTGTATTGCTGAATCATTCCTCAACCTGTCTAAAAATATGGTGATAAACGAGTTCCCTACCTAACAGCTCAGAATTGCATCAGACTACTTCTCAAAAAGGAAAACCAAGCCAATTTCAGTGATTATAGTCAGGCATTGTTCTGTACCCACAGCCTGCTCATACTCCAGGTGGTAGGAAAACATAGGGAAAAAACCACACAGCTATAATCAAATCACAGAATTTGATCAATATGCTGACTGTCATAAGCAAAGAGCAAAAGACTCGAGTGAAGGCAAACAGGAATTGCTGGATAACCAGAGATTTGAGCTCCATGATCAGCACAAATAATGAATAACACAGACATACCTGTACATATCACTTTCTAGAATTACTCTCTCACACTGGGTTAACTTACTGTTAATATTGACCTGGAGGCACAACAGGAATACTGTTCTTCCACAGTAATGAGTGAATATACTTCAAAATCTGTCAGAATACACTTTGTTCTCCTAACAGAGCTACAATGTTAAAGGTACTCATCATTAGCAGCATTTTGCTAAATCAACTACAGAAACTAATTTCCACATTACAGAAATTTGTAGCCTCTTTATAGGGGGGTTTCCACTTCCAATACTAATGACTTCTGCCTCCCCCACTCCAATCATGCTATAGCATTTCTCACAGGGTTAAATCCTTTGGGCTTTGTGGTTGCTCCCTTTGGGGCATTTTTCAGGAGCCCTTTTGCACACACTCTACCTAGCAATTACATTGCCCTTTAAAGTGCAAAGTCCACTAGCCTCAGACTATGACCTAAAATTAAGCCTTCAATATTAACCAATTCTTTAAACGGGCATGGGCACCTATGTAGAAGGAAAAATTCTAACAGGGAAAAAAAAAAAACAATCAGAGGATGCAATCCTTTTTTTGTAATCACCTGGTTTGATTTTCGTAATTGTATCTGGATTTTAAATTAGGTCTCACGGTGAAAGTGGTAATTACAACAAACTAAGCACAACAGATGTTCGTACCTGCGCGCGCACACATGCAGACGCTTGCTCTGCAACTTCTTTCAGTCTGATTAGTGTACTTGTCTGAACACGTTCTTCCTACGCAGAAGGCTCAGTCTATAGCCAGCAGCAGTTCTGAACGAACAATACAAAAATCAAGAGCATACACAAGCTACAAGCAGCAAAAGAAATACGGCTGCTGAGCCACAGCGCTGAAACAAAAGCCCAGGCTAAAACTGCCAACTGTGCCACCGATTTTCTTAATCTATAGGTAGCCGGAAAAGAACAGGCGCAGTCCAGTCGCATATTGCCCCCATGTGGTAAATGCATCCTATTGCAGAAGGGCATAAACCGCCCGAATTCCCCTAACTTCCCTTTAAACTGAACCCTCGGATAGGTGTTAGTTCGGCAACTGCAACAGCCTAAACACTAAGCAGATATGAAACTCTTTTCTACAACTGTGCAATTTATTTCTCTGGTTTTTACCTAACAAAACCTGCACTGTGAGGTTAACCAAGCATGTCTGAGGCAGCGAGGCCTAACCCCCCCCACACACAACTGGACTCACAAAGTTTCCCACTTACCCACTCCTCTTTTTATTTTTAAATCTCCTTGAGGTTCATCTAATTTTCCCATCTATAAAATCAGACTAGTATTTGTTACCTCAGAGGAGCTGCAAAAGGGCTTAATCCAGTCACAATTTATACGGAAAAAAAAAAAGGGTAGATAAAATAGACAGCTTGAGGTTATTTGCTAGACATGAAAAGAAGATTAAAACCAGAGAACTGGTTTTAATCTGGTTTTAGAGAAATATCAGTCCTCCCACCTATAAAAAATACGGAGCCATGGTATCCACCCAGGAGAGTCATAACATCTGTAAGGTCTGCACCCACCACAGCTGAGGCACCCGCCTAGACCAAGCTCTAGAGAACGCATGCAGCAACCCAGGGGTCAGGGTGCAGGGGGTGTCCAACTCTCAGCTCAGTACAGGATGGAAGTAGTGAGCAAACCTGCAGAAGGTGTGCCCAGGTAGAACTGCTTTGCTTAGTGGCAAAGCTCTGGGAGGAGGTGAGTAGGTTAAGGAGCATCAGTATTGGGATCATGCCTTACCTTCCCTGGGACAGGCCCAACGGGCAGGCGAAACACGTGGCCTGGGGGACTCCCCCTTCTCTCTTCACCCAGCTGAACACAGTGACACAGGGGGCAATGGCAGCAGGTTCTTGCCCAGTGGAGCAGATGTGCATCTTCTGCAACTATCCCACCCTCCCACATGTTCTTGCAGAACAAGTAAGAAGCTCTGCAAGTGGAGCTGAGCAATGGAGGAGCATGATGGTTCACACAGCTTGGAAGTGTTACCAAGATTCAATCAACCAGCACTCAGCATCAAAACTGCTTCTACAAAGAAATAAAGATGGGTCATTGTTATAGGAGACTCCCTTCTGAAGAGCCAATATGAAAACCAGACCCACTTGTTAGGGAAGTCTGCTGCCTCCCTGGGGCTTGGGTCAAA
This sequence comes from Todiramphus chloris collaris, assembly GCA_025345505.1. Classification (NCBI taxonomy): domain Eukaryota; kingdom Metazoa; phylum Chordata; class Aves; order Coraciiformes; family Alcedinidae; genus Todiramphus; species Todiramphus chloris. Next base: position 10,678,631 of record JANVCC010000030.1, read on the forward strand.
GATGTGAAGCAAAAGCACTCTACCCTGGTACAGCCCCTACCATTCTATGTTTCTACAATTACTATCCATTATTGATTTTTCAGGTAGGCAGCGATGAAATTGCAACCAGAAGTCTGAGGGCAGTCAAGGGAGACTTCAGGGCCTTGAGATGAACAGTCAAGGAAATTGAGAGCCATGTGCCAGCAGAGATGCAAGGGCTAATGCATTGGAAGCCAAAGAGACCCTTAAGAATGGTCATGTAGGGATTAGGACTTTTCCTTCCCAAAAGGTGGGAGGATTACTAACCCACCTCCAGTGCATCTACACCAATGGACACAGTATGGGCAACTAACAGAAGAAGAAACCCATTGTGCAGCAAGAAAACTGTGACAGAGGTGCCACTATGGAAACATAGTGGGATGAGTCACACAACTGGAGCGCTGCAGTAGATAGCTATACAGTCTTCAGAAGGGTAGACACGGAGGGATGCAAGGGGAAACAGTGACCAAGGATGAGGAAAAGGCTGAGGTACTTAATGCCACCTTTGTCTCTGTCTTCAGCAATAAGACCAGTTGTTCTCTGGGTACCCAGCCCCCTGAGCTGGAAGACAGGGAGCATAATCCAAGGGGAAGTGGTATGTGACCTGCTGTTCCACTTAGATGCACACAAGTCTACGGGGCTGGATGGGATACACAGCAAGGTAGAGAGACCTCACCCAAGTGCTCACCACAGCACTCTCCATCATTTATCAGAACTCTCAGCTAACCAGGGAAGCCTCAGGGGACTGGAGGTTAGCACATGTGACATCTACGAGAAAGGCTGGAAGAAGGACCTGAGGAACTACAGACCCGTCAGCCTGACCTCTGTGCGAGGGAAAGTTATGCAGCAGATGATCTTGAGTTACATCATGTGGCACATACAGGACAAGCAGGCTACCAGTCAGCATGGGTTCATGAAAGGCAGGTCCTGCTTGTCTAACCTGATCTTCTACAGCAAGGTGACCAGCTTAGTAGACAATGGAAAGGCTGTGGATGTTGCCTAGCAGGACTTCATAAAGCCTTTGACACCATTTCCCACAGTATCGTCCTGGAGAAACCGTCTGCTTGTGGCTCGGGTGGGTGTATGCCCTGCTGGGTAAAACAGGGGCTGGAGGGCCAGGCCCAAAGACTGGTGGAGAATGGAGTGAAGTCCAGTTGGTGGCCAGTCACAAGTGGTGTTCCCCAAGGTTCAGTATCAGGCCCAGTCTTGTTTAATAACTTTATCAATAGTCTGCATGAGAGGAACAAGGATACCCTCAGTAAGCTTGTGGAGAATACAAAGCTGGGCAGGAGCACAGATATGCTTGAGGGTAGGAAGGCTCTTGCGAGGGACCTGGACAAGCTGGACTGATGACCAAGGCCAATAATATTATGCTCAACAAGGCAAAGTACTGGGTCCTGCATCTGGGTCACAACCACACCACACACACCCCCCTGTAATGCTAACAGGCCTGGGGAAACGTGGCTGGAAAGCTGCCAAACAAAAAGGTCCTGTTTGACACAACCACCTGAACATAATCATGCAGAGTGCCAGGGAGGGACAAGAAGACCAGCAACATCCTGGCTTGTATCAGAAAGTGTGACCAGCAGCACCAGAGAAGTGATTGTTCCCCTGTACTCAGCACTGGTGTGCCTGTACCTCAAATACTGGGTTGGGTTTTGGGCTCCTCACTACAAGAAAGACATTGAGGTTCTGGAGCATGTCCAAAGAAGGGTAATGAAGCTGGTGAAGGGTCTAGAGCACAAGTCTAGGGGTTGTTTAGCCCAGAGAAAAGGAGGCTCAGGGGAGGCCTTATCACTCTACAACTACCTGAAAAGTGAAGTGTAGCAAGTTACAGGCTGGTCTGTTCAACCATGGAACAAGCAATAGAACAAGAGGAAACAGTCTCAAGCTGTGCCAGGGGAGGTTTAGGCTGGACATTAGGAAAAATGTCCGTAAAGCATTGTTAAGCAGTGGAACAGTCTGAGCAGGGAGGTTGTAGAGTCACCATCTCTGGAGGTATTTAAAAGATGTGCAGATGAGATGGTTTAGTGGCAAGTTTGGCACTGTTAGGTTAATGGTTGGACTTGGTGATCTTAAAGGTCTTTTCCAACCAAAACAATTCCATGATTCTTGCTCTGGGTCTAACCTTTCTAAAGAGAGAGCTAGTCAGTAAGCTAACTGCTTTCCTGAAATGCCACTGGACAGCTAAACTGCACATTCTCTGCAGGAGGAAAAAGCTCTGAACTGGGAGTAAATACCACTACAGGAACAACTTGACCTAAGTTTTAGTCTGTACCTTATGGAAAAGCTTCTAAAAGGAAAAACAAATTAAAACAATGGGGGAATTACAAATTATGACGCACAGGACAGGGCATGTTCTGAACAAAGCTTTTTACTGTTGGTGTCTCTCCATTTTTTTAATAAATATGTTGTTGAAGCAGCACAATATCTACTTTAATGAGGATTTTGCATTAGCTCTCAGGGTGTATTTATTTACTTAATTCTGTAGAATCCACCAAGTTACCTTCGCATAACTCAAGAACTTCTGTTTCTTACATGGGAATTTTCCCATGAATTTTTGGCTTCTGCTTATAAAAATGAGGCAATTTCTTCTGTTTGCCCCACCAACCTCTGTCGGCGAAGGGAGACGCGGACACTCCTATGGTCATCCAGCCCGTCTCGTTTATTGTTAAGACCAACACTCTTTTATACAGTTGTTAATGAGGCTCATACATAGTGCAAAAGCTTAGCTCCTTATTGGCTCCTGTCTTTCTGCACATAGCAACATTTTGGCTCCTGTCTGTCTGCACATACAGCAGTATTTTGGCCTCTTGCAATTAACCCATCCTGTTCCTTCGGTCAGCTTGTAACTTTTGTTTCCTTCTCACAGCCTTGTTTACCATCTACTAGCACGTACACAGCGGGGCAAGGTCAAACCGACCTTGCCTCAGCCCTTGTCAGCTTGTCCAGGGGGACAAGCTTCATACGGTCTCGATCTGACTCCTCAAGCCACTCTTTCACAAGGCTCTCCACAAACCTCAATTTGTTTCTCAATTAAAATAAAATGACAGCCAGCTTGAGGCATTTCTAGTATATTACCTCAAAACAGTGAGATGTTGCTAATAGCTGGCATGTCTTACAACTCAAATCACTCTGACCTTTTCCCATCCCTTCCTTTAAGTAACTTACATGGTTGAGCAGAAACTTGTATCTGGTAATACGGACCCCTCTTGGAATGCAGCCATACCTTAGATCTGACACTAAGCACTGGTTATGTTGTCACAGAAGGTACCTGCAAAGCTATGTATCCAAGAGACTAGAGCATAGACCATTAGCTGCATCAGTCCTACAAAATCATTCACACTAAGTTTCAAATGAAGTGAGTCTAAGTAAGCCCCAGGCTTGTCAGTCAGTAGCTCTCCGTATTCTTTTCCTGTCAAGGAGCTCAGTCTTACTGACAACAATCAAAGCATTTAATTTCTTGTCTTGTGGGACCTGAATAGGCTGTCTTCAGGGTGACCTCTGCTTTAGCCAGAGGTAGCTTCCAAAAAGCATGTTGTTCTCTGTCTGAGGTAGTTGGACACCTTTTCCGTCTTGCTAGATTTACAGGTTCTCATTCCTGTGGCTGGAAGTGAGCTTCATTTGTCTACTGCATTTTAAGCACCGAAAGTAAACTTCCAAACATACAGCTACATCAGATCTTCCCTTGCTAAACCCTGGAGAAACTCCCCTATACTCCTGAAACTAGGACACACCCTTACATGGCTATAAGCCAGACCAAGGCAATCCTGTCGTATCTGGGCTGCGCTGTCAACAGAGCCAGGCATCAAACCGCTCCTTAGACAAACTTTTTCTTTCTTCTCATACTCCCTCCATTCCCAGTTTCTGGACTTGACCCAGAAATACAGCAAATCTGACTTCACTGCACATGCTCTCACCTGGTTACTGTGACAACAGGCTGATTTCAGTGTCATTCAAATCTTTGTATAAAAGGACACACAAGTAGGTAACAGCACCCTCCACTTTTTGGAAGATTAAGAGACTATCGAGTACTGTGCTCTGTAACAGTCTGTATGCTCTGGCAGAAGGTGCCACACAGAAGCTAGTCCAGTACAACACAACTACAATACCAACGCCTGCTCTAGTGGGGAAAACACTGCCTTGCTGGTAAAGCAGACTGCCTTCCCAGCCTCTCGCCTTCTGGGCTGTCCAAATGCATGATGCACTGCAGCCCAGAGCCACGATCAAGCATCTCCAGAATCAACAGGTACGGTTCAAACGGGGCTCCAAGACAACAAAATGTTAGCAGAACTGTTCATTTTAACTCTTCCAAGAAATGCACTCTGGAATTTTTGCCTGTGAGAAGAACTCTACAGCAAGTTAATTTACAAAGTGTTCTAATCACTCGGGTTAAACCTTTCTTTCTACTGTAGATATCATTTAAGAGTTTCTTTCTGGCTTTCTCTCAGTTTGTCAGCAGGCACCCAGCATTAAGCTCTTTGTGCACTATTCCATATGTAATGTTGGAAAAACAGCAAATACAGCAGATCACACCATTTCATGGAGCTCCTTGGACTGAATTCCAGTACAGTATCTTCTCAAGCAACCGTTTCCGTTCTTCCCAAAGCCTTTATGGATTATATTCTTGCACATTCCCCAGACTGTCAATAATCAACAACCTTGTCTGCCCTCTATTTCAGGTACTTGCATAAAGCATGCAGCATGTCAGGTTCTACTACTCACTGTCTAGAGAAAGTGACATTTTTGTCTTCTTTACACTGGAGTCAAGAAAACAGGAGTTAGCAGATATTTTGTTCACTTTTTTTAACCACATCTGCATTTCTTCTTTATATTTACAACATATTTCCACAAATTAACATTTCCAGGGTTGATAATAATAAAGCTACCAAGAGCAAGTAATTTTTGCTACCAACTGTAAAGCTCTGCAAATCCAAAAGTATTTTGATTGCTAAAATAAAAGCCACTGCAATGCTGTTACAGAAAAGAAATTGTGGGCGGTTCAGCACATCACCAACAACTACCTTTTGTCTCTAACTCATTCTTCTATAAGCAGTTCAGTTTGTCTGAAACAATCTGAGAAAGGTAGTCCCACATTTTTCATGTCTTACAATGAAACCATTAATTACAAGAAAAGTGAAGGGGAAATAGACCTTTAGAAACATCAGGCACACTACGAATTATTTCCTCCAAGACTTGGGAAGAAGCCACAATGAGCTGTCTTCAGTATTTCGGTTAAAATGGCAAGTACCATAAATCTGCTTTTTCCTATTAAAAAACCAAAACATACACAAAACTATTTCTCCTTCTAGAGCTTGTAGATCAAAAATTATTTGCCTAAGAATCAAACAGAATACCTTATCTTGATCAAATATTTTAATAGATATGTGCTATTTCCAGTAAGATATTGCTTAAAATACTTCCACAGGTAGTAACAAAACAGCGCTAAATGCATGGACAAGTTATTTTTGTTCCCATGTTAGAAAATACAAGCAAAAAATAAGTCAAGCCAACATACCAAGAGACAGTTACATGTACAACCAGTTCCCCTTCACATACATCTTAGATTTCACAGTTTGTCTTCAAGTACAGGTTCATGGCACTACAGCAGCTTATGATACCTTACCAAACTTCTAGGTAAAAACATGATTGTCCCAGGGTTGCTTGCCTTGGCAAAGTGGACAGTGTCTGAAGCATGCTGTGTTCAAAACATTTATCAGAGACACACCAAATAGCTTAAAAGTGGACAAATGCTGCACTATGAGACAGAAATATCTGTGCAACTGAAGAACAGCATGGGACTTCAGAAAATATTCCATGACTTAAATTTATAGTAAGTTCTCTTGGTAAATTTATGACAACTGATTTAGAAATAAATAAGGTCTTGAGGAGCATTTTCTGACAATACTGCCTCATGACTTTGTTTTTACATGTTCTTTTGAAAAAGAAAAGAACTTAGAAGTGCATGTTCTCCCAGCTATAAGCATATATGTAAATATTTGACAAAAATGGGACTTAACACTTCTGTGTAACTCACCATATAAAAAGGTTCTCATTTTCTCAATTTCATGGAAGGTCAAATGAGTTGTCAAAGTTCTGCACAGTAATTGATTTTGAGAAGACGACAGGAAGTCCCTAGCAAAAGCTACAACGCAGAATTTTATTTCACATTTTTAGAAAGATTTAAAATATAAACCAATTCATAAACAGTAGTTTCAGGCAGGTAAAAATTGCAGTTGCCTAGCAGGGCTATATTTAATCTAGCCAGTTAAGTACCACTGGAATTACACATCAGCTGTAGAAACCCAATTAATTTTTCATAGAAACATTAAAGAAAATTATAAAAGTCACAGCTGCACCTAAGCTCAAAGAAGTGAAAGAAGCTGCAATTCTTTTATTAGCTGTTCAGATAACAAGGTTTTTTTAACAAATTAGGTTAGGATATCTGATTGTTGACTTTATCAGAAGTAATAGAAAAAACATCTGTGATGTATTTATTACTACTTACCCTGTCAGTTACCACCCATGTAGCTGTTATGTACTGCAAATACAATACCAGACATGATATGTAGAGGTCCAGACAAGCTAAATAAACAGTCTTCTTTACTATCAGTGCTAAGGAAAGCGACCTGGACCTAAAAAACCCCACCTTATCAGAGTCACTTGTGAAGTAATACTGCTCAGTCCATGTCAGAGCAAGACCTTAAAATACAGTGTGCATTGATCCATCCGGTCAGGCACAGATCACACTTGTTTTTTTAAAGAGAAGCGTGCTGGTATATCTTTTAGAATATAATTAAGTTTGCAATGCCCTACAAATAGCATGAAAATACTCATTAGGAATTATAGAAATTCTTATATATCTGGATATAGGAAACACCCATGCATAGAAAACTACTTTGAGGTTTACCTCATTTTAAAATATTGGCATTATTCAAGTTTATTTGGCTACAGTAATGCCAGAAAATAGCAGGATTGATTTGTGCTGACCTACAAGAAAATATTAAAAATTACCCACAGAGTAAGACATTTTAGGCAAATAATAAAGAATATACATTCCTGAATGTTAAATCTGAAGGAAATAATGCCTGTCATATAAAATGTGTATCTTAATGAAAGAAATAAGAGGAAATGCCTCTAAGACATTTGGCATGGTTGTATTTTATTTTGATACTTGCAGAGGCCAAAGAACTCTATCTGCACTGAGCAGAGACAGAAAAAGGACTGATGTTCTCAGAGACACACACCTGTAAACCCTGAAAAAAATTTAAAAGTTTTTAAAAAATATCCTTACAGGGATGATTAGTGAGGTGACTGTTACAGACCAGTGAACAAGACAGCACTCACAGCTCTCTATTTCTCAGTGTAATGTGAAGTTAAAAGCAGGGAGCTACTAAGTCATAATAAAAATAATATCTAACACTGTACCAGGCTAGAAAAGTTTCAACGTCTATTTTGTATCCCTAATACAATGGGAATTGAAAATAAGCTCAATATAAGAATTACTAAACAAAGTCAAATGTGTATAATATATAAAAAACTGACTGACTACATATTATGAAATACATATCACAAGAGTGACCACAACGCATTGCCATGTCAAGCTCTAAAGCAAACTCCAAGTCACATGTTGAGCAAAAGGCATCCTTTCTGGTAGAACACCACAATAATTCAACTCCAGGAAATCTCCTTTAAGTCAGAGTATAAAGTTACCTAAAAACAAGACAGAAAAAATACAATTTAAGATCATCTATCTTCTTACAGTTAGAAACCTGAAAGAACTGCACACATTTTAAAACTCACAATGAAACAATGACTTCATAGTAATTTTGAGAATCACCTGTCAACACAATTTCAAAAGACTCCTTCCATGGCTCTTGCTAGAATGTTATTATATTGACTTTCTGGAAAACTTAAAAATACACACACACAAATGTTTAGTTTGGCTCCAAGCCATTTCATTTCATAAACAGCAGTAAAACCTTAAAATTAAGATTGAAACCTACGCAAACCCATAAAAAACAGTTGTCCAAAACTTAATACCATCCACAATAACAAGAAGCTAAAACAAAAAGCCTTTAAGTGGCTATTTGAACATCTTACCAATTATACGTGGTGTCCCTGAACTGCACTGCTATCTCCTTCTCCACTTTGCATCTGCATCTGCATCTGCGCCTGCATTCTCGCAATCATCTCCTGCATGCGACGAAGCTGGAAAAGTAGCACAGAAGAAACCTGTAGCCTCACCTCAGATTATGATACTTCCCTGCCGCCACACTATTAGTTATTTATATTAAAAAGGGAAGGAATATTGCATTATCTTTATCTGATAAGTTACAATCTCAGGTCATGGCATCATTTTCTACTGCTCTTCTTCATCCCTTAATAAGCTGGAAGTTTACTGACTGAAATAAGCAGGCTTTATCATAATTCAGGATGAGATTTTTTTAAGCATCCCTAAATGGAAGTCTCTACTTCCTCTGAAGTTAAAAAAAATCGTGGTGCTGAAGTGCTAAACTAAAACTTATCATCAGAAGAAAAGCAGCTTGTTTATGTCCCTCCAAATGACACCTGCATCCGTCACTAAAAAAAGTTGTCAGAAGTACTTCCCAGCTCCCCTGCTTGTGATGACTAGGTGGAAGCAAGTGTTACAGGCAAATCCTCCAAGAGACAGAAGCATTATTAAAAATGGCTGAAGCTCAATTTTAGAGCACTGCAACATTCAAACATGGGGTAATCACTTAACTCAGCAACTAAGGGTAGTGGGTACAAGTTACTCCTGGGAAGATTCCAATTGGACTCCAGAAGACAATTTTTCATCATGAGACATTGGAATCATCTCCTGAGGGAGGTGGTAGATTCCCCTACATTGGACAGTTTTAAGACTCAGTTTGACAGGGTGCTGGGCCTTCTCATTTAAACTTTTTTCTGGTCTTAGATGCTTTCTTTTGGGACATGGGGAAGACGAATGGTAGTGCTCTGCATTGTGGGTTTATCGTAGCATCAGAACGGCAATTTCTGCTTTGTTCTTTATTTCTGACAATTCCTACCACTGTTTCCTCTTTCTGCAGATCTGAACTGACTTTCCTAATCTGAAATTACTCCAGAACATTTATTCATATGAGGATGGCTCTTCCTCTGCACACATGCATTATCTTCACCACTGATTAGACCAATGGAATCAGGCATTTTACCAGATTCCACTTGTTCCAATAAACCAGTATTCTGAGACTCCTCTACACCTCTTTGCATTCTGTTTTGTTGCTGCACCACTTTATATCAGCAAATTCTGTCTCTCCCTTGACAAGTTAAGAAGATCATAGAAATCATTTAACCTAAAGTAGTGATACAAGAATAAAAATTCCCCCATTGCAAGAGTACAGAGCTCTGTCATCTTACTTCAGCTTCTTTTTCAAGCAGAATCTGGTCTTTATTCACTACTTCTTCTTCTTCTATTTTCCTAAAATAAGATGAATATTGTTCAATAACATGCATACATGCTGGATTTTGAGCTTCCACAGAATGTTTTGTTGGCAAAATCAAGGCTCTGAGAACACCCATCAGTTTTATAATGCAAACAAAATTCATTGTAACACGTTCCCTCCCATGACTGCAATTCATGGCTTTGGATTATTTAAGACATCTATTTATCACTTACTCCTTCATAAAATTCTGTCCAGCTCAAGTTTAAACTTAAAAAACATTGCAGCCATGACTTTAAAACATGACAGACCCCCAGCCTGTTGGTATCAATGAAAACTATTTCTGAACAGTATTCGAGTATAACAGCTTACCCGAGCATGACATTATCTGAACTGATTGCAATGTTGAGTGCCACACACATACAGCAAATTCAGAAATACTCCAAACATGCTCAGTTCTTCTCTTTCACTAGTGCAACAAATCTATCCAACTAAATCAAAGTCTAAGTTCAAGGTAATGCTGGACAAAATGTTAATAGAAATATGTAAGCAACTTGTAAAAATAACGAGTGCTCTAAGAAATTCTGTATCCAGAACCCTGGCTACCCCCAGGCAGAACCTTCCTTTGATGCAGTTCTATGTGTGTATTCACACAATTGACATCAAAAGTACAAAGTAAACAAATTGATGCTTGTTGAAAGGTTAATAGAGAAAAAGATTGAAAAAATCCTCTGCCCCAAAAAGCCTATAAGAACATTAGTGAATATAATCAACAAGCAGTAATTGCCAAGCACTGCTGTTGGGGTTTGTCCACACAAGCTACCCTCACATAGTAAACTTAACTAGATTCTAGCATCACTGAGGAAACATGAAAACAAAGATATATTGTCCACTTAACTAAACAGGATACAAAACCACTTCAGTTTCACAAACAAAAATACCCCAACTTAACAGCAATTTACTGTCACAGGCCCTTGGCAGAGGCAACTCAAAATAATGTTTACCAGATTTAGAGGATTTAAACTCTGGATGACCTTAGGTTACATTACTTCTAAGACCTTTGTACATACCTGTTGGACAACAGGCACTAGAAGTTAGCAAAAATATTTTTTTTTAGCTTGAAGTTCAGAAGACAGGATTTAAGAGCCAGGGGAGAAGAGCACATCATCTTGCCTGAAGGGAAAACTGGACTTGAAGGCCAATGCTACAGGCAAAGACAAAACCCCTTTCCTGAAAAATGACTACGCATGTGACAAATCTACATCAACAGCATCACGGAAAAAAAAACCTTTGCAAAATATATGAAGCCTACTGAAGTGTGCATTATGAAACCCTCTAGTGGCTTAAATAAGGGAAGCAACTGAAAAATCTAAACCAGGAAACACCCAGTTTTCAACAACTGAAACACAGCTTGACAGACACCTGTTCTGCCTGTCTCTTACCAGGAAAGCAGTGCCCTACCCACCACAGCTCAAAATAGGGTTGAAAGACATTACCCTGTGACTGCTACACAAAGAAAAATATATCTATATATCATGTTTAATAAAGCACTGCAGAAGAACTTGAGTTTCTCTTTAAAGATGCAGTCCAAATATTCCATTAATTAATTCTGAAAAAAACCCCACCCTTTTAACATATCACCACTGCTATAACTTATAAACTGAAGATTTTATCATAGACATCTGCCCTACCTACTTAACTCAAAGATTCCAATTCAACTGTGTTCAAGCCTTAAAACAAAGCAGAGATCTCACTATACCCTTTTAATGCCACAACTGTCCCTTCAAATTTATATAATACTTTCTTACACTCACTGTAACCAGGTCGACTGAACGTGGTGCTGACTGGAGTTAAGAGTTGTCCATGATCTACCAAATCCTAGCAATGAAATGGGCAGAGAGGGGTGGGGAACGAACAAGTGCAAGAGAGATGATTAAAAAAAGAAAAGAGCAATGTAACCATAAGATTACAACCTGCCACCTCGCTTCAGCCTCTCAGACCGGAAGTTCTCATAATGAAGATCCTGGGTCACTTCCTGAAGATCTTGCATATGGGTGCTGGAGGAAGAAAAATAAAAGATAAAACAGACTTGTGTCATATCAGCTTGCTTAACCAACTCTCACATTCAACAATATATTGGGTCATTGTGTTCAGCATGTACACCCATATAACATGCTAATTTAAAAGCTAATTTAAGTTAAATTGGTGCAGTAAAAGACAGAGACCACCTCAGGCCCTACAGTAGCCTTGACATAAAAGCTGTCCCAGTTGAAGCATTTGGAGTGCTGCTAGGCATGTGAAACTGAGTAGCAAAGCCTGATAAAAAATAAAAATAATAATAATTAAAAAATATCAACCAGTGGACTATTGACATCGATACATATCTACATATAGATACATTTAAATACACACAAAGTGCAGAACAACCTGGTTTCTGTTCCTGGAGATCTGAATAGTAATACAACACTGTGTTCAACAAAAGAATTAGACAAAGGTTATTTTCAGAGAATCACTGAGTAATCCAGCTTGGAAGGAACCTATGCATTCTCTGTGGTCCAATCCTTGCCTAGGCCAGCTAGGTCAAGGCTGCTCACAGCCTTCACACAAATTCTGAATGTCTCCAAGAATTCCACAACCATTCCAACGACCAATACAGTGTTTGAATATCTTGCTAGTGATTGTTTTTTCAACTACCATTTAATTGGAATGTTCTTACTTACATTAACATGGTCCTCAGCTTCAAGAAGTCATTATGTTCTGGATTCTCCACTTCAACTACACCCCACGGGTAGAGTCGACCTCTAACTTTTTTACCTTTGGCTTCAATGAGTTGATTGGATCCCACTACACAAAATGGAATGCTGGCCTGAAAGACAAAAATGTAAAAAATACTATCAATGAACCAGAACAACTCCAAGAACAACTCCTGTTCTGCTCAGCACTGCATATTAAAGTACTAAGTTCATAATACTTTTAATTTGGATGTGTAAAAAATAATTATCACCATCATCTTCCAGATAAGGAAGACTATGCACAGAGACGACTATGCACAGAGACACAATGACACTCAAGGTCTCATCACAGTAAGTAACTTGTTTTAAAGCCATCTGAGCAGTTTGAAAAGATACAGTATATTATCTGTGTATGTAACCTATGAAGTCAGTCATACCTTCAGGAGTCTGGTCTGCTCTTTAAAATCTTCATCCTCATCTGATTCAGCATCAGGTAGGTGATAAATCTTGATGCCATGCTCTTCTATTTCATCCAGAATCTGAAATTTATAATACAGTGAAATTGAGATAATATGCGTGTAAAGTCAGCACTTTTAAACCTCATGGTAAAATTACTTAATCACTCATACACATTCTTTTCAGAAATTTGGGCCTATCTTACTGATCCAAATTACTCAGCAAGTTGTTTTTAAACACTGTATTTCTTCATGATATTCAACAGCTACTTACCACAGACTTTCAGACAAGAAATAGTGTTCAAATAAACACTGTCCTTTGTGGATTTCAAATAAGAAATTCAACCTTAAATTAAACCTTTGCAATTGTTTGGGTTTCTTTTTTTAAAAATTTCAAAGCATTAACTTAGAAGTCATAATCGCTTTGAACAGCCTAAAACTCCTTGCTTTTGCCTCTGAACTACTATTCAGTGGGTAGGGGTAGGAGTGTTTAAAAACCTAACTGAGCTACAGACACAACAAATACTTTTTCCTGTCTTCATGACTGCCAAGAATGGCATTTGCAGCTGGAAACCATTTGTCACAAACCCAAATTTTGCTCTTAAAAAATCCCACCACCTTTATTTCTGCAGAATTCTAGCACAATACATATATCAAACTGAAGTACACTTCTCTATTTTTATTGTAAGATAACTATAAGGATTTTCATGACAGCTGAAAAAAATCATAAAGTTTTAAATATAACAGCTAAGCCTGGATCAAGTGTGCCTTCTGGCAAGTTAATTCTAACACTTCTTTCTAAATTTGATAGTTGATTAACTCAAGATGGTTTGTTGCATTTATTTCCCCTCCTCAGCACATACAGCATTAAGTCCTAAAAGACTGAGTGTGTTAGAGTCTTGCTTATGGAAACAAAAAGTGGAATGTATTAGAATAGGGTGACACATAGGAAGAAAAAAAAATCTGAAAAATAGGATTTTCAGAGATTTTTCTATCATCAGAATTCTGACTGGATGAAAAAAAAAAATACATGCCCATTATAGATGCAGTACCATCTCTACTTTGTGACCAATTTAACAGGTAAGGGAGCAGTTACCATTAGCAAATGTATTTAAATATTTTTCCAAAGTTTCAAAATTCACTCAATGTATTTGTAAGTGTAGTAAATCTACCATTTCACAAACATTTAAAGGACAATTTCTCAATTAAATACTTAATAAAGAATTTACAAGACATTAAACTACATATTAAATAGTGTTACACTGTGCATGAGATTGTATTTTTCTTAGCTAGGACAGAATGAGGTTGAGTGAGAACACCCCTCTGCAGTGACAAAACTGCTATAACCAAAGTACAACGTTTTTTGGCAAGCTAGAACACTTACCCTTTTCTTTAGTCTTTCTCTCTCTTTCAGAGAAAGCGTATCAGCTTTTGCAATCACTGGTACAATATTTACTTTGTTGTGTATGGCCTTCATAAACTCAACATCCAGAGGCTTTAGGCTAAGATTAAAATATGGAAAAAGTTTAACTTACTTTTCATCTAAATTACCAGTTTATTTTTACATCAATACAGATCTCTCCTTACACAGTGAAGAACACACCCAAATGTTCTGGTACTTCCTTAAGTAATGGCAATCAGATTCTGGAAATTTAAGTCAGCAGGCAAACCCACTCTCGAAGATAAAATATTTTTTAAAATTAAAATAAATAAATAGAGAAACACCTACCCATGACCAAAGGGTGAAATGAAATAGAAGCAGCAATGAACCCGGTTATCTATGATATGCCTTCTGTTCAAACCACTCTCATCATGCAGATACCGCTCAAACTGCTCATCAATGTAAGAGATTATGGTCTTAAAACTGTAAAACAAATATGGATGCAAGGAAACATGCTCATTCCCAAATGGGCAATAACTTTAGTAATGTTTCAAAGGTAATATTAAAACATCATCCTGCTGATGGACAAAAATTAATACACTGGTGCTGCAAGAGGAAAAGAGCATAATCTTGAAGTTTTACTTGAATTCCAGAATAAAAACATACTATGCCTATTGAGGATTTTTTATATTAAGATAAAACATACACGTAACACATTTTCACTTAATAGCAAATTTCTCTTGGTTTAGTATTTATCTTTTTACTAGTATTAATCACACATGCTCAAGATAATTGAAGCTCCTTGCTTCAAATTGATTTTAAAAATGGTTTCGGTTGGAAGGGAGCTTTAAAGCTTATCTAGTCCACCCCTCTGCCATGGGCAGGGACATCTTTCAGTAGGTCAGGTTGCTCAAAACCATATCCAACCTGACCATGAGCACTTCTGGTGATGGGGCATCCACAACTTCTCTGGGAAACTTGTTTCAGTGTCTCATCACCATCACTGTAAAATACTTCCTTATGTCCACCCTAAATCTACCCCCTTTCAGTTTAAAACTGTTGCCCCTTGCACTCTCCTGGTAATAAGTATCTTTCCATCTTTGCTGTAAGTTCCTTTTATATATTGAAAGGCCTTAGGAAGATCTCCCTGCAGCTTTATGTTCTCCAGGGAGAGAAGACTCACAAGTCTGTCTTTCTTGACTGCTATTCTAGCCATTGGATCATTTTTGTGGCTGTCCTCTGGACCTGTTCTAACAAGCTCATATCTGTCTTGTGCTGGGGACCCCAGAGCTAGATGTAGGTCTCAAGAGCAGTGTAGAGGGGGAGAATCACATCCCTCAACTTTCTGGCCACACTCCTTTTGATGCAGCCCAGGATACAAACAGCTTTCAGAGATGTAAGTGCACATTACTGGCTCCATCCAGTTCCTGTCCACCAAATTCTTTACTGCTCTCACCCCATTCTTCTCCCAGTCTGCATTAATACTGTGTATTTCCTTGATACACATGCAGGACCTTGCACTGGGCCTTGTTGAAATTCAGGAGATTTACACAGACCTACTCCTCAAGCCTATCAAGGTCCCTCTGGTGGGCATCCCTTTCCTCCCGGGTGTTGACTGCACCACACAGCTTGGTGGGGTCAAACTGGCAGAGGGTGGATTCAATTCCACCATGTCACTGATCAAAATATTAAATATTCTTGGTCCCACTACAGACCCTTGAAGGACACCACTCATTACTGGTTTCCACTTAGGCTTTAAGCCATTGTAACTCTTTGGCCACAGCCATCCAGTCAATTCCTTATCCATCTAGCAGTCTGTCCATCAAACCCGTATCTCTACAGTTTAGAGGTGACTAAACAGTATAATTTAGAACGAAAGTGTTTGAAAGAGCTAGGGTTGCCACTTGGCTGTCCTACCTTGAAAAGTGTATCATTATTAATATAGAATCAAAGAATCATTTAGGTAGAAAAAGACCAACTGTGAATACAGCCCCACTTCAGTTACTTATTCCACCCACCATCCCTCCCAAACAAACATGAAACGGATTTCAGTCTTCAGATATACACTCTGGGTACATACCAGTCTAGACAATTGATAGCATCCCCATAACCTGGGGTATCCACCACTGTCAGACGGAGTTTCACACCTCTCTCTTCAATTTCAACTGTTGAAGCTTCAATCTGCACAGTGCGTTCAATTTTCTCTAAAAGACAATAAAATTGATGTTTCAGAAGAGAATTTATAAGACTATGTAATTTTTGAGATAAACTCAGAAGATTAATTGGCAGATGCAACTGTATAAATATTACTCCACGGATTACCTTCTAAGGCCTGATAACAGCAAGGCTCAATACTTAAATTCTTCAGATTTTGTTAGAGAAGTATAGGAGATTTCATATTGTTCTTAAATAAAATGTAGAAACCGAGGTAAAAAAGACTGAAGAAAAAACCTGTCAGTAATCAGCAGTTTTTGAGAATAGAAAATTATATATAATGGATATTTTTCCTAAGGTTGACAATGACAAGTAATTGTCAGCTAACATGATAAATCATTAAAGCAAGTCATAAAAGTAAAAAAAAAGGAGGGGGGAAAAAATAGCACCTTCCTCTATATGCTTACAATATTCTCTTTTGTTGGATTAGTGCATGCCTTGGTTAACAGAACAAAAAAGGGAAAAGGGACTGAAGAAGAACAGGAGGTGAAGTTCACATTCACTAAATATCACTGCAAAGCAAAAGGAATGAAGTTGCAAGTCCAAGCAGGCATAACCAATGCACATGTTTAGAATTACAACAGATTGAAAATTAAAGAAAGTTTCTGATTCTTTATGTTACTGTGCTACGAGGAAGCAAAAGAAAGTATTAGCTTCCTAGGTACCAATATGAATATATCTGAGGACTAAGCAACTAAGACCCCATATACAACCAGGGTACAGAGGGAACCAGCTCTATCAAACTGTTCAAGTATCACTAAATACAGTGGAAATTATTACAGCTAGAAATCACTACTAGCTATGACTAAAATACAAAGATAAAAGTATTCAACTCTAAAAATCATTGAGAGCAGAGAAACTAGAACAAAGGTGTGTTTACCAGCAGCTCCTGGAATTATCCTTTCTGGGTAGAGATCTGTCAAGAAAAGGCTGTTTATCAACGTAGATTTTCCCAATCCAGATTCACCTGCGAGTCAATATAAAAATAAATTTAACCTAAATACATAAATAATTTCTACTGTATCCAGGCAATATCATCTGACTATACATTTTCCATATTAAATATAAATATTTTAATTTTTAAAAGTACAGCTTATACTTTTGCATTAGAAAAGTTTGCACAAGGATGAATAACATTTTTTTCTTCTCAGCTTTATAATATACTTTCTCAGAGCTTTTACTGATGATAGTCATGTAGAATTCTGTTCAGTTTAGACTTAAAATTTCCCATTTCAGTTCTCCCGATTTTTTAGAGCATGCTCTTCTGCTGTCACTCCAGAATGTGAAAGATCATACAGAGAGAAGCTAGAAACTGTGTATGTTATATCATCGACTTAAACAATGAAACAGGCATTGCTGACCTCCCACACAGCCAGCCATATAAAGTGGGATTTACTTCTGCTTTGTATGCTAATGTGGCAAACAAGAACTCAAGGGAAGTAGGAATAGGCCATGGCCACTGAATGTACACAGGGAGCATTTTTTTTTTTTCATTGATGAAAGTGGGGATTACCAGAGTGCACCATAAATGTATTTTTGTTCTACGGCTACTGGCTGAGCCATGGGGAAAGTTTAAAATACAACTAAGTAGCTAAAGATCAAGATATTAATCAGAACAAATGTTCACAACATAAAACCAGACCAATAACTCAAAGTGCTTGGTACATAAATTCACTGAACAAATCCTTTTCTAGAATTTGGTTTTATTTCAGGTGTTGATAGAATGAATTTTTAAAAAATTAGATGTTAAAAATGATGGTCCACATGATCTCCGAGTAACACAGACTGTTCCACAAATAGGAGTCTAATAAAAATATCTGACCAAAGAGATGGAATTATTTTTTAAATAAAGATTTGACTAGGAGATGACAGTTTTTAATGCCTTGTAGAAAGCATCTCTCAAGATTGGATTTTATCAGTGCAGCCTTCACCAGTGAAAGAGACATGCAGCCAGAGTAGCTCAGTCCCATGGCATCATCCCACCAAACCCAAAAAAACCCTTATGATTTTAACCAGTGACACATTCCATTCTTTCAGCCTGCATAAATATTACACATAAAACTAACCTGTTTCCATAGTTGTTATCAAGGAATAATTAAGAGAAGTTATTCTAACTAATGGCCATGAAATTTAGTGGCTCAATGGAAATAACTATTTAGATTAAATTATAGCTTAATAATGAGAATGACCATGAAATTGTTAATAAATACAAGTGGGTAGGACTTCACTGGCAACAGCCTAATCAAGCAGTCAGATTAACCCCATCACACATTTTCACAAGCCACAATAAATAACAGAAGAAAAAAAGCTAAGAAAAAATCATTGATTAGAACTGTAAATCCAGGCAGCTTTTAAAGAAACATTCTCCTCTTATAAACTAAGAAGCATGGCAACTTCAGAATAATAGTTCAATACAGGCATTGTAATACAGCCCATAAGAGAACATACTTCAACCACATGCATACTTCCAGGGAAAGAATTCACATTCCAAACTGTTGAAGTAATCAACAATTTAAAGCACAGTTTATTTTATCTTATATCAACTGCCTCTCTGCTAGCTTATCTTAAAATATCACTCCAAATTTTCAATAAAATTACTTTTCTTCAAGCTCTCTTCCTGTGGTTTTCATTTTTCCCTTAGAATACTGTCAGGCAACAACTGTAAAGTTAAATGTTACCCTGAGACATGGGTGGTGTAGATGCCTTTCTGTTACTCTGACTCCACAACATTTCCCCCATTTTCTATTTTAAAAGGGGATAAAAACTGTTAGGTCCATATAATTTTATGTAGCTTTCTGTCAGAAGTGCTTCACATAGCACAACTTGCAGAAAGTCTTGAAGAGATCTGGAAATTAAGTTTAGCTGCAGCAGAGCAAGCACAACTTTTTGTTTCTCAGAACTGTTCAGAGTTTTAGGATCACTGAATGGTAAATTCTGAAGAGTTACAGTAGACACCATAGTGTGAAACTTCTGCTTACAGTTCGGCTTTACCCTTAAATTTTGAGATATCCATTATGATATTAACCTAAGCAAATCCAGTGAGAGATACAGTAAACTGATAAAATTCTACAAGACAAAAATAAGGGCCAGCTCTTGTCCAGCACTAAACTACAAAAGTCAGAAACAGGATAAAAGCAATACTAAGGCTGTCATTTGGCAAAACTAATGCAAGTTTTGAGGACAGGCTCTCTCTGACTACTGGAATCCAAAACAGTTAAGACCTTAAAAGGTTTATCTCCTATTACATACTGCCTCACCTCTCCTGCTCATGTCCACTGTCATCTCTCTTTGACAAACCTAACAAATGCAATTTACTCCTTGTGATGCCAGGCAATAAAGAACCTCACACCAAAACTCAGAAATTACAGCTCCCAAGCAGTATGACCAAGAGAGATATAGAAGATGCCCAAGACTGATTTGGGATCCTACTTAATTTGCAAAAATAATACTGACTTCTCAAATGATCAAGGTATTTCCGCAGACACACTGGATTTTTCTTTTCATTCCAGCTACCAAAAAAGATTCTCAATGAAATATCAAACAGAATCACATTTTAAATTATAACTTGTAACAGAAAACTCAGATCAATTAAAAAAAGTAACAGCTCACATGAAAACCAAATAATACAATTCTAGTTGTCCTCTCACAAGACTATTCAGAAGGGGTGGGAAGACCAGAATTCAGATTTCTTTTTGAACTACAGAAGAATAAAAACCTATTTAAATAGAACATTCTCCTTATTACTATTCTCTTAATCAAGACACACAAGCAAACAAAGATTGTATTCAAGTTCAAAACCAATTTTAAACTCTATTTTAAATAGAATGCTTGAATCCTGTAAGACAGAAGGAAGTAACAGTCACTGGAGTGCACAACAGAATTTCTTCACCCATGACCTTTTGTATTCAAACATGGTTTGTAGTGTGGAAAACAACATGAATTAATAGACTATAAAAGAAAGTTAAATGCTACAGCACAGAAAAGCTTTCTGATGCAAGCTGAAGCCTCACAAAAGTGCACGTAACATGCATTTTCACTCCAAATTTCCTGTGAGCAAGTACCAACTTTGAGAAGGACTGCAAAATGTTTCCTTACCAACCACCATAAGAGTAAATTCAAACCCCTTTTTCACAGACTTCCGGTGAACCTGATTGGGAAGGTTTGCAAATCCAACATAGCCAGGGGTTTCTGGACTAGTAAACTGAGCAGGCTGTTGCTAAAAATAAAATAAAAATAAGACAATAAGCAATGACTCAAGATATACTTGTTTGTACAACAGTTTTCTTCAGTTACTCCAAATGACTTGATGACATACACAGAGAAAACTACATAGGTGTTCCTGTTCCTCATTTTCACAATGAAACGCAGAACAACTGCATTCATCTGGAGCTTAAAAAACCCAAAATAGAATCTATTCAGTTATCCAGCCAAGATCACCTTCAGTAAAAATGAAACAAATCCCCAAACATTTATTTATTGAAGTATGAAGTACATTCACTAATTCACATTTTTTTAAACACTATCTTCACAGACATTGAAAATTTTAAAAGCTTGTGTCCAGTGTTTATGGATTTAAAAAAAAAAGATTACAATTCCCAATCTGTTTTTAGCACATCCAAATGAAAACCCCAAACAAGTAGCGAAGTGACACCCATCTGCTGGAAGTCCTCTTTAGAGATCTCTTTTAAAGGTGGAGAGGTCTATACAACAGTGTTTCAAATGCCCACTACAGGAATACCTCAGAGAAACCTTTAGATGTGTTAGTTTTGCTCTTCAAACACATTCCTCAAGTACCCTTTATCATTCATTTCACTTCAATAAACTAACATGGATGTTTTACCCATTATACCAAATGCAGGGGACCAAAAATTAGACCAATCCCAGGATGTCAATATTTTCAGTTACTTCATTGTTTATGAGGGATTAATAAATGCAGAGATTAAATCTAAGAACATCCTTTTCTTAAATGATTCCTACTCAAAACACAGCAGAGAAACGGAAGTTACAGTGAAAATGCACCGGGAAGCTTATATGCAACCCCATGACCAAAATCAAATCCTAGTAACATTAGTTAACTGCAGAGGTGTATACTTGTAGGAAACTAATATATGTTTTAGATCACTCAGTCTTCCAATATTTTGTCTTAAATGTGAATTCTCTCTTATTTATGACCTATAAATTTAGCACACACATCACCATAAAATACAATTAAAGTTACACATTCTGAGCTTGCAGTTAATATTTAAAAAAAAATATCTGCTTCACATGGTTACATGAGAAGACAGAAATGTTATTCTTACCTTAGACATTTTTATGGAAGGTCAGGAATAAATCTGGAAAAAGAATAATACTGTTCAGCTTATTAGAAACCATAGGGGGGAAGAACAAACAAAAAACCAAACAGTAAACAATATAATACCCACTGTGGCACACTAAATTTAAAAAGGAGCATTCTTGATTGGATGTCCAGATTTTGAAACAGTGACAATTGCTTCACAGAGTATTTGACTCTTTTGATACCAGCAAGGAACACAATTTTCAGCAACCAGCATAATTAGACAATAAATTCAAGCAACACGAACATGGGGTGCTAAAGGCACTACATGTATGACAAACCATTTTGATGTCTGAAAAAGAAAAGTTCACATCCTTTCCGGAAACTAACCAAACCAAAGGCTGTGCTTAAGACATCTTAATATTTACAGGAAGCAGTTTTTTCTAAGCTAAAAGAAGAGTTCACGTATTTTTCCTTTTTAAGCCTCCTTCTCCTCAGCATTTCCTTTCATACTTGAGTGTTCTCTAAAGATCTGACAGCTCCAAAATGAAATATTTTCTTCTTCTCATCTGGATATTTGCAAACAGTCATTTTAACTTCTGTTGCCAAGGTAAGATTTTTCACATGCAGCTGCACCACTTCTAGATACAAAAGCAGACAGAAGGAAAAACAACAAACAAAAAACACTAACCAAACAAACCCTCTCTTATCTAACATCT
Source organism: Todiramphus chloris collaris (assembly GCA_025345505.1). NCBI lineage: Eukaryota > Metazoa > Chordata > Aves > Coraciiformes > Alcedinidae > Todiramphus > Todiramphus chloris. Next base: position 10,700,847 of record JANVCC010000030.1, read on the forward strand.
CTATGCAAAGAGTCTCTTGACAAAAGACCTGCCAACATAGAACTATCATGCTAACTCACATGAACTAAAGAGATCATATCATTTACTATGGCAACATGAGGATACACCATATGCTGACATTTTAAAGTCATAAGTGCTCCAAGTGCCCTTTCTAGTCTCACCCACGTCTTGCCCTATAACCAAAAAGGTATCACAAATCCAACACACCGTAGGCACCTCTTATCTATCTAGCTCTCTCCCAATTTCATTCTACAGATTTTAAGTTATCGGTGATTCTTTCCATCTTCCACAGATTTTTGTGAGTTCAGCTTCATGTGACATGACACCAAATTGCTCCCACGCACAGCACACTTCAGTATGTCCCTCTCATCAAAAACTCACCTTGAAGTCAAAGCAAACTGCTTCCCACACCCCAATAAGGGTCGGTTCTGAGGAAGGCTGTCTGATGGGAGAGACAGACTAAAGGTGCCAAACCTTTAAGCAATTTGGTGGCGTTTCACATGCAACCAAGCCTGCAGGCAAAAATCTGGCATCCTGATGACACACAGAGAATATAAAAATGGATAACATGCTTCTCAAGTGAAATTTCATTCTACAAATAAAATCCACTATGTGCTACGTGCATATTTCAGTCAATAAGGTGATCTATAACCTATGAAGCATTCAACTACTGAAAAGATTATCTGTGAGACCTTTATCATGTAAGATTGCTCCAATAACAACTCTTTCTTCCAAGAGCATTTCCTGTTGAGTGATGTAATTGACCCCTACTTAACCATTCTCCGTGAGAGACCTTCAACAACATATAAAACTAGATCCTGCTAGAAACAGAAGAACGTTTGTGAGGCTTGTCTGTCACCCAACTATTTCTCAGAGGCAGGCTAACATCAGAGAAAAGTTTCTCACAGCTACCAATAAATAAAGGAGAACTATCTATCCAGATGGCTGCAGTTATATTACTTTTTAACACATGGACCAAGCACAGAAATCTTTCAGGAACTCGATTTCCTGTATCATTCCCTTCAGGGCAGCCTCTGAGCACTCCCACACCGGCAGGAGCACTCCGTCTCGGAGCAGCCCATGTTTTTCTCCGGAGCTGGTCGATCACGTTCCTCAGCCTGCGCTTCCAACAGCCCGGCTGGAGTCTCCTACGACAGCATCTTCTGCAGGGCGCGTGCGAGCAGCCCCGGGAGGGACCGCACCCCGCCCGGGGAAGCGGGAACCGCATCTCTCAGGGCCTCGCACCGGCCGATACTTCGGGCGGCCCGGGCGAGCAGAAGGCCCCGCGCTCGGCGGAGGCAGGCAGGGCGCTCCCAAACCTCCCCCAAACCCCCGAGGAGCTGGCGGCCCCAAAGGCGGGGCTGCCGGCCGCCACCCCGGTCTGCAGCCCCCACCGGCCCGCTCCCTCCTCATCAGCGTCCCCCAGCACCCTCCCCGCCCGCCCTGCCGCCTTCCCCTCAGCCTCAGTCCCTTCCTTCCCCCTCAGCCTCAGCCCGCCGAGCGAGTCCCGCGGGAGCGCTCAAAGGGTCTTCCCGGAGAGCTGGAGAAGCGGCAGCCCTTTACCACCCCTCCAGAGAGAGGCCGCGGAGACGGAGTCTGAAGCCCAGAGAAGGAAAGCAACGTCCCGGCCCCCATCATCCCTCACCTGCCCGCGCCGCACGCAGCCAAGGACCACAGGGGCCACTCCCGCGCACTCCCTGTCCGGAGGGAAGGGCCCCGCCGCCCCGCCCCTTTGTGTCCCGCCCCGGGGCGGTGCCTGGAGGGGCGGTGCCTGGAGGGGCGCGCATGCGCCCGCCCCGTTCCCATAGCAACCCGCCGGCCAAGGGTACGTGGGGGTGGGGCAGCTTGTATGTTGGTAGGTCACGCACATCCCTCTTCTTTACCAAGATGGCGGCCGGCCCCTCGGTCTCGTACCCAGCATAGGCTTCGCTGTGGGCCTACTAGAGGTAAAGCCGATCCCGGCGCTCGGCAGCGCTGGCCGCACGGGAGGGCGGCGGGGGGTGGGTGGTGGGGAGCGCCTCAGGTAAACGGGAGGAGGGCACGGGCTTGAGCCTGGGCCCGACTCGGGGGCCGGGCGGGTTCTGCTGCCTCCAACAAGATGGCGGCAGCAGAGAGACGGGCTCCGCGGGCGGAATCTCTAGCGAGCGCCCGGCTCTGCTCTATGGTGTCGGTCTTTCCGATTGGCGCGGGGTGGGCCACGTGCCGCCGGGGCGCCCCCTTCATCCCCCCCTTCTCTCCCCCCCGCCCCCCCCGGAGCTCGGATGCGGGGGCTGCGCGGAGGGGCGCGTTTGGCCGCCCCTGAACCCGCCGCCCTCGGTTTCCGCTGCCGCCGGCAGCCTCTGGCAGCGGCCGCTCCACCGCGCGGAGGCAACGGGCAGGGCTCCAGTGCCCACGGAGTTGCGGGCAAAAAGCATGAGTCATGCCCCGATTCCCTCCCCTCGGGAGGCCGCCCTCCGCCCCGCGGGTCACTGGGGACCGTTCCCGGGCCGGGGCCGAGGAGAGCTCGCACGCCCCGAGCCGTGACAGCCCAGGTGCGGTCGCCTTCCCCACTTGGGCATGGCGGCCCAGCCTGTCCCGAGGCCCGCTCTGCTGCGGACTAGTTAGAGATCGCGCGTGAGCGTAAGTCTTCCTCTTGCACCGCGGGTAGGCCCGAAAGTTGATGCCCCCAGTCATGGACTGCTCTGTATGGCTGCTGCCATACCCGTGGCTCTTCAGGTAGAGCCAGTCACCTCTGTGTGATAGAGGAGAAATTCTGCTTCTTCCCTGGACTGCTCTCTAATCTTATAGTGCTTATTTATTGTAGGTTATTTATAGAACAGAGCGATGCAGCAATCGAACAGAACTGAAGAGAGTTATGTGCAGGGAGTTCATGATCCTTGGGCCTAGCTCGGCTGAAGTGGTTTGACACATAAGTAGCACTTCCTATGCTGGCCTTCCCCAAGCAGTAGAAAGGATTCCCAACTGGCAAGAGTAATTCCTTCCACTGAAGATGAGAAGCAAGAGAGCAGCTTGTGATCGGAATGTACTAGTGACAGCAATTCACTCATAACTGAAGAGATGAGCCAAGGTTCTTGAATTCACAGCTCTAGTTTAGAATTTTAATCTAAATTCCCAGCTGGCAGTGAGGTGAAGGTCAGAGACATCCAGTCCCAAGGAGTTTGAAGGAATCACTTATTTTCTATCCTGTTGTGTAATGACAGAGAAAATTCTCCACATTAATACATGCTCTATTGCTTTACTGCATGTTTTCTGTTTAGTAAGGCAAGTGAAGCTGCTCTATGATGACCTAGTCTCCATTTTTCCTGCTGTTGCTAAGTGCTACACAATTGTTTTCATTTAGAAGACCATTTAATTTAATGACTTCCCCCCCCCCAACCCAGACTGGAAAGTGGTGTTTCGGGTATCATTTCACAGGTGAAATGGATATCCTTCCCTCTGGGACAGGAATATACATCAGAGGCAAGGCAGAAAAGGAAAAGTTGTCTAATTTGTAGGTGTGTGTCTGTTAAAGCTCTGTATCTCCAAGCCTTTGCCTATTTAGATTTAAGCTATTGGGGGGAAAAAAAAATATTCCTGTGTGTACATGGATTTTCATGCAGCATGGCACAAATCATATACTCAAGCCACAAAAAAACCCCAACCTTTTCTTTCCAAAAAAGTTAACAGTAGTATAGTTTTTCACAGATCAGAATGACAGGCACAGGAAAAGTTCTTACTAGCTGTGGAGGTAACAATACCTGTAGGCTTCTAAATGTAGGGTGGAAGAGGGACTGTAACCATCTAGTCTGAGCTTTGCCACTGCAGCAAGAGTAAGCCTAGATCATTCTCAAAATACATCTTTCTAAGTGAAGCAGTTAAGAAAGATTGCTTTGTGTTTGTCCTATATAAATTGTTCTGAAACTTCACTCCTGATAGTGATAGTGTTTTATTTGTTCCTTCCTCTCCCTCAGTTCTGCCTGAAAAGGTGAAAAAAATATGACACTACTTCTGAATTAAAGGATATTATGTTCCCCACTTTTTCATTGGGTCTCGCTTCTCTAGGCTGGGATGATCAGGGAAGAGATTTGCCCTTGGTTGGATCATGACATCATCATTATCTTGGGTAGCATAATGGTAACAATAGTTTCTTATTTTTGGTAGGATAAGGGCAGTTGTTCTTAGTCAAGCAGATAGTCTTTTTTTCTAGTTCACCTTAGGCTGCTTCTGAAGACAGTATAGTCTATTAGAAGAGAGACCTGTAACATTGGATTTCATAGCTGTTAACAGAGTGGAGAGCCATCCCCGACAGGCCCATCGGTGCAGTTTGTACCTTTCCAAAGAAAATTGGGATGTTTCATTGGTTAAAATATTTTGGCTGATACCGCCTTTTCCAAAGCATACTCTTTCCTTTGCATATAGAAGCACGTTAAGCTAGTACAAATATAGCCAGGGTTGTGCTGCTGTGAGAATGCAGGTAACTCACCCAAGTCCCTCCCAGTCAGCTGGTTAGAGTAGTCAGCAGTGGCACTGAGACCCGCCTGGAGTGTTTGAACTGACTGCAGGGGTGTGATTGAAAAACTTCATTCACCGTGACTGGCAGGGTGTCTGACAATTTGAACTGTGGGTTTCTGTAGAGTATCAGATTGTGTGAAGATGTTGTTTCTCTTTGGAACAGCAATAAAAAAAAGGTCACTCAGCAGTGGTTCAACTTTGTTGTGTATTCAAGGATTCTACAGAAGAAAATTCTCAGGCTTATACTGCACAGAGCTCATAAAATGAACCTTAATGTGAAATAGCAAGACTCTGGCAAGTGTCCTCACGGGTGTTTCGAAACTGGGAAGCAATAAAGTCAGGGTCTGGAAGCTGCCTTTGCATTTTCCTTGCTGTCAGAAAGAGGGAAGTTACAGATCAGTCTCATCCTTTGCAGGAATGGGCACCCACACACAGCCACAAGAAATAAAGCCTTTTAGCACACTGGGGATCGAGCACAATCGTAGCCTCCTTTCTGTAGCATCACCCTTACAGAAATACTGTTAGCATCTCAAAAAAGACATGCACCACTGAAGAAGTTGCAACAGGGTTTTTAAAGTGGGCCGAGAAAGGTGTGTTCACCCAGGATGTAACGAGTCTGACTTGTCCAAGAGCATGCTACTGATAGGCTCAGAGCCTGTAAAACTTTTGCAACATGGGTCTGTGCAAGAATTAAGTAGGTGTTATTTGTATTCAAATATGAAAACAGATAATGAAGAGATAGGAAAGTAAAACCAAGGTGTGGGATTAGGCCTTTTCCTAATTACACTAATTAACTTCCTAATTACTCTGAAAGAAGAGTGCATCAGGCTTTCTTGTGTAGAGTGGTTTGATGGTGGTTTTTTGTTAAGCTTGTTTTTTTTCTGGGGCTTTGGTCTAGAAGCTATTCCAGTGGAGTCTGTGTTACCAGAAGGCTGTGGTATTTATTGTGGGCCGTGAGACTGCTTTTGGAGAGGAAAGGAGGGTCCTGGTCGGTAGGGCCCATGTGGGGAGGGATTGCAGAAGAGACACCTAGATCTGGTCTCTAGACCCCAGGTCCTTGTGCTAGCCTGGTAATTAAGGCATGAGTCTAGTGTCCTGAGTTTGGGGCTTGTTTCCAAGAGTTAAAATCCCAGTTATAGAAGAATAATTTTGGGTTACAGGCTTATCCTGGATGTGGTATTTATACCTGAGAGAATTCAGCATGTGTCTATATTTAGCTGTCCTCTAGCTTTAAAAGAAAGACTGTTTGTGTCCTGAAAGTCTGCTAGCAGAATCTTGTGATTTACATTATTGTCTTAAGTGGAAAAGTCCTTCATGCCTAGTAATTCTAGTGACCTTTTTCCCCATCTTCCTTCTGAGAACTCTTGTTGCCCCATGGTTCTCATAGTGTGACTTCAGTGGAAGTGAATCAAGGAGTCAGGTTAAGTAATGATGTATCAGTAAACAAGGAGAAAAAGCACGGGGGGGAAAGCTGCTTTATTTAGAGTATTTTGCGTGTATAGAAGACTTTGGGTTGCTAGAAGGCTTATGTGTTTAAGGTTTTAGTTTTAACAAGGAAAAATAGTCAGGTTGTGATGAGTGTTCTGGGTTTATTTTATTTAATTTCATTTATTTTGTTATTTATTTTTTTTTTTGGTGAAAATTATGTACATGAAAGCTAAAGTAGTTCTTTTTCCCATCTTTCAAGTGACCTAAAGCTGTACCTACACAACAAGCTTGGGTATTTTCCCAGGAGTCACAGAAGTTACAAGTATCCTTTCTAGCAGTTACTATATAATAGATACTTTTCTTTGAACTTGCTTGATGTCGCTTCTCTCACAACTGGTTCAATGTTGTTGAATCGTGCATCTAATAGATCTTTCAAGCTTTGAAGATATCTGCTAACATTTTTTAAATTATTACTAGTTATATTAGCGTATAAATAACTTAGGTACATTTATACCTCACAGTGCTAACTAATTGACTTCAGCTGACTGAAACAAACATTTGGTTTAATCTAGGTGTACAGTGACTTGCTTTTGCATCTCTGTGTTTCTGTGGTTTGGGGAGGGCTAAATAGGTAGCTTCTGGAAAGAAGGCAGTGGGATGTGCATTTACATATATGTGTGTATATAAGACAGTTGGAGTTCTGCTTACTACTGTAAAGAAAGCAGAATGCTAGTGGTATTGAGGGAGCCAGGGGCGAGACTCGTCATTAGGACTTACAGTCCTAGCAATGATCTTGCCTCAGTGAAGCATCTTTAATTGTGCTTTTGGCAATTGTTGGACTAGGGCAGAAACCACTGGCCCCATCAGGAGCAGTGTGTGACCCCAGAGCCCGGAGCAGGTTCCTGAGTATAGTGAAAGGAGTGGGGCAGTCTTGGTCCAGCAGCTGTGAGGGTGCAGAGGGCTGCCCTTGGCCGCAGCTGCCCATACTGCTGGAGCTGGCTGTGTTGCTGTGGCAGCGACAGAAGCATGGCTCTCCTTTGTGAGGACCAGGGCTGAAGCAAGAAGCTGTGTCCAGCTAGAATTACAAAAGAGGCACTTGCAAAGCAGCAGTCAGAAAAAAAAAACAGGGAGAAACCTTGAGAGAAAGGATGGACCTCAAAAGGCTCCATTAGAGGAAATGATAATGAGTTTAACTTCCATGGAAAAACAGCACTGGAAGGAGGGAAGGGATTGGTTCACTAGCTGTAAGACACCAAGAAATGATGATTCACAGGAAAAGTTTTGCCTTTGAGAGGTTTGAATAGCACAGTAATATTCATGCCACCTCCTTCAAGTGACACTGTTTAATATTATTGTAAAGTTAAATGGATTTACTTGGTGACGCAAAATGGAAGTAGTACCAGATCTTCTAACACTCAGCAACACAGTGTCTGGAACTGTTTTCCAGCAACAGTTCTGTTGTCTTTTCTAAAAATTTTTCAGTGGTCAGAAAGAACCATTTGGGAAAAGCTTGTGGATGGAATGGATAAATTTATTTACCAGTAATAGAAGAAAAAAAGACAAACAAAAAAACCCAAACCAGCAACAAGCAACTTGCTTATAAACATATCTCACAAGTTGGGCTCATACTGATAAAAGCACCCACATGTATAACTTACACATACACCTCACCTTTTACCTGCACAAGAAATATCTGTGAATGAAAATTTCTGTGAGTGCTGATATCATGACACCTGATAGTTGTGTGCTGTTGGTATGCAATTAGTAGTCCAGTATCTCAGCAACTAACTGCATTTTAAGGAAGACTTGGGACCCTGTCGTGTTTTGACTGTTACTTGGGGGTGTCAGGACCCAGGCTTTCCCCCGTGTTATTAAGCTGATAATTGCTTGTTAGGGGGTTCTGTTAAAGCCCATAAAGTGCTGTCTGACCTGTACCCAGGCCAGGTGATGTGGTGCCTGTCAGGACTCTGGTTTTAAAGGAAGGTTACCAGTACTGCATCTCAATAAATATCACGAGGCAAGTGTGTCTAGCTTTCATAAAGCTAACCTCTGGTGTGTTTTTCATTGGGGACTGGATAACTGGAATAATCTTGCATCTTTCAAATGTCAGGCTTGGTTTAGAGTATTGGCATGTAGCATGGACATCACTCCTCTATCCCTTTTTCCCCACCCCTGCTAGCTTTGGTAGACTGGTACTTCAAAGGTTTTCAGTGGGGCAAAGGCCTGTTTTTAGAGGAATGCTGAACACCTTGACAGCTGTTGCTCGATTCACATGGTACCACCTGCAGTAGTACTACTTGCTCGTTCTCCTGCTGTTGTTTCTAGTACTGTGTTTCTGTCTATCCCTGCATTTCTGGCACTGAGAATTAAACTGGATATTTGCCAAAGGAGAGTGACAAACAGTCTAGGCCAGGGGCTGCGTGGCAGGAACAGGGCTGTGTGGCAGGAACAGGGACACTGAGCATAAAACGGGTACATGGTTTGAGTTAGAAAAAAAGAAAAGCTAAACGTCAGAGTTAGTAGAAGTAAGATTTCACCACTGGCAGGGACAGAGGCAAAGCCAGAGGAAGTCACTGTGGGGCAAGAGGACGGGAGTGATCAAAATGGACTTGTGTCTGCTTGCCTCAGCTGCAGCTTCAGGTGAGGAGTTGGGAATGTTTGTGTCTTTCCAGTAGGCATAGGAAGCAGAGTGGGCTGTCTGACCCACTCTGCCCTTCCCAGAGAAGGAAGCAGGGCTCTGCTCTTTGCAAACAAGTCCTTGACTGTTTCCATTGCACAGTAGAAAGTAAGTTTGCTGTTATCTGTGTTCAAGTGATAAAGCAGAACATAAACCTATGTTGGAGCAGTTGAAAGGAAAGCTGAGAAGAACGACTCGCAAAGCAGGCAGGGTGAGAGTACAGATGGAATATGTTATGGTTGGCCTGTTATTGCATATGCTTTTGTTTTCAGAATGAGTACTTCAGCAGTTGGTATAGCATGCTGGGTTTTAGGTGCATGGTCTTACAAGGACCCTTGAAATCTTTGGAGAACAGCAAGTTGTAGATCTCTGACAGTTGCTTAAAACTAGAGCTGGCTAAGTAGCATTGAGGAAACAAACGTTCTACACCTGCTCTTACAAATAGTTTCATGAAATGAAGATGCTGAGTTGATGGCTCTGATGGCGGCAGAGTTGTGGATAAAAATGAGATCAAGGAGTGAGTGTTTAGAGAAGTTTAGAAGTTCTTGGAATTATAAGAAATATTAACCCCTTTATTCAAAAACTTGTATTGCTTGGGGTGCTACTCTGTTAATCCAAAAGACAATAACCAAGATTGGGTGGAGGACTGTACAGCATGAGGTATCAAAGCAAAAAATTTGTACCTAAAATGGCACGTGCACCCTTCCAGTTCAGCCCAAAGATGAGCCGGTGGGAGGGAAATGATTCACTTATGAAAAGAGGTTTTAAGCATAAAATAATATTATTTGTAACAATTAGTGGAAATTGTTTTACTCTGAGTCCTTGCTATCTCTCCTTTCATTGCAGGCTTAGAGTGGCCTTGCAGATTTGGAAGAGAAAACTGTCTGGTTTTTTCACTGTCAGTTTAGATCACCGTGATGTAATTCTGTCGAACACATGAAGAGCCTTTTGCTTGGCCTAATAGAGATTAGGAATTAGTGCTTGTCTGTGGGTATGTTGAGCCCCTGTTGCATTGTGCTATGAATAGGACAAAGGGAAGGCTGTGCTTAAATAGCGAGGGTCCCATCATTGCTTTTAAAAAGTGGCAGTTGGAATCAGATACTTACTTTAATGCCTTTTCAGAGGAATTGTTGCCAAACTGATTTTTTTTTCTTTCTATTTTAAATTGTTCCTTCCCTCTCCAAACAATGCATTAGTCTTCCTGCAAGTTTAATTATTTTATTTTTGAGGGTCTTTTTTGTGTTACAATAGTGCTAACTTTTCTGGGTACTATTTTCAAACTGCTCATTATAACTGAAATATAGAAATAGAAAAATTTACAAAATTGGAGAGTCTTGTGAAGCCACATGACTTGGAGGACTGGAACTTAGAGGAAGACATACCAGAGCACGTAGAAAGTTTACAAAAACGGAGCTCTGGCATTCTCTGAAGTCTTTGTTATCCAGTAAACATTAGTAACTGAGGAGCTTAAAATCTTTGAAGCAGCTGTGAACGACCTTGCTTAGGTTCTTCTGTACAACACCTAAAATTAAAATAAATATCTGCTTACAGTTTCCATGCGTAGTTTGTAAATTGTCCACCTGCCCCCCCCCCCCCCCCCCGAACTGTAATTTGGGACATTCTTTGGTTTGCCACTTAATTTTTTTTTTCCTGTATATATTTATCTGACTGCTGTAAGCAGGTCCTTAAATTCTGCCCTGTAAAACATCAACCTAAGGGTACCTTAGGAAGGCCTTAGGAAGCACAGTGACAAGTTCAAGCTAAGGGATATGGTCAGCTTTGAATTTCCAAATATGTGACAGTTAATGCAAAAGATGGTAAGTTTAGGGCTTGCAAACCCCTTGCCTTTCCAAGGTATGTGATGCGTAGTTCATGAGAGCTTCTGGCAACATCTCTTTATTTAAAGAAGTAAAAAAGAAAGATTTAAAAATTGCCACGTGTTCATTTTATATTGCAGTTGCCAAGGAAGAGGGAACAAGAGACACTGAAAAGATAAACAAAAGAACTGCAACCCAGTAGCCAAAGGATGGTGAAGTGAAAGTTTCCCTTTGAAGAACAGAAAGGAATTAGCATGTGCTTTGTTCTTTAGTATCTCTGCAATCCTCACTTCTTGGGTAACTGTGATATTTGGGTAGTAGCTCTCAAGTAATTATTTGTGGAAGACTTCTTTTGTCTTCAGCAGTGCAGGCTGAACAGAGAGCAGTGCTGCAGCACCACTCTGAAAGCACCGGTGTATGATGAGCACACAGCGTGGTGATAATTTCAATTAAAAAGCAAGTTCAGGCCATTAGAAAGAGCCAAAATTGAAATGAAAGTTCCTGACTGCAAGAAAGAAACTCTTTTCAGGTATCAGAATAGGTTGCCCCAAAAGTCTGTGCAGCTTTGAAAGTTCTCAAGACCTGACCAGCCCTGGTCTGACCCTGCTTCAAACAGGAGGTTGGGACTAGACACCCCAGACACTCACACCTCCATCCTTCTGTCAGATGTTCTGAATGTATGGGATTTCTTTCCCTTCTGCTACTGTGTGCTATTGACACTTTCTAGTGGAAAATTCACCTCAGTCATTCTTGGTCTGAATGTATTGCTTCTGTTTTCATCTCGTTCCATTTTATCTATTCTGTTTGTTCATTTGAAATCCTAACTTAGCCTGAAAGCCAAGTTTGTGTTAAATAATCAGATTTCTCTCCCTCTGTAAGTGGAAGGACAGACTCTGACCTGCATGCTGTGGCTTCCTTTTGGTATTGATTTTATTGAACTGCCCATTGAATTCCTTCTTCATCTCTGAAATGGCATTTGTTTTGTCACAGCACCTGGTACCCAAGGATCACAGCATTCAGAATAACCTGAAAGGAAATAATGAGTCCACAGAGTAAATGAAGACCGCTGTGTGTGTGCAGCCATGGCTTCTAGGAGAATTTCACCAATCAGTTCACCAAATCAGCAGCAAAACTGAGTAGAGTCTCTTGCCTGGTTTGTCTGCATTAACCACTAAATCTAGTTTTCTCACAGTGTCTCCATGTAAAACATGCATACTTAAATACAACATACCCTTAACTAGCAGATTTTCCTCTGCTGGCAGTCAGAGGGCTTGAATCTACTTGTTCACAGTACAACTCTGTCCACACCAGTAACTTGCCTCTGTTCTTCCTACCTATTTTCCTTGTTCCTTTTTATAGAGCACCCTGTAAGGTGCAGTGTGTATGATTCTTGCTAGCTTATGGTTGCATAATTTTAGTGTCAGAAGGCCCAGGAAATAAGCTTTTTAAGCAAACATTTTGGTCTGTGAGACCTGCTGAGGTTAGTCACTTCCCTTCACTGTCTGATAGGGCTTCTGCTTGTGCAAGAGAACTGCCCTCCATAAACAATGTAGGTTTACCATGAGAAAGGCAAGCAATGCTGCACTCCTCTGGAACCCCTTATTTATACCACTTGGATCCCATGTGAGACAAACACATGCAGTTGCTCATCTTCCACATTCATCCTTTCTTCACAGCCTAAGTGACTGGAGTTGGATTAACGTAGAGGCTCAGGTAGATTTTTCTGTTTCTACCAGTAGTTCTCGACTTGGGTTTTTTCAGTGGGCTTCTGAAGATAGTTGGGTTGCATTAAGTACAGCTAAGGGGCAGAACATAGCTTACAGAATCTTTTCTTCATAGTACTGATGTGTGAATGGGGAAGAGAGGTACCTGACTTGCGTGCTGCTGGAAACTTCTGACCTTGGGGCAAAGAAAATCTGGTCCCAAAGTCACCAAGACATTAGCAGTGTGGATTCACATTCAGTCATTTGACCCTTAACTTCAATTTAATAGAGGTTTTCCTGTAGAAATAAAAACATTCCACTGGAAGATCCCATGGCAAGCCATAGCGATATTTTTAGGGCTGAGACACACATCTTGGCCGAGAACTCCAGTACTCCCTGGCATACAAGTGCCCTGCCTCCTGAATCCTCTTCCACTTCCTTTTCTAGCGTGACCCAGAGTATTCCCCCAGACACACTTTTCATGCCACTGGTGAGGGATGTGATAAAATGGATGCTTTCAGGGCTGGTTCCTTTTGTGGTGGTATTTGACTTCAGTGTGTGGGATAAGGACCCAGAGTACAAAAAGGATGATTATTTATACAATTTTAGAAATCTGGAGTTATATTACACAGGAAATAAAGTCACAGCACACACTCTTTGGAGCATACTTGGGTTGCTTTCCAAATAAGGCTTGCAGTTTCTGGCAGGAAAAATAGGGATCTCTTGTAACAACAGAAAATAAGAACAGGCTAACAGAAATCCTCTGCAAAATCTAGCTCAGCTGAGGGTGAATGTGTCAGGAAAGACCAACCTTTTTGTGGTCTTTGCTCCAGTGGTTTAAGGAGCTGAAAATTTCCTCTCCCTTCCCCAGGAGTCACACCAGGGTGGTGTGATTATGGAATCTTCTTAAATCCTCCACCTTTGCTTTCACAGTGTTCCAGAAAACAACTCCCAAACCTGTTTAGTGTTAGTTTTATCTCTGGGCGTATTTTGTATTTTTGCTGGTCCCATTTCTGTGTCCTCCTTCAAACTGCCAATTTGATAAGCCACGGAAACTACTTATTGCCCAATCCTTCGCCCTTTTTGTTGTACATTTGTGCTCTTTTTGGGAGGCTTCCTTTTCAGTTCCCATAAGTCATGAAGCCAGGGTCTATCATAATGCTGCCAAAATAGGGGACGCTAGAGGAAAAGGGGCAGGTTAGTGTTTGTCAAGGGGTTGGATACTTTGTTCTGCCTCCTTTCCCCTTGGCTACAAAAAATTCTTCATGACAAGTGCCTTTTTTTTTTTTTTTTTTTTTTTTTTTTTTTTTTTTTTTTCTGTGAGATTGCACTTCTAGGCGAGTTGACAGAACAGGCACCAAGGAGCCCCTGCAGGCATCTCTCTGCCCATAGCCCATTTCTTTATTGAAGAGGAGGGACATGGTAGGAAGTGGATGGTCAATATTATGCTGGCAGAAGGAGCAGCAGGTTGAAATAGTCTTCCTAGCATCCTCTACATGTGCTTTTATCCACGTGCAGGACACTTACTGAATGTGGGAGGAAAGGTGAGCTCTCCCTTTCCCTAGCCTCTTCCCCTGTGGAAGATATTCCTGTGACAGGTTTCCCTCAGCAGAAATCATTAGTGGAGAGCTGCATGCAGTGAGATGCTCTAGGCCTTCCAGTAACTTCTGGGCCTGGCAGGCTTCCCTCCCACCACTTGCAGCTGCAAATAAAGGAAGAGCTACAGAAACACGTGGGCAAGATTCCCTCTTTAACAGTCCCAGAGAGGAAGCTGTGATAAAAGCCAGAAATCTATAATGTCCTAGCAACCTCAGTGGCTGCAACAACACTACGTAGAGCAGGAGAGGGGCGTATGTTTGTCCCATAGGCATAAGGTCGCATGTCCCCACAGAGGGCCCCTGCTGAACCAGATAATGAGATGGAGTTGAGGGAGAAGGATGTTGGTGTTCCAGTGAGATGCTCTCCCTACTCTGAGGGTTGTGATACTCCTGTGGTTCCCTGGCACAGGGGATCGCAGTACTTACCCATGTCAGAGTTAATTGGACGCACTGCAGCTAGAGTGTTGAAAGAAGGCTCCTTGCTCTGTGCTGTGGAGATAAACATGAGAAGTGAAAGCACCAGAAAAGCTTTGCGCACCTTGAGCAAGGTTCAGGATGCTAGGCTCCAAGCCCCAAATTGCAACCTCGCACACTCCCAGTTGCTGCCTGGAAGCATAAGTGTCTGAAGTCTGGGGATGCTGTGGTTTGCCCAGGTGCCTGAATCTCTGCTTTTGCATGAGCGGTCTCTGTCTTGGTAGGCACCAGCCTGCTTGTGTGCCTTACGGGGTGTTGCCGGCATCCACAGCCTAGACATTTTTTGTTGGAGGAGCCTGAGATCGCTCTTGGAGCGTATATGATGTGGCAGCAGTGGTCACTGCCTGTCTGTGTAGCAGCCCTGTGCTTGGAGCAGTTTCCCTGCATCCTTGCAGAGACAGACTTTTTGAGGAGAGTCCGGCGCAGAGGAAGATGGATCATAATGGTGCATGAACAGGGTGTCAACTCTTGATGACTGTTCTCTTCCTTTAACATACTTCCTGATTTCACCCACAAGTGTATTTTTATTTACAGTGATAAATTGTTTGTGTCAAAAAGTTCAAGTGCTTTAATGTTGGCCTCCTAGCCACAGGATTGAAAGAGGAAAACCAGAGAAATCTCCTACTCGAGTTCAACAGCAATAAGCAATCACAATTTTACTTAAGGCTAAATACCATCTATGTTTCCATAAATACAGCACATTAAAATCTCTAAAAATTGCTGCATGTAATCAAAAGCAGTTATTCCAGAGTCCTCAAACTTCTGCAAGCAGAGCCCCACAAAGCAGGTTCTTGTGTTTGGTCTGTTTGCTGGGGTCTGGGAGAAAGCAAGGTGTGAATAAGGAAAGCAGTCCCTAAGTGCAAGTTATGAATGATGAGGAAAAATAATTCTGTGTAGGAAAATGGGCAGAGACCGAGATAATGCAAAAATTAGTTCAAATTCTATGTATTTTTACACTGATGTGACTTTTTTTTCTTCTCAGTTCCCTGAGGGTGCAGGGCTAATAATTAAGAACATTTATATTGCACAAACTTTAATAAACAAACTCTGCAGGAGAGGAGGGTATTGTGCTTGCTGGCTTGCTTTTCCCCTCCTTCACTCTTCCCCATTTCCAAATTAGAGCTTGGAATAAGGAGAAGAGCTTGGGGGGGGAAGGATGATTTTAATTTTTTTTCTTTTTTTAATATTGCTTACCATGACCCCTCTGCTGTCTGCAACGTCAGCATCAAATAGCTGCTGCTCCTTTGACACAGGTTGCACAGGAGGAGGAGGAACTGGCCTTCTGGGGCTGAGTCCTCAGTACCCCTCTCCACTTGTAGGACAGGGCAGAAACCCCCGGCGTTTGCTGCTCTCCAGTGCCAGCTGTGGTTTTAAGACTGATCAGACTGAGAGCCCTTTTGAGCTGCTCCAGCTCACTAATTCTGCGTGAAATCGGCCTCGGCCAAACAGCGCCCGTAATTCCGGGCAGCTGAACTGAATTCTGGGACCACCGCTGGGCCTGGACCGACGCTGGGAGCACCCAGCCGTGCGGGCTCGTTCTGCAGCAGCTCTAGCCCTCGCGTACCCGGGAGCCGCCGGGCCACGGACGAAAAGCACTTTCTAAATCACGTGAATCTGTTGGAGGGATGGCGGCCTGCGGCGGGGAGCAGGCGGCGGCTCGGCCCCGGGGACGCACACGGCTCTCCTCCCTCGCCGGGAAGCCCCGCGGGCCGGGCGGCGGGAGCAGAGCCGCCGCCGGAGCCGCGGGTTCCCAGGCCGGGTCTCTGCTCCGCTCCGCCCCGCTCTGGCGGGCAGGCGGCGGGGCGCCCCCGGCGGCGCGGGGCACGCGTGGCGGGCCGGCCCCGCTGGGAAGGGGCATGTCCCGCTGACGTGCGGGCCGGGGATTGGCAGCGGCCCGGCCTATATAGGCGCCGGGGCGGACACCGCGCCGCTCTCCCAGGAGTGCTCCGGTTCTCTAGCAGGGCGGGCGAGCGGGCACCGGCCGGAGTGAGTCACGGGGGACGGCCCCTCCACCGCGGCGTCGACGTGGAGGCCGAGCGGGGAGGGTGGGGGGGCGGCCTGGCCCGGCGCGGCCTCGCTTCCTCACCCTGGGCACCGACGTGTCGGCGCCGCCGGGAAACTCCTGGCCAACTTCCCGTCGGCCGGGCCGGGCAAAGTCCGGCGGAGGCCACTCGAGGAAGGGGGCACGCGGGGCAGCCGGTGGCGGGAGGGTGGGGGTCCGAACCTGGTGGTGCGGCCTGGGCCGGTGCGGCCGCTGCTGTGCGGGCCGGCAGCAGCTGGCAGGTAGCACCGGCGTGCGGCGCCGTCGCAAGGCCGGGATGATGGGGGGCGCTGGGCCTGGCGGGTGCTTGGGGAGGGGGCGTCCCGGGCCGATGCGTAACGCGGTCCCTCTGGCCGGGAGGAGGTGGTGGTGGCGCGGGTCGGGACGGCTCCACGTCGTCCCCAGCAGTCTTGAGGGTTTGTTCCCGGTACGAGCCAAAACGGTTGGAGGCGGGCGTTCGTCCAGCGCCGGATCAGCCCGCGGAGCGCCGGCGGCTGGCAGCCCTCCCCTGGGCCGCGGGGCCCGAGCG
Source organism: Todiramphus chloris collaris (assembly GCA_025345505.1). Taxonomy (NCBI): domain Eukaryota; kingdom Metazoa; phylum Chordata; class Aves; order Coraciiformes; family Alcedinidae; genus Todiramphus; species Todiramphus chloris. The sequence goes on from JANVCC010000030.1 coordinate 10,717,605, forward strand.
GCTCCGCTCTTGTGACTAGAGGGGTGCGCGCCCCGGCGAGGGGCGAGCGGGCGCCGGGAAGGTGCTAACACCGGGTTCGGGGCAGGCCGTGCCCGCCCAGCCCCGCGCCCGCCTCGCTGTCGCTGCTGGCACCTTTCCAGGGGCCGCGGAGCCGCGCTCGGGGGCTGTCACCGAGCCCCCCGCGGGAGCACCTTTGCCTGTTTGCGTGACGCGGCCGCGCCGCGCTCGGGCTGCCGCTGCCCGCTCATCGCGCTCCCGGCACCGTTCCCGTTCCCGCACCGGCGGTGCGCTGAGGCGCGCGCGCCCCTACCCCTGCCTCCGCCCCCCTCACGCTCAGCCCGGTGAAGGGGGCTCGAGTGACAGCGGGGCCCGGCCGGGTTTCTTTAAGGGCCCCGCCCCGCCGCCCCGCCCCCGGTGCCGGCAGTGCTGAGGTGGCGCTGGCAGCGCCTCCTGGCCTGGCTCGGGCCGCGGGGCCCGGCGGCTCCTCTGCCTCGTCTCGGCCTGGCGCGGCTGGGCACGGTGGTGGGGCGCGGAGGGACAAGCTCTGTGCCTGGCCCCGGCGGCGTGCCCGCTTCCCATGCCCTTGTCCCGGGGCGGGCGCGGCCTCCTTGACGCGGGCGGTGCTCCCCGCGCCCGGCTGCCCCTCTCGGTGCGCGGCTGGCCCGGGCCCGGCCCCAGCCAGGAGCACCGCCTGGGCCTGCCCTCGCTCGGGGCTGGTCGGGAGCGGGCGGGTGGGTGCACGCTCTCCTTGGATGGGCTTTGGCAAGTGTCTGGGCAGGCACAGAACGCCTTGGTCCCAGTGCAGGAAGCGATGGTGGGGAAGGTGACGGGTCTTGGTGTTAATTGAAGAGCTAATACAGGGGATGGGTCAGAGGTAAGCATGGCCATGTCTAAAGCACCAGCCGTGTTGTGCTCTGAGATGTCCTGCTTCAGGAATAGGTGGGAAAGGAGAGACTGTCCTGCTGCACAACAGCTGTCCACCTGCACAATCCCTCCAAAACCAACAGACCTGGGCCTTTAGTATCTGGGAGAGACAGTTAGGTTTCAGAAAGCAAATATTTTCTGCCCTGCATCAACATACGACAGAGGACAGTGGCTGCTGCAGCCAGCACTCTGTTGCTGTGTGATCCTACTGCCTCTGATTTTTAACTACGTCGATTAACGAAATGTTAATGTTTCTATTAGATATAGTTTTAAATAACACATAACTGACATCTGTCCACAAGTACTGATTGCATTGGCAGTGTAACATGATTTTGCTTTTGTTTCTCTTCATACAAATGTTTCCCATGTGGTTAGGTCTGGCCCTTGCTGGAGGTTATTTTTAGGATAATTTTGTTCTCTTTAAGTGCACTCTAGACATCTGAAACTTCTTTTGGTGCAAAAAGCCGGCGATACAGATGGCGTATAAACTAGGCAGCTTAAAACCTGTTGACTCGACCACAGGCCAGCATAATGTAGCTGCAACTTTAGTTTCAAAACCTAAAGAGGGAGGTCAGGGAGGTGTAAGTGCAAAACGCAATGCCTGAGCTGCTGGTTTTGACGTTACATTTAAAATACCATTCTGATGTCTGCCTCCAATTTTGGCCAGAGATTAATCTCTGAGGCCTACATTATTCCAGATGTTTGAGGTTACTGCAGATGAACACTTTGGCAGCTGCTTGTGATGTCTAGGGTGCTTCTCACTTCTGCCCTTGATCCTGTTCACAGCTTCCCATGAGGTGGTGACACCCTAGAGCTGTCGGAGCTGACACCCAAGTCTGCAGGCCTTGCTGAAATAGTCTGTGGTGGCTTGAGCCACGCAGTTGTCTGCCATGGACGTGTAACTGGTGTTACACCATGGCAGAGCTGGACAGTGAGGAGAACTCAGGTATTGCTCTGAGATCAGATTACTAGCCGCCCTTTTCTGAATACCAGCAAATGCCCTGCAGAGCATCTGTGTGCTGCAACAGTTGTGCTGCAGACAGCATGGCTGGTTGGCTATCCTGGTATCTGCCGCCTTGTAGCCGCAGTTCATTACAGGATTAATAGCAGCGTTGGCTCTATTGCTTTGATAGGACAGGTGGTGTTGCCTTCTTCCTGATCAGAGGCTTGTTGAAGTAGGTGAAAATACCCTGGCCTTCACTGAGGTGCATATCAGTCCTGTACGGCCCAGTTGCATTCCCGCTCTCCTTGTTCTTCCCTCCTTCCCTTCAGCCTCTGTTTACTTCCCGTACTGTGTCACAACGTAAGCATGAGGTGAGACACCACATCAAGGACGCTGTGGCTTTGGAAGCCTTTCCTGGCACATTGGGAGGTTTGAAGTTGCAACTGTCAGTTTACTGAAAAGTGCCTGTTTGTTGTGTAGAAGAAGGCCCAAGTTGCACTGCAGGGGTTCAGTGGGAGAGAGGGGCCTCTTGTCCCATGAGCACTCAGAAACACTGGGTTTTAGGAGAGTGCAAGCCCTACAAGAGCACACAGAACTGCTGGGGGAGACTCCAGGTGTGGGGAACTGCTGTACATCTGGCAGAGTGTGTGCTATACTGGTTTTCACATTTTTAGTTGCGTTTCTAAACACTTTTTCACTGAATCTGCAGATCCAGATAGAGAAGATGTAAAGCTCCCACCAACAGTGTAATTTTCATACTGGTTCCATCCCCTGTGTATGTGTTTAAAATAGTCCATGTAAACCAGCATGGGTTCTGTTCTTCCGGCCTGAAGACTTGGGCCTGGAGATGGACTTCAGTGCTTGGTGCACGATCTTTTACAATTAAAAAAATGAAGAGGTGGACTGACCAGCGGCTGTATGTGGATAGCCTTGAGTGTTTGACTTAGTTTGTGAGGATGTCTGTGTTGATTCACCCAAGCTCCACTAAACTGCATTCCTAACTTCTGAATGATGGCAGTGTTGTTGGCAGGTTTTCAGGCTGTTAGTCTTCTCTGACTACATGTTGATGCTGTTGCTTACAACCCTGAAATTTCACGTCTCTCTTGCACATCTGTTATTAATTGACTATATTTTTGCCTGATACTGGATGGCTGCTCTTGTAGCTGGTGTGATGAAAGAGCAGCTACTCCGGGCTTCCTGCCGTGGGGTTTGAGTTGGTGGTTGTGATGTTGCCTGTAGCTCTAGTAAAACGTGACAAGTATGATGAGATGTGACTCAGTGTGAGAACATTTTGGATAGGGTGCAAGTTTGAAACACTACAGGTGGTGCTCTTTTGAAAGTTACAGTAATGAGGGTGTTGTGTTTTCCTGTTGTCTTGGAGCACTCACATATTCTTTTACTTTTTGTTTTTTTCCTATAAAGCAAAAGCTGGCAGGCTGACAAACGGGCAGCTTACAGGACGGACTTTCTGGCTACTGACCATTTAGCTGGTAAGTTCTTATTTTGAGAGGGCCAAAGATCTTGCTGTTGCTAAGCTTGCTTATCTGAGTGGCTTTCTGAGTGTATCCCTAAGTCAATGGGAGTTCAAGCACTTAATTATTTTTTCAGGAAGAGGCAGCATCCCAAGCCCTTTTTGTCTTCTCCAGGATTACACAGTGGTCTTGAACTGACTATCCAGACCTTTGGATACTTGTTCAAAAATTGCACCCCATTAGTAATTGGTAGATTAATTAGAGTATGCTTTAACAACTTCTGCTGTCTCCCTTTCCAGTGACCACCTTAGGCTGCACGTCCTCTAACTTCTTAGTGAGAAGCTCTGGTTTTGGTGACCACTATGCTGTAGAGAATATCCCCCCTTAGTTCCTGTCTGTTCCGGCAGGAGGACTGGGCAGCTGACTGGCACTGTAGGTGCTTTTCAAGAAACTAACTGGAAAAGTACTTAGTGACACATACTTTGTCTTCCTAGAGTGACTTCTATGGCTCTTGAATGATATTGGTAAATAATGCTGCCACTTCTGTCTCTTCCAGTGGCATACCCGGATTGTGTGTGGGTGGGAAGTCGACAATGAGCTCCGTGGCAGTTTTGACCCAGGAGAGCTTCGCTGAACACCGCAGTGGCCTGGCTCAGCAGCAGGTGAAAGGTGAGAAAGCACAGTTGAGTTCCTGTGATGTGCCTCTAAATACAGGTTCCTTGCAGGTACCCAAGCTTACTCTATGCGTCTGGTCCTCCACAAGTGTGCAGATATTGCATTCTCCATTTTTAGATCACCAAATCCTGGCTTTCTGCCAACAGCAGCATGGTGGTGATGCTGCATGGTGCAGGGCCAGGAGAAGGCAAGCCTCAGATCTTCATAGAGCTGTAGCTAGTAATGCTGTCAGCTGTGGAATGGGGCACACACGAAAGAGTGGGGCACTGGGCTACAAGAGAGCCTCATGGCATCAGTGTGCTGGGCTATCATTTCCTTCCTTTGCTCAGGCAGGTGCTGGGGAAAGTTGGTGTAACTATTAATTGACTCACTGATGGGTTTTGGCACCCATCTTCCCGCTGTGGACTGACCCACTTGGCACAGCCCAGCACACAACAGAGTTGAGTGTAAGGTACAGGCTTTCCCTGGACTCTGCCCTAACTACAGAATTTTTTTCTGCCTTCCACCTGGGCATATGTTTATCTTCTTCTGACTTGCAGTCTTGTTTTATTTCTTTGTTCCTCATGTTTCTGCTCAGCACATTCTCCCGTATTTAAGCCTCTGTTGACAAAGTTGCCAGTAATGTGCTGTTTGCTGACACTGTTCACTTGCATATTCACTTTCTGCATCCATAGTGCCAGTTCAGGCAAGGCTGGTTGTGGCATCTGCTCCAGTCTGTGCTGTGTGGAGGTCAGTTGTGCTCCAGAACTGGCTGCTCCACAAGCATAACTGTAATACGATTAACAGTAGTGCACGAGTCATTTGCTTTCTCTTGTTAATGGTGCCTAAATAGAATTGCATTGCCTATAAATAGTGGAATTTCTGTGGGGAGAGCATCTCATTTACCCTATTTGCTTCACCCCAGTTACAGCTTTAAACTCTGAAGAAGAGAATGATCCTCCAACCTACAAGGAAGCTTTCCCTCCTCTCCCTGAGAAAGCACCATGTTTGGAAGCTGCCCAGGAACCTGCCGGGCCCTGGAGCAAAATCCGACCAATAAAGGCTTCTGTCATCACTCAGGTTGGTGAGAGTGGTTGCCTTGTTCCCTCCTTTTCCTCCCTCCAAAAAAGTAGGTGAAATGAAGCTTTCCCTGAAATACAGGAAAATATTAGTGTGTCAGATTCACAGCATCTTTGCTCTACTTTACCCTGGGGCATAAGGAGGACTGAAGCTGGGAGCTTGGACTACTCTGGAGGGGAGTTGGAAAACTGTCCAGAAAAAGCTCTGTATCCCTGTTCCACAAACAGCTGGAGCAGGCCTGAATGGCAAGCAGCGAGCACTAATTCATTAAAATATTCCCCCTATAGCAGGTACTTCAGGAAGACAGTGTGGAACAGACTGCCTGCTGCAGTGCTATTGCACTTTCCCTCATTGCAGCTGCTGTCTCCATTGGAAAGGCTGATGGTTTGCACAGGCCTGGGTACTTAGTATGCCAGTAAAGTTCTGTATGACAAGAAGAGAGGGAGGCCCTGGCAATCAGGAGCATACTGACTGTTTGCTGTGCCCTTACTTTATCTGTCTTGTGGCTGAACAGGTGTTTCACGTGCCACTGGAGGAGAGGAAGTACAAGGACATGAATCAGTTTGGAGAAGGTGAGCAGGCCAAGATTTGCCTTGACATCATGCAGAAGACAGGAGCTCACCTGGAGCTGTCTCTCGCAAAGGACCAGGGCCTTTCGATCATGGTCTCTGGCAAGCTGGAAGCAGTCATGAAGGCTCGGAAGGAGATTGTTGCGCGGCTGCAGACGCAGGTGAGGGCATCTAACTGTTTCTCATTTCATCTTTGCTCATCTCCAATACTCACAAATGCTTTGAGACCCTTGGGTGTGTGTGCTTATAAGCCAAAGAGATGTTATTAGATGAGTAATTCAGTTTTGCCATATATTTTCAAAGCACACAATTGGTAATTTGGAATGGAAGAGAGGTTTAAAATAGGGTTCAAAGCTAATTATAGGCCATGGTGTTGCATGAAGGGCGGAGTCTGCAATCTCTGAACGCTCAAATTGCAAACAGTGACTTTGTGGTGAGGTGCTGGTGCTGGAGGGGGTTCAGGCCCCTCACACAAAGCTAGTGGTGTGTGAGAATAGGACTGTGCTTTCTCTGAAGTACTTGAGAGGAGAATGTGAAGGGATGGGAAAAAGAAGAGAAGAGGAAGTCCTACCAAAAGCTGAAAGCTTCAGGTCAGGGTTCTGGATTGTCTACCTCAAGCCACACTGGTAAGGATCCACAGCCTCATTGTTTCAGTTGATTCCCCTTTCAGTCCTCTAGGTTTTGCTTTCTTACCTTCAGATTCTTGAGTTCATAATCAATATGGTAGTTCTTGTTAGGGTATATCACAGCCAGGTCTCATAGTGTGTTTTAAAGGGTAATGTCAAAGGTAGTTACTGCAATAGTTAATACCGTGTCTGCTGAGTGCTGTTCAGCCCATGTATCATACCCTGCCAGAGGGAAGAGAAAGGGAAAAGCCCTACATAATATGCATCTGAAAAAACAGTTCAGGTCCTACTGCCACAGATTCATGACCCACTGTCCTAAGGTACACCTCCTACTGCCCTGCCCCAGGGTCTGAAAGGTGTGGCTGTATTCCCAACTTCTCCTAGGCTTGGCTGGCTTCAATACAGGGATACAGAGTTGAAGAGTCACACCAGGTGGTCGTCTTCTGATATTTTTCTTTTTCTATTGTAGCTCGCATTTTATGTGTCTAATTACTGCTAATAGTTACATGCATCAAGAGCGTGGTAGCAATCATAAGCTACCAGCTCAGTAAAAACTCAGTGAGAGAGGAATGAGTCAGGAATCCCTGTTACAAACCAGCCCTTTAATGATAGATGGAGAGTTGTTCCTGGAACCCCTTTTCCAAGAGGGGCCTTCTAGAAGCAGTCCCAGGAGTAGCGTGTGCTACATTGAAGACATCTTAGTACTTAATAGCAGTAAGCATCTCCTAGCTGTCCGCCTGCTGGAATAGGTTTCTGGTGTTGAATTTCTGTTTCCTAGGAGGTGGACTGTGTGTCTTGTTCTCTGTAGCCTTGGCAGCAGATGTCAGAGTTCAGATAAACTCCACCCATGAGCCATCATCTCAGTTGCTGTCTGGTACTGCTTCAGTGTCTTATACTGGAGGAGAGGCACCTCCTGGTCTCTGCCTAAAGGCATTTGCTAATTCAGAGTACTACTCTTGTGCAAACAGAAGGGTTTTGAGGGAAAGATGAGGTTTAGAGTCCGTGTATACAGGCACTGCAGATCAACTGTTCTAGTACAGTATCAGTCCTTGGAAAGATTCTGCTGGGAAGGCATTGTGTTTGCTCCTCAGTGGTGGGCTAAGCAGCATCTTAACTCGTTACTCATGTGGATCTGCCGGTGTGGAGAAGAGTTCTCACAGATGCATGTTGCTTGTGTTGCAGGCTTCAGCAACAGTTGCCATCCCCAAGGAGCACCACCGTTTTGTCATTGGAAAGAATGGCGAGAAGCTGCAGGACCTGGAGCTCAAAACTGCAACCAAAATCCAGATCCCCCGCCCAGATGACCCCAGCAACCAAATCAAGATCACTGGCACTAAAGAAGGGATTGAGAAGGCCCGACATGAGATCCTGCTTATCTCTGCTGAGCAGGTACTTCAGTACTGTGATCTCTCTCATGGCATTAGCTGGACAGCCGTTCTGCTTCTCCGTGGTATATTGGATGTTTGTATCCAGCATAACCACAGTCAGTGGCTAATATGTTAGGCTGAACTGAGATGTATCCTGTGCCATGGGCTGTATGAGTACCGCTGCCAGGTTCTGCAACTTGTGGTCCTTCATTTTGTCCATCTCTGAAGTCAGTTAAGTGTGTTTCATATTTGAAGTGAACCACGTTAGATGCCAGCTGAGATGAAGGAGGAGATTACAGAGGTGAATACTGTAAATCAGCAGCAGCAACAGCAGTATTTGTAGATTGAAAGAGATGGAGATTACAAACCTGCGAACTCAAAAGGGTGCTTGGGCCAGAGTGTCAAGCAAGACAGCAGTGGGAATTTTACTGTGTCTGGTAGAGAGTGTAATATGGAGGGCAGTTACCACTGAGGTCTGTTCTGGGCTCTTCCAGGATAAGCGTGCTGTGGAGCGGCTGGACGTGGAGAAAGTGTACCACCCCTTCATTGCTGGCCCTTACAACAAGCTGGTGAGCGAGCTCATGCAAGACACAGGGACACGCATCAACATTCCTCCACCTAGCGTCAACAAGACAGAGATAGTCTTCACAGGAGAAAAGGAGCAGCTAGCCCAAGCCGTGGCTCGTGTTAAGAAGATCTATGAGGAGAAGGTATGGATGGTCCATAAAGCATCCTATCTTGCCCTCACCTGCTCATAGTCCCTCTTCCCGTCTACTTCTGTGCATTCCTCCGTTGCATCTTCCTCGTGTCAGCTCTGGCTCAGCAGCCCTTGCAGTACATGGCCTTGGATCTTACCGTTTCCTCACTCAGCAGAGTGGAACTTGGAGTGATAGTACCAGGGAGGTGGCAGATTCATCCTTTTGTGTCATAGAAATGAGTAGACCACAAAGAGCTCCCCTGGCTCTTGTTCATATAGATGCTACAAAGGAAGGAAGGAAATGTGAAGTCTACAGTGGTGGCCAGCTGACATTACCACAAGTTGCTACATGAGTAAGAGTTGCTGAAGAGTGAATTTCACTCCAGTTTATTTTCCACAGACAGCATCACTGTGAATATCCTTGTTGTGGGTTGTTGGGCTGTTCTTCCTCATGGTTAGGTCTGTATTTGCGCCACTCTGGATTTCAGCAGAGATAATCAGCTTATAGCCTAGTGTCCTACATGGTGTTGCATCACTACCTGGGGAACGGCTGGGCGTTGAGTCCTGTTGTGCAAGGGGGTGTGTGTGTATATTGTCTCTTCCCAAATAGTGTCCCAGGAGCTTCACAGAGAATACTAGTTTTGTGCTTTACCTGTGAATTTTTGAGCACAAAGTTTTCTGTAGGCAAGGGCCCAGTGGGTGCTAGGGTACTGCAGAACCACTGTGTTCACCTTTGCTCTTTGCTGGGTGCAGAGTTTCACTGCATCTTGTGCCTCTTCCTTTTGCTCTTGTCCTTCCCTGCCCCCTTGTGATTGATACCCCAGTGCCTCTGCCCCTACAGAAAAAGAAGACTACTACCATTGCAGTGGAGGTGAAGAAGTCCCAGCACAAGTATGTCATCGGCCCCAAGGGGAATTCCCTGCAGGAGATCTTGGAGAAAACTGGAGTCTCTGTCGAGATCCCACCCACTGACAGTAGCTCGGAGACGGTGATACTGCGAGGCGAGCCTGAAAAGCTTGGGCAAGCATTGACTGAAGTCTATGCAAAGGTACTGATGAGTGTTGTGGTTTAGACCAAGCTGGGAACTGAGCAACATCCCCTCTCCCACCCCTGATGGGATGGGAAGGAGAAGAGGGAGAAAAACACAAAACCCCATGGGTTGAGATAAGGAGAATTTAGTAGAACAGTGTAAGAGGAGAACAATAACAGTAATAACAATAATAGCAGTGAAGCAATATATAAAGCAAGTGATGCAAAACCCACCAGTGGGCCCTACCCGGCCCTTCTGTAGCGGGCACGATGTCAGTATGGTATTGAATATCCCATTGGCTGGTTTGGGTGATTGCCCTGGCTGTGACCCCCTCCCAGCTTCTGGTGAAAATTAGCCAAATCCAAGGACGTTATCCACCCCTTATTCGATGCTGTCTACATCATGCCAGCAGAGTTATTTAACAATTAACATTACACAGTTTAATTCCCTGGCAGGGAATTAAATTCTCACCCAAAATTAAGTCCCCTTGAGGTACACACATCAGACTGCTCTGTCTTCCTGCATCACCCACCAGGTGCACCTGGGCCCTTGAGCAAAAGCGATCCCACGGATGGGTTTGCCTTTGTCTGAAGCAGGACCCACGCAGACCATCTTTCCTCAGACATTCTTCATGTGCACTACAAGGACTTTATCCCCTTCTACAGCACGTGGGAGTTTTGATTGGGTAGGGTCAGCTAGTTTGGCAGATCCTCTTGTGTTAACTAACCAGGTGGCTTTTGCTAAACGTGTGTCCCAGTGTTTGAAGGTACCATCCCCCATTGCTTTCAGTGTAGTTTTTAACAGTCCGTTGTATCATTCAGTTTTCCTGGAGGCTGGTGCATGATGGGAGATGTGTCAGACCCACTCAATGCTGTGCTCTTCAGCCCAGGCATCTATGAGGTTGTTTTGGAAATGAGTCATGTTGTCTCCTTTCTGGGGTGCTGTGTCACCAAAGAATTGCTTTTCAAGGCCCAGGATGATGACCCAGGTGGTGGCATGAGGCACTGGGTATGTTTCCAGCCATCCAGTAGTTGCTTCCACCATTGTGAGCGTGTGGTGCTTGCCTTGGCAGTTTTATGGTGATAAAATTAATCTTCCACACCTTTCCATACTTCTGTTTCAGCCATCATCCTCCACACCACAGAGGCTTTAACAGCTTGGCTTGCTTGTTTGCAGCATGTTTCACTTTCATGGATAACCTCTGCAATAGTATCTGTGGTCAAGTCCACCCCTCGATTTCAAGCCCATCTTTACATTGCATCTCTTCCTTGATGTCTTGAGTCATGGGCCGCTGAGCTATAAGTAATTCACCCTTACATTGCCAGTCCAAATTCACCTGAGTGATTCCTATCTTGGCAACTTGATCCACCCACTCATTGTTTTGAAGTTCTTCAGTGACCCGACTCTTGAGTTCATGGACATCCGTGTGACGGACTTTCACAGCCAGGTCCTCTACCTGATCAGCAATATCTTGCTGTAATCCAGCAGCCCAGATGGGTTTACCTCTGCACTGACAATTGCTCTGCTTCTGCTGCTGCAGCCACTCCCTTGTGGCATTTGCCACCATCCATGAGTTGGTACAGAGAAAGAGAACTGGCAACCTTTCTCGCTCAGCAATATCTAGAGTCAGCTGGATGGCTTTCACCTCTGCAGACTGACTTGATTCACCTTGTCTTTCGGCAGTGTTGGCAGCTGATTATGTCAGGGGACTCCACACAGCAGCCTTCCACCGTTGATACTTTCCCACAGTGCAACAGGACCCATCACTGAACAGGGCATATCACTTCCCATTATCTGGTTCTTATATGGTGGTGCCTCCTCAACATGTGTCACCTCCTTTTCTGGTGACATCCTGAAATCTATGACTCTGGCCAGCTCATGATCACTTCCAAGATTCCTGGGTGGTTGAGGCTCACTGTTCAAGCTCGTTGTGTTATCAGTGCAACCCACTTACTCCATGTGGCATCAGTTGCATGGTGTGAACCAGAAACCCTCCTTTTGAATATCCAGGCCAGCACTGGCAGTCTGGGTGCCAAGAGGAGCTGTGATTCAGTACCAACCACTTCCGAGGTAGCTCAAACTCCTTCATCTGCTGCTGGTCTCTTTTTCAATTGGAGTACATTTGGCCTCGGTTGCTTTGTATCACCTACTCCAAAATCCTAGAGGTTGGCCTCGGGTCTCCCGGGATGCTCTATGCCAGATGCTCCAGGTCGGACCATTCATCCCAGCTGTGGGAGCACACTTTTAATATCTAGTCCTGCCCAGGTTGGCCCAAGGGCTGTTGCACACGCAGTCTCAGCCTTCAGGAGGATTTCAATTATTTTTTTCCTTTTCTCAAAAACTTTGTCTGCTGTGTAGCCCCATATGATGATGTCATCAATGCATTGCAGGTGTTCCAGAGCTCCACTTTTCTCCAGTGCAGTATGGATCAGTCCATGGCAAATGGTGTTGGCTGTGTTTCCACCCCTGGGGCAATTGATTCCAGGTGTACTGTACACCCCTCAAAGCGAAAGCAAACTGTGGCCTGCACTCTGGTGCTACAAGAATAGAGAAAAACACATCAGCAATATCAGTTGTGGTGTGTCTGGCACAACAGCACTCATCAGCAGCGTGACTTCATTCAGGCCATGGAAGTCCACTGTTAGTCTCCATTCTCCCTTGGACTTTTGCACTGGCTATAGGGGCCTGTTGAAGAGTGAGAGAGTCCTGATGATGACCCCTTGGCAGTCCAGTTGATAAATCAGCTTCTGGATGGGGATCAGGGAATCTCAACTGGTGCAATATCGCTGCTGCTGCACCATTGTGGTAGTGATTGGCACCTGCTGCTATTCAACCCTTTGCAACCCTACCACAGAACAGTCCTTTGAGAGACTGGACAAAGTGAACAACTCTTCAGTTTCCTCCAAGGCAGCTATACCAAAGGCCCACCCTTTTAGGTCCTTGTAATACCCTCTTCTGCCAAGGATTCACAGGGCCTCTGGGTCAGTCACGGTGGGGTGTTCATGCCACTCCTTCCCACTTAGACTCACTTCAGCTTCCACTGCAGTCAGTTGTTGGGATCCTCTTTCACCCCAGAAATATAGATGGGTTTGACCCCTCTGTGGCTTGATGGCATTAGGGTACATTGTGTACTGGTGTCTACTAAAGCTTTATCCTCCTGTGGGTCTGATACGCCAGGCCATTGACTCCACACACTCCAGTAAACACTACCTGTCTGGAGGCAGGGCCCCTCTAATCCTGATAAGAATCACTCACTTCTTGTCAAATGACTTAGAAGTCCCTTCAAGAGGACTGGAAGTAAGATCAACCATTGTACTTTGGGAAATTTCTCAGTGGAAACTGGAGCGGCATTCTCTTGGAAGAATCCCCTTTCATGATGTTTTCCCTCACAACTCATGTACTTATGCAGCTAGGATCAAAGTGGGTTTTCCATCCCACTTCCTCATGTCCTCTCCATGGTCGTGGAGGTAAAACCATAGGGTACCCTGTGATGTGTACCTTCCGTAGTCTCTCTCTAGGGCAGGGGAGTCTCAGGTATAGACATAGTTGAGGTATGGGCCCACAACGGTGGGGAGTAGGTCACACTCTCTTTGAATTGTGGCAACTCACCATTCAGTTCCTCCACAACCAACGTGCAGGCCTGTAGGGAGGAAGAGAGACTTCCCTCATAGTACAGAAGTTGGTCAGTCAGTTCATCCACCATATGTCTGTCCCTGTCCATGCCTCCAGGACACTACTGACAATGAGCTATATGATGGTGTAGAAACTTCCACCACATGGGTGGTGTGTATTGCACTTCATCTGGATCTGTAAGTAGCTACTTGTCATTCAGATCATTGTAAGTCATCTCCAGCGCACACCTCTCTGCATCATAGTCCATTTGCCTAATTGATGTGTAACATCTTCCTTGAAAGGGGTACCTTCACACCCGAAGAGTCACCTCCAGAGTCTGAGGGCTTGTGTCTATTTTCTGATCACCTTGTCAGTGCCTCCTTCCCTAGACAGGAATCCCAGCTGCTTGGCTTCCTCATCTCTATTTCCAAACTACCAGCCCTGTTCTCCCAGCACTGGAGCAGCCAGATGATAATAATCTGCTCAGCTAGACAATAGCTGAAATCCTTTCACATATCTCACAGCTCTCCTGGGGACAAGGATCAGGTGATCACCTCTGGCTTTTCTTCTTGTTCTCATGCTGGCCCTGGCTCATCGTCATCCCCCACTAGCAAACTGATTTTTTTTGTGTGTATTTGTTTTTCTCTATAAGGGCAACTGATACCAGCACATGTTGGTTCTCTGGTTCAGCTGCAGCACCGGCCAGTCTGCTTTTTAAGTCCAGAGGCCTTTTCTTCCCTTTGAGGGCACTGAACAGTGTTGAGAAGGATTCAGTAGGCATGGACAAGGCCCCAGCACAGTGCAGTGATTTGTTTCTCTCGGGAACTGCAAGGTTGAGAACATGCCTTTTCTAAATACTTTATTAAGTAGTTTATCAGGATTCTGCACTTGTTCAAGGGTGGAAATTCCAAAACTTTGGAGGTGGCCACTTACCTGGATACTTACCCATGCTCTCCCATAAACCCTGCCACTCATAAATATCCAGCCTCAGGGCAGATCTCTGGGTGATATTCTTGGAAAAAAAGTTACGTAATCCTAACAAAGACCTGGGACGCAGAAGACATAGCACTGAGAACATGCTGGCCTGGATGTCCCAAGGATAGTCAAAGTTCTCAAAAGCTGTGAAAGTCTCTTCCTCTGTCTTGCTTGTCGATTGGGTGAGATTGGTAATAAACAACAAGGCCATATACACATACCAGCTTAACCTCGTGACCAGTGATGTAGTCACATCATAAGTCAATTGATAGTCCTGATCCATTTCCCAGAGAGTACAAACACAGGAATACAGTACATAAGGATTTACATAACACCGTTACGCAAGCAAATGGACCAACATTGTGAACATGCATTATTTAGCTAACATAAGTGCATATAACAGAATTGTTTTAACGTGCTTTGGTAAAATATTGTCATTATCTTAACCCTTTGTGGCCCACATTGGGTGACAAAAAGGACTGCTGTGGTTTAGACCCTGCTGGGAGCTGAGCACCAAGTGCCAGCTTTCTCACCAGCCTATTCCCCTGGTGGAATGGGGAGAAGGCAGCAAAGTCCTGTGGTTTGAGATAAGGAGAATTTAATAGAAAAACACAAGAGGAGAACAACAGTAATAACAACATTAGTAATGAAACTGTCTATAAAGTGTGTGACATGAAGTGCACCACCTGCCTAGCCCTGCACTAGCAGATGTGGTCCAGCTCATCCTTATATATCAGGCATGATGTCAGTGTGGTATCAAATATCCCATTGCCTGGGTCAGTTGTCTATCCTGGCTGTGGCCCCCTCACAGCTTCTGGTGAAAATTAACCGTGTGTTAGCTGAACCCAGGATCGCCAGATGGGCTAGGCCTTCTTTGAAAGTCACACGAAGATACATCCTTGAGCACTGACATGGTGTAGGCAGAGTGGTCCCACTGGACTGTTAAAGATGCATCTTAGAATCAGTACTGAGGGTGCAGCATGGGGATTGGAACTGAAATTTTGTGAAGACCTCTTATTGTCTTTCAATCGAACAACTTCTGTTTTTCTGTCCCTCAGGCCAACAGTTTTACCGTCTCCTCGGTCTCTGCCCCCTCTTGGCTTCATCGTTTCATTATTGGAAAGAAAGGACAAAACCTGGCTAAAATAACTCAGCAAATGCCAAAGGTATGGATGAGCTGGTTAGTTTAGCACTCTAATCATAATGTAGAGTCCAGTCATTCTTTGTAGAAGAGAGAAATGTATTCTAGCATGGGTAAAACCAGTGAGGAAATCACAGAGATCTTAGTATTGAGGGACCCTCTCTTTTACTGCTGCAAACACTACTAATCCTTTGTTACTCTCCTGGGTTGAGCCCTTCAAAGGAAGCTTTATGTGGTACTGTTTTGAGAATTGACATAGTAGGACACCTGCAAATGGTGACTTCAATGAGGCTTCTCCCTGTTGAGTTAGATGATCCCTAGAGAAAGGCTAGGTGAATGACTGCTCCAAGGTCCTTGCAGACTCCAGGACATCACCAATGCCGTGGGCTCTAGACACACAGATATGTCCAGAATTGTAAGTTATCTACTTCTGAAACCACGGGGATGATGTGTGTACTTTGTGGGAAGAAAACCATGTCTTAGTGGCAGGGATTGATGGTATAGGTCTGGCTAACAGCATTGACTTGGTTTGTATCTTGGAAAATTCTTACTGGACTTACTGCTGTGTCTCAAGGTTCACATCGAATTCACTGAAGGAGAGGATAAAATCACTTTGGAAGGACCTACTGAAGATGTGAATGTGGCTCAGGAACAGATTGAAGTCATGGTCAAGGATCTGGTATGTTGGTGTTACTAGTTCCAGTACATAAGAAAGTGGGGAAAGAAAGGGCAATAGAGCAGAGATGATGAGGCCTGTATCACGTCCAGATGATGTCTTGGCATGCTTAACAGAATTTGCAGAACACAAGTTGTGTGGCAGATGGATGAAACCCTTGAAAACGAACCTTGGCTGTAGCATTCTTCAAAACAAATCAGCAGCGGGTCTTAAATCTTTTGACGCAGAGAAGGAAGGATTCTTTTTCAGTCATAGCTGAAGAGGCATATAAGTCCCTTTAAATATTTCACAAGCAGGTTGCTTTCAGTTCAAATTCAAACTGGAGAGTCAGTGCCAGTACTGGCAGTAGGTGGTTACGTAGGGCACAAGACAGGGAAAGCGGTGGCCTGCCCTACCTAGCCCCAGACTTTTTTTTATAGATCAACCGGATGGATTATGCAGAAATCAACGTTGACCACAAATTCCACCGACACCTCATTGGCAAGAATGGAGCTAACAGTAAGTGGAGTGCCTTTCTAATCCTTCCTATGCACGGACTCTCTGTGTTTCTTAGATCATATAATGGGCTCTGTAGCTCATCCAGTGTGCTTTCTCTATCATATTTCCTCTGATCTCCTGGAGTGGTGTTGGCAGTGACACCTTGGTATAGCTTTCATGTGTGAAAGTGTCTTGGGATGTTGAGGAGTGGTGGGATTACTTTGCTGTGTCCTGGGAAAAAAAAAATAAATGTTTTTTTGGTTGGAGAATTGCCTTTTGGTTTTTTCGAAGTTGCTTTGTTTGAATTATATTTTAGCAGACAATTGGGGGTGGTTGAAATCTGCTTGGTGAGTTGTGCCAAAAATAGACTTTGGGATTAGAAATGAATGACCTTCTTATCTCAATGTGGTGCTCTCTGGGGAAGAAACAGATGCCTCACTCTGGCAAGTGAACAGCTGGCTCTGTAGATGCCACAGTATTTACTTGTACAGGATCTTGTATGGCACAGATCTGCTCTTGCTGATCTCCAGGGTGAAGAGTCACTTTCCCCTGTTTCAACCCCACTCCACTGGCCCCTTCTCAGAGTCTGGTTAACTTCTTAAACAGCTTCTGATCAGTGATAAACAAGGTGCTCTGCTTTCAAGTCACCACAGTCCTTGCCTTGAAGTTAACAGGATTAAGGACCTCTACAAGGTGTCTGTGCGCATTCCACCGGACAATGAGAAGAGCAACCTGATCAGAATTGAAGGAGACCCACAGGGGGTCCAACAGGCCAAAAAAGAGCTGCTGGAACTCGCTTCCCGTATGGTGAGTAGGATGTGACGCTTGGGAGGCTGCAGGGTTTGGACTCTTACGTTCCCTTGTAACCTTCTGTTGCAAGTGTGTTCCCCCTGCCCACCAAGCACTTGGATCTCATTACAAGTGTGAGTTCCACTTCACAGATGTTTTCCTCTATTCCCCTGGATGCCTCTTCTCTGTCAGCCTAGAGTGAATTTTGTCTGGACGAGAGTGGGACCGTGCTGGCAAGTAAACTGTCAGGCGGCAAACTGGTGAATAAAAGTATGTGGCTTTCCTGCTGAACGCAGTGTAAACTCTGTTCTCATCAGGAAAACGAACGCACCAAGGACCTAATCATTGAGCAGAAATTCCACCGGACTATCATTGGGCAGAAGGGTGAGCGGATCCGGGAAATCCGGGAGAAATTCCCAGAGGTGAGGCCTACTTGATTAGTAGACACATCATCACTGAAGTCATAAATTTAGCAGCTCTGTATCTAATATGTATAAGAAGGTAGTTCTTTTGGCCAGAGGCTACTAACATGTTTACCCTTTTCCAAATGGGAAAGGGGATGTGGAAGATTCCCCCAAATTTTGCATGTGTCAGACATAGCAATTCTTGCTTTTGCTTTAGTTGACTATAAATGACCATCTCCTGCAGGTTATCATCAATTTCCCAGACCCTGCACACAAGAGTGACATCGTTCAACTTAGAGGTCCTAAAAATGAAGTGGAGAAGTGCACCAAGTACATGCAGAAGATGGTGGCAGACCTGGTAAGGGAGGCTTCTGTCTGCTGCTCTTTCCTCCATGCCTGAATGACCTTCAAATAAAGCAGAGCTGTACTGGCTTGACTAGGGCTGAAACACCTCGAGATGAGAGAGCTGCAAACACTGTTCTGTCTGGATGGGGTCTTGGGGTAATACCTGTTATTTAAGAGCTATACGGGAAGGTACTTGCCTTTGCTTGTTCTTGCAAGTCTCTTGTATAGAGAACTTCCTTGGGTCTAAGTCTATGGTCAAAACCTTGTTGAATAGTTCACAGGAAAGGGCCTTGCTTGCCGTGACAGTGTTAATTTTCAGTTTTCCTTTCCTTTCTCCCTTAGGTTGAAAACAGCTTTTCTATTTCTGTCCCCATCTTCAAACAGTTCCACAAGAACATCATAGGGAAAGGAGGTGCCAACATCAAGAAGGTGAGATATCTTTCCTATCTCCAGTTTTCATTATGATCACTGCCTACAGCTAAATCCCACTTTCTGCTCTCTCCTGCTCATCAATATGTCAAATATAACTCCAAGGGCTTTTTTTTTTCTGACATGGGACACCTCTGAGATGGTTTTATTTTTTTTCCTTTTTGACAGATCCGTGAAGAAAGCAACACCAAAATTGATCTCCCAGCAGAGAACAGCAACTCGGAGACAATTGTTATCACAGGCAAGAGAGCAAACTGTGAGGCTGCTCGCCACAGAATTCTTGCCATCCAGAAGGAGCTGGTAAGTGATATGACTGGCCTGTTGCGCGTGACAGACTTGCAAATGTTGCTAGAAGACATAAATACAGAAGTTCTTGCAGTGGGAGCAAGTGGGCAGGGAGGAGACAAATGTGAGTGTTAGTCTGTTCTGGACTTTTAAACCTGTTTGTGACTGCTCATGTGTCAGGAATAGCCAGACTCAAACCACTCTGGTCAGGCTTTTCTTAGACACAGCTCTTTAAAGCTCCTAGCAATGTAGGAGTTTAGAGGGTAAGCAGAGTGGATGCAAACATACTTCTGCAGCTTGACTGACAGCCTGGTACTGTCCTCTCTTAGGCCAACATTACAGAGGTGGAGGTCTCTATTCCTTCCAAGCTGCACAATTCCCTCATTGGCACCAAAGGCCGCTTCATCCGCTCCATCATGGAGGAGTGTGGTGGAGTCCACATCCATTTCCCCACTGAGGGCTCTGGCAGTGACACCGTGACCATTAGGGGCCCAGCCCAGGATGTGGAGAAAGCCAAGAAACAGCTGCTGCACCTGGCAGAGGAAAAGGTGAGCCTTATCTCATAGGGGAAGGAGTAGATTGTTTTTGTGGGGGTTGACGTGATCCCTCTGCCTACTGGGAAGACTTTAGCATCAGCCAGCCTAATCCTGTTCTGAGGGATTTAAGTACAGTTTGGATGATTAAAAGAAAACTATGCTGCTATCCTTGCAACAATGAGTTCTTCCCCCATGGGTAGAACAACTGGCTGTAATGCTTCTCTGCCCAGGCTGGGAACATACTCAAAGGGTTAAGGCTCCCTACTCCTGTGGTTTGAGTGCTGTGGGGTATCCACACTTCTCTGAAACAGCTTACTCTGTGTATCAACTTTACTTTTTCCTTGATCTCTGAATTCCAGCTCCAGTTCCTCCATTTCACTGTGTACATCCAGGTTGGAGAGCTTCAGGTTGCAAGACCTTGCCCTGAATTGTGACTGACCGGTCATTTTAATATCAAGAAAAAACCCTTTTTAAAATCAGCATGTAAACATGTTCTCCTGATTGGTTGGCTGCTTCTACTGCCTGGCTTGCAGCAGTCAGTTAGCAAATTGTTACGCTGCCTTGTGTAAGTGTCAGGCCCTTCTTTCCTAGGGAAGTCTCTGCTCGTATTCTCACTAGTCATGTTGAGCGTGGAGTTAGTTTTTCTGCCCTGAGAACATTTCTCAGGTCGTGTTTTTAATTTAAGATAACCATATACCTTTTTGACTTCAATAGCACTCTGCCTCTACCTTGCTTTGGCAACACTGTATATGTGGGTGTGGGTAACAGACCTACATGCTTACTGGTGATGCTGATGTACATCCTCCATGTGGTCCGTGGGTATCTGACTCATTTCAGCAAACAAAGAGTTACACCGTCGACCTCCGTGCAAAGCCAGAGTACCACAAATTCCTTATTGGTAAGGGTGGTGGCAACATCCGTAAGGTGCGTGACAGCACAGGGGCCCGCATCATCTTCCCAACTTCTGAGGACAAAGATCAGGAGCTGATTACTATCATGGGAACTGAGGAGGCTGTCAAAGAGGCACAGAAGGAGTTGGAGGCCCTCATCAAGAACCTGGTATGAACTACTTTTTCTGCTTTCTTGCCTATTGCTGTAGCAAAATGTAATGAATCAGTGTGGAGGACCTGCTTGTCCTAAAACCATCTGCTGCCCTTCATGGGATCTCAGGAAGATCCTCCTTGCTGTTGGGGTGAGGTTGTAAACTGATTGCTTTTGAGTGCACCAGACTTGTGCTTATCACCAGGACAGGCAGGATTGACTGGCTGTCATCTGTTGGCAGGATAATGTGGTTGAAGACTCCATGGTGGTTGACCCCAAGCACCACCGCCACTTTGTCATCCGGAGAGGGCAAGTTCTGCGTGAGATAGCAGATGAGTATGGTGGTGTGATGGTCAGCTTCCCACGCTCTGGCACCCAGAGCGACAAAGTCACCCTCAAGGGAGCCAAGGACTGTGTGGAGGCAGCCAAGAAACGCATCCAGGAGATCATTGAAGACCTGGTATGTTGCAGGAAAACTGTTTCTTCTATAGTTTGTTGCTTCAGCAGTGCCTTCCTTGAACCTGCAGTACAGCTAACCTTTAGCTGAACAGTAGTTTGGGGATTTGAAGCTTTGTTGTCAACATGAAGGGTCTGCAGACTCTGGAGCCATCTGACATTCCCTAGGCGAGGATCTAAAGTGACAATGCCTTATCAAGGCATTGCCTCCTCTGACCATCTTCTTGGGTTTTAGGAGTGGAAACTGGAGACCCTTTGGTGATGTACTTGTAGATATTAAAATATTGGAGCCTTCTTGTGCCTCTCCTTGGGCAGGGGTTGCTCTCTGGGGCTTCCTGTGCTGTCATTACTGGTTTTTGGAAGGAGCCAGCTGTCAAACCTTTTCCCTTCTTTATTTTTTTCCTTTCCTTTAATGCTTCCTCCCTTTCAGGATAATAGAAAGCTTGAGCTTTGGACTTGGAAGCCTTTGACATCATGGGTTGGAGGCAGCCTTCATTAAGAAATCCTCTGCTGACTTCTCTGAGAGAGGAAAGATTCCAGGATACTTTCAGTTCTTCCCCTGACAGCAGCTGTTACCTTTTCTAACTCCTCTGTGTGTCCATTATGGATGTCACCATGCACATACATCATCTTTTCTGGTGTGAAAGAGGCTGTATCACAATAGAGCAACTCTGCTTTCTCACAGGAAGCTCAAGTGACAATCGAGTGCACCATCCCACAAAAGTTCCACCGCTCCATTATGGGCCCCAAAGGATCCCGGATCCAGCAGATCACCCGGGACTATGGTGTCCAGATCAAATTCCCTGACAGGGAGGAGAACCCAGGTATACCCATGGATGCACATTGGTGTGGTAGCTGGGGTGATCAGATGAGTATAGTGTAGTGTAGCCTACACTCCATACGAGTGGAGATGTTCTACTTAATATCTATGGAGAACTGACCCAGGTGTTCCCTACAGGTGAATCTGGGCTTAACATCACCCTTGCCCTTTTGGGAAGAGGGGACAGTTTTAGGAGGTATAACCACAGACCTGGGTGTTCTGATCATGTTCTTACCACAGAGCACAGGCTGTGTGGGTGCAGGACCTACCCTGGCAAAAAGGGCACCACAGGTTTACCAAGGTCTCTGAGCTCTCATGCTCTCACTGCTGGGTGTACTGAACTCAGCTCAGCTGGGGCCGTGTTGGATGCTCTCGCGTAGCACCAGCCATCCCGCTCTAACATCCCGTGCGATGCTCTGGAGCTCCTCTGTTGAGGAAGAAACTGACAGCCTTTCTTGTTGCCTCTGCTAATGTAGGAGCGCAGCCTCCACTTCTGTAGCACACCTGCAGCTCCTTTCTGTGTAGGCCAATGTCAGTGCTGTGCAGAGAAGTGTGGAGCAGACTGTACTGGTGAATGTTCTCGTTTGGCTCAGGCCAGGCTAAGTCGTGGCAAGCTGCCTCTGCTACAAGCAACCTACTCCATAGCAGCCTAGAGTGTCTGACTTCTTGTGGCAAAGCTCCCACTGAGCCTGAGGATCTAGGCGGGGAGATAATAAGCAGGGAGGGGGCTCTGTGCATTTAACACAATACTTTCCATGTTTCCAGCCCCTGTTGCAGAGCCAGCTGTGCAGGAGAATGGCGAGGAAGGTGGAGAAGGCAAGGATGGGAAGGATGCAGATCCCAGCTCTCCAAAGAAGTGTGATATCATCATCATCTCTGGCCGTAGGGAGAAGTGTGAGGCAGCAAAGGAGGCATTGCAGGTATGGCCTTCTAAGCTCCTTAGCCTTGTAATGTACTGATGCTCTGATGCAAGCAGCTCACTGCAGGCTTTAGTGGTGGTAATAAAAGCTACTTAGTCAATATGGCAATCCTGGGGCTCTCTGATGCTAACTGTACAAGTGGTCTGTAGTGCTAAAGGGATGTCCTCTGCTGTGCAGTTTAGCCTGATGGATGGAATTATAATGCCTGACCGTGGAATTGTTGGAGCATGTAGGCAGCCCCAAGTTACTTGCCATAAAAGCATGACATGTTTGTTTTATGGAGCACAGCTTGAAAGAGAAGTCTGATTGAGGCTGAATAATTCTAGCTTTAGCAGACCTTGCCATCCTCCTTTAGTGATGTTTTCCAAGCCTCTGCTAGGTGGAAGCCAAGGCTATGAAAACAGCCTGTTGTCAGAGATGGTTTTAAAGGTTGCTTGGTTGGAAAAAATACTTTAACACCCAAAAGGTCATCTTGGTGTTTGCAGCTGTTCTCTCTTCCTGTAGAGGTTGTATTGTGACTAAAAGGGAATGTGCCTCAGTTGAGCAACACATTCTTTTGGGCAAATATATGGCAAGCTGAAAGACAGGCGAAGTCTTTCAACTGGTAAACTCTGTTCCCTCGCCTGCAGGCTCTGGTTCCTGTCACCATTGAAGTGGAAGTTCCCTTTGATCTTCACCGTTACATCATTGGCCAGAAAGGAAGTGGGATCCGCAAAATGATGGATGAGTTTGAAGTAAGCTGACCTTCCTCCCATCTATTCTGTCCTGGAGAATCTGCAAGTGACCGTGTTTGTGGTGGCAGCAGTCAGTTGTGACATAGTTAGACTGTCATGGCTTGACTGTAGAATGCAGGTTTTCTAATAAGAAAATGAGACCTGTGTTGTTTAATCCTTGGCTCCAGGGCTTGGAAGGTTTCATGCTGAAGCTGTACGATTGATGTTGATGCCATTGAATGTTGCATGACTTGTTTGGTGCCTACCAGGGATTCCTCACCAGTGTGAGAGTTTACTCCTAGGCTATAGAAAACAACTCTGCCTCGCCTACCAGTTCAGAAGAATTCCCCAGAAGCCCACAGGGGCTCTTGGTGCTGATGCAGGTTAACTGCAGACAGTGCTATTGAACGTGTATTTATTTTCTAGCCTCTTCAAG
Source organism: Todiramphus chloris collaris (assembly GCA_025345505.1). Lineage (NCBI taxonomy): Eukaryota > Metazoa > Chordata > Aves > Coraciiformes > Alcedinidae > Todiramphus > Todiramphus chloris. The sequence continues at coordinate 10,741,022 of JANVCC010000030.1, forward strand.
CCAGCACAGGGACTGCTGGAGGCTGAAGCTCTGCAGCAAAGCAATCTGATCATGGCTGATGAAACACGGTTCTATTCAAAAACCATCTAGACACAGTCCCAGGCAACTGACCCTAGGTGGCCCTGCTTGAGTAGGGTGGTTGGACCAGAGGTCACTGCAAACCTCTACCATTCTGAGATTCTGTGGTTTAGGCTGTCTGGGTGGCAGCTGGTCTTGTCAACATGGGAGATCAGTGAGATGGCAGCCTGCAGTGATAGGCATCACAAGTGATAATTGCTACTTGTTACTCAGGTGAACATCCAAGTCCCTGCTCCTGAGCTGCAGTCAGATATCATCACCATCACTGGGCTGGCCACCAACCTGGACCGTGCCAAGGCTGGGCTGCTGGAAAGAGTGAAAGAGCTGCAAGCTGAACAAGAGGATCGGGTAAGGCCTGTGCCTGTAAGACCTGTGGCTGGCTGTCTTTCTTCCAGCCATACAAGGCTTCGGCCTCTGGGTATTCTATTCAGAAGTTGTCCAGATTCCTGGAACCCCTCTCCTTTCAAGAGCACTCTTAGATGCTCCGTGGGTGTGGATTGCTCATAAGTGGGTTACCCAAATGTAACTCATTCAATGTGAGCTGACAGAAGAGTTTTGGGATTCTACTTTAGGTAGTTTTGGACTGTCCAAAGCTCTGCTGCACCTTCATGTAAATTTGAGACACTGCAGGGTGAGAAGCTCACTGTTCTAGGAGTCTCTCTGTACCTATTCTCACTTAATCTTTATCACAGCTCCTAATAAATAGGTGAGGCATGACTTGGATAGTTGTTTGCTACTTGTAGTTTCCTGCTGAACTTTGCAAAAGGTCAAGGCCCCGCCAAATAGATGTTTTGGGTGCTTTTCTGTAGCAACATACACTCGAGCATGACCCTGCAGAATCTGTTCTGTGCATCTCAGAAGCCAGAAGGAATCACTGGGACTTGGATGGACATCACTGGACAAGCCATGATGTGTTCCCTGCTGTTGTATCTCACTTTGCTGCTTCTGTTCCAGGCCTTGCGAAGCTTCAAGCTCACGGTCACCGTGGATCCCAAGTATCACCCTAAAATTATTGGACGGAAGGGAGCAGTGATCACCCAGATACGCACAGAGCATGAGGTCAACATCCAGTTCCCTGACAAGGATGATGAAAGCCAGGTGAGAGATCAGAGGATGTGCAAGGAGAGCTGCTGGTTGTCCCTGAGCATAGGAAGCACAGCATCTTCTCTAGGGCTCTGAACTCCCTGCACTGCCTTCGGATAAGGTGGAGGGTAAAAGGGATTAGCAGGGAGAAGGCTGCTTATCAGCCTGGTCTGTTACACATTTCCCTATGCCCCAGGCCCAAGACCAGATCACCATCACTGGCTATGAGAAGAATGCTGAGGCTGCCCGGGACGCCATCATGAAGATTGTTGGCGAGCTGGAGCAGATGGTTTCTGAGGATGTGACTCTGGACCATCGTGTTCATGCACGCATCATTGGTGCACGTGGTAAAGCCATCCGCAAAATCATGGATGAGTTCAAGGTGAGTGTTGGGGCAATGCAGCGCAGGTTTGGCTGGGCTTGGGTGACCAGTGGTGACACTTGCTCCTGTGCTACAAGCTTGGTAGTGCCTTGGTGCTAGGGATTATTAATTCAGGAGTGTGAGGTTCATATCTTGTGCCTGTTGAGCACCTTCGGCTGGAACAAGTGCAAAAAAAACCCAAGAGTGCTGTCTTTGCTTCCAGCTCTGTCACCACAAGCATGTGAGCAGAATCCCCAGGCCTGCCCTGAGCTATGGGCTATCTGAGCACCATACCCAGAGACCAGCTGAAGCATCTGCACACAGCCTCAGCTGTGAGTCACCGTTCTGCTGGGAGCCAGGCAGGGAGGAGGCTGAGCTCTTCCTGTCTTACTGGAGCACAGCCAGAAGAGGAGCCTGGAAATGCTTCCTTGGTTCTCTGGGCTAGCCCTGCAAACAGCACTGAGCTCTGTCCTCTCTGCAGCCCTTTTAGTGGGTTCCTTGCAGACAGGGTCCTGGGTGGTTTTCAAAGGGAGGGGGTGTTTCTGTCAACTACTCTGCTCAGTTACTGGAGGGGAACAGCCAGGCCTGTTGCTGGGGACTCTTGGAGGATACTGTGCCCAGACCCCCTCAGCTTCAGCTTAACTAAAGGAAAACTTCTGGATTTATTTGTCTCTCTAGGCCACTGTTGGTTCCCTTGACTATGGGAATCTTGACACACTCTCAGGGCTCCACATTTGGCAAAGTCTGGCAAATTTGGCCTCCAGAAAGGGCAGAGACCTTTGCCTCTTGGCAGCATGTGGCAGTAGCAGAGTCCTTTACTGCAGGAGCGGAGCCGTAGTGAATGTCAATCCAGAGTGATGAGTCTTTGGAGACTTGCATCTTAGCTGAGCTCAGTTGTAGAAACAAGCTCCCAGATGAGCAGCCTTTGGCTTTGGTCCTGTCTTGTGTGGCTTCCCTGCACCCATCTGGAAACAAGCTGTGAGAGAGCTCTGTGGCTGTCTGGAGGGTACACTAAGCCAGCTCCATAAAGCAACTGTCAGCCAGGATCACTGGCTGAAGGAGACAGAAATCTTACTGTGCTTCATGCTCATGGCTTGATTGTGAAAATGCTTGCAGCAGTGTGAGGAGAGTTTCTGGAAATGCAGTCCTCTTCTGCCTCTGCTGCAAGTGCTGTACAGAGAGCAGTGGGCCTCTGGTCGGTGAGAACAGCAGGGACTGCTGGAAGATGGGTCATTACTGCGGGCTCTTCTCTGCCAGGCATATTCCAGTGCCTCCCGCAGTGTCTGAACTGTGGAGGGTCCTAAAGAGACTTGCAGCAGTGACCATGGCTTTTCTCTTCTGTGAATCTAATGACGAGGATCCCTGGGGAGTCTGTGGCTCTCCAGATGGGCAGATGTAAGTCCTGTGCTGTTCCTTGTGTTGCAGGTGGATATTCGCTTTCCCCAGAGTGGAGCTCCTGACCCCAACTGCGTGACTGTAACAGGGCTCCCTGAGAACGTGGAAGAAGCTATTGATCACATCCTGAACTTGGAGGAGGAATATGTAAGTTTTCAGGAGAGCCTTGGAAGGATTTCCTCTGCCACAGAGATGGATGTCTGAAGTATCTGCATGTGATATTTTCTATCACTGCATCAGAGAGCTCGAGCCTGTGTAGGTGACAGTCAGCCCTCATCTGCAACTGTCCAGTTGGACCAAGTGGGCCCAGAGCCCCAGGCTGTGCTCTGTGAAGCAGTGCAGGGACCAGCCCTGCTGTCCAGGAGAGGACAGGGAATGAGAATGCTGTGGCATGTGCATGTGCACATGCTTGCCTTGCTGCAGCTTACATCAGTTAGGAGTTGGTAGTGCAGAAGCACTGTGTTTGGTCATTGTAGAACAGGCTGGTGACCTGGAACAGGTTTCAACATGGTGAGATGGTGGGGGGGTGGTGTGTTATACCAATTTGAAGACCTATCAAATCCACCCCCCTAACTGGGCCATGTCAATGCAGCTTGCAGATGTAGTGGACAACGAGGCAATGCAGGTATATATGAAGCCCTCTTCACATGAAGAGTCCAAGACCCCATCCAAGGGCTTTGTGGTGAGAGATGCCCCCTGGGCCACGGTCAACAACGAAAAGGTGAGTGCTACTGCTGCTGTGGGCCTGGGGGCACAAGGCATATGACACCCTGTGCCAAGAATTTACAGTGAGGTCTGGCCCTCCTGTCTTGGCGGGGGAAACAGAGCACTCTCCCTCCCTCCATGGCAGAGAAAGCAGTAGAGGGCCCTCCTGCTCTCTGTGGCCTGTGCAAGCTGAGAGCAGGCCTGGGCTCTGCCCCTCCAGCTTCTAAAGCGCTGCTGTTTTATGCTTCCAGACATCTCACCCACACCAAGTACCCCGCTGTGGAGCTGTTGGGTAATAGGGGGCCATTACCAGAAAGTGTCCTGCCAGATCTTGTTGTTTTCAGGGGTAGGGACAGGGCCCTGGGACTCCCGATTCTTCTACTGCAGAACCAGCTCCATGTTTGCAGCTGCCCCAGTGCTGCTGCAGGACTGGCCTGACCTCACTCCAGTGAACGAGTTAGTGAGGTTGGACCCTCGGAGCCCTTCATCTGCCTGCCATTTGCTCCTCTCTGCAGCCTCCTAAACGTCCTCTCTAAATGGCTTGACCTTCCACCCTGGGCAGTGTTAAGGATAAAATGATCCTTTCTGGCCCTCACCCATTGTCTCTTCTCATAGGACATCAGAAATACTGCTTAGCTTAGGGGCACACCATGCATGTTGGCAGCAGGGCAGGAGCTTAACTTGTTGCCTTTTTGTTTGCTCTAGGCCCCTGATATGAGCAGTTCTGAAGACTTCCCCAGCTTTGGGGCTCAAGTTGCCCCCAAGACTCTTCCCTGGGGACCCAAACGATAATGACCTGGAAGCAGAAACTCCTCCAGCCCGCTGACCTGACACTAACCTGCCACAAATACTTCCTGTCTGAAATCTGACCCAGCGGCTGGAGCACAAGTCAGTTGCCCCAAGAGGTCTCCTAATGGTGTCTGGAGTGCTAGACCCCATCCTGCTCCCCTCAGCTATCACCATGGCTAGGACCCACCCTCATCTCTTGATGGATATTCTTTCCTCCTTTGGAACAAGACTTCCACTCAGATTCAAACACTAAATGTGTGTGTTTTTGTTAGAAACTTCGTAATTGACTCAAAGTGGCTAAGATTTGCAGCTTCCCAAGCGCTAGCAGAGCAATCTGCTCTCTTGAGCATGTCTTACTAGGCATTCTCGCCTTCATTAGGAGACCTCCTTTACTGTGGCTAGGAATCTACTTCCTGTCTCATGACCTCAGGAAATAAATTTCCTTGACTTTCTAAAGCCAAAACGTTTGCCCTCTTTCCTTTGTGTTTATCCCAGGCCTTACCTTACCTTTGTAGAGTGCAATCAACTTTTTTTTCCTTTTAACTGCCAAAAATTCATTTAATGCTGATAGCTGACTGTGGGGAGAGCTTAAAATAATCTAAAAGGTCAGAAACTTGCTTTTTAAAGGAACAAAACCTTCAGTAGGCTGTAGAGGCAGCAGAGATGGAAGGACTAGAATGACATACGGCTACCCTGGTCAGGTAAACACCTCCGAGTGCAGCGCGTAGCGAGCGTGCCCACGTGCCACACGAAGCACAGCCCCAGCCTGAATGCTTGACAAGTCTTCCAGTGCGTGATAACAGACCCTGTTCCTAGTTCCCTGCATTCCCTCGTTCACCCTCTCCAACAGCCAGCAGCGTGAGCAGCAGGTGAGCCAGCACATGGCAGCGTGTCCGGATGGGACAGATTTGGGTCAGCCAAGGTTGCTGCGGTGGAATGGCCCAGAAGAAGCTGGTGGGAAGCACGGCCGTGAGAAGCTGTAGTTCTCTGCTAGCACTGCAGCATCTCAGCACGAGCGGTAGGGACACCTGTTACTATTGCCTTCTTTCTACCTCAAAAGTCAGTACGATGGCGGCCTCTCAGTGTAAGTGGGTAAGCAGCTGTTCCAGCTCTTGCCCTGGCATCCAGAGCAGAAGCATGGAGGAGAAGCAAGAGGAGCCTTTTGTCTCCGAATGGCTGGGGGGGCTTCCCTGGCGGGAAACAGCAGGGTGATGGTGAGGCAGGCTGTGAATCGGAGAGCACGGTAGGACTGCTGACTGAGCTGTAACAGGGCTTGGCCCCAGCGTCGCAGGCGCAACCTTGCCGCGGCTCTGGGCTGCAGAGGTTGTGAGCTGGGCTTCTGCTCTGACGGCACTGCGGGGCTGGGGGCATAGTGCGTTGAGACCTCCCCGAGGCCTCCATCGTACAGGCAGTAGAGGGTGATCCGTGCCTGCTCAGTACCCTGGGCTGCTTGCCCCTAGGCCCTGCCACGGCTTGCTCAAAGGGGGCTGTGTCCAAGCTCCTCCAGCCAGTGAGAGGAAAACCACATCTTCATGGAGGGAGGCAGGGAGTCTGGAGTTTCTGTGTTCCCTCCTTCCCTTGCCTCAGTCCTACAGAGGTAGTCTGAGCCATTCCTCTATCCCAGCTGCTTCAGCTCTTGGACAAACAGGAGTCGTACCCTCTTTTCTCTAGTGCTGCTTACAGAGCAAAGGCCCAAAATTCTGGCAAGCTGAGCCCAGCATTCTTGCCTTTCCCTCTGTCTGGCAGGCGTGACATGCTGATGCTGCTTCTTCCTGCGCCAGCTCTTCTCGGAAGAGGCTGCTACGCAGAAGGTGAACCAAAACCGCACAGCGCTCTCCCTAAGTTCCAGAAATGAATGAAGCTGATCATGGCCCATAGCAGGGTGCCCGGCTGTCCCCAAAGGGCAGAATGGGCTGGCCTCCAGTTTGGGAGACAGGGTGGGTCAAACAGAACTAGGGTGACACCCTCCCATCTGCATCTGTCACAGAATGGTTATTACCCCTATAGCTTAGGTCTGTCCTATGTCACCAAGCCTATCACCCCCCTCTTCTTCTTTATGCCCCTCCCCACCCCGTGCCCTCATCAGTTGCACAGCTAGGCTTGAGTTACATCTGGGGCATCACCATCTCGGCTTGTGCCCCGTAGCCCGACCCTCCACTCTAAAGGTCATGAAGTGATTGTACCTAGTACTGTCCCCTCACCACCCTCCTTGCACAGCAGACTGTGGCATGTGTCCATTTCCTCTCTTTGACGTCTTCCATATTGTATGTTTCCATAGCAATGATCCCTTGGCCTTAACTTTGGAATTTGGAGACTATATGCAAACATGTAAAAAGGCTCATGAGTATGGATGACACTGGAATTTTATAAATTCTAAAATAAAACCTGAAACAGCTTGGAGTGTCACGGATATTATTTCTACTGGTGGTTTGAGATCCAAGGTAGCCCTTGCTTGGCTGCCCTTAGCCTGGTGTGAGGAGTTCCAGCTTGCGTGCACAAGGGGCTCTCAGAGCAAGCGGCTGGGTCAAGGGAGGAGGCAAGAGCAACACAGGGCAGCGGCAGAGACTGCGCCTTCTTCACGGGTAGACACTGACCTGCTAGCACCCCAGGGAGGGGGTGCGGGGGATGCTGCCAGTGCAGGGGAGGCGAGGAGGAGAGGAAGGCACCAGCCGTTGTCCTCCTTGCTCACCTGCTCCATAAGCAGAGCTGCTCTTCTGCCTTCTGTGGCTGGCACCACTGCACAGCACCCCCCGACCGGGGCCAGGCTGCTACTCTGCTAGGTGAAACTTGGCTCAGGGCCTGCCATGCTGCCACATCGGGGGGGCCCCAATGCACCTCACAACATTCACCCAGCATCTCCATAGCTCTCCTCCCAGCAGCAGCTCAGCCATTCCCAGTGTACCTGCTGGTGCTGGCAGAAACAAACCTTCCAGCTATAGTTACAGCCAGCACAGGCAGAGGCAGGAGAAGCCAGAACCAGTGCAGGGGCCGGTAGCCCTAACTTCGCTTGCCCCGAGTGGCAGCCGGAGCTGCGGTTGCCCTGGCCAGCGGTGCAGGTGCTGGGGGCAGACGCTGCGTTGTCCTGGCGGAGCGCAGCCTGGGGCTGTGGTGTGGCCAGCCTCCCGCAATTCCCTTTGTACCAGGTCGGTTAAGCACCAGTGGAGCTACCGTGCGGTGACACCAATGCACTTGGACAACCGCCCAGAGCCAGCCACATCCCTCCCTGTCCTTAGCAGGAACTGTCCCCCAGTGCCTGTGTGCTGGCCAGGCAGGGAAGGTGCTCCAGCCACCCTGGGGCTTCTCCTCCCAGGGCACTGTGCCGTGGGCTTTGGGGCACTCAGCTCCTGGGAACTGTTGCCTATCCCCGTCCCTGCACCACGGCCAGAGCCACAACACTGGCCTTGTTTCTTGTCTCTCATCTTTCCAAGAGGAAGTGAAACAAAGAACAAGGAGATGAAGGGGCTGCCACAGCCTACCTTATTCTCGGCTAGGTCCTCCGTGTCCAGATACCGTTCACACTTCACCTTGAGCTCCATGGACGCAGAACGTCGGGTACCAGCCATGCAATCATATGTCCAATAAAAGAAACCACATGCTGGACGTGAGCAGGGATGTGCAGGCTGGACAAGGTGGCAGGTCCTCACCCCTGTCCCCGCCACCAGGCCTTGGGCCACCCTTGCAGGGCTTGGCACCGGATACCTCAAACATGATGAAGCTTGGCCAGTTTCTGGCCAAGTGTATGGCCAGCAGCAGCCAGTAACTCAAGGACAAGTCATCCTGGTCCCTAAATGCTCTCCATGTGTGGGAGCAAAGTGCTGCTGTTGCTGCTGCTGCTTCTCGGCGGGTGTCACTGTTGCACATTGCTGCCATCACTGCTGCCAGCCCGGGCCACTCGAGCTCAGCAAAAGCAGCCTCAGCCAAGACCCAGGCTGCTGTACAGAGCCTTGGAGGACTTGCTCTTTTGGAAAAGTGCCTCTCTCCAGAACTGGAAAGATTGTGCTCCAGCCCCAGGTCAGGCTGGGCAAACACCCCACACACACATTACCCTCCACAAGGGCATAGCCAGCATGGGATGAATGCGAGCCCTGAGAACCTCAGAAAGGTGGGTGGACAATCTGGACCTGGCTGCTGCACTAAACAAAATGTTTGCTGTGGCAACAGCAGGAAAAAAACACAACTCCAAGGCAAAGCAAATGAGGAGCAAAATGGGGGGGGGGGGCTCCCACCTGGATGTGGTCGTGTTCTTCAGGACAAAGTCCCACGGCACATATGGCAAGGTGAAACTCAGCCTGGCAGGCTGCTGTCATGGATGTACTGATAGTACACTATGGTACCTGGCTATAAGCAGGGGTGCTGGCTTTGGGAATTACCACCTAGCACCCTTTTCTGCACAGAACTGGAACAAAACAAGTATCTCGATTGTGTGTGTGTGTTTCGGCTCTTTGCACACTGGGTAAAGAACCCAGGTTTGGGACAGGACTCCCGCTGCTCTTCACCTGCTTCTCCTCAGCTCAGGAGAGAGCAGGAAGTGCCACCCCAATGTCTGACCCTAAGCCTTCAAGGGCTGCTTCTCACCTTGGGAAACACCAGGCTCCCTGGGAAAGAGGGAGAGAGCTGTGGCAGAGGAGGAGGAGTGACCTTCCTCAGAGCGGCCTGGAAGGAGGCCTGGCCTTTCTTTGGGCTGGAGGTGGGGACCCAAATGGCCCTGAACAGTGTTCAGCAGAGCTCAGGACCATGCATACAACAGTCACAGAGAACCAGCAAGGGCCAGCAGGTAACCCCCTACACCCTGGAGGGTCCAGCACAAGGCACAAGGATTTTGGGGTGCCACCACAGCTTTAAGCACTGTGCTTGCCTCACACCTGCAAGAGAAAAAAAAAATCTGCTGTTTTTTGCAACTTTGGGGAGGGAAGAACTAAAACCCAGCTCTGATTTGCCTGCCAGATGCTGCCAACCAAGGGGCACTCCATCAGCCAGCAGCTCAGGGGGACAACATGGGTGAGCAGCAGTGATGGTTACTGAGCAGTGGAGATGCTGCTTTACGGTCCCCAGGGAGAGCTCAGTGAGTCACGGGGGCTCAAAGCAACTCATCCTACCAAATACGTGTGGCAGGATGAGGTGAATCACCCTGGTTCAGCTCCTCTCAGCCAAGCCCAGCATCACCCCACCACCTCCAGCAGCTTCTGTGGCATCACAACCACAGCTGCACTGGGTAAGTAAAAGGAAAACAGCTCACAAAAGGAACCTCCAAAAGCTTCCACAGGGCCACACTGACTACTGCTTAATAGTACTGGTCTTCTGCTGGAGACAAAGGGATTCATCCCACTCTTTCAAAGATTCAAATCCATGTCAGATGAGAATGGATCAAAACACCACCAGTAGCAAATTTTCAGACACTCCTCCTATTTTTTTTCTTGTTACAGTTTTTTATAGTTTCACAGAGCAGCAGCATGCAATGCAGCTCTGGTGGGTAGGTGTGTGCAGTGACCAGCACATCTGCAAACACCAACACTTCATTGCTATCGGCTCGGGTCCAATCCCTAAGAGAGGAAAGGGATCTGGTGACATAAGAGCCAAAAATTGCCGGGTTTTTTTTTTCCAGAGAACATGCAAATCTACACCTCCCTTAAACAGCTTTCTTCTTTAAAAAACATGCTTCGTTGCCACGTTCCTCTGCAAGCACTATAGGCCACACTGGAAATGTCTCCCGGGTACCTCCCAGGTTCACTAATCAGAAAGTTCCTGAAGGCTGATGTGCACGGAAAGCTCACACCTGCTCCAGACCCCCTCGAGTCTTCTCTGGGCCAGCTCACACTGAAACACCCGCGCACGCCCAGCCTGGGCAGCAGCTGATCCCCTGGACCAGTGACACCAACACAGGGGCAGGTGGCAAGTGCTTCCAGTGAGGCTTTCCAGTCACTGGAGGTATGAAGCTCAATTGCCCAGATCAAACACGGGTGCGTAGGGACAGCCATGCCACATCACACGTTTGAAGTCCTACTAAATCAATGGTACCCTCTAGAGAAGGTCCACTCAGTTTCAGTAAGAATAAGAAAGTCCACTGAAGCCTTTCAGGCTCCCTTGGGGCAGTGGAGATGTTCAATATGAGCATCTAGGAGCTGCAGGCCACAGGGCACATGCAGCACTCCCCTATTCTGGAAGCAACCTCCATTTCAGTCCAGGAAGCAGGACACCTCAGCACCTGCTGTGCTTTACTTCGACAAATTCTAGGAAATTCTAGGAGGCAAATGAAGCCACGACCACCACTGAAGAACCTGTAAGCATGGACTACACCCTCTACTTCCTCTAGTGGCATCCATAGCCCCTCATCTCCTCCCTTTTAACTTTTTCAGTTCTGACCTTGTTCGACAGCACTACCTTTAAGTACAGAAGCTCCACTCCTCGTGGCTCGGTGAAGGCCAGCAGCTGATCCCCGCGCGTACATCTCCGCGTTGCTTTCAGCACTCAAGCTGCTTGTTCTCAATCCTCTACTGAGCGTGGAGCTGTTTAAAAGAAAAAAAAGCTACCAGAAGGCCAACCTTCCCCCTGCCCCTCCAAGTCCTGTAAGTAGGTATTTAGCACCCACTCACAGCTGATAACCTGGATCTCTATCAGATGCTTCCCCCTGTTGACAGAGTCACAGTCCTTTCACATTTTCACAGACCCCTATGGAGACTCCAGCTGGAAGCAATGTGACAGTTACTAACCTGAAGGTGTCTGTTCACAGAGTCAACCAAAGCTGCCAGCAGCTCCAAGTGGCTTCAGTCTGTTGCAAACACTTGCTGGAAAAACCTCCTCCATAAATAACAGTCACAACCACAAGGAAGTCTCATTTAAGATTTAATAGTAATAATAACAACAACATTTCCAAAACAATGAGTGCATTGTACACAAGATCTGGTATTCAGTGCTTTTTATTGACCGTTTGCTCCGCGAGTGTCAGTGTACTGAAGACTTGGGGTGTGTTAAGTGGATAAAAAACCCAGCTGGGACGTTTCTCTACAGAGGGCAGGAGAGAGCAGGCAGCAGGAGGCTCAGAATCGAACGAACGTGGCATCGATCTGCCGGACAGTTGGGAGAGCCAGCATGATTTTGCGCCGGTACTGGGGATCCTTCTGCAAGGGATTTCGCTCCAAATAGACAGTTTCCAAGTTTTTCGCTCCTTTCAGCTCATCCAGGTCGCTCCAGCTCTCGATGAGGTTATCGTTCATCTGCAGAGCACACACAGGCAACGCTCACACAAACAGATACTTTCACTCTAAGCCTGGCCAGCAGGACCCCAGCCACACCGATGCTGCTCAGAATTTCTACTACCCAGGGGCAGGAACGCTGCAGCGTCTCCATGCACACGGAAGGCAACCCCGTCTACATGATCCTTCTGCCCCTGGAATCTCCAAGACGTGCTTTCCTGTCAGACACTCCCAGCCTCGCTGACCATCCCCACACTGCCCTGGCTTGCTGGTCAAATGCTCCACCCTTCCGACAGCGTATCCAGTCCAGTTAGTATGCTGGGAAAGACTCAAAGAGACTGTCTCAGTGTCTTGCTAACAGTGTCCCAGTCCATATGCTGTTCATTTAAGGGTTGGAAAACTTTATGTCAAGATTTTCTTCCACTGTGACATCTATCTTTACTTTCATGATTTCCCAGATGTGAAACTTCCCAAACTGCTGTGAAAAGTGGCATTTTCCTCTCCCTTTTAAATCACTTCACCATAAAAACTGCTTCTGCACTCCACAGAAAGCACCAAGCTCTCTGATTCATGTTCTCCTCCTGTCAGTCCAGGAGCTGCCTCACTGCTGGCTCTGCAAAGGAATTCCCATGCAAGAGGATGATGCTTCAACTGCCTGGCAAGGAAGCAAAGACTGCAAGGTGGCCATGTGATGTCCAACCTAGAGACTTCATTCACCCTTTGCTTTTGGATACAAAGGCAGTCACTGACAGCAACAGCACCTTTAAACAGGGAAAAAAAACCCAAAACAAGTGCTCTTCCTCACATCAGGCACCCACAGTAAACCGGAAACTATGTGCGTTGTGCTTGCTGTGTTGCAGATAGGCAGCACTATTTTCACTGTCAGCCTCCTTCTGTCAGTCAGTCAGGAGTTTGTCAGTCCCTCCTTTGGGACTGACAGTGTCCCAGCTGAAGACAGTTTTGTAGTTAAGACCCTGGGCTAAGACTGAAGGAAAGCTGCCAGCACTTGCATTCTGCCACAGCTCATCGCAACATTACTTCAGCCAAGTCACTTGGCCTTTGGATGTCTCAGTTCCTTCACCAGGAAACTCAGAAGATTCCCACTGTCTGCAGATTTGAAATTCTCCTTCCCTAAGGTGAAAGGACTTTGTTACGTGGCTTCAACTCTACAGTCAGTGTAAAAATGTAAGTTAGCAGATGCAACACCTGCTCGCAAAGACAATTCTGCTCTGATCTTTATCAAAAAAGCATGTAACTTTTTTTAAGAACAGTGTTAGAGTGGAAAAGTCAGAAGGCATTTTCCAGGTTCAGCTAACAGATCTTGGGCAATGCTCTGCTTTGACAAAGCACTCTTTAAATGCACTAGTGTTTTTGCAAAGGAAGTCCAATGAGTTTAGGATCTTCTCTTTACTTTGGGTAAAACAAACGGAAGCAGCTGTGGAAAGCCTTCTACCGACAGCAGAGCAACAGCAAGGAGGAAGCCTGGAGGAAATGGCAAAGGATCACAACACATTGCACACCAGCCACACCGCGCTCTCTGCTTTTTGCCACCCAAAAGATGATGTCATTTGAAACAGGCTTCTCAGTTTCTGTTACGGAGTTACTTACAGAACAGGCATGGCCAGATAACACCACTAGCCATCTGCTAAGCCACAATGCAAGATAAGGAAAATGCTCCAAGTATCCTTGATCCAGGCTCTAGCTTGGTTTCACTGGCAGCTGCTTTCCGCTCTTTATCTCAGTCTCTGCCAAGAGTTTAAATAACTGAACTCCAAATGACAAGACAAAGCAGCACAACTCATTCTCAGCCTTGAAATGCAGAAACTCTGCAAGAGCTAAAGCACGTGCCAGCTCATGAACATCTGCTGTTTTTTCCTCAAACCATGAGCAGATTTGTACACAGCTCCCAAATACAGCAGGAGGGGGTGTCTCTGAGTATTTCCCAACCAGACTCATGAATGACAAAGGGCTTAACTATTTAGGGTGACAGGAAGAAACAGAAGCAACCCTGAACAGTTATCTACCTCACAGGAATGGAAGTAAAGCAGGAGATTATTTTCTTCATATTTAGAATGACATGAACATATCAGCTCTGCTCTAAATTGGTACTGTGCTCCAGTGCAGCAGTGAGACAGCATCAGCTTCCCCCATTATGCTGTTATACTCATGTAAAAAAGGATGAGATCTGAAAAAATAGGACACAGTAGGTTTCGTAATCCCCACAAGCATGAAGGCAGGGCCTATTTCCTAGATAACCACAGGCTCCTTACAACTGAGCAAAGCCCTGCAAATAACTGAAGCTCAGCTCTTTCCTTAAGGGAAGCCATCATACAGTGCACCCATGAGGACTGTCAAGATCTCAAAGCTGGTCACATGGGCAGGAAGAGTTTCCTCCAAAACATACATATAAGGCACCAGTCTCCCCACTGCTTCCCACCAGAAGGGTTTCTTTCACCGCGTTAGAGAGATTTCAGAGAACAGCTCCAGCCTCTGCTTACCCAGAATTCCTGCAGCTCTGTTAGGTGACTGATATTTTCAATCTTCTTGATTCTGTTGGATGCAATGTCCAGCATTGTGAGTTTGTTCTAGACAAGCAAACACAAAAACATTAGACCAGATTTCCTTTCATCTTCTCTGTCCCATTTTTCCAGCCCAGAGCTGGAAACTGCAAGAAGCAAAGACACGGTATTGCCAGCTGCTCACATGCAGCACAACTCTCACTGCCTAAATATAGCAAGGAAGACTTAATTTTAATTAAGCTGGATTATTGACCTCCCAGAAGCCATGTGACAAAGATGAAAGCAATTACTGGCCTGATGGCAACTGCCAGCCAAAGTCCTAAAAAGTAAGCTTTCCTTGTAGTACATTAAGGAGAGGAATCCATTAAAAATTAGATCCTAAGTGTCCTCTTGAGCAGTAGAGTTGAACAAACTTTTTGCGGCAGGAAACTCAATGGTTTTAGAAAAAGATTTTTGTTCTGTTTTGTTTTTCCATCTTGCACACAGCCAAATAAATTCCAGATTGTCTCTTCCCTCTGACAACGCCACCTACTGTCGGGTGAGGGTGAAAATACTACAGGTTTCTACGGAATCAATTCTATCCAGAAATCCAAACACAGGTGAGGCACAGGCCACAGCTTGTCTCTCTTGCTCCCAAGAACTCAGAGTTATCTACAGACTGCTGTCTGAAAGGCTGCAGAGATAGTCAACTGTGGCCAACAGTATTTCCATTGCTGAGGATCAGCCAGGATGCAGCTGCTGTATTAACCACAGCTTGTGTTTTCCCTCCCCAAGTCATGAAAATGGTTTACTCCAGAAGATTTGAAGGAGCTTCATTCATGCAAAATATTTTAACATAATACTTGGATCTTTGTGGTCTTTTCAAGAGACTCAGGACCACATATGTAACTGGGGAAGCTGAGGAACAAAAACTTCCAGAAAAGCACAGCCACTAACAGGTACAGCTTAGGGCAACAATTCTGTCACACTTAGCAACAGCCTGCTCACATTGTTCTCCAGTCCCTCGATGACTTCGATGCCATTGTGGCTGAGGTACAACTCACGCAAATTCACCAAGCTTTGCAGCCCCTCGATCTTGGTCAGACGGTTGTTCTGAAAGTGTAACAGCAGTTTAAGTCCACTCTAAACAAACCAAAACCCAAGTGAGTCATCAGCAAAAATATTTCTCTGAAGTAAGGCTGGGAAGGGGAACAGTCTGCTTGGGTCCACACTGATCCCATGAGCTCAGCTTGTTTGGTACCATCAATGCACAAGGAAGTTCCATGGGAGCAGGTCTCTAAGTTTCGAAGAATCAAGACTCTCTGACCTTCCCATCAAAAGCAGTAGCCTGAAAATTTCCCACTTGCTGTCTCTAGAAGCAACAGGCCTACACATTAAGAACATTAAATTTTGTAGGTCTTTTTAAATGGAATGGTCAGAAGGGAAGTTACAACCTTTCAAACCCAATACACTGCGCTGTACACAGCTCTGTACATCCCATAGACTAATGATACATACAGGTACTACAGCACGTAGTGAGTGTGCCTTCCTTACCACCAGCTGGAAGAGATACGAGAATGCACCAGCACTGAAATATGGTGAAGTGGAGACTCAATGAAAGAAATTAGTCTTTTATTACACCTTTTAAAAAGGAAGGTTTCTATAAGCTCATTAAGGACAGACTTCATTAGCACAGGCTTGTTCACGTTTCTTCCCACTTCAGGATAAAGGTAGCGATGCTGAGCTCACTGCCATTATAAAGACTTCCTTGGTGCAACTCATTTGATGTTGTAAGATATTAGGAAACAAGAAGGGCTTCTTCAGATACATCAGTGCTAAAAGGAAGATGAGGGAAAATGTGGGCCCACTGCTGAGTGATGCAGAAGAGCCAGTGACAGAGGATGCAGAGATGGCAGAGTTACTGAATGCTGAATTAGCTCTGCTAATCCAGAAGAGTTTATCATAAATTACAAAGTGAATCATAGGACCAAGGCAGTTTACAACACGACAGCATAAAGTGGAATCGATACCTGTATACTGAGCACGGTCAGGTTTGTCAGTGCATCCAAGTTCTGGAGCTTGGTGATTTTATTCTTTCCAAGGAACAGACTGTCAAGATTAGCCAATGTGTCGATGTTTTCGATCGCCTGCAAAATGACGAAAAGGAGACAGTGTTATCACTGTGGTGCAAAACTCTGACCAGTAGATGTGGCTGGCATTTTAGTCTTGACCCATGGAGCTTGACCTACTCCTGAGAAACACAAGCATGTCACTTCCACACACAAAGCGCACACAAGGTAGGGCCTTCCCTGTGACCCCAAGAGCAGAGGTGACAGTGAACTCCAGCCTGTGTGACAGCTTATGGCACTGCCATTGGCTGATTTTCAGTAAAGGTCACATTGCTTTGTTCTGGCTGTTGCTTCCCCTGTCTAAGCATCAAGAGCAGAGAATAAAAAGGCTCAGGGAGCACTGAAAGTGGCATTCCCTGGACTGTGAGGTCTATCCAGGGCAAGAGATACTGATTTGTGAAGCAAGAAAAACCTGACACTCATGAATGGAAAGAGAATCTAGGAGGAGAAAGCATAATTTGCAAATTTAGTCCTTTCCACCAGTGACTGAGTAACACAGTCAGAGGCAAGCTGTTCAGCTTCTCTGCACAACAGTCTCTCTGCCATAAGCAAGGTTAACTCTCTCATGGTTGTACGTGTTAATACATTTAACTACTAGCTATATATACATGCTACTGGCAGAACATACACATAGCAATTTAATTAGTATACGTGTTCTAAATACACATGCTACTGGCAGAACATATACACTAAAAGAGTTTAAGTCCTGAACTCAGCCTTCAGTGGCAGAAAATAAGGATCTCTCCAAAGCACCAAGAACCACCACATTATTTACAAAGGAAGGGACACCAAAAAGCATGAAGAGAAGAGAGAAAAAAAGACAATAGGGAAAAAAGGTGGGCTTAGAAAAGGCTCCTGTAAACAGAAGGAAAGAAAACAGCTGGGTATTTTCAATTAAAAGAAAAAGGTGGTATTAAAAGAGACAATTTTAAAAACAGGCTCCAGGTGACAGAAGAACAGTAATGTGGATACAGATACACACAGAGCTGTGCCCTGTGCTCAGGTATTTTGTGACATCTCAGCTTTCCCACATCCTCCTTGCCTGGCAGAATTTCAGAGACTAGTAGTGCTGGTAAGACAGGCCACTGAGTCCTAGCACCACTTCCTCTGTGTGTGTGTGTGCAAGTTTACCTGCACATGTATAAAAGAAGGAAGATGGACACAAACACGCTATCAATTTATGCATACACTCTGGAAAGGAAAGAATCTTTTCAACCTCTATACTACAACTGTAACAGATTCAATATAAGGTGTTTATCAGCTCAGATTTGGATTTACCCTTCTTCTAGCCTGTGGAGTTAACCCTGTTTTCACCTTGTAAGAAAATGAAAGATTTCTTGCTCACTGACATCTCCCCCAACCCTGAGGAGGAAATACTTGCGGCTCTGAGGATACTGAGAAGAAATAGGCAGGCGGGGGGGGAGGGGGGGAACTACTTAAAGCTACAGAAAAGCCACACCTAAGTAGGAGTATGAAACAGATGGACACGAGTGAAAAAAACCTAAGGAACAAATAAAGTGATTGCCTTATAGTTCTGTCAGTCCAACTTTGGAAAAACAGCAGGAAATGTATCAGCTCAAGTGTAATGTTTGGCTTCCCCACCATTCACATACAAGAGGTTAGAACTACAAGTGCTTACTAAGTCATGACAGATGCCAGGTAAGTGCACTCCAAAAGATTTTGTGCAGCAAAATGACTAAGACACACACAGAAGATGAGTATATCAGGCACCTCAGAGCCAAGAATGTTGCCTGAACAGACAGTCCATAGGCTTTTACCCTGCAGACTTCAGGATATGCCCACCTGTAAGGTGCATAGCCAGGCCACCCTACCAACAGCAAAGTATCAAAAGAGTTCTAGGTGGCCACAAGTAACATGAGATGCATTTCTTCATGCCTAGCCTAGGCACATGTTACTCATTCCAGTTAAGTATAGAGCAGTGCTGTTTGAAGCCAGAAAAGAATTAACAGATAAACAGAAAAAAACCCACTAAAAATAAAGTAACTTAAGAAGCTTAAGAACCCATACAGTCATAACTTTGTGGTTTTTGGTTGCTTCATTCTGTTAATATGCTCAGGCTCAACACTGGGAACACACACATAAAATAAATCTAACATAACTGTTTACAAGATTTCTTGGCTTGACAACATCGGTGGCAATGTACCACCTGAGTATCAATTCAGAATTCTAGCTGGATTTATTTTTTTCCCAGAAGGCACTGATACTTAGATAAGGTATACAGTACAGTTTTACTTAACACAGCTTTTGAAATTTAAGTATCAGTGTGCTTAGCTTGTTATGTTTCTGAATAAGGGGAATTGTACCCCTCTCTCACGCTCCCCCGGTCTATGCAGACTCTAAGGCTCCTAATCACTCGTGTGATCTGGCTGATGTTCTCACACTCTCGATTTATTCCCCTAAGTAATTTTATTTCCGAAGCAGAAATTCCTTTGGAAGGAAAATAATTCAGTCTGGTTTAGCTTTAGGAGCAAAATAAAAATGTTCCAGTCCATAAAAGCAGCAGACTTTCTGCCTTAAAAGGCTGGTTATAATAACTGAAGTTTCCTTCTTTTCTACAAAGTGTGCTTTGACAAGGCTTCAAACAGAGGACAAACAGTTCGTTTCCTAATTTGCTCTCTCAGCATAACCATTTTTCAGATATTGTAAATGAGAAGTACTGACTTCAGACAACTTTCAGACTGAAATGCACTCATCTGTTACAAGTATTTTCTAAGTATACATAATTGAAAAAAGCTTTGAACAAAATGACAGTTTATTTTGCATGTTTCAAGTCTTTTGTGTCATGTTCCACCAGTTCTCTTAGGAACTGGGCACAGTGCAGAAAAGCATACCTTAAGGAAAGGAGAGACTACTCAGAACAGCTTCCCTTTAAGTGGCACAGATTTTAAACCACCTACATTGAAGAAGTCACAAACCACACAATAAAACCCCAAAAGTAATTAGCAGTACAGTACCAGCTTTTTGAGGCATTTCAGACCAAAGCCTCAAGAAAATAGTTTTCCTGAGAGAGACTGATGTAGCAGATTATCAATTACAGATACAAATCAAACTAGAATTAAATGTGCATTCAACATTATAGACACAGCACCAGCTTCTATGTAGGTAAGAGAAAACAGTAATTGCCAATTTTGATAGGCTTGGCTCTAGCAGTAGCAAACCATAATCTACAAAAGGAAACACACAGGGGATGCATGAGTTCATTAAAGAGAGCATTCATACATAGTAATTTAGTAGTCAGGTATTACATGCATACATAATTAAAGGACCCAGCATGCACAGCAACAAGCAATTTCACATTAAACGACTGGAACAAAAAAAAAGAAAAACCCAGAACAAAACTGCAAGTAAAAGTCAAGGAAGTGCAGTTTCAGAAAACGCTAACCCTGAGCCAAGGAGCTCAAAACTCTCCAGCTAACATCTAATAAAGCAGGCCTACCCGGATTCGATTGGATCCCAACTCTAACATTTGTAGCATCTGCAAGTTGCTCAAATTCTCAATTTTGCTGATTTTGTTGTTGACAAGGAAGAGTTTTTTAAGTTGGATAAGCCGATCTAGTCCTTCAATGTGTCGCAGAACATTAAAGGAGATGTCCAGGATCCTGAGGTAAAACAAAACAAAGGTCTCTTCAGTCCATCAGGGTCTGATTCTGGGAGAGGCACTTGTAAATTAGTGGGGAACCTCCCTATTTGCAGAGATCAAGCATTCTGCTAGGTCTTGAAGCTACAGTCATAAGTATAATTTCTTTTTATCAGAAATGATAACAAACACAACTTTCAAAATACTTCTACACTGTGCATGTGGGGGAAAAAAAAGTTACAAGAAAATAATCTGTCAAACGCAGAAGATAGGCATCATTCTGGCCAGCCATGGAGCTGCCACTGCAGGAGGAAGCCAATCTTCAGTACTGTATATTCCTTGGGAAAGGTACATGTCTACAAGATCTGCCTTTGACAGGACAATGCCAAGGGCTCCCATAAGCATGAAGCACTTACGACTGTCAGAAGTAGGCCAGTCCTCCTCACCCCTATGGGAACAGTTTTCTAATGTATCTCCAGATTACTGCCAAGTGCCAGAAACTGGGAAGAGCACTACTCCTTCCCTACCCCTCTTCAAAAAAAGTCCTAATCTCACCTGAAATCTCTTGTAATTTTTTTTCAGGAATAAAAGCCTGCTATACAGGTCTTCCTGCCATGAGCAAGGGGTGCCTGAGAGCTTCCACACTTGCACAGAAACTGCAACCACCTATTAACCTTCTCACTGTCTTACACAGCACGCAGTTCATTTCCAGCTGATTGTCCCTGGTGAGCTTCAGGGTAATGAAACCAGTTCACTGCACAGGTTAAATATCAATGGAGAACGGACAGTATCCTTCACAGAGCACCAAAATGAATCATGAGAAAGGCCTGGATGATAAATACTGAAATAAGTACAGCATGAGTAACTCAGTGAGTGGCAAACCACCCTCAACCTAATCCTGGTGATTCCCCTGGACTCACTCAAGTTCCACCAGAGACTCCAAGTTCTCAATCTTCCGAATTTGATTGTCATAGAGATCCAGTTCCCGCAAGGTCTGCAATTGCTCCAGGTTCTCAATGCATTTAATCAAATTCTGACGGAGACATAGAGTCTAATAGTTGGGGAAAAGTTAAAAACAAACAGGAAAATGGATATGAATGACACCATGTAATGAATGCCTTTTTGGCATAAAGACAATAAGGTTGGGTCTCCCCCCCACCTTTACATTTTGTTGGGTTTTTGTTTGCTGTTTTGATTTTTGGGGAGGTTGTGGGGGGTTTTTTGTTCCTTTTTTTTTTTTTTTCCTTCCCAAGTAGTATCTTTCCTTGTTTTATTCCAACTCTACAGAAGGAAATATTTTACCAAGAAGATGGACAGACACTGTAAACAGCAGACCAGAGAGGCTATGTAATCCCCATCCTTGGAAATACTCAAGAACTCAACTGGAGAAGGGCTTAAGCAACATGCTTTAACTGGACCTGCCTTTAAGCAGGTGTTTACCAGAAACCTCCAGGGGTTCTTTCCAATCTACATTATTCTATGTCAAGTCTGCTGTGCAAGTGCATAATGTGTCTTTTAGGATGAGCC
Source organism: Todiramphus chloris collaris (assembly GCA_025345505.1). Lineage (NCBI taxonomy): Eukaryota > Metazoa > Chordata > Aves > Coraciiformes > Alcedinidae > Todiramphus > Todiramphus chloris. The sequence continues at coordinate 10,762,375 of JANVCC010000030.1, forward strand.
CTGATACGTTGTCTCTCATCCGCTTCCAAAACCCCAGGTTTTTTATTACTACTTGACAAATGGGTAAACACCACCTCTTCCAGTTCAACGTGAACTCATTAGGATCTCGGACAAAAAGAGCCTCTTACAGGTCAGGTATACAAAATCTCCACTTCCAAGAGGCATTCTCCATTCATTAGAACTGTTACCTTCACTTTCTTTAGCACCTCAAACCCTTCAATCTTCCCAATTCGGAAATGATTCAAGTCAACATCCTGAAAGAGAAACGGAGGGATTCAGCAGTTGTTTCAAAACACTCTTCAAAGACAAATGTGGTACTTTATACTAGGGAAAATTAGGGTCTTTAAAAATGTGCAGTTGATTAGAACTTCCCTTTAGAGAGCTATTGAAAATTGAGTTTGGCACATGAATTTACCACCATAGGTGGAGCACGTGCCTTAAGCTTTTGTCACCTGCAAACACAACATCTGTGAAAAGACAACAGTCCTCTATTGAGTCTGAGCATTGTTTCGCCAAAATTAGAAGTCTTTTGCAGTAAATTCTGAATTTACTGAGACGGACAAATTCTGCTATTTAGCACAATTAAAGTGTTGCATAAAATGCTCTTACTTTGCTAGGGCTTAACAGGAACACAGCTCACTAATTCCATTTCCAGGCTTCAGATGAACAGGAGCCACTGAGTTCAAATCATTTGGTGGTTCTGTGAATGTTAACTCTGCACTTCCAATCAGCTGATGCACTTCACATTTGTGCTGTCCAGCCCCAGATGTTCTGGTCTGGCAGGTCAGTCAGATATAGAGTACTTCACCACCCAAACTCAGAAACTCTCCAGTTAACAGGTTTGTAAAGCTGCTGACATCAAGGCACAAGACCAGTTAAGGAGCTGTGCCTATTGTAAATCAGGGGTCTGACAGCAGCAATAGGTTCATGAAAGATAGTCTCACAAAAGCTCATAGCCCATCAGTAATGCTTGCAGCACAGCCCTGCTTTCAATGCCTCCATGATTAAAATTCTAAATTACTAGCAAAATGTTTCAGTTACTGAGAAGAATAAAACACCTCTACTTCTAAAGGCTCTGAGTCAGTTCTGGGGAAGATCACAATAGCCAGCACCTTCAGAAGTATTAGATCTTTTAACCATGTTTCAATACTTGCCTTTTTCTACCTTTTTTTCCCACTGTATAAAGCCTGTAAGAACAAAAATCTTGCCTTTACCTCAGCTTCGGGGTCCAAGCTAATTGTCTCCATGTCCACTGGTGTCTCTGCTTCTCCTGCAGAAGAAGCAAATACTTTATAAACTTCTGATACCTGATAGCTAGAGGCAAGATAACAATGGCTAACATCTGTAAAAACAAAAGGAGCAAATGGTCCTCAGAAGAAACACATGAGATGCACAGTTCAGATATTCTGCTGCATTAAAAATACACTTCATCACGGCTTTCATCATGACAGAGTCTCGTTGGAAAAAAACAAACCAAACCACAAGATTTCTTAAAAACAGAAAGAACTGCACCTTCCCCAGCTTGCCTGTGTCGCTGCTGAATAACGCTGGATTAAGACTGATCTGGACAGGATTCCTTTTCTTTACACTATAGGGCCATCATCCCTCTGAAGATATACCATTCAAAGTTGTCTATGCTGCTCCTCCAGCTTAATATAACATAGTCAAGAAGGAATCTAAACCACCTAGTAATAATGCCAGGAGTGACCCAGCATGTCAGTAATCCCATCCTTCAGATTTTCTTTCATAAAGACTGCCAGCTTATGTCAATGCTGTGTATACTTCTCAGTCAAACGAAAGAAGGGAGATCTGTGCAACTCACTAATATGCTACAAACGTTGTTTATCACACTGCATACATTTTCTTGGGAAATTCCTTTATAGCTCTGGAAGACAGCCCAACATTTGCTGTGCTTCTGTTGCAGCACAAGAGGGAGTGAAGTCTACTGGATAAATTCATGCTGAATAATTCATGTGAGTCCCATTTATTGAAGACAGTGTGCTGATTACATCAACTTCCAAAGAAAGTCTAATTTGACTTTGCAAACCAGACACATACAACATGCAACCTCTTTCCACTTCATGCGTGTGGCTTCTGTATGAACTGCCAAAAAACCCAAGGAACTTGAATTACAAGTCAAATCCCAAAGGCTTTGCATTAATTCCTGCATTACTGTATGCAAGCTAATTTCATTAACTGAGAAGTAATTACTATTTTTATGGCAACAACAAGTTATGGTAACTATTTTTATGGTTACAACATCCTTGCAAATGCCAAGTGTCCCCCTTACTTAATGAGTGTTTTTCTTACTAATGCCTGGCATTGTAAGTAGCATTGTAAGGATGAACAGGACAAGCATTAAATTTTTTAATACTACCACCAAATTCCAAGCTTTTGATAGCTTCACTTACCATCATTTACCTTGCTGTATTTGGGCTAACTACTCTTGTCTGGGCATTCCGACAGGAAAGAGCACTAACTGAACTGACTCACAGAAATTAAGATTGAAAAGCAATCCTCTGCCACTCATCTTTTAATATTCTTTATCACATACATTAGCAGGGATGCAAAGTGAGCTGACAGGCTCAGGAACAATGAACAGCAGTATAGAAATGCCACCAAAACTGACACACTTACATATGCCTGTCAGCATTTCAGCAGTGGGCAACATTTCCATTTTCTTATTTTTCTTCCAGGTCAGGAGTTACACACTTCAGCAGGGGATTGTGATACCCTATCCTGCTGCTACCAAGGCTGCATCTCTTTGACCTGTTTCTAGGGTGCAAAGGCTCCAAGCACAAAGGTCTCCAAGCTGAGCAAGCACTGTACCTGAATTTACAGCCAACAGGAACACACCCCAAATTTGGAACAATAATTATTTGAGATATCACATAAAACCCCAAACTATTTCCCTTGTACTAAGTTGTACTAGCAGTAAGTTAGTGCTCATGGTGAAGGAGTTTCTCCTTAGTATTGTCCAACAGTAAAGCCAGTCACACATTCAGTTAAAAAAAAAATAAATCAATATCTTCAACAAAAAACAAATCCAAATTAAAAAAAAATTCTTCAACCTTGTTTGGCTGGCAGGCTTCTCTATAAAATGATGCATTTCATCACAGCACCCATTGCAGACCATTTATACCCATTTGGTTTTGGCAATGTGTTAAATAATCTGTTCTAGGATCTGTCAAAGGGTAGTTCACCATTTTTTTTTGCCATATGGCTTTGCATAACCAGTCCTGGTAGAGCCAGCATGGGGGAAAAAAAAGCCCTTAAATCTGAAGGCACAAAACTAAATCACACAAGACACATGTATCAAATTCACTGAAATAAAAGCAATTTAAAACCAAACACGGGGACACTAACACTTGCATAACAATCCACCTCTCAAAGTTTATGTACTGTGTAGAAAACACTCTCAATGTGAGATGTATATGCTGGTTGCACTGATAAATCAGTATTGGTATGAGAACGTTAAAGCACATTTTCTCTCAAATAAGAGAAACAAATATGGTTCTAGTAAATTTACAGTCCTATCAATTACCAGCCAATGTCTTATTTATGATCAAAGTGGCCACAACACACCCTAAACTGACCTTTTTACAATCACTTTACCAACAGTAAATTACGAGTAATGTCACTGCCATGCAGTAAGTATGTAAACACTGCTTTAGTCCAGAATTTTTAATGCTCAAGGGGGAAAAAACATTGCTCTGGCAGTGAAGTTACTTAAGAGACTTTGTCTAACACTTGCCTGCAAGCTACAGAGCTTTGCAGATGTACAAAAAATATACGACATTCAGGAAATCCAGACTCCACAGTGTGGAACTGCAGTTACTGAGTTACTTAAATTTACAGTACCACAAGCATTTAAAGCAACTAGAAGCCTCGCTACGCTTTTTAATCACATACACATGAAAAAAAAAAAAATGTATGTATCTAAGTTATAAGCTTTCTGAATAGAGGTGCTATTTCTCAGAGAATTAGCTACATGATGAATCTGAAATTGCAGCTGCTTGAGCCCTTTCTATTTACAATCCTCTGTGAAACACTCTTCATTTTCCTTTCAGCTGAGAAACTCAAAGCTGCTGCAGGAACTAAACCAAACGTACCAGAATTATTCCCCTGCTTGGTTTCTGCCCTAGTAGAGGTTTTCTGAACCCCAAGAGTTTGGAAGGAGTAGTAACACTACAGTCATTATATTAAATAGTATGCAGTGCAATTCAGCAACCAATTCTGAATGTGTTTCTCTTGCTTTCACTGGATGAAAAGTATGTCACTTGAGGTATTTTCTCTAATATTCTAATTCCCAGGCACACAACACACCAAATATAAACCTCCAAGGCACAGCTAAATGACGGAGTGAACGCTCAAAATTACACACGTGGAAAGGAAAACTGTGACTGACTGATCTGCACAGTTGGGTTAAACATACAGCACTTGGGACAGACAGTTTGCAAGGTGTGCTCCTACACTTCTACAGACACCACCACAACATTTTTAAATTAATACAAAGGGGTTTTTTTTATGATTAGCAGTGAATTAGACCTAGAGAGAGTTCACTTAGGGGATGAGATTTAAAATTCTCGTATTAATTTACTAGTTTGGAAGATACTTCTGCAAATTCTAATGGGCAAGGTGAGATTAGGAGGGATCTACAATACATGCACAGTCAAAAAGGATTAAAATTTGCTGCAGGGAATTTGCTGTATTATTTCACTTCATTTCCAGACCAATAATAACTACACAAACATCTCTATCAAAGGATGCTACTGTATCTCAGATTTCTAGCTAGCACCAAAAGCCCAGATGCTATTGCCATACAGGGTCTTCAGAAATGGATCTGCTCTGATAAATTCTATGCAAACTACTGAAAAGCAAACTCTTCCATCAAACACACACCGGCTTAAAAAAAGCCCATCAACATTTCCATACAATGTTGTAATGCAGTAAAATAACAGCAGCAAAAGTTTAAAGTCAAGAGGATTCAAACAGATGTAATTCCAATACACCTTAGAATTTTTTAATTTAAAAAAAGAAACCAAAACACCAAAACTGACAGCTTCCTTCTAACTATCCAGCAGCAGTCGTCTTCACTTTCCAGAGAAATCTGGCAGCTCTTTAGGTAAAAAGATACGTACACTAAAGGAGAATTATGAAAAGCTGCTTATGTGTATTTATAACTGATGTTTCCAGAATCCTTCCTCAGAAAGTTGCTACGTTTCCACATAAACAGTATGAATAAAAGCCTTTTTGCATTTTGGTATGAAAGATTACAAAGATAAATAAACAAGAAAAAGACCCCACAAAGGTCCATTGTCAGTGGTTCCATAAAAAGAAGGCAGCTATGTTTTCACAATGACAACGCTAACATTTATTTCTTTTTAAAGCAGATTGCTGTAGGGCAGCTTCCCAGGGTTCGCTACGGTTGGTACAACCATCACATAGCCACAAGAAACAAAGGACAGACACACATACTCTGCTGAACACACAGGGAAGAGCACACTTCCTAACACACGATGGTTTCGGTTGGCAAGGTACCTGCGGAGTTCTCGCCATTCTGCTCGTCCCTCAGGCTCTGCTGGCTGAGGTCTGTCACTAAGCGAACCGCTTGCTTCTTCCCTTCTTCGTCTCCTGACTCCTCTGATTCAATTCTCTTGTCAACTGTGTAAGATACATAACAGCAGAATTAGGCTATTTTCAGCAGCGGGGTGGAGGGAAGAAACAGCAAGCAGATATAACAACCAGGATTCATATGTACCACTATGCAGTTAGTAGAAATCCTAAGTTAACTAAATGAAAGGTTTAGTCTTAAATAAAAGGCCTCTTACCCCTTGTTTCTACTTTGATTTTGGATGCACTTTTTCCTCCCATCACATCTTCCTAAAACCAACAATCTGGGAAGAAGACTGGAGGAAAAAGGAAATTTCTTAGATCAATGAAGTGCAATTCCAAAGATGACGGAAATGGAATTAGAACTATTACATTTTAAAAGCTTTTAGAAAAAAAAAATCAGTATCATGTACAATAGTACCAATGACACGAAGAAGGGAAGGCATAAAAAAAAAATTTAATTAAAAGATGCCTGCAGATAAAAGCAACCACATCCCCAGCACAACCTGCGAGATCTCTTCACCTTTTACTCAGTCACAAGTCTGGTAGCCACCCTGGCCCTGGGGACCTGAAGCACTTCGCCCCTTCTCGGCCTCCCCTCAGCATTTGCTCTCGTTTCATGGGGCAACTGAGAAAAAGTAACGCCATGCCAGGGAATTTTTTTTATTATTATCTTTATTTCTTATCGTCTTTATTTTCTGTGTCACGGTCATCTCCACAAACCCCCTTCTTCCACCTCTCGCGTGCGGAGGCCCGGGGGAGGGGGAAGGCACCAAGGCAGCCCCAGGCAGCACAGCGCGGCCCCGCGGCTCGGTGGGCAGCCAGGGCCCCCGTCCCCCCGGGCAGCCGCCCCAGGGGTGGCCATGCGGGGGCTGCGAGCCCGACGAGGGCCCGCGAGCCCCACCGCGCGCAGCTGGCAGCGAACGGCGGTGCCCAAGCGGCGAGCCGCCCCAACCCCCTCAGCGGCCACAGCCGTGCCGGCCCCCGGCGGGTTCTCACCCTCCATCATCTCCTGCGGACCCTCACCGCTCTCCGCCGCCATATTGCTTCTCCTCCCACCGCCCCCTTCCGGAAACCGCCTCGAGTGTCGCCGCAGCCAATCAAAGCCCGCAGATCGCGCCGCGCCCCAGCCAATCACCTCTTCAGCTGCTGCGCCGAGGAGGAGGGGCACCGGCCCGCCCGCCCGCCAGCCGCGCGCACGCGCGCCGGACTGCGGCACCGCGGCCTTCTGGGAGCTGTAGTCGCAGGTCCGGGGGGTACTGCGGCGCCTGGGCACCTGCCCCCGCCCCACCGGCGCCGCGGGCCTGAGGCGTTAGGAGCCGCTTCCCGCCTCGCCGCCCCGCCTGCACGTGCTTCGGAGGATGGCTGCCATCCTGGGGAGAGGGGAGCCCGGGGCAGGCCGGCCAGGGCTGCCTGCCGTCGGCGGCTCGAAGCGGGGCATGGCGTGTGCGGCGGGAGAGAGGGAGGCCGGAGGGAGCCGCAAATTCCCTGACGCCGGAGCAGTTTCGCCTCCTCCCGCGCCGGCGCATCATTGGTTCCCCTCCGTGCCGCTCCCCCGCTGCCTTCCCTTATTGGGCGCCGCGGCTGCCGAGGCCCGCCCCCTACTTTCTCCTGCCCGCTGCCGGGGCCACCCTTGCTGGCCCCAAAGTGGGAGTTACTAACCCTAGCCCAGGGGTGCGCCTGCAGGGCCTCTGCCCATTTCTGCTCGTTCACCTGCACTTCACCTTGACATAAAATACACTTATCCGTCCTCCAGGGGCGTCTTAGACTTAAACAGAGGCAGTTTGTCAAGGGGTTGGTTACTCGTGGCTGGGATGTCCTTCTGAAGTTGTGCTGGGAGTGTTGCGCTCCTCGGCTTCTCCCCCGGGGCAAAGGGGGGACGCTAATGTTGAAGCATTGCATTATGCTATATCTGCTTTTACTGAAGTAGTTGTATCCACAAAGAGAATGCACAATGAAACTTCCTGCCATTTGCTTAGATATTTGCACAAACTGTTGTTAATTCCAAAATTAAAATAGTTCTGTACGTTTTCTTCCTCAGGGAGAGATCACATCATGCGACCTCCATTTTGCCCATCTCCGTGACTATCCAACATCGGAAGAAGAAGTTGGGCTTCACAAAGTGGACCTGGTTCCTTCTGTGCAGATCCCCCTCTAGGCAAAAAAATCTAAAAGATATAACAAAAGCACCAACCACATTCTTCCATGCCCTTCCCATTTGAAACATAGGCGCACATTGTTTTCCCTCCTTAAGTAACAGAAGAGAGTCTTCTCAGAAGCAAAAGGCCCCTGAAAAAGGGTATGCTGCTCATTTGTGGAGCTACTGTCTGAATAGTTCCTATCTAGGAATAAGACCAAGCCCTAGCCTCTCACTGGATTCTGTCCTGTCTAAAGACACTCTTCTCCAGTCCTGGCTCTGAGAAACTGTGTTGTCTCTGTCAGCTCCTTAAATTCCTTTGAATTCTTTAGCTTGTTTCAGTCATGTTTGAGAAGTGAAAGTCTAAAGAATACCTAGGTCTTGCAAATGCCATGAAAACAGGCAGCTAGATAGTTGAAAGAGGCTTTATTGATGCCATATTTTATGAAAAGCTGCAACATGGGTTTTCCTGGATATGCACTGGAATATTCATACAGGAGTTCAACACTGGATTCCAAACCCTTAGAAAAACAGACTTTGTTCAATATTCACAGGATTGGTTAATTTTTCTTTTCCTGCTCCTTTTTCCTGAGAAAGTTCATGTGTAACTTTATATGAATACTGAAATAAAACCAAAGCATTTTGTTAGTTAGGGGTTTTCTGTTTCGTTTAGTTTCCTTTTTTTTGGGTTTGGTTTTTTTTTTTTTTTTGCTTTAATTTAGAACCTCAGGATCCAGCGATCTGTAGGCAATCAAGAGAGGGTAACATGCTTCCTTTCAGTCTAAAGCTGCAAGTAAACCTTCTGGAGGAGAAATGTCAGTGCAGAAAGATGGTGTTCCACAAACAGAAGAAGAAGGCTCTTTCAGAGGCTATCATTACTCTGTTACGGTTGTGGTTTTCTTCATCATCAGTGGTCTTATTACTGTCCAGTCGGACAGAATCACCCATGGCATAAAGGATAGTTTTGCTTTAACGTTCTTTGGCTGTAAGAAAGAACTGTTGGGAAAGGTAAGATAGGAGGTTTAATTCCTCAAAAAAAATCCTTCCCTATGTCTGGCAGCATATCCATTGGAATTGTAGCATTGTTTACAATTTTCTCTGTCTGTCACAAAACTTCTGTGTTCCATGTGTTTGGCACGTCAGTAGGATAATACACAAATTGCCTTGCTGTAATTGTCTTGCAGTGCTGAGGAGCTAGTATGGATTTCAAGTACATGTTCCCCATCAGTCATGTGGATCACTTTTGCCTGGCTATTCTTCAAAATCAGGTCCACAAACACTTTTGCCTGGCTGTTCTTCAGAATCAGGTCCACAAACACTTTTGCCTGGCTGTTCTTCAGAATCAGGTCCACAAACACAGATTGTTAGCATTTGCCCCCACCCTGCAAAAGTCAGCTTCACTTTATGAGGTTTCATTCTGTGTTTTAGAATATTATGTTCCTGATGCCTAGTTTCTATAGCAACATGGAGAGAAGCCGTGACTGTTCTTTGCCATTACCTTCTCTTGATGACTCCACAGGGACAGAGAGTGAGTGCATCTTTGAAGACATTACTGCCTGCCACACAACTGGCTCTGGCTGCTGAAACAAAGGTAAAATGATTAGATAGATCTGCCCATGAACACAGGAACATGCTTCGTAAAAGCAATGTACCTCCATGCAGTTTTAAAATTGGTTTTCCACTATAACCTAAGGGGAAGAGAATTGTTCACCTATGGTTGTGCTTCTCTCTTTGTTGCCAAGAAGGTGAAACTGAATGTTCAAGTTGGAAATTACACTGTTAATAGAGAATCCTTTGTGCTTAATGAGCACTTCCCTTTCCCTCCCTTCACTGTTAGGAACTCTGAGTATTTTAAGATGAGTAAAATAAGTAAAAAATGAGTAAAAAGCTTTTGTGACAGTATTGCAGAAGAGCTGTAGATACTTAAGACTAATATTTAAAGGGAAAATTGTAATATTCTTCTGAATTGTCTCACATTGCTGGGTATTATTCCAAGTTATGTTGCTGTATTCTTTCAGCTAGGAGGCATCACATATTCTTCTGACGCAGTTTGTTGCATTTATGAAGAATTAACCAAAATTGTGTTTCTCTGAACACAATAGGAATAAACATAAGCAAAGAAGCCTTATGCCTCCAAATCTGTCTTTCCAGCTAGAACACAGCAAGTGCTTTAGGACAAAAGGAAATGGCCTCAAGTTGCACCAGGGGAGGTTGAGGCTGGATATTAGGAAAAATTTTTTCATTGAAAAGGTTGTGAAGCCCTGGAACAGGTTGCCCGGGGAAGTGGTTGAATCACCATCCCTGGAGGTGTTTAGGAGTCATGTAGATATGGTGCTTAGGGACACAGCTTAGCGTGGACTTGATAGAGTGAGGTTAGTGGTTGAACTCAATGATCTTAAAGGTCTTTTCCAACCTAAATGATTCTATGATTCTATTTTATACTGTCATCTGTATCTTTTATGATGTTTTTTTTCTTCTTGGTTTTGGATTTTTTTTTTCCTCCTGTTTGCTTTTTCTCATTTCTTTGCTTAGAAATGCACATCTGTATTTAAACAACTGCACACTACTGGAACAAAGAAGAGTTAGTAGACAGTGTGCAATTTCTTAGGTAATTCTTTGATGAAGTGATGCCTCTAATCTTGGAGTAATTCAGTTCTTCAGTGAGGAAGCATTCAGCCTTTACTAAATGGAAGAATTGTTCTAGATTTGAATCTAGATTTGCTCACTCATTAACAATACTTGGTCTACTGCATCTTACAAACTTGTGTTTCTCTTGATCTGTTGCCACTGGGAAGGAAAGTTTTTGTCTTATTCTTTCTCTTAAACATGTATACTTTTTGTCTTGCAGTTTCAGTCAGTTATATAAACACAATCTGAATATTTTAATTGTAAGTGTTTGGAAGGGGGAGAGTATGTGTTATGGTTTTGGGGGTTTTGTGTTGGTTTGGTTTGGGTTTTTTCTGCTGCTATTTGTATGATCATTTTATTTCCAGCCTTTGTATGATCATTGGCCTTTTTTTAGGTCTCTGAACTTCAATCCAAGTAGCTAACTCAGGAGGCTATTGCTCGTCCCAGTGCTTTGATAGGAAGGTAAATTTAGCAGCCCTGAGACATTTAGATTCCTGCTTGTGATGATTTCTCAAACTATAGAAGAGCGGAGTGCTCATACTTGGACCAGTTGTTTAAAGATACTATAAGCAATGTACACTGGGTTACTCTTGTCCTTCTAGCAATATGATTCACTAACTTTTTTTTCCTGGAAATTAACTTAACAAACACTTAAAGCCATAATTTTTCAGGTGACGATGAATGCTTGTCATCTGTTTAGGTTGTAGTAAAGTTCATCTGGAAGGAGAGAGTACTTGAGGCCTGCTGGCTAGATATTCCTACTCTGGGAAGTGTTACACAAGAAATGGCAATCCTGTTAAAGCTGCAGCATCCCGTTATCATTAAAGTACAGGGAACTAACTGAATGCAGTTTGAACTGCATCAGACAGTTCCTTTGAATACTTGATATTCCTCTTCAGAAGTGAGAACTTGTCCTGTATTAAATCTAACTTTTCAGGAAAGAAAGAAACCTATGTATCCTGCTTTGTTTTGGAGGGTATGTTACAGCAGACCGTTGCTTGCTTTGCAACTTTTACCCCAAACAATTCATGTAAACATAGATCTGAAGGTATGAATTTTAACAGAAAAAAAAAAGCCTGCACATCATATCAGGATGAAGGATGCGTATCTTGGAAGTGTGATGTCACATCTGAACATGTGCTAGTTCAGTAAATAATCTGGATACACATCTTGATTCCTCTTCTTTGTTTTGGGGTTGTTGGTTTTGATCGTGTTGGGTTTTTGTTTTTCTCAGAAGGAGAATTCCTCTTGGTTTTACTTCTGCTCTCAGTTTTAATTATGTTCTCTTTTTAAGAAACATTTCTTCTCAGTGGAATGAGACTTCAAAGATATGTTGATTAAATCTCTATGAGGAGAGGAGTGTTTGTTTAAAAACAAAACAGGCAGTTTGAGGACAAAGCACATGCTTTAAAAAGACTGTTATTTGTAGGTGCTGGATGTATTTGAAAATGGACACTTCTTCCAGCTGGGGGTGGAGAAGCATGGATCTGGTCTGGATGACTTTACATTCATTGACCATCAGCCCAACTTGGATGAGCCATTAGCAAACCATATATTCAGACAGGTTAGAACTGGGAATGTACAGTTGCTACATGCAGGTAAGACTTGGTTAATATAAGAAACAGGACGCTATCTCACTCAGAAGAATTACTGGCTGACCAGCAAGCATGCTCAATCAGTCATGCTCAATACCTGCAGAACTTTTCCTCATTAATCTGTAGGGCTGATTTCTAGCTAATTGAAATGCTACCTGCAGAAGTCTTTTTAAGGTTTACTTAGAAATCTGTAACAAAGAAACCTTTACAGGACCTTACTTCATATGAGGATTTTCTACAGAGCCATCACCTCTTGGCTGTGATTATCATGGCACACATCTTGTCACCAGGATGCCAATTCATGCAGCAGTCACTTTTCCTCTTTAGGAAGAGGAAAGTGCACAGAAGTTGCCCCAAGCCTCACTAAAAGCCACTCTTTTACTTAGATTCGTGCTTGGTTTATATTGTTTATGGACGTAAAGAGTTCTCCTCTTTTTAAGGAATTTAAAATCAAGATATTGTCTCAGCTTTTAACATGGCATAATACAAAATAACTCAAGGTAGTTTACTGTGGGGAGTTTGCCCGAGAGATGTATTGTTCTTTATTCATTCAGCTAACCACAACTGCAGTCCCCAAGTAATTCCCCCTCACGTATTTTGGAGTAAATTCCTTGCTCTAAGGTGTGCAAGAATTACTTTGCATGTGGTAAGCCACCGCTGTGTCCACAGTCCCCTCACCTGGGATGCTGATGGAAGATGGTAGCCAACGTGATGCATCTTCTCCGTGTCTATGGTGCCGTGTGCATTCACAAGTCTACAGCTTCTTCAGACTTCGGACAGGTAAGCCCTTTTCCTAAACTAGCCTTGAGTTTGAAGGGGTGCTTCGTTACTTCAGACCTGTACAGTATTTCTCTGCAGAGGAAGCTAGGTATTATAAATAGAAACTGTTCTCGCTCAGTCATCTGCTTTTCTTGCTCAAAGGTATTGTGGTAGGAATTACAATTGTCTCCATGGTGATATCATTCTGATGCTATTCTTAATTATTGCACTATAGAATGAATCATGCAGAAAGAAGAATGGAATTTAGGAGTGACTAATTTATACCAAACTTCACTCTTAAATACTTTGTCATCCTGCACTGTCAGAGGCACGCAGTAATATCCTTCTGGAAAAATCAAAGGACCCTCCAAATGAAGCTGGGATAAAAATAGAGTAACCTGCAGGTTTGTAGTAGCAAGCTAGCTCTAAGCAAAAACCAAACACATTGTGACTATAGCATGCCATCTTCCTGCACATTTGTGAGAGGAAAGCAAGCAAAGGCTTTTTTAAGCCTCTCTCCCAAGAGGACTGTAACACCTATTGCAGCAAAGCTGACAGGCATGCCTGAGTTCATTTCCAGTTACCAAAATTAGGACATATATCTTGTTTATATAGTGTCAAAACAAGCAAAAATGTGGCTATAGGAACTCTGTGATGCTACATAGATTATCCAGGACACCTCTGTGTAGTAACACCTCGTGCTTTCCTCCTTTTTCAGCTCGTATCAGCTGTTGGGTATCTCCATTATAGAAACATCCTTCAGAGAGATATCAAGGATGGAAACATTGTCATTGCTGAAGATTTCACAATTAAATGAGTGGACTTTGGTTCAGCTGCCTACCTGGAACCCAGCAAATTGGTTTATACCTTCTGTGGGACGATTGAATACTGCTCACGAGAAGTGCTGTCTGGCAAACTGCATGCCACCCTCTGGAAAGTAGTTTTTGTGTCAGTCACACTAAGAAATGTGTATGCAGGGCTGGAATAGAGAAGCCAAGCTGCTTTGCAATTGGTACCCTGCCAGAGTATCTAACCAGAGAAAACTGCAGAGAAGAAAGTATTTGTGAAGTCTTGAATACATACTAACTTGTTTTCTAAGTCTGTTGACAAACTTTCTTATTCTGGTCTGGTGTTTCGCAAAGCCTTGTACTAATGTCTGTCCTACTGCAGAGCCAAGTTCAAGAATGAGCATATGATTTTAATTTCCAGCCTGGTAGAAGAACTGTCCCTTTTTCTCAAGTGGAATCTAGATAGTTAACATTTATTTCCACATAACTTTTGTTTTGAAAGAGATGGGAGGAGGTAAATGGGATTCCACTGAAGTGTCCAATCTTCTGTTTAAAGATAGACTTGATAGTTTTGGCTTATGGTAAAGAAGGAGAAGGCTTAAGTTCTCTTGTCACCAGCTTACACATGTGGAAGTCCAGATGCATACTATACACAATCATCAACTGAAACAGGTTGGCCTTTCCTTTGTTAGTTTTCTTTCATGGAGAAGGATAATACAGAGACTTACCAAAACCATGTGAGAACCTTACCAGAATTCTCACAAACTTCCTATGTTAAAATAAGAATTGGAAACAAGGGCTATCTACTGCCTTTTTACTTTATTTGGCACACAATTACATATTTGCAATCTGAGTTTATCGATGTTTATCACTGCGTAGGTAGCACGGCCCTCAGCTGGAGATATGGTCACTTGGTGTCATGCTTTACACCCTAATACTGGTAGAGAATCCCTTCTGTGAGCTGGAGGAGGCCATGGCACGCTGTCCTGAATCCTCCTTCGCCGATGTCAAAAGGTGAATTTGCTTTTCTAATGGGACAGATCTCTTGGGAATATATAAGCAGTATTCGGTCCCTGGAATAAAGGAGAAGACTGAAAAAACACTTCCAAATATGCTCTATGATGATTTTAAAAGCTGCTTACTGAAGCAGAATTGTCCAAAGTATGTATCATTTTCAGATAAGTACTGCAGCTCTTCATGCCTTTGATGAATACAGAAGTGTGCTGTATGTTTTATTAGTTTCTAATTCCAGACCTCTCATTTATTATGACTCAACCTATCAGCTTGTCAAGCTTTAGCGTGGTTTATACCTGAGAAAAACAGAACAAATAATGCCTGATGGGAAGCTTCACTTCAGTAGGTAACTTTAAGAGCAATACTGGCACTCATGTAACTCTAATGCAAGTTTTATCTCACTGGAACTTTTGCCAATCAAGCCGTGCCTTTTGGGATGGATGAGAATGTGTTAATTTATAATTACTGAATGAATTGTATGGCCTGACCTCACAGGAAAAATACAGTAGCCTTGTTTTTTGTTGAAGGCATAGAAAACTAATTGCATGCCAGGTTAAAGAAAACTTAATCATCAGCAAGTTTTCTGGGGTCCTTGGGAGCACTATGGTTATAAAGCTTCAGGGTGTTGGAATTGACCGGTAAATTCGGGAAGCTTTCACTGAACCCTGAGTGCACCTTTAATCACAGATCAAACATGGGATGACTGCAGGACAAGACTCGTCTTGGAAACAGCAAGTCAGGACTGCCACTGCAGCATTTCTTTCGTCTTTTGTTCTCGGTGTCATAACTCTGCTCTTGGTTCTTTGTTTTCACAGCCTGGAAACCTGAGATCATTCCCAGAGCTGAGCACACGCGACTAAGCCAGTGGTAGAAGGGCACTTCACAAGGGCTGACGGGGCGGAGGGGGAATGTGTAATTAAAATCTACATTCTTTATAGATAAACCGTATCTTGCATTCCCAGGATCCCTAAGACACGGCTGAACCGCTTTCTGACTCCCCCCTGCCCCCAGGCCTCGGGAAGCGGGTGGCTGGGCCGGGGTTCCCGAGCGCGGGGCGGCGGGGGCGGAGCGCCTCGGGCCCCTCCCCGCAGCGGCCGCGTGATGGCGAGCGCGCTGCTGCGGGGCTGCGGCCGCGCTGCCGCGGCGGGCTGGGTTCTGCTGCCCCGCGGCCTCCTCGCCGCGCCCGGACCGCGGCCCCGCCGCGGCTGCGGAGAGACGGCGGGGCTGCGGGCTATGGGCTTCAGCGAGGAGCAGGCCCGCCGGCTCCTGGGGCTGCAGCCCCTGCTCGGCCCGCAGCGCCGGGAGGCCGCGGCGGCGCAGCTGCTGCTGCTGGGGCTCAGCGCCGGGGCCGCCCTCAGTCTGCTGGAGCGAAGCCCGGCGCTGCTGCGGATGCCGACGGGGCGGCTGCAGGAGCGAGCCGAGGAGCTGCGGCGCCTGGGTCTCGGCGGAGGTAGGGCAGCGCGGCGGGGCCGCCGCGGGCGAGGGGGGGCTGCCCGGCGCCTCCCGGCCTACCAGCCCCGGTGCCCGCAGGTCAGCTGCAGCGGGCGGTGAGCCGCTGCCCGCAGCTCTTCACCCTTCCCCAGAAGAGGATGGCAGCGGCCGTGCGGCTGCTGCGGGAGCAGTGCCTCTTCACGGCGGAGCAGCTGAGGGAGGTGCTGGGGACGTGCCCCTGGGTGCTGCTGGAGGAGCCGCGCCACCTGCACCACCACTTCCAGGTGAGGGGCCCGGGCTGCCCGCCGCGGGGGCTGCGCTTCTGCCTGGCGGGCACCCGGCCCAGCGCCCAGAGCGGGGCCGGGGCCGGGGCCGTGCCTGAACCGCCCCGCCTTGCCCTGCCCGCAGTACGCGTACTTCAGGATGGGGGTCCAGCAGAAGGAGATGGTGAAGGCTCGTCTCTTCCAAATGCCCTTTACCGAGCTCAGAAACCGGCACATCTTCCTGGAGCGCCGGGGGCTCTACCACACCCCACATAAAGGGCAGAGCGAAACCAGTAACCCAAAACTGAAGGACATCCTTCAGCTCCCAGAGAAAGACTTCCTGGCCAGCCTGGCTCGCTCCACCCCAGAGGAGTATGAGGTCTTCAAGAAGCTGCTGGCTCGAGAGGAGGAGGAAGAGGAGGACAGGGATACGCTATATGCAGAGGAAGATGAAGACTTGGACAGTGAGGGAAGTAAAACAGCCCAGGAGTGAGGAGGTGAGGCTCCACGGCGCCCAGGCGCTCTCGTGCAGGTGGAGTCCCCAGGCCCACTGCACTCGGGTGCACGGGGCACAAGCTGTGGCAGCAGTAGGGCTCTTGTGTGCAGGGCCGCACTGAGCGGCAGCGATCAATCCCATATATCAGAATACAATAATAGCCCTCATTTCTTCTCACTGACCAACTACTTTAAAGATTATTCAGTTTTGAAAATGTTTTTATTAAAAAAACAAAACCAAAACCAAAATAACTAATTTATTTCCAAGGCTAGGTTAAAAACCTTTTGGCTGCATTACATACTGTGCTGGCTGTGGGGCAGGAAGGGGTGGGTTGCTGCACTGGCTGGCAGCAGAGCCACACTTCCTGGTCCTGCAGTGATAGGCCCCATGGAAGCACTGGCAGGGCCCAGGGGCTGCATGGGAACAGGACTGTCCCATGATGGGGACATCTTCACCTTTGCAGACCATGTTGGCACTGGTTTTGTGGCTGACCAGGTGCAAAGGCTTTCTTTCTAACTGTGGTGTCCAAAAACCTCCCCCCTCATGGACAGCAGAGGCTGTTCAGGCTTTGCCCTTGCCCTGCTCTTCCATGCAAGGCCTGGCTTCTCAGGCCCTGGGGAAGCAGGACTCCTGTGCTCGCCTTGCGGCAAGGGGCTGGAGCAGCATCAGGCAGCCTTGGAGAAAAATGAGGCACATACATCTCTGACTCCCTGGCTAGAGCCTGTGCAGGAGAGGAACATCACATTGACCAGCTGGTCAGGGCTTCACCTTGGCCCTGCAGCTCCCAGGCTGCTGTCAGCTGCCTCAGTAGCAACTCCTGCCTCTCCTCTCCCTCTTACACTGCTCATAGGAGGGAGAAGGTGGTGTCTGGAGCACCAAAAACTCCTGGGCCTCTGCTGGTCTGAGCATCTTCCAGGCTGCAGTTTGACAGAGGTGGCTGAACAACATACTTACGTGATGGGAAGGCTGCCCTACCAAGATGGCCCCCCACAGTGCTAGGGAAATAACACTCTATACCCTAACTACAATATATCTCTGGTATGTATTAATTTATAATAGATACTGTGTACATTAATACACAAATATATGTTTAACTAGTGTTGTCATACAAACCTACGAAAACTAGGAATGTTTCTAAGCTACACTTTCTCCTTGCCTACCCTGCCAGAGTCAGCACAGCAGCCACTCAGTGCTGGTCCTCTCCTCCACGAACACCCCCGCAGCAGCCACTGCCACAGGGAACACAAACGCCGCAGAGTTTGCAGGGCCGGGGGCTGGCACGCGGAGCGAACTTTGTCACTGAGCTTGGAGCCCTGCACTGGCTTGGAGGTGATCAGCATCAGGACAAGTGTAGTGTTACACCTCAGCTGACAAACTTCACCCTACAGGTCACTTTGAAAGTTCTTTCTGCTCTATTGCTTTCTGAGCTGGAAATTTGGCTAAAAACCAGGGCTTGTGTACAAAGTAAGGCGGCAGGCAGTAGAAACTGCCTCAACTTCCTCCACTACAGCAAAGGAGAGGGATGTGCCTGCACTGCCCCCCCCTCACCTCGCTGCTCACCCTTTGTAACTCATCTACAGGGGGAAGGTCTCCTCCAATCAGATTTTTGTGGGCCACATTTCAGGTGATCGCTAAGGCTTTTTGGTCTGCATTAAACTGTTTTATTTGGGGGTTATAGGTAATTTATAACCTTGGATTACAAAAACAGGTTGTTGCAGATGCTGGTGGCAAGGGGCTAGGCTCAGCCCTGCTGATGCCATGGCTGAGCAGAGCTAGGAGCCTGTTGCTCGTGCAGAGCAGTGGGGTGGGCCAAGCCAGGCTGTTCCCCTCAGGTGGCAGCCAGCCAGCCATTGTGGTACACTGGTGCTCAGCTCCTCAGGGGCAGAGAGACGGCCAGAATAAGACAAGCCAGAGCAAAGGCAGTGCTGGTCCAGCAGAGAGAAGGGAATGCTGTTCAGCATGCCAGTCTGGCTGTGTGTCCCTAACCGGCTGGAGGAGAGGGATAGGCTGATGCCAGCCAGAAAGCTTCCCCCTCTGTGTTCAACCCAGTGAGGAGATCTGATCTTCCTAGTGTTTCAAAAGCCCTTAGATGTGGAAAGACGGAGCTTCTACTGCTTTGAACCCTGTGAAAGAGCAGGAGAGGAATCAGCTGCTATGCAGTCTCCCAAAAGCCCCACAGCTGCCTCTTCCCACCCTGTGCCCTCTTCTCAGCCTGGGAGAAAGGGGACCTGCCCCCTTCAGGCCTTCAGTCTTTGCCTTGCATGGGCAGGCCCTTTCTGTGCAAGAATCTCTTGTTCCTGGGGCTGCAAAGCTGCAAGGAAGCAGAGCACTGCCTCCTACTCCTCCACCCTACCCCCAACCAGGAGCCCTCAGCTGCATGTCCAAGCTCAACGAGCACGGCAGCTGGAGAGCTCTCGTACCCCCTTGACATGGCAGCATGAGCCTGGCCTTTACTCTGGCTTCCACCCTTCTCCTTCCTGACTGTCTGGGGGGGTGCACATGCGGCCAGAGGCAAGAGCTGCCCCTGGCTGAGGAGGGCCTCAAGCAGGTACTTACTCTATGGCTTCTTCAGTGTGTGACTGTTGCTTGGTTTTCTGAAAGAGAAGGGAGGAGAGAGAGCACCATCAGCCCCGCAGCCCCTCGACATTGGTCACAGGGAGGACAGAGGTGGTGTAAGCTCCTCACACTCCATTCTGCACAGGATACCTGCATCCCATCCCCAGCCTATCCCAGGCCTGGGCACCCCTGCACATGCTAGGTGACACCAGCCTGCTGCATACTGCTGTCTTGGGCCACAGGAAGGCCAGTGTGCCTGGCGTGCTGCTGCTAGCTGTACCTGTTGATTGACTCCTCAGGAACGGTGTTCTTGCAGCTCTCCTTGTAGCAGATGTCCTGGTGTACCTTGTAGACTCTCCTGTATCTGCACACACAGCAGAGGGGCAAGTTGTAGGGAGCAACAGGGACAGATCTGATTTTATGAGTGCAAGGATGGGTGTCTGGGGTCTCCTCCATTTCCTTCCAGGCTGCAGTAACCAGCCTTGGTAGGAACGGGGCTGACCCTGCACAGCCAGGCCCATGTGCCTCCATCACAGGAAGGCAGAGTGTGTGTGTGGTAGAAAACAAGAGCATTGGCCCCCGTGGTCTGGCATTGCAGCAGGGCTCGCCCCAGCCCTCTGCTTGTGGGGGGAGAGGCAGCTAGGAGCTGTGCTGACAGGCAGCAGGCAGGGGATCTGCTGCTGGCTGGGGCCGCACACACCAAATCCAACCTCACTGCCATGTACGTGGCTAACACGGCTACAGTGCTATTACTTCAGCAACACCCTGCCCTGGAACGCAGCTGGCGGAGCAGCCCCAGAGACTGGAGGGCACACAAGGCTGCTCAGCCTGCACTGTGGAGGGGGCAACTGCAGCCACCTGGCAGCGGCCCGCTGGGGCATAAGATGGCCTCAGGCTTGCTCTCTCTTCCCCAGAGCTGAGCTGTGGGGAGATATCCCCAGCTCTGAGCACAAGGGGAAGTGGGGAGCACAACCCACAGGCAGTACTCACAGGTAGTGGCAGGTGCCTCCTTCCCACACAGGGAATGACTTGGTTTCCGAGTACAGCCGCGTGCATGAGTGTGGCACCTTCTTGCAGGCTGCTTGGGGAATAGGAGAGGGGAGCTATCAACAAGCCCATCCCTTGCCCTGCCTGCCTGTGCCCCATTGTAAGGGGTTGGTGAAGCCCCCATGGCTTCCCCTCTGCTGTCCTGGGGGGCTGGGCTTAACACAGCTAAACTGCCAGAAGCAGAGCCCCCAGCCTCATAGTGCCCAGATAACTATGGAGGCAGAAGTTCTGCCAGAAGCAGGGAGCAGAGCTGTGCTCCCATATCTGCCTGAAACAGCAAGAGCAGAGCCCAGCCCCTCTCTCCACTGTCAGCACAGCACAGCACAGCCCTCTCTAGCAGAGCCTGGGCACGGTGGGAGTCCCCTTGGCCAGAAGGAGCCGTGTGCTGACATGGCATGCTTGGTGATCTGTACCCTGGACGACCTGTGGCTGGGACTGCTGCCAGGCTGGGCACACGCCATCCACCTGCAGGGAGCTCAGCCCTCCGGCAGCAGCGCGGCACTCACTTAGCTGGCAGAGCTGGCCCTTGAAGCCCGGGCGGCAGTCACAGTGGTAGGATTCGGCATTCCTGGTGCAGGTGCCTCCGTTTCTGCAGGGGTTCATGGAGCAGTTCTGCCCCTCGCCTGCAAAACAACAATGGCCGTCAGCCCCTGAAGCCACAGCACAGCCCTGCCCAACTTCCCGGCATGCCAGGGTGCTCTTGGGGAGAGCTGCAAGTAGAACAGGGAGGCAGAGGCCTGCACCATGCCCATCGCATGCAGGATCCTTGCAGGACCATAAGGAGAGCAGGCTGGTGCCAAGCACTCTGCCTGTCTGTAGGGCCTGGGCTGGGTCTCTGCTGCTTGTCTGTCTCCCCCTGCACTTACTTCTGCTCTTTGCCTTGTGCAGCTGCAGTGCCAGACTGCCCTGGCTGGACACGTCTGCATTCTCCAGCTTCATTGGTGCCTCTGGCTCTGGGCAACGAGAGGGTCAAACATCAGCTCCAGCTAGGGCAGACCCAAAGGCAGCCCCTCCAATGGGATCCAGCCTGCCCACAGCATCAGGGAGCTGATCAGGCCTAAGGCAGTGGTTTAGACCTTCCTAGGTGGCACTGCTAGAATTAGGGTGGCTGCCTTGCCCGTCCTGGAGGACTATGGAACACTAAGCCCTGGGGACATGGGCAGACCCAAGACAATGCAGCAAGCCCAGGGCTGCTGTCAAGTGTAGCAGGCCCCTTCCCCACCCCATGGCATGGGGTTCCCAGGCCTGGCAAATGGGAGGACTGGTTTTGGGCTAGTGAGGGGCTTTTCACCCAGGCACCCTCCTTGAGTACAAGTCTGTGCTTGATGGTGGAGGCTCAGGCTGCTGGGCAGGCAGAGGCTACACTGGAGGGCTGCTGGGTCGCTGCCTGGGCTCCTGACGCTGCTGACAGCGAAGGCCAGCCCGTGCCACAGCCAGCATTTCCTCCCCTCAGCAAGAGTCCTTCTCCAGGCTTCCCAACTGACTTGTGCATGACCCCTCTCACTGGACAGAGGTCTGTCAAGCACGGTAGACATTCTATCTGCCCAGGGAGAGGACTCTGCTCTCCTCTATGGCTCCCCCAACCCTACAGCAACCTGCCCAGCTGCCACCCTGTCCCAAGGGGAAGCACAGGAGATGGCAATGGGGAACAGGAGGAGGCCAGAAAGTCAGCAGAGCACTTACGTGTCTTCACAATGATGGATTTGCCCAGTGCAGTGCCGAACCTGGCACTGATCCTCGCTCTGCCATCCGCCAGCTCAGTGAACCTGGGACAAGAGAGTCATGAGGGTATGGGGTACTGCAGGTCCCCCAGGCCCAACCATTCCACAGTAGGGCTGGAGGCAGCTGGATAAAGCACTCAGCAGCATCACACTTGTTGTGAGTCCTGCAGGCAGTGTAGGGGAGCTGCTAACAGGGCAAGGGCCTGCATTGCTCAGGACTCCCATGGGTGGCCAAAAGGCAAAACCCAACAGGAGCATGGCTTGATGCTGTGCCCACCCAGACATGGGAGCTGGGAAAAGGGTCTGTGCTCAGCCCAATGCTTGGGCCAAGCACTGTTGGAAGAGCCAGGAATGCAGCGGTGCCTACCTGGGAGCTGGTGAGGGTTCCTCAGCTGTGTTGTGATCCGCTAGCAAGCGGAGTTCAGACATGAAAGCTGGGGGCAGCCTGTTGCGCAGGACCCGGGGGTGTCCAGCTTGGCTCCACCGTCTCTCTGGAGCCCCATCCCTCTGCACTGCAGACCAAAGGGTTAGGTTTAGCAGGAGGCAGGCTGTGAGTCAGCACAGCAAGTCCCCTTGGCCCCAGAGTGCCATTTTGGGATGTGCACACGCTCCACAGGCCTGGGCTGCAAGTGCCAGTCTCTGTGAAGAATCACCAAGCTGTAACTCTGCATCTGCCCTCCGCTAATAGAGGCAGCACTGTGCAAACCCCAGGTCCCTTTGCAGGGGACCCGAGTCCTATCCCCAGAGTCTGGTGGAGGCACCCAGTTCTGGCACAGCAAGTCTCCACAGTCTCATTGCTCTGGCGATCAACTGGTTTCTTACACCCTTTCCCTGTTAACCCATCACCTCCCTCTTGCTGCAGCAAACTGTCAGCGCCCCAGCCCCAACAAGCTGGGCACTCACGGGTGGTGACATAGAGGTGCATGGGTTCACTGTGCACTTGGCCTTGCTCCGTGTTCTGCACGGCTGTCACGGACAGGCGGTATCGCTGCCCGGGGAGTAGGTCGCGCACCGTGTAGGACACAAGCTTCCCATTGGGCACATAGCGGCTCTTGACGCTCTGAGCGGTGGTGACATTGATGATGTACCCCTCCACAGCACCAGCAGGAGGCTGCTCCCACATCATGGACACAGAGGTGGCAGCAACACGGGAGGCAGTGAGATTCTGGGGGGGAAGAGGCCCTGGAGCATGAAGGAGGTGGAGAGAAAAGAGGTCAGTGCTGGTGTCTTTGAATGGCAATCACTCTGCTTGCTCACACAGCACCTTGTGGGCATGCCAGGGCCCCAGCTTGCCTGGCTCTAGGTGTGCAACACGCTGGGAGATACTCAGCACTGTATCCCTGCCAAAGCACAGAGCCTCACTGCACCCTGGCACTCAGGTCTTGTCCTCACCCTCCAGCTGCCATACAGGATAAATCAAGCCCATGTAAGCTCCACATGGGACCGAGCTTGCACTGGTCTTGGTCAGTAAACATCTGGTAGGGAAAGATGTGGTGCTGTCTCACCTGCCCTTCCTGAAGGCTGCCTGCAACACCTCCTACCAGCCATGCTGGCCAGACAGGTTGATGGCTTTTGCATCATCCCCTCCCTGCAGCTTTCCTGCTGGCCATGAAGCACAGCCGCCCTGTGCCTGCCAAGCCCCAGGTTCCCTGCAGCAGCAGAGGAGGCAATAACAGCCCCACTCACTTGTCCATACGTGGAAGGGGGCTGTGGCTAGACTCTCTGAGGGGTGGTCTTCTGTCCCCAGGCCGCTCAGTGTTGTGACATGGATGATGTACCTCTCTCCTGGCTGCAGGTCCCTGTGGAGGAGGAAGACAGGGGAGGAAGGGGTAAGCTGGGCAGTGTAGAAGGGCCAGCTGGCCTGGTGCCCACCTGCTGCCTCACTCACAGGAAGGTGTACTTGGCCACGCTGCTGTTCAGCTCAACGGTGCGGTCTGCTAGGTCCCCCGACTGGCGGATGGAGACACGCACCCTACTGACAGTGGAGTGCTTGAGCCGGTGGAGAGCCCATTGCACCGTGATGGTGCTGGCCGTCACATTCGTGATCTCAAAGCCTTCCACCGGACGCGGTCCTGGCCGGAGCAAGCAGAGAGGGCTGCAGTCAGCCACTGGTCATTGTGGGTCACATCATACCTTCCTCATGCCCCCCACACGGGGCACCCTGCCTGACCATCTGGCACTTACAGCCCCAGCAGGAGCAGCTTGGAGCTGCCTACCCTGCCAGACTCACACTCCTGTCCTCACCATCTGCAAGCAGGTGGGAGGTACATTTGTCTGCCTGCCCACAAAGCCTCACTCATCCACACCTCTGGGGCTATCCCTCCTCTGGCCCCAGCCCCGTCACCAGCTTCAGAGGGGCCGCAGTGCCTGGGCCTGGCCCTAAGCCCACCGCATGCTCCAGGCAGCCATCCTGAACCCAGTTCTCGCTGACTCCCTCATCTGACCCTTGCTTGAGGCCTCCCAAGATGCTGTGGCTGGGGGCACAAGGCCACTGCTGTGCTCAGTACCACACCTGTCTTTTCCTCCCCAGGCTTCCCTTAGTCTCAGCCAGCTGGGTGTGCATGTGTGGCCAGCAGGCTTTCCTGCCACCATCCCCATTTCAACTTTTCTGGGTTTAATATGCTCCCATCCTCAGTTTTCACTTTATTTTTCCATCTGCTTGCCCTAGAAAGTGGGATCACAGCTGCTCTGCCTGCCCATGCCGCCATCAAGGCATCACTGTGCTTCCTTCCCTCCATCCACAGAACCGAGATGCACGCCAGCACCTGCCCTCTCCAGCACGTCCCCGCACCAAGCCCGGTGGGATGGGAGGGCAATTCACCCACAGGGCTCATTCTTGGCAG
Organism: Todiramphus chloris collaris; assembly: GCA_025345505.1. Taxonomy (NCBI): domain Eukaryota; kingdom Metazoa; phylum Chordata; class Aves; order Coraciiformes; family Alcedinidae; genus Todiramphus; species Todiramphus chloris. The sequence goes on from JANVCC010000030.1 coordinate 10,787,266, forward strand.
AGACTGCCCAGCCCTGCTGCATGGATGGCCCGAGGGCTTCTCCAGATCAGCCAAGTAGCACTGGGGACCCATGCTACCCTAAGCCCAGTGACAAGGGGTAACTGGTAGCAGATGCAGCCTGGCCCTGATGAGCAGGACCCAAGAGTGGTCCCCACTGCCAGCACTCTTACCAGCCCCTGGGCACGGGCCCGGTGAGCCGCACAGGGCTTGGTGCCCTTTTACTCACAGCAAAGGGAAAAGCAATTCTCTGTGCTGAGCACTTTCCAAAGACCCCCAGCTGGATTTTAGGATCTGCACCACCAAACCCACCAGGGTTCAGAACAAGCCCAGCCTGCGGCTGGAGCCAGTGGTGGAGAGAAGATGACACAAACCCCAGCGCCTGCAGGGGCCACACGTGCTCACAACCGTGATCCCCCCGGGGACGCTACTCACTAGTGCGCGTGGTGAGCATGATGGGCCTGCTGATATCATTCTTGTTGTTCATGTTGCGTTTGACTGAAAAGACAGAAATATTGTAGGCTCTGCCGGAGGCTAGTGCCCGCAATTGGTGGGCAGAACGACTTCGGTCCACAAAATCTGTCCTGCGGTAAGAGCCGTCGAGGGATACGTACGTCACGGCGTAGCCGTCAATGAGTTGCCTGGCAGCTGCGTCCTCAGGTGGGTGCCAAGAAATCAACACACCAGTGTCCTCCACCCTTTCCACCTTTAATGAGGTTGGTGGCAGCAGTTCTTCAAGGTGTGTGCAAAAGCAAAGGGGAGAGGTAATGCCATGAATCTTTAGAGAACAGACCCCGGCAACAAGAGCCAGAGTGGCAGCGATGGAGGAAGGGGCCCTTGCTCTCCACCTTGGCATGCTTGGCAGGTGCCCTGCAAGCGCCAGCAACCGCTGGTCCAGCAGGCATGGGAGGAGCCAGGGCACCAGGAGTGCTCACAGTCACTGCAAACTGGCAGCACCGGTGGCCAAGCACTTGCCACTGTCAGACATTGAGTGTCGGTGAGACAGGGTGAGAGGGCCCATGGAGGCTGGTGCAAGTGGCAAGAGGCTTCCCTTGGATGCCTCAGCCTCCCCTCCTGAGGGCATCCGAGGGATTGCCATCGCTGTAGGGGGCCAGGAGCCGGTCCTCAGCGTCCTTGTGCCAAGCCTGGTGCCTGTGGCAGAGGCTCAGCATGCTAGCACCCACTGGCAGCACCAGCGGAGCCTGGGCTGCCCCCTGTGAGGTGAGGCCTCAGCCCTGCTCGCGTCTAGAAGAGCTCCTGATCCCAGATGGCACCGAGCCCCTTGCAGGCAATGGCTACCGCCAGGCCAGCGTCGAGCCCCACACCACATCCTGGTGACACTGCTGAGGGCTTTTACCTTTTTCGCAGCTCTTGCCTGTATAGCTGACTTTGCAGGTGCAGCTGTGGGTGCCATTGCTGGACAGGCAGTAGCCTCTGCTCCCACAGGGGCTGGAGAAGCATGGGTCGCTGGCTGCAGGAAAGGCATCAGGCCCGGTGGCATTAGCAGTGCTGGCTGGCCAAGCGGCCATCCCTTGCCAAGCCACCCTGCCCACCTCACCTGTCTCGCAGTGGTAGCCAAAGAAACCCTCTGGGCACACACAGAGGTAGGAGCCCCCGTAGCTCTCGCACTCCCCTCCATTGCGGCAAGGGGCCGACTCGCAGGCGTCCACTTCTGGAGGGGGAAGAGGCCAGTGGTGAGCAGGGGCCCCCCAGCACACCAGCAGCCAGCTCCTACAGGTGACTGGAAGCAACCACCTCCTGAAGGGGCAGCAGGATGGACGTGCAACCTGGGGCTAAGCACAGCCTCTATGGACCCAGAATCCCACACAAGTACAGCAGGCAGCTGCATCCCTGGCAGGGGGTGGACGTCTTTGAAAGGGGATCTATCACTGGCAGACACCTTGTTCCTTGTTTCCTGCCCACCAGAGCAGTGTTAGCCCTGCCCCTGAAACTGCAAGCAAGGAGGCACGACAGGCAGCAAGCACCCACGCTGATGGCTCAGGATCAAGGTGCCCAAGATGGTGACCAGCTGCCTGGCTTGGTACTTGTTTTGGCCACAGCCCAGTGCCCAGAATCCAGCCTCCCAACACCCTGAGAAGGTCGAGTCCGTACCTGTCTCGCACTGGGTCCCCACAAAGCCCTCGGGGCAGTCACAAGTGAAGGACCCAGGGAGGTCCCGGCAGGTCCCACCGTTTTTACAAGGCTCTGACTGGCACTCGTCGACATCTGGGGAAGAGTGGGAGGAGTGGTGCTGGCTCAGTACAGCAACGGCCTCAGCAGTAAACAACAGGAGGCTCAGAGGGGCAGTGCTTCTGCCACAGAGCATGGACCATTCCCATGTCACTTGCTAGTCTGTCAGGAGCCCACTGCTCCAGGCCTGCCCCTGCAGGGGGGCTGTGGCAGAAGCTGGGCACAGCAACATGCCCACAGGGACACCGGGGGATGGCTGGCAACACAGGGCTGGCCAAGAGGTCCCATTAGGATGTCTGCAGCATGTCCTCTCCTCCAACCCCCAGCAAGCAACCCATCTTCTCCCACCTGGACAGTCAGGCTAGAGTCACCTACAAGAGTTCCACCAGCCCCCGTGCTGCTTGTCACCTCCTTCAACCAGCACACACATGCAACCACAACGCATGTGCATACACAGGAGCACAGTGCAGCCAAAAATGTGTGACCTCCAGCTGCTTTTGTCCCCATGTCCAGGCCAATAAATTCAGAGCCATGCAGGGCACTTTACATCCAGATTCCAAGACCTGGGGGCTTTTCTACACAGGCTTAACACACATCAAAAGTCATTGCCCCATCCGTGATGCTGGCCGCACAGCATCCATTAGCAGGGGGACTCAAGTAGCACATGCCACTCCTGTCCTGACTGCTCCTCCACCCAACTGGGAGCAGCATCTCCCTGCCAGCACAACCCACAGCTGGCCAGGGCCTCCAGGAGAGGAGCCCTCACTGCAGGCTGATCTGAGGGTGTAGACAGGAGTCTTGAAACCAGTGCACACAACTGCAGGCAGCCCAGCTCCTGGCTGGGGGATTTGTGCCTGCTGTCATTCTATAGGGGCTGGAGGGCAAGGAAGGGTTTAGCTATACCTGCCTGCAGCAGCCCAGGCATGTTCTCTTACCTGACTCACAGCGGTGGCCAGTGTAACCTGGCTCGCACAGGCACAGGAACTCGCCAATATGGTCTTTGCACTGGCCACCATTCAGACAGGGCTGGGACTGGCACTCGTCAATCTCTGCAGGAATTTGGGCAAGCAAGAGACAAGGCAAGAGATGTGAGCACTGGGCAGGAGTCCACAAGGGGTTCTGTCCACAGACATGGGCAGGGGAGGACTGGAGAATGGCCTAGGATCATCAAGCCATGGTCGTGACCACAGACTAGTGGGACGGTATCCCAGGGCTTGGCCACCACCCTGGCTCTCCTCACCATCACATTCAGGGGGGTCACTCCAGATGCCTGGCAAGCGGCAGATACGGGGGTGGTTGTGCTGACTGAGGGTGTAGCCCAGCTCACATTGGTATTCAGCCAGCGAGCCCACCTTGGTGGAGTTAAAAGATGCCTGGCCGTGCTTCACTTCGCTGGGGACACCGCAGTCTACCTCTGAGGAGAGACAGGAAGGGTAAGCAGGGACCACAGAGGCATCCTGAGCCCCTGGCTAGCAGGGGGAGAGCGGGGCCCTTACCAGTCTGGCAGTGCTTCCCTACGAAGCCTACAGAGCACATGCAAACATAGTCCCCACCAAGGTCCTCACAGGTAGCACCATTCTCACAGGGGCTAAGGAAACACAGGGAGGGCACTAGAAGAAAAGCAGGGCAAAGAGTGACTGCTGCAGAACTGGCAGAGCCCAGAAACAAGGAGCACTTTCATGCCCTCCAGCAGCGTGCAAAGAAGAGTAAAAACACTTCAAATTAGAGGGAAGGAGGTTCAAAGCAAAAAGCAAGGCTTCCTTTCAACTTCCATGGCTGTTGGCTCTGCCAGCAGCCCCAACACCTCCCCAGGCAGCTCCTGGCACTACAGTGCCTTGCTGGTACCTACCGATCTCACAGTGCCGGCCAGCGTAGCCTGGGGGACAGTCACACTTGTACTTGCCGATGTAGTGGAAACAGGTGCCCCCGTTCTGGCAGGGCCCCGAAGCACAAGGGTCTGGCTTACCTGGGGGCAGAGGGCAGGCAAGAGCTGAGCAGCAAGCAGGACAACTGCTGCCTCTCCTCCCCAGGTGGGGGCCAGGGGCCATACCGATCTCGCAGTGCTTGCCAGTGAAACGGTAGGGGCAGGTGCAGTGGTACTCGCCATCCGCCTCCCTGCAGGTACCCCCATTGCGACAGGGCCCCGTGCTGCAGAGCCGCGGCTTGGCTGCAGAGAGAGTGCCAAAAGCAGGGGTCATTCACTGCTGCTGGCACCCTGAGAGCCACCACATCCCACCAGCACCCCACCAACCCCCTCGCTGTTGGGAAGCTGAGCGTGCCCTGGCCTCAGAGCCCGAGGCACAGCGACACCACAAAACAAACATCCATGCTGATGCGTGCTGGGGCCTTGGGGGGAGGGGGGGTAATGGGTGTGTGGTGCCATGGGACTGGAAGCTGCTCCTGAGGGCAGAAATGTAGGTATGTAAGGGACAGGATAATCTGCACTCACTTCCAGATGCAGCTCAGCAAGCAGCCACTCAAATGGAGTTCTCCCCCCCCCTGCAAGTTGCTGGGGCCAGCATGGAGCTCCATGCAGGTACCTTTCTCGCAGTGCTTGCCAAGGAAGCCTTGAGGACACTCGCAGGTGTACGAGTCACTGTGAACTTCACAGGACCCCCCGTTCAGGCAGGGCTCCGAGTCACACGGGGATGGCATTGCTGCAAAGACCAACACAGGGTCTCACTGAGGATGTATGACCAAGGGTGTGAGGGATACTCCCTGGATGATGATGGTATCCCCTGCTCACACCCCTGGCCCCTGTTGCATGCCCCCCCAGGGGCTGGTCCTGTATCTTCACAGACAAGACTTACTGTGGTTGGTGCCGTAGTCAGTGTGGCAGACACAGAGATAACTCCCGCCATACTCCATGCAGTACCCACCATCTGGGCACTGCGTGTTCATGTTGCACGGCGTGGTCGTGACTTCTGTAAACATATGACCAGCACCAGCCTCCATCAGCCAGAAGCAGGAGGACACTCAGCCAGCTGCCTGGCCAGAAATGGGGGTCTCCTAACTTTGCAGGGTCTGATGAGACCAGAAGGACTCCCGGTACCCCACACCACAGACCATGTGAATGGCAAGGGCCAGCCTGGGTGCCCAATGAGAGTCAAAGCAGAAGGCCATGAAGGCTGCAGTTCCCGCCCCCAACCCAGGGGAGCTGGGCTGGCGCCAGGGGCTGGGAGAGACACAGCTCAAGGGGGAGTCATGAAGATGGAATCATTGCTTCCTCACCAAGGGACAGTGCTTCCAGTCTCAGATTCAGTGTGTGCCCCTAGTACTGTGCTAGGCTCAGGCAGAGGCAGAATGTCTCCTTGCTTGTCCATGGCCTGCCTGGCTCAAGCATCCCAGAGAGGGAGCAAACACACTGAGCGAGAAGACCTCACCTACCAAATTCACAAAGAAGTCCGAAAAATCCAGGCAGGCACTGGCAGATGGTGACATTTCCCTCCAGACAACTGCCCCCATTGCGACACTCGCAGCCCTCCAAGAGCTCTGCAAGAGAGGAGACCAGAGCTTCCAAGGACCCCTTCTGCTTACAGGGCTGGCACAGCCAAGCAGCCTTGCCAGATGCTCCCCACAGGGGAAGCTTAGGTGGGCAGCAGTCATGAACTCCCTCGAAACACCCAGGTACAGCCTCCTCCAGTGGGACAGACGTGCTGTTCCATCCAGGAGCCCTGAATGGGCTCTCCGGGGCTGCTGTTTCTCCCTCTCAGGAGTGCAGGGGTTCCCCTATAGATGCCACAGCCCACCAGAGAGTCTCCCTGGTACTCACTATCTTGACAGTCCTGCCCTGTGTAGCCCTCCTGACATTTGCAGATGTAGCCCTGCTCTGTCTCCAGGCAGCTGCCTGCGTTCTGGCACGGGTGGGAGAGGCAGGCACCAGGCACACGGGGCCCACCTGTAGGGAAGAAGGATGCTAAGCCAGAGCCATCCCAGCCTGGGGCTGGAACACCCTCTGCACTGGAGGAGCTAGGGCAGAGCTGGTCTACCCTAGATTCACACCAGAGACTCCCATCATCACTGAACAGACCCGCTGGAAGGAGCTGCCTCCTGGCAGCACCATGACTCCTCTGCACAACCTGCCCGCCAGCTTTTGGAGGCACCTATGGCCAAGACAGCCTCTTTCTAGCCATTCGCCCCTTCCCGCCCAGCTTCCCCCAAACCAGCTCCTGTGTTGGGCTGGGCAAGGTGTGCCTGCACTCACCATACTGGCAGTTGTTGCCATAATAACCCGGGGAGCAGGTGCAGATGTAGCGGCCAGGGCGGATGTAGTTGCACGTCTGCCGGTTCCGGCAGCTCCGGTCCTCGCAGGAAGATGAGTCTAGTGAGAGAAAGCAAGCGATGAGCACAGCCTGGCCCTGGAACACGAGGGGGACAGTCCCCAGCAGTCCCGGGATGCAGGCAGAAGCAGGCACCTGTCTCACAGTGCTGTCCCACGAAGGGCTCCAGGCACACGCAGGTGTAGTTATCAACCAGGTCAACACAGTGCCCACCGTTCAGGCACGGGCTGGACTCACACTCGTTCACCTCTGCAAGGGGAGGCCAGGAGGGGCAGTCAGGCCACGCGCGAGTATTGCTGGGCTGCTGGTTCAACCGCTGCCTCCCATCCTGGAGGATGCTCAGGAGGGGCAAGGCAACAGCCGGGAAAAAAAACAAAGTCAGCACCACTGTCAAAGCTGAGTGCTCCCCTCCCGAAACTAAAGCTGGGGGTAAAGCAAGGTGGGAAAACAGCTTGCCTAGTCATGAAGTGTCACCATCTCCCCTCTACACCTGCTCCTGCCACCCACCTGTCTGGCAGTCTGCCCCCGTGTACCCCGGCTGGCAAAAGCACACTGCTGTCCCGTTTGCCACCTGGCACCTCCCGCCGTTCTGGCACATCCTGCTCTCGCATGGCGACTCTTCTGCAGTGGGACACACAAAAAAAGACAGGGGATCAACCCAGGCACAGGAGCAGCATGTGACATCCTCTACACACAGTGATACTGGAGCTGGGCAGAGTGCACAGCTCGGAACAACCAACACATCCTCTGGTGGGAAACAGCAGCCGCATCCTTGGTCGCAGCTCTTCCCAAAACCCTTCCTTGCAGTTCAGTCCTTTCATCCTCCTGGGCCTCTTGGATACCAGCGTGCTGTGCTGGGCATTTTCCTTCCCTTCCCCAAAAGTCAACTCTCTGCTCACCCTCTCCACTAGCAGAGAGGCTCACTGGGAGCCAAATGCTTTGGCAGCACTTCCACTGGTAGGCAGAGGCCAGCAGTGGGGTAAACTATCCATGGCAGCCCCTGCCAGGGACTGGGAGAGTCCCCTCTGGCTTTGACGGGCTCAGGACGGGCTCAGGACCTGCGAAAGCAGGGCCTCCGAGACTTCTGTTTAAGCACTAACCATCAGCTTTTCTAAGGGAACAGCGGTGGGGAGAGGCTGGCGGCAGCACTGAGCTGAGCCCGCAGGAGGAGTGGGCTGCCAGCAGCAGGAAAGGCTCATAGCCAGACTAAGTTTCCTTTGCCTGCAGCAAGCTGAAATCCAAGCTGGCTGACACAAACTGCTTGAGCCCAGCAGCTGCTGCAGGAGACCCAGTCTCAAAGATTCTCCACTATCAGCAGTAGGACTCCCCGAGCCTGGGGTCTCCACTCTTCAAGCGCGGCAAAGAGACAGCCCTGCCACGCCAGTAGCCTCATGCTCACCAGTCTCGCAGTTGGCACCTCTGAAGCCCAGTGGGCAGCTGCAGTTGAAGCTGCCAGCACCATTGAGGCAGGTGGCTCCATTCTGACACGGGTGGGAGAGACACTCATCCACATCTGAAACAAAGCCCCGTGTGGGGGCAGGAGGTCAGGGCAGGGACAGACAGACTGCCAGCACACAGTGGTGATACAGGGTGCAAGTCCTGCTCCCCGTGGCAAAGCATTAGCAGCTCAGGGCTGGCACTCACCAATATGGCACCTCTTCCCAGTAAAACCAGACAGGCAGGAGCAGGTGTAGGAGGGGTTCCCCGTGATGCAGTCCTCTATACACCTCCCCCCATTCAGGCAGGGCCGCAGCGTCAGGCAGACAGAGGCTGTGAGGACGGGTGGTGACCCCTCGTCAGTCTGTGTCCCGGCAGGGCTCAACCACCACCTTACAGCCACACCAGTTCCAGGGTCTGTCCCCACACCCACCCAGCTCCCCAGGGTGCTTGGGAAGCCCATGTGGGCTCCCTGCCTCCCAGTGTGGCAAGGTCTGCACCTCACAGGCTCCACTGGGACCAGGGGGCAGTTTTAGTCCTCCTGTGCAGAGGGGAGAAGCTGCACAGGGTTAGCCCTGCTGGCTGGTGGAACATGGATGTGCCCTCACTCTTCACCCAAGGCAGAGGGAAAGGGGGATGGGAGAGCCCGTGTGCAGCAAACCCGCCAGTAACGTGAGATCGTGGGTGGGAAAAGATGGCCGGGGGGGGAATGGGGATGAGGAACAGGAGGCCAGTTGCTCCGCAAGGGAAGTGTCAGGACCCCTGGGGTGGGGAGCATGGCCCAGCCCTAGCGCTCCAGCCCTGTGGGGGAGGCTGGCACCCAGCAACCCTCTGTATGGCTCACCCCAGCCTCCTGGGACTTAGAGGTGTGCATCCCCAGAGGGTGCCGGCCCCTTGCGCCCTGCCCTGCCTGGCAGCATGCCAGTGGGGTCCCACCTGTGTGCCATCACCTCCTTCCCAGCCTCCCTCATTGCTTCCCACAGGGTGTTTTTGTCTCAAAAGTCTTTCTCCCCTCCCCATTTGCTCTCCCAGCCCTCTCCCAGCCCCAGGGCACCCGAAGGTGCTGTTCCCAGCCATGGCAGGTGCTGAGGACAGTCCCACCATGGCTGTCTCCCCTCCCTCCCCAAGCCCTTCAAGCCATCTCCTCCACACCACAGAGGTGAGGGTTGAGGCAGGGAAAGACGGGGCTGGAGAACAGTGTGGGGTTGGGTTGGGAGTTAAATAAACCTAACTGCTGTCCTCTTACTTGTATTGCTGCAGCCCCCCACTTGCACCTGGGCATCATCGATTCTGAACACCCAGCGCCCGGGGATACCCACATTTGTCGTCATCTCCACGTCAGCGATGTCATCGGTGCGGGATCCGGGGATGTTGAAGTAGCGTTTTCCATCACCAGCGTTAAAACCTGCCTGGCAGGACAAGGGCAGAGGGAAAAGGGACATCACTAGTGCACAGGGGAAGGCGGCTGAAGCGCTTCTCTTTTGCCACTCGGTGCCAACACCACTCAGACCAACTGTCCCCTTCTGTGTGCCACCAGCCAGCGCTCAGGCCCATCCACACGCCAGGACAACATCCAGCACAGTGGGGTAAAGCAGCCATCCTGTCTGCTTGGTCCCTCCGCTGGGATTCAAAACCCATCCACTTCCTTTACACCTGCAGCATCCTGCTTGCTGCAGGCTGGTGAGCCAGGAGCCAAGCACACATGAACTGCCAGTAAATTCATACATCTGAAAGGGTACTGGGGTTTTGTGGGTGTGGGCTTTTTTCTCCTTAAATACAACACACACAGGATGAAATAAAAATACAAGTGAAAGCTGTGCTGGCTGCAGCAGCTGCTCTTAAAGGCTGAGGTTAGGAAGGAAACTACTATGAGGCAGCAGCCAAGGCAAAGACCTGTGGTTTCGGGATAACAAAGCCCCCTGTATGGTCCCAGCTTTGGAAGCCAGAGCACACATGGATATTTAAGAATGAAAAAAAAAAAAAAAAAACCCAAAAAAAACCCATCAGGAGGCAGCTTCCTACCTCCAAAAAACCCAAAGCAGAAGCTGCAAGCTCTGAGGACAAATACGCTACCTGGGCACCCTGGGGGTCGTGTTTGCCACTTACCTGCGCCGCGATGCCGCCAAGCCCGGCAAAGTCCCCCCCACTGCTGGCATGCATACCCGTGGTCCAGGTGATGGACTCATAATTGAAGATGGTGAAGGAGAGCTTGCCGTCCGTGATAAGGACGATCTGAAAAGTGTTTACCTGCAGTAGGGAAGGGAAGAAAGCAAGGAGCAGACAGGAGTGGAGTAGACAAGCCAGCCAAAAACCAGTCAGAAAATAAAATGATGAAAAGAGCATTTAGAAAAGGGTGCTCCTTTGAGGCCCAGTTCTCCTCTGCTACAAAAGGCTATTAGGTTTAATTATTTTTAATCCTGAGGTGTTGTGATCCTCCCCACCCAGCACCCCAGACAGCAGAACAGCTCACTTCTCCTTGCAGGGGAACAGGAAAAATTGGGTAGAAATGTGGTTACTTGGCCTCTGGAGAAAAGGCACCAAAGCCCATTTGTGACCATCTCCTCAGCACAGCCCCAGGCAGGCAGGCAAATATCACCATGCTGCTGCCCGAGAGGGAGGACATGAGCAATTTGCAGCCTCCACACGACACAAACAGGAGGGTTTGGTCTTGCCAGCCTGGTGCTGCTCTGCCATCACGCCAAGGCATCATGACAGAGATGCAGGGGTCAGCTCAGCCCTGCTGACAGCTCCTTGTCACATGTGGTAGAAGTGCCACATCTGTGGAAGGCACCAATGCTGTGGTGGGATGCTCCTTTTAAAAAAAACCTTCTCCTAAACTAATGGCTGCTTTGTCCCAGCTACTTACTGGTGAAAGTGAGTTGCCCCCGAAGAAGGTCACTCGGTACCAGGTGGCGATGAAGACCCACTGTGCAGAAAACCCTGGGAACTCGGGGAAATACTGAGCAATGTCCCTGCTGGCTTTCTCCAAGATGGGCTGCTCGGTGCTCTCCCGGTAATACACATCGCCCGCCCGCCGGTTATCCACATCTGCCCAGAAAGCAGCCACAACACATCGGTCCTTGGAGATGGGGAAGGCCACCGGTGTGAACTGGGAGACCTCCTTCAGGAATGAGATGATCCCGTTGTTGTTCACCTGCAAGAGGGAGGAAAAGAAACAGGCAACCGCAGTTGATTTCTGCCACCAACAGGAATACATGGTTTAGAGGCACTTTCAGCTTTCTTCGCCTCAGCCCTTTTCCACAAATATTGGAACACTTCTTCTTCCTGTCCTTGGAAGTGGAGACATACTCTGGCATCCGCAGTGCCCTGCTTCAGCCACTCGCTTGCTGGAGTGCGGCTGTGGGGAGCAAGCCACTTGAACAAACCCAGCCCTGTTCTGGGCTATGGCCTGGCCAGGGAAAGGGAGAACAGCTGAGAAAACTGCAGCAGCCCCAGCACTTTAAACAAACAGCATGAGCATGCTTGGCCAGCTCGTGCCAGTGCTCTTGGCAGGGACAGAGGGCTGTTCTGCTTGCTCCCTGCTCTCTTCTGGTTGACACAGCCTGCAAGGCTGGGGTCTAAGGCCAGGCATCACTGCCACCCTCCTGGCATCTCACTGTGCCTGAGTCAGGCAGCCACCAGTCCAGGGCAAGGGGAGCTTTGTCAGGCAGCAATCCTGGCCCACACAGCACTCTGACCAAGCAAACAAGCAGCTGAGCTAATGTACTCGTGGTCCCCAGGTGACCAAGTATCATGATCCCACACAAAGTCCCTGATCCTGGCTGGGCCTCAGCAGGCTGCTCTCATTAAAAGCAGGGGATGCCAAACACCCAGGGCAAGATACTGCCAGCTCTGAGGCCTTCGACAGCACTAATTAACTGGGGCAATTAGGGTCCTGAGATGCTGGGATCCATGGTGGAGGCAGCCCTCAGCCCAGGGAAGGAAGCTGGGGATAGTAGATGCTGCTGCCTGGAGAGCTGCCTCCTGGCTTGGGGATGCAGAAGTGAGGAAGTGGAGGAAAACGCCTGCCTGCACTGCTGCCTGAGCAGGCAGCGAGGTGGTAGGGAAATACTCTCACCTCAGCACAAAAATTCCTGTAAGGAGATGCTACCAGCACCCCCCCTCCCCACTGCAGTGGCAACCCCAGCAGGGCAGGCAGCTCCCAGCCACTCTGTTTCCACAGTGATGACCACAAGCAACAGCGGGACAGGCAGGAACACACAGCTCTGCAAGTGAGCTCCCCGTCAGGCAACGGGGGGCCATGGTGCAAGTAAGAGGCTCTTGAAAGAGAGAACAACCGTGGCATGCAGCAGGCAGGGAGCAGGCAGAAGTGTCACACTCGTGTGCCAACAAGGAGCTAGCATCCCACCAGGAGCCATGCTGATGCAGGCGTGGCTGTGCCCCAGCTGGTCAGGCTGTGACAGCTTCATGCAGCCCCTGGAGAGGATCTCCAGTCCCTGTGGATGGTCCCTACACAGGGCAGTCCATGATGTGACTAAGGGGAAGAGGATTCCTGTTTCCCAAAGCCTCTGTAACCCCATGGTGTTCACAGAGGAACATTCTTCCCCTGATTAAAGCAAGATGGGAGAGAGCCGGAGCCAAGAAGGGTTTTTTTGTTGTTGTTGTTGCTGTTTTTTGCAAAGGAGGAGAAGGGGAGTTGGAGGCAGCCCTGGAGGACACAATTTTACAGGTGAGCCCAGCCACAACGCCAGCTCCCCTGGGACAGCAGCTCACTGGGGAGGAGCAGCCCTGCCACACAGACCCTCATGCCAGTGGCAGGCAAGCTGGTCCCGCAGAGCTGGGGGGTTTTGGTTCAGGAAAGGGGGACACACTTCCCTCTGACCCCTGCAGCTCCTCCAAAACCCAGACCTGTGCTGCAGATGCCATAAGGGACAGCCATCATATCACCTGGCTTCTCCCAGCCTCTTCTATCTTCCCACCATGGCTCAAGACCCAAGCCCAGGTCCCTCCTCTCCAATGGCAGGGCTGGAGCTTTTATCAGGGGAAAAAAAAACCAGAGGACCAAGGACCTCCTGCACTTAGCCACAGCAGCAGGACGGTATGCAAGCCCAGCTCCAAAATAGCACCAAGGCAATGCTCAGCCCTCTCCTCCACCAGCCGAGTCTGGATCATCGGTCAGCCTGGAGCAAAGCAGGATGCCAGAAGATTCACTGTGCCAGACAGGAACTGGCATGGGGAGCACAGACCCTGCTCCAGGATGCAAGGCACAACTTGGAGCAAGCAGCACCCAAAAATCTCCAGGGCCAACCGGGCACTCAGGCCTGCTCCTCTGCCTGATGGCCACAGCTCTGGGGAACACAACGGGCCAGGTGTAACTCCAGCTTCCCAGCCGTGGTCCCCTCCAAGGGGCTTGGGGGCTGCCAGGGAGCACATGAGAAGAAGGAGAGGGTGGTGCCAAGCGGCCAGTCAAGCCTCCTGCAACACAACTCAATGGCCAGCTGTGTTTATTCTACATCGCACCCAGAGCTCCACTGCTGCCTCCTCCCAAGCGAGGGCCACCGTGCAGGGGCCGCAGCACGCCCGCTCCGAGCTCTCACCTTCCAGCTGTGCCTGGCTCCCCGCCACCGGAACCCCCCAGCATGCCCCTGCAGGAGCCGCTCCTGCGAGGCGGGGGTGTCTCTGGCCCCAGCCGGGGCTAAGCCTGGCACTGCCCACTGCGGACAAGTGCTCCGGGCGGCATCTCCCCTGTGGCAGGGCCGGGACCCTCACTGCACCCCCCCGGCGGGGCCCGGGGCTCGGGCAGGTCTCCCCCGGGCCCTCAACGTGCCGTCGCTCTTCCGCTGCCCCGAGTCACTCGATGCCCCGGGGGGCACCCAGATGCGCTTGGATCCACCCGAGCGGGGCGGCAGTTTCACAACGACCGAAAAAGCAACAACTAAAGCAGCAGCAGCAACAAAAAAACAACAAAAGAGGCCCGAGAGGAGGCCGATCCCCCAGCCCCACTGCACTCACGTAGAGACCGGTGTGCCCCGCGCCGAAGAAGGGGAAGGGGACAGAGAGGGGCCGCAGCTCGGAGCCGCCGTCATCCTGCTTCCGCGTGGCGGCGTCGCCCTGCGCGGGCCCGAAGGGGTAGAACTCGGCCAGCGGCACCACGCCGCCCGCCCACAGCCACTCGCCCAGGGCCACCAGCACGACCCAGCCCGCTAGGCCCCGCATGGCCGCCGGCACCCGCCGCTCGCCTCTCACGGCAGCGCCGGCCGCCGCGGCATCGCGGCGCGGGAACGCTGCCCGCCGACGGGACAGGGAGCTCGGCGATGGCGCCGAGGGCTCGCG
>JANVCC010000030.1:10807217-10890840 GCA_025345505.1 Todiramphus chloris collaris
TTTTTTTTTTTTTTTTTTTTTTTTTTTTTTTTTTTTTTTTTTTTAAAATAAACAGCCTCTTCTGAAATGTCACTAGGGGAAGCCAAGACTCCAGCTGAGCCTTGGCCTGAAGGAAGAAGCAGGGGCTGGGGGAGCGTGTGAACATGAGTGGGTGCGTGCAGGCAAGCACGTGTGTGCAGGAGCACGTGAGTGTCCATGGGGGCACCCTGTGGGAGGGGGCTACACCAGAGAGTGTGAGCATACCCAGGCCTGTGAAAACCCAGAGCTTCCCCAGGGACAAGCCGGTGGTGGATTCCTGTCCATGTTTCTTGGCCTGAGTGCTCCACTGAACCCTCCTCTTGCACCCCTGCTCTCCCACTCCTTTGTGTGGTCCCCCCAGACTGGGGCTGGACTTTGAAATCTGTTGAAAAGAGATCCCTTTTGCCAAAATAAACAGCCTGTCATGTTAAACTACTCTCCCTTCCTCTCTACCTCCCCTGCCTGCATCCCCACTCCACATCCCAACCTTTTTGCTGGGGGTCATGTCATTCCAGGCAGACTCCTGACTCCAGCGGGAGGTTTGTGGTGCACAGGGGTGCTGGTGCAGAGCCAGGGTGCTGAGGCAGAGCATCACCTACTGCCTGCACCCTGGTCTCCCTGTGCTCCACAAGCTCCTTCACTTACCAGCTCAAACCCCTGACATCTTTATGCTGGGTGGTGACAGCATTTTGCAGGGTCCAGGGCTCAGCAGTGATGCTGCACATGGCATCCTACAGAGGGGAGAGTTGGATAAGTGACACTGGGTGCTCACTGCAGCCCCCTCATCCACCCCTGCTGTGTCAAGTGCTTCCATGCCCCCATCTTTTTCCTCTCTCTCATTTGCCCTTTCTTTTATTTTTGGTTTGTTTTCTTTCTCCTGTTTCTAATGGAGCAAAAATTTATAGAACCATAAAATGCTGAGATGGAAAATGAGCAATTAGATCATTCAGTCCAGCTCCTCTGCCAGTGCCAGGCTGTTCCCCACAAGCCTCCCAGTGACTCGTCCAGACTGAGCACTGCACGCTCCAGCCATGTCTTCCACAGTCTAACTGACTTTCTTGGTAGGAAATTTTCCCTCATGTCTTGCCTCCAATAGAAATGTGTTATGTTTGAGCCTGTCACTGAGTTACCCATCCTAGTGCTGCTCTGAGCACCCAGGACTGCACTGTGCCTGGCTGTGTGTCTCAGCCCCACACATGCCATGGCTCCTCTGCATGGGATGGAGCTTCTGTTGTGTCCACACCACCATCCCCTCCCCATTCCATCTCCTTTCCCTCCATCTAGCTCACATCTTCCTTGGCCTTCCACAGCACCTGGCTTGGGCTCTCCTGGGGTGGTGGGGAGTGACACCAGTGGGCATGGGATGGCCTTGCGCCCCACAGCCCCCATATGAAGGTCACAGTGCCAAGCAACCTTTCCCCAGCAGGCAAAGTGAAGACAGGGGCCAGGACCTGCCATGCTGAGCTGCCTCCTTGGCCTTAGTGGCCTTCCCCCTGCTTCAAGAGGGAACCCCTTCTGCATCACAACAGCCCCCTGTCAAGTTGTCCCCCAGCCCTGGGCATCAGGCAACATTCGGCAGCTCCTCCAGCTGCTCCCACATCCCCTGGTTGTCCAGCTGTGTCGCCAGCTGTGTCTCCAGCTATGCCACCAGCTAGCACCACTTCTTGGCCAGATCTTCCTTCTCCTGCTGTGCCTGCAGCAGGGCTGCTGCCTGTGCCTGGCAGCATCAGGCCAGCTGCTCCTCCAAGGCCTGCTCTTGGCCCCTTGCCTGTGGGGGAGAGGTGGAGGAAGAGGAAGGGGAAGGGGAAAGGGAAATGGAAGAGAGAAAGAGGAAGGGGAAAGAAGGGGAATGGGAAAGAGGAAGGAGGGAGGAGGAAAAGGAAAGGGGAAGTGGAAAGGGAAAAGGGAAAGGGAAAGGGAAAGGGAAAGGGAAAGGGGAAAGGAGAGGAGAAAGGGGAAAGGAGAGGGGAAAGTGGAAGGAGAAAAGGAAAAGAGAAAGGAGGATGGGGAAAGGGGAAGGGGAAAAGAGGAAGAAGGAAAAGAAAAGGGGAAGGCCTCAGCCAATTGAAGGGCAGAGAGCAGCATTTTGCAGCATTCAGCTCTCAACAGTGGCACCTGGAGGTCTGGAAAGTGCAGTGCCAAAGGCGGTGAGGAGATGGAGGGATCACATTGCACTCACTCCTCCTGATGCCAGAGGTCTGGAAGCAACGGGAGCAGGACACCATGGTCATGCTGCAGGGTCAGCCAGCACCATGCCAAGGAGGGCCAGGTGCTGCCTGAAGGACTTTCCTCACTGCTGCCACAGCAGGGACTCCATCCATGACAAAGTGACGCTCCTAGGGCATTCAGCAACCCCACCAGCAGTGAACTGTGTGCCACCACTCCTGGAAAAAGTGGTGTCCTGTGTCTCTCTGACCTCTTTTTCCCACATCAGGGCCTGGAGTGGTCTTGTTGTCTGCCTGACTTGGCCTCAGCATCCTCCAGGATGAGCTCAGATCCCTCTGATGGGGAGTATGAAGCCCCCAGGCGTGGTCCATCTGTTAAATCCATGTTTCTCTAATTTAGGTACAAGGATGTCGTGCAGGACAGATGTTGGGGGACTGAGGTGAAAGTATGAGGGTAGAGCCAGAAAAGCTGTATGGAAACAACAGCTGCCCTGCTGTGGCCGGAGCTGTCCCAGCTCCAGGCAGTCCAGGGGCTAAGCCTGCCGCAGGCATCTCTCGGGAGGCAGGAGGTGGCCGTGACCCCTCAAATCAGAGCACAGACCCCGAACACGGGGCCCTTGCCCCAGCACCATCTTCTCCTGGAAGCAGGCAGGCTGAGGACTGCCGCCTCTGCCTCCACGGCCCAGGGGTTTTGGGGCCGAAAGTGCCGGTTTGCGAGCCCGCCGGTGGCGATCCTCCAGCCGCCGGGGCGCACCGTCGCCATGGCAACCGCAGCCGCTGCGGGCCGGGAGGGGCGGGGGCGGGGGGCGGGGCTGCTGGCGGGACGGGGCTGCCCACGGGCCGGGCCCACGCGTGGGTCGGGGCTGGGTTTACCGGGCCGAGGGGCGCGGGTGGCCGCCTGCAGCTGCGAGCTTGAGCCTGAGCGGGAGCGAGCCGTGGGCTGGGCTCGGGGCCGGGCTCATGCGCTGAGCTCATGCCTGGTAGGCGTGGGGTCCCACAGCCCTCCCACAGACACCGCGGCGGGACCCGGCTCCAACGGGAACCGGCTCCAGCTCCAGCTCTTGTCGGCGCAGCGCAAGTTCCGAGCAGACCTGCCCCGGCAACCCCAGCAGCTGGGCCTGCTGAACCGAGCCGAGCTGGGCCGGACCGGGAGGGACGCGGGTCGCCTTCCCCTGTCTCTGTCTGTGCAGGGATGCTGCCGGCGCGCAGGCCTGGGGCCGGGAGACACGTGGGGACCGCAGCGGAGTCCCAGCGTGACCTGCCGCCTCGGCGTCTTCTGTCATCTTGCTGGACTGCCGGGAGGGCCACGGTGTGACTCGGTGCCCAGCCCCGTCTCTGCCCCGGGGAGACACGGATCTCCTGGCAGCACTCTCTGGCGCTGGTCCACCATGGCAACCCGCGGCGGGGGCTTCCCTCCACCTGTCCCACCCCAGCTAACAGCCCTGCCCTCACTGCCCACAGGTTTTTCCTCCTGCTCACAGCAGGCTCGGGATGGGGGTGGAGTTGCCACAGCAGCCAGCGCTTCCCAGTGGCACAGCTAGGGTCGACGCCAGGGAGCCTCACTTCCTCGTGGACTACTCCAGCAACCTAGAAGCCTTTGAGTCTGCTCAAAGGTGTTGAGGATGCTGTCACTGTGGAGGTCTCCCTGTGGATCAATGGAGATGCCTTGTGGGTGTTGGCAGCCCAGGGAGTCCAGCCAAGCACTGTCCAGGGCTAGGCACCTGCTATCTGCAAGTGCCCTCTCCAGGAACTGACTTGGAGGACTGGATCAGTGCCATGGATGTGATGGACCGGGGAGGTTGTGAAGGGTGCCTGATTCTGGGCAAAGTCCTCCAGCACTTGAAAGAGCTCCTTGTTTTAGCCATTGTGCCCTGCCAACCCTGCTTCCTGCTTCAGCCAGGTGCGTATGCTGGTGCGGCACTTCCCTGCCTCCAGCATAGCTGGGGAGCCCAGCTTGGCAGCAGTCCCTGCGCAAATGGGCAGGAGTGTAAGCCCCCAGGCATGTGGCCCGCCCAAAGCCTGCACAAGCAAGCAAGCACCCTGTCATGTGCTAGGACAGGCTTTGCTCTCAGCTAAGGAAGGTGAAATGCAAACTACTCCTGTTATCCCACAGCAGCAGAAACATCCTCAGACCCTGGTCTGAAGGCATCTTTCTTAGTGTGTGGCAGCTCCATGCAGGGTTCTCCCACCTCTGTGATTAGTCCCCAGGTAGCCTTTGCTCAAGAATTTGGTGTGCTTGTCTCACCCTAACCACATTTCTCCTATATCTCCTGGCCTCTAAGTGCCCCTGCTCACTGGAGTAGGATATTTGAAGGGTGAGCTGGAAGTGCATCAGGGCTGGACTGGGATCTTGAGACATGTATCTAATGCTGCACACACACAGGGCCCAACTGGCAGCATCATCCTCATGAAGGACATGGTGGCGGAGGGACCCTGGGAATGGCCATAAAGATCCCATCAGCTTCTTCATTAATTTCCAGCTTCAAAGGTGTCTCTTGAAGTAAATTGGCCCTGATGGAAAAGTCATGTGAGAGTACCAGCCTGTCTGAAAGGCTCTTAGCCCAGCCACCCCCCAGAAAGACCACCATTCCCTCCTTACTCTACAGCCAAGGCAAAGCCCTTCATCTTCCTCTACCCTGACAAGCTGAGAGCTTTCCTGCACAATTTTTCTTGGACCATGTTGTTTTTCTTGGCACTGTTCAGCCACCCAAGTGGCATGGCCCCATTTGGCTGCTTGGGGCTTCCTTCTGTGCCCACACCTGATGGCCTGGCCTTGAGCCCTGCTGGCGCCACGTTCCTTCCCAAAACCCACCCCAGAGGGGTTTGGAGAATGGCTTTTGCTGGGGAACCACAGCCAAACCACAGCATTGGAAAGTGATTAATCAAGCAGGGTGGGATGTGTCCACAAGTGTTGTGGCACATTTCTGGTTCAGCCTGTGGGACTGGCTGTGGTAACTTCCCCAACACAGCCATACTCTCTACATCTAGGTGACCTCAGTGCTGAAAATCTGCAGGAAGATGCCATGGATATCTCCCTGCTGATTCACAGCAGCTATGAGTAGCTGGGTGACCCTGCCCCCAGGGATCTCCCTTGGCCAGCCACACTGCCAGGTGTAGGCAAAAGAGGGATGGGAAAGTGGGGGGACATATCAACAGGGGGGTGAAGTCATCACCTCATGATGCCCAACCTTGTTGCCCTGTGCTGGGGGAAAAAATCTCAGCCAAATTTCAGGCAGATCAAGGAAAGCAGCAAGGGAGGTGGCACAAGTCAAGGAGCCCCCTCAAATTGTTTGCAGGAGCTGAATGCTGGCCACATGGAGGGTGACAGCTCTCAGTTCCTTGCTTGGGCGTTGGGAGTAAGCCTGGGCATCTGGCAGTAGCAGAGTGATGTGGTGCCTCCCAGGGTGGGCTGCAGGAGGGAATGGGGTCAGAGTGACACACATCTTACCTAGCAGCACAGCTACCCAGCCCCAGGGAGGAACTGAGCATCTGGCTGGAACAGCCCAGATTTGTTTCAGGCACAATGTGGTTCAGACGGATGCTCAGCCTCTCCTTTGGGTCCAAACCACCCTCCCGTCTGGGGCAGCCCACAGCCCTCTTGCATGTGAGGGAGTACAACCCCAGTTTGCCTCTCCTCTTGTCCTTTCTGGGAGGCAGGAGTTGCCCAGCAGCATTCCCATCAAGCTAAAATCTCCTGGGCTCTGCTTCACCTGAGGTGGATCCAGGATGCTGCATGTCTGGGGGCCACGTAGGTGGCTGTGGGGGGGATCCCCATGCGTGCCAGGTCACTGCAGCTGCTGGCATGCACTGCCCAACCCTGCCACAGAAGCTGTGGGAGGCTGGCCATGTTGGGATGCAGGGCTCAAGCAGAGTGGGGAACCCTCTCCTCTAATTTCCCACTTGCCTCTGCTTAATTCCAGGTATACCAGATCCAGGATGGCACACACCACTCAGCAATGTCCCTATTCCTCTCCAAGATGGGGTAAGAAACCTCCCAGCGAAGCTGAGTGGGACCCCACTGCCACCCCATCTGGGTGTCTCAAAACTTGGGCAATTGAAAGGTGATCTATAGGGCCAGGAAGCAGCATGCTGCTGTGTTGCTTTATTGAGGAAAGATGCTACTGGGGAGTGAGGGAATGTCCTGCCGCAGCTGGGTGGGGATGCACAGCCTCTCAGCTTCCTGATGGAGCTGGGCACCAGGGTGAGTGTTTCATCGCAGGGTACTTAAATTGAGGGGATGGCTGGCATCCTGCACTGCCAGGCTTTGGTGTGGGGATGGGCAAGGTTGATGATGGTGGCAGAGAAAAGGACCTGTGATCAGATACTGCATCCATCCCTCCCATCAGATTGCAGTGGGGCTGCCGTGCCCTGGAGCCAGGGGAAGGGTTGGAACTGGAGGGCCAGGCCACCAGGGTGAGGAATGACCCTGGGCAGGGAACTTGGAGAAGGGATTTTGAGCCATGTCCAGTGTTTGCCAAGATGCAGTCCTCACCTCCTTGTCCCCTGCTCCTTCCTGCTCTGGCTTGGTTTGTGGGTGTTGCAGTGCTTCTCATCAGCACGCCAGGCAGGCAGTGGAGCCCCTCTGCTTTCC
This sequence comes from Todiramphus chloris collaris, assembly GCA_025345505.1. Classification (NCBI taxonomy): domain Eukaryota; kingdom Metazoa; phylum Chordata; class Aves; order Coraciiformes; family Alcedinidae; genus Todiramphus; species Todiramphus chloris. The sequence goes on from JANVCC010000030.1 coordinate 10,813,992, forward strand.
AGCTGCCTGCAGCTGGGCATGGAGGGAAATGCTGCACCACCTTGTCTGGATCCCCCCTTTGCAGGGATTCTCACAGCCTGCTGCAGTGGCAGTGCCCAAGGGCATCTTTCAGGGCATGCAGCACACGGTCCACATTGTTTCTGGTTGAGTTGCATCCCATGAGGCCGATTCGCAGGACCTGGGAGAAGAAGGGTGAGTGTGTCCCTGCAGTGCCCATCTTTGCAGCCATGCCCCCGTACCACCTTCCTGTGAGCACAGTGGCCAGTGGCACAGTGCAGGCTCCCATGCAGACCAGGGGGCACAGGAGGGGCAGCCAGGAGCGTGGCTGGACATGTGTGCGTGCATAATCCCCTGCTTGCTCCTATGTAATATGTGTTTCTAAAGATGTGTCACCCTGCTAATTATGTGCACGATTATTCAATTACATGCAGTAATTTTGTGTGGTTAGGAGCTGCTACGCATTGCTGCAGGCCATGGGATGTATCCTTGTGTTTTCTGTTTGCAGGCAGAGAGGACTGGTAAATCATGGTGCATACTACTGATGGATGTGGCCACAGCTGGGTTCTGTGCCCAGCTGTGGGCAGTGGGAGCAGAAGTCACTGCCCACCTTGCCCACTGAGGGACCCAGACCCCCAGCGATCTCGATGGCATGGTTGTCCATGAGAAAGGTTGTGATCTCCTTCCAGTCGTAGCCCTTGGGCACCTTGACAGTGGTGATTGTGGGAAGTCTCGCCTTCTGAGGAAGAGAGAAATTGGGTTAAATCTGCAGCTTCTGGCTGCAGCCCTGTCCCCCAGTGAGCCTGGCAACCTGCCAGGAGAAAGCATCACTGGGGGGATGTTTTATCTCCAGCATTATAACATACCCAGGCACATCTCCAGTCACACAACACTATGTCCTCACCCTGCCCCTGCACCATGGTGATAGGCTCACCCTACACCCACCTCCTCCTTCACAAAGAGCTCAAGCCCCAGGTTGCACAGCCCCTGGCACAGCTGGGCACAGTTGGCCTGATGTCGCTCCCATGAGGTCTCCAGACCCTGTGGGCACAGAGGAAGTAGAATGTCTCTGATGCTGGCAGGGACCTCCTGGCACCCACTGCTCCCCTAGGCACTGCTGGTTCTGCCCTGCCTGCCAGGCACTGCTCACCAGTTCTGCCAGTAAGGCCAAGCCTTCCCGTAGGCTGAAGAAGCTGTTGATTGGTGCTGTGTGGTGGTACCTGCAAAACCCAAAGGGCACCCCAAGCAGGTTTGGCCTGGCCTGGGGCAGAACAGTACTCCAGCTTGTGATGGTAGGCAACTGCAGTGCAGTACCCTCCCTCCTCTTCATGTGACAGAAGGGACGCAAATTCCCTGGGGCCACTTTGTGACAAACAGACAGGGTGATGGGGAGACAGAGCCTGAGCCCTGAAGGACAGGCAGCCTTCAAAGTGGGGTGAAGGCTGTGAGTGGGACAGCTGTGGCGATCTGTCCCAGGACAGCCTGCCCTCACCTTCGTGGCTCCCCATCACAGCCCCAGTAGCTTGCCAGCCAGCCCATGTCCAAGTAGAAGGATGTGGGCTTCGTCTTCCTCCTCAGCATCTTCTCCCTGGGGAAGCAGAGGGTTTGGGAGGAGCCAGACCTTGACCCCATCATCTCCTGGGTGGGGGTCAGTCCTGTGGGAGGGCACCCCTAAAGTGAGTGCAGAGGCAAAGTAAGTGCCAAGGTTGGCTCCAGTTGCCTATCACCACCTGGGGGTGGGCCAGACTCTGACCCCGTGGAGCAGCTGCTGAGTGCACTGTCCAGAGCAGGGCTGGAGTGGATGGCTGGAAAAGCAAGGGGGGGGAGACAGACTCCCCCCAGCCCCACTGCCTTTCCCCCTTGTGGGGCAGGACTGCTCTTACCTGGCTTGTTCACTGAATGAGATGAGGGCACTGCCAGGGGGGGCGTTGAGGACTTTCTGAGAGCCCGAGTATAGAACATCGATCTCTGCCGGAGAGGGGAGGAAGCAGAAGGAAGCACCTTAAAGACTGGGGGCTCCCAGTGGGGACACACTGAGCTCCCCCAACTCAGCTGCAAGTGCTGGGTGGGAAGCACAGGGTGGTACATGCTGCAGGTCCTGCTGGTGTTTGGCCTGCTCTGGGGGACACCCTGGCACTGCCAACAGTCCTCCAGAGGGCACTCTGGCTGCAGCTGGATCAGTTTCTAGTGCTGCTAGCCTGAAATGCAGGTAGAGGGGCTGATCCCACTGCCTGTCCTCCCTTGTCCCCTGGGTGCCCATGATGTCACTGTGGCTCTTACCCTGCTGGTCCATGAAGATCGGGGCTCCCCCAAGTGATGCCACTGCGTCCACAAGCAGCAAACAGCCATGTCTGTAGGAGGATGGAACTCAGCCTGGTGTCCCTGACACCTCCTCCTGCTGCCTTCTCTTGCCCCTCCTCTTCCTCCAGCTCCAGTATCCCAGTCCCCTCAAGGCCAACCAACCACTTCCAGCACAACAGAGCCAGAGGAGGGCCCAGGGCATGTAGATGCCTGTACCCTGATCCCCAACAGCAACCCTGGGGTGCCACCAGCCCCCATGAGTGCCTGTCATGCACTGACCGGTGGCACAGCTCGCCCAGTCCCTCCAGTGGCTGCAGCACCCCAGTGGAGGACTCGCCGTGCGTAATGAAGAGCACCGAGGGCTTGTGCTGCACCAGGCCCTGCACGAAACAGAAGGAAAGGAGACTGCCTCCAGGGCTGGCTTACGCCTGCTACCCTACACTGTGGCCGGCACTCACCTCCTGTATGTCCCATGGAGTGAAGTACTCACCCGGGGGCTTCAGAATCTCATGAACATTGGATCCTGGGAGGGATTTGGGCAGAGGAAGAGGGAGGTTTGGGCATGCCTCCTACCGGGCAGCCCTGCTCCATGAAGGAATCAGTTGTTCATGAAGCAGGAGCACAGCTGCCCGACAGGGTCCAACCTCCCACAGATTTGCCCAGTGGAAAAACCATAAACCATCATAAATATAGAGACATCACACTGGAAAAAACCCTGAGTGCTCTCCAGCTGTGGAAGCTGTGTCACTGGCTACTGCCGCTGGGATGGGGACAGCAAGTCAGGGATCACATTCTAGCATCCTGCCTGCAAGCCCAGTCCCTTGAGCCCCATTGGTGATGTCCAGCTGTCCCGTATACCTAATCTCCTTGCGATGTCAGCAGCACGTTGTCCCCAGATGCCATTGATGGCCACCAGCGTGGTGTCACCATGTTCCAGGAGGTTCACGAGGGCAGCCTCCATGGCGCAGTGGCCAGTGCCACTGATGGCCAGGGTCAGGCGGTTCTGAGTCTGGAAGGCGTACTGGATGCCTGCCTTGATCTCATCCATCACCTGTGGCAGCAGGGGACCAACTGGCACCACTATTGCCAACTTCATCCCAGCAAAGCAGTCCCAACAACTCATGGAGGGCAAGGGAGAAGAGGGGAAGAAGGTTGGGCAGGGGCAGCTCACCTGCAGCACCTCAGGGTGCATGTGTCCCAGGAGCTGTCGGCCGCCCGCAGCCAGGATGCGGGGGGGCACGTTGCTGGGCCCCGGCCCAAGTAGCAGCCTCTCTGGAACAGCCAGGGGCCGGAGCAGAACCCGAGGTGGGGGGATGCGGAGCAGGCTGGTGGCCATGGTGCACCTTGACAGCCCCAGGAGTGGAGCCCAGAGGAGAGGAACAGCAGAGATTGCCCGTACAGCACTCAGCACTGCACCACAGCACATCCGGTGCCAGCAGTGTCCAGTGTCCCTGTGGACCCTGACCCTGGGGCTTGGTGCTCCCCCCGCTGGCATGGACTCTGTCCCTGGCTGCCTCCTCATCCAGTTAATGTGCTACCAGTACCATCCCTGATGTCTCTGTCCATTTTGGGGGTTGTCCCCTTGCTAGTGCTGGAAGGCTGGCTCCCCAGGCATGCCAGACTTTGGGGCTGTCAAGCACTCATGCAGACTCCATCCCCATGGCCCCCAGGACACCATGGTTGATGGTTCCCAACACTGTCTCAGCAGGTGACTCCCTGATCCTGGGCATGCAGCTCCTGTGCTATGGGATGGTTGTACTGGGGCTGGCTCAGCACAGCTGTCACAGTCATGACTCCTCCAGCAGCACAAAGCTCTGTCAGTCAGGTCTCCCTGACCAAGGGCCTGCCTTGCGGAAGGACACCCGGCCAAGTGACAGCTGCCTGGAGGAGGCTGACCATCAGGATGGTTTGCACAAAGAGCCATGAGACATGGCTGCCGTCCCTGCTGCAGTGAGCTGTGCTCTGTGGGTTCAGCCTGGCTCACAGACATCACAGCAAGTCCTGATGAAGCCATAGGCCACGTGTGCCTCTTCAATATGCCGTGTCTGTCATCTGCCACATGTGCCCATTGCATCATGCCCATCCTCCAGCACCTTCTCTGCCATCCATACTTCAAAATGCAAGTTGCCCACTGCTGGCTCCTGGAACATTCAGAACAAGTCTCCAGCCAGAGGAGTTACTCAGTGAGCAAAGCTTTAGGCTAAGGATGATGGTTGTGGGGTGGAAATTACCACCATGGCAGGGCTGGCACTGGTGGATGGTGCTGAAAGTACCTGGAACCGGTGTGTGGGGCTGGCAGTGGTGCCAGGTGACAGCACATCTGTCTGGGCAGACAGATGGTCATCTCTGCGAGGATCTGGGAGCCAGTGTAGCTGACGCCACATAGATGATAGAAACCACAGTTATTCTGAGGACTGCTGCCTGGTCATCTTCTACTGAAGTGAGGACCACAAGTCCTGATGTTCCGAGAGGTCCCAAGCCAGCCCCTCATCCCGTGCCCCAGTCATGTGCTCCTCCCTCTGAGGTGACTCCCCACCACTGGGTTTGCTGACAGATGCTCACAGCATCACCAAAACACTCAGTCCCTAAAACACTGTCAGGAGAGATCCGATGGAGACCCACCACCACTGTGGCAAGTGGGTGTATGAAGACCTCTCTGCTGCCTGTCCTCCAGGGAGACTTGGGGAAAGGGTGGGGCAGGGAGTGTTTGTCCTCGTGGTTGGTGTGGCGGGGTGAGGGAGGATGCAGAGCTGTAACAGCTGGCGATGAAGGCGTAATCTTCTTTCCACAATGGGTCTAAATTCTCCAGTGCAGATGGACAAGGAGCCGGCCGTGCCGCCCCAGGGGCTGCGGGGCAGGGGGCTCATCAGGCCGGCAGGGTGAAGAAGCTCTGCGCTGGAGGTGGATGCTGACAGCCGCGGCCACCAGGAGCTGGGGGCCAGTGCCGGGGCGAGAGAGGGAGCCGGGGACTAGAGGGGACCCCTGCAGGGGGCAGCCCTCCCCGGGGAGGCGCGCTGGCGCGGCCGGGGTACCGCGCCCCGGGGAGCCGGGGATGGAGGGGGGCGGTTGCCAGGCGACGGTTGCCGGGAGACGGTTGCCGGGTGACGCGGGAGGCCGTTCCCCTCCCCGCGCCCTTGCGGCCGTTCCGCAGCGGGGACCGGGGGTGGGGGGCATGCGCTGACGTCACCGCTCCATCCCTGGCTCGCGCCCTCCCGGTCCCCCCCTTCCCCCGGGCGGCGGCAGCCAACCGGCGCGCGGGGCGTGGCGGGGCGGGCGGGGACCGCAGGGGCGGGGCCGTTTCCCGCACCGCACCGCACCGCATCTCGCCGCTCGGCCTCATGCCGGCGCCCCCCGCCCGCGGCTGAGCGCTGCGCTCCGCCGAACCGGGCACGGGCACGGGCACGGGCACAGGTAGGATGCGGGCGGCACCGGGCGGGACGGGGCAGCCCCGCTGCATCCGGGCGGGGCTGCGGCAGTGCGGGCGCGGTCTGCGGGCGCTGGCCGAGAGCGGGGTCCTGGCGCTGCGCCGGGATGGCGGTGACGCCTCGCTCGGCCCCAGCGGGGGCGAGGCGTGCCGGGGGGCAGCAGGATGTGCCCGCCTGGGGGCCTGGCGGAGTAGGGGGGCTGCGGCCGGCGGCCATTTCTGCGGGATCCCCCGAGGCGCGGGGGAGGAAGGCCGGGCGGGGGCTGCCCGTGGGTCCCCAGCGCAGCAGCTGGCGGGTGCCGCCCCGGCTTCCAGAAGGATCCCACCGCGGGGGCCTTCACGGGAGGAGGGCGACACCTCTGCAGCCCCAGCACCAGCCTGGGGTGTTGAGGGGGAGGATGCCGTCCCTGCAGCACATAGGAGGGGGCACACTGACCCCTTTCGCCCCAGAGCCGTCGCCATTCTCCCCGCGGGGTGGCAGGTGGCTCTGGTCATAAAGCTGAGCCATCTTGCACCATCATCCTTACGCTTCAGAGTCAACGATGGTGCTGGAGGGAGCACTGGGTGCCCCTGCTGGCGCTCTCTTCTGGGGATGTGGCTGGTGAAGACTCTGCAAAGCCAAGGCTCTTGCTGTGCAAGGATGAGCTTCTGATGATGATGTTGCACTTGGGGACAGCTGGGCAAGGGCTGCCATGTCACTGTGGGCCATCACTGATGACTGCTGGTTGGAGGATGGGGTGGTCCTTGGGCAGTCAGGCTGGTGCAGAGCCCCATGCTTTACAACCCTGGCTTCCAGGGAGCAGCCCTGCACCTGCCCCATTGTCTTCCTCCTCTGCCTCTTTCTCCTCCCCCTCCCCCAAGGCAGCATCCCCTCCTCTGGACCTTGCAGACCCACTGTGTGCTGTGGTCTCTTGCCTGCTCAGGTCCCAAGCCTCTGCTGCAGGGATCGAGGAGGACACGGAACCAGTTGAGCATCTCCCCTGCCACCCCATGGCCATCCTCCCACACCTCAGTGCCCAGAGCAGCCCCTCAGCAGGTGGCCTTGGTGGCACAGGGCGGGGCAGCTGATTCCTCCCCCGAGGTACAGCCAGGGGTATAATAGGCTGTCTCATCTCCGCTTGCTGCCACTGACCTCCATTTTGTCTGTGAGGTGGCAGCTGGCGCTGGAACAGATGAACAGATGCCGTCACCACCCATCCTGCCTCCCTGTCTGTGGCCAGAGCTACAGCCCCCAGATCCCAGGTGCTGTTTGGATCTTTGTTCCCACCCCTGGCTGCCCACCCCGCTCTGTGCCCAGCCATGCTGGTAACCTGCCGGACCTCACTGCCTTTTATGTGCAGCTTTTCCCTGCTGAGGGTTTCGGTGTGCGGGAGAGAGGATGGAGACAGAGGGTGACAGAGTGTGAGGTGACTCACCTTTGCAAGGATAGGGAGCTGGCCAGTGGCGAGAAAAAATATTCCTCCGTGGCCTTAAATTTGCTACCTGCTTGAAATTCTCAGGGGGCTGCAAACACTGCCCTGAAGCCATGTCCTCTGCTGGGGAGGCAAGGAGACGCAGGGAAGGGTGCCCATGATGGCACTGGGGAAACAGAGGGGCTGGATTTCAGCTGGGGCTGGGGGGGATACCTGTCCCTGTGCTGTGCTGTCCTCTGAGCTGCCTCCTTTCCCAAGAGTGCTGCTTCAGGGAAAACTGCACCGTCATGTCCCCTTGCCCTGCGCAGGGCAGGCGGCGAGCGAGGAGCAGCCCCTGGGCTCCGCTAGCAGGCGCTGACGGTGCCCCATCGGCTGGGCCAGCTGCCCCCAGTGCCCTGCACTGGCCTCGTTGTCCCCAGAGGGTGGACAGGGTCCCATAGTCCAAGACAGAGCTGGGGGTGTCCCCAACGAGGGGTGCAGGGGAAGGACTCATTGACACAAAGTCCATCAGCAGCTGAGAGCACAGTGGCTTGGGAGGCACAGCCAGGTGGGGCATCCGCCCTTGCCATCGAGGTGACTGTGGGGATGCACACAGACAAAAGGAGAAACTTGCCTTGGATTTTCCTCGGTGCAGGCAGCTTTTTGTCTGCCAGAGCTGCCTGTGGCTCCCAGCAAGGCAGCCCCTACCCCATGCTGTGCACAGGGAGTGGAGTATCCTGGCTGTACTGACCCACATTAGCATCTCTTGAACCGCAGTGTCCTGCAGCACCCAGATCACAAGCTGCAGGGCATGTCTCTGCAGCATCCCAAGGGGAAGAGTTTGCTGCGGGTGGTGCTTGGGGACAATGTTTCCTGTCCCATGGTCACCTCTCAGCAGTGGCAGGGAGGGCTGCCAGTCAGTAGCCCTCAGACTTAAGAGAGCTCTCGTTAGCTAATCTCTGCCCAATTAATCTTAGATGATCCAGTTAATCATTGCTCTCTAGGCCTTTCGCTTTTCACCGAGGGCTGGTGGGTGCGCCAGCGGGGATGCACAGAGTGCCGTGGGCTGTGTGGGATGTGGGGAAAGAGATGCCCTGTAGGGTTGGGGGACAGGTCCTCACATGGCCTCCAGCAGCACGGCCCCGGGACTTTCCTGTCCCCCTCCACCATCTACTTTGTGTGTGGAGCGGCCCTGAGACGAGGCAAGGAGGGAGCAGGCAGTGGGGCCTTGGTGCTGGCCTGCTCCCAGCAAAAGGCTGATAATGGCTTATTGAATTTCTCTTGATGGCGGATTAAGCAGGTGGTGGCTGACTGTCCCAAGACAGAGTGAGCTGCCTGGGCTCAAGCTGCCTGTCTGCCCCAGGGCATGCTGCCTGCCCTCCCCGTGCCTGTCTCCACAGCCTTCCGCTGCAGTGTGGCCCCTCTCCCTGTGGGACGGTGAGCGACTGTGGCCAGTGATGCTGGTGCTGGCCGGTCTGGTGGTGCTGCCGTGTTAGGTGGGCTTCAGGCTGAATTTCTTGCTGAGGTGAAAAAATAAGAGTTAGGGGAAGGAGAGGAGGCTTGAGAAGGAGCTGGGCATGGGGCTGTTGGTGCTTCCCAGGGGGTGCTCCCCAACATGGCGCTGCCTGGGGGCCTTGCTGTGACAGAAGTGGGACTAGAGAGCTGCAGAGGAGCAGGAGGGAAGTGACACATTGCCAGTCTAGGAAGCTGAAGGAAATGGATGGAGATAGAAAATGGAGCTGAGATTGCAGTTCTGCAGCTGACAGTACTAGCAGGAAGAGGAGCCCGTGCTGCTGGGCTAGGCAAGCTAGATGGCTTGCTGGGTATGGGAGCATCAGGATGGCAGGGAGAGAGGAAAGGTTCTGCTGGTGATGAGGGGGCTTCTCATGGCCAGTGAGGATGGACTGGAGGGGTACTGGTGTGGAGCTGAGCAGATCCTCCCAGCAGTGGAGGGTGAGCAGCCACTGATGGAGTCCAAGACAAGATGCCCAGAAAAGTGGGATGAAGTTGAAACTGGAGCTTCTTCACAAGAAGTGATAGGGCTGGAGGGGCCTGTGATGAGAATGCTGCAAGGGCAGAAGGGAACGAGGACACAGTCTGATGCTGCCCATGGCATGCAGCAGTCGGTCCTGGGGCTGGTGGGGTCACTGATGATGGTGCCATTCCAGTGCCTGTGGCTCTTGCTGAGGGATGTGCTGCAAGGTGGGAGTCTGGGGACCTGACCCACTTCTTTGCAGCCCTCTGGGCTGGAACAAATACAAAGCTTGGAGAAGAAAGGTGTAGAAAGGTGTCCCAGCTGTGAAGGAAAAGAGGGAGTCACTTGACACAGGCATTTTTTGGATGCTGCTTGGGATTTAGCCCAGCAACAGATCCATTGTCCCTGGGCACTAGTGGTGCCACTGGGTGGAGCAGCTCAAGCCAAAGGCCTTGTGAGGATGCAGCACTTCCACCCAGGAAGATATCCTATCATTTCGTGGAAAAAACAACTTTTTTGTTCCCCTTTGGCAAGGAGTCCTGTTTATTTTTTCCTTTCTCCCACATCTGAGAAAGCAGCAGAGTGGGGAAGGCTGAGGCCCATTGGTATGCAGCAGCCTACCTGCCTGCTCAGGGACTCAATGGTCGTGCTGAATTCCCACTTAAAATATGCCACACTCAAGAACGCCTGAGACCAAATGCTTGAACTCTGGAGCTGGTGGGGTTTAAGGGTGTGATTGCCAGCTGAGCACAGTGGGAACTCTGGAGCTGTCCCGGCAGGGTGGTGAGAGGAGGGTTTGAAAACCCTAACAGGAAAAGATTTGTCCTCCTCCTGCTGTCAGAGATGCAGTCTCACTTTTAAAACAGGTGAAGCATTTTTAAAAGACAGCCCTAAGCTTATAATACTTTCAGGCTGCAAATTTTTCCACTGAGCCATGAATATACCTGCCTTTGTGCAGAGTATATGTTGGTTTTCTTCTGACACCCTTTGGAAATGAAACCAAAGCTGTCAAACCTGAGTTAGCTTTAAAGTCATCGCTTTGTCTTGGGATGCTTTCCATTCCAAGGATTCTTTTTTTTTCCTTCTTTGTTTCTTTTCCTCCTTCAACACAAATTCAGCTGTAGTTTTAATTTCCACCATGGGAAAACCCATCTTGTGTTGAGGACCCATCCTTACTGCTCCACTTCCTTTGGGTCATGGTCCACATAACCAGAGCTGTGCCATTGCTTACTCCTATCTCCTTCATCTGTGAGTGAGCATCCCGCTGGCAAAGACCAGGCTCAGAAAGGCCCAGGGCATTTGCAAAAGCCCTTGCAGGAGTTCTTCAGGCAGGAGGCCTGCAGGCAGGGATGCCACAGGAGCTGGTGCCTGCCCGTGCTCTGGGGTGCTGAGCCTCTCTTCTGCTGACAGGTTCAGCATGGGGAGCCAGAGGATGAGCAGGAGAGAGGATGGATGTTAGAAGGCAGGAATGGATTTTGTCAGGGCTGATTCAAAGGACCCAGTGGTCAAGGGAAGGACCCTATCATCCTTTTCTGGCCAATGCTAGTGAGGCTTAACTGGGGCTCGAGAAAGGTGGGACCAGCTGCAGAGAGTCCACACACCAGTGCTAGGACAAGTGGCTGCTCTGGGAGATGTTAGAGAGCGATTAATTTCACCTTGTGAGGTTTGTGCTTTATTAATTTACAAAGGAGTGGAAAAATGACGGTGACCTGGGAGCTTCAGCTGAGTGCAGTCACCACTGGCTTGCTGGCTAGTGCTGCTCCTGCTGATGCCACGCTTCTGCTTTTGCCAGGAGCTGAATGAGAGGCACATACCAGTGCTTGTGTTCAACAGTTGCCTCCTTTTTTGACATGAATGCCACTGTTTTCGTGCCCCCTCACTTCATCTGGTCTGCTGCCCAGTCCACAGCTCTGCTGAGGCTGGAGTGGAGGCAAGAGGCTCAGGTGACGGGCAGGGGCTTATGGGCTTGGTTGCAGGTGACAGACTACATATTCAGTGCCATTGGCACCCTGGGATGGAAAAAACACTTCTTCGGGGTCATGCTGATGCTGACAGTGCCTATGCGGCCCTGCCCCCTGCTGTGGGCACCCACCAAGTGATGCCACAAGGTGGTGGAGGCTCTGGGCACAGCCCTGGGGTAAGGGCAGGGAAAACTGCTGTGACTGAGCAAGGACTTCTGACCTGAGATACAAGGGGGAGGTGGAAGAGGCAAAATGTGGGCAGGCTGAGGGATGAAACAAAATGTCATCTTTTGGGGCAGAGGTGTTCCTGGGAGGTTTTGTTGCACAGTCTTTCTGTTCATTTTTTCTGGCACAGCCATGAGATGAGGATCGGGATGCGAGCTTTCCTAACCTCTTTTTCTTTCCTCCTTGCAGGACTGCCACTGCTCCCCGCTGGCAGGACCCACCTCCAGCCAGCACAATGGCGGGAGCATCCGTGAAGGTAGCGGTGCGCGTCCGGCCCTTCAACTCCCGGGAGATGAGTCGGGAATCTAAATGCATTATCCAGATGTCAGGAAGCACCACCAGTGAGTGCACCGCGGTGTCAGGGGTAGAGGGGCTCGGGAAGGCTTTGCGTGGTACCTGGAGAGGAGCGTGCGTGGTCTGGTCACAGCAGCAAGCACTGGTCTGCCGGGATCTTTGGTGTGAATGCCCGTAGCACCTGGTATTGTTCAGAGGGGTGAATCTGGGGGAGGATGTCACCTTTCCCGCGGGGAAATGCAGTTCTGCTGTTGAAACGGCAGTGGCAGAACCCACGTGGCACTGAGCCCCTGGGTTTTGGTGGTACCGAATGGGGCAGGATTCCCCAGCAGGCAATGGTGGAGGAAGAATCAAAAGAGCCTGGAAATGCTGGTGTGTGGATGTGGGGCCAAGGGTGTCTGGCCCATGGTTGCCTGCCTGTGGAAGCCATGAACCAACCAGTGAGTGTCTCCTGGTAGCACTGTGTGGCCAGGTAGCACACACTGTGGCTTGCCAGCTTTTGTGGGGCTTGGAGCTGCAAGCCCAGCAGGATGGAGGGGTGGGAGCGGTGCTTGCTGAGGAATGGTGTACTCAGGGAGTGGGGATGTAGCATGGGAGCTTAGGGCCAACTGTCCCATCAGGAGGAGCCCATCTGGCATTCACCCCTCTTTTAATAATGGCTGCTGGAAGTACCGGGTGGGAGAGGAACTCAAACCCCTCCTCTCTGGCTCTGGAAGCCTCCAGATGGGGGAAAACCTAAAATAACTCCCTCCCTCCCTGCCTGCCTGCCTGGGGCTTCCTGCGTCATTGGGTAGTGGGTGAAACGCAGGCCACCCCTGCAGCGTGTGCCACCAGGCTGCCATGACAACCCTGGGGGGAGGGAGAGGGGGGCACACAAGGGTCCCGAGTAGCCCTGTGACCCCTCCGGGTCCCCTGCTCACCCTAGGCCTGTGCAGCAGGAACGGAGCGGTTCATGAGGCTTGTGCCCCGGTTTTGGGCATCCCCGGTGGGCTCTCCCTGCCTGGCAGTGCGGGGATGGTGCCTGCCTGGGGTGCAGAGTGGCTCCCCTCATGGTGAGGGGCAGGGGAGACATCCCTTCTGACCCTGAAGGGGGGGAGGGACCTGCCATGCCCCAGGCCCAGTCAAGAGCATGGGGCATCCCCCACCTCTGCTGTGTTGGTTTGCTCAGAGTGATCTGCCAGTGCCCATCCTGCTGCCTCTGGCCCTGCTGTCCTCAGCCCCCCGGGCTGTGCCCCAGGCCCTTTGTCCTGCTGGCCATGCCGGGAGGGCCAGCGGGGCTGTGTGCGGGGGCAGCGTTCTGGCCAGCCCTGTGCTGACAGAGAGGTTTTTCTCCATGAATGGACAAACCATCAGCTAATCCCCTTGGCTCGGGGCAGGCGCCAGGGGGTCCTAGTGCCTGCTGCTGCTGGCTGGGGGAATGCAGGCTGCCCTCCAGAGCAGGACTGTCACGGCCCCCTGACTCCTCTCAGATAAACCAGAATTAAATGTACTGGGTGTGTGTGTGAGAGCAGGTTTCCTGCCTTCCTGGGGTTATTTGCAGAGACGCCTGCATGTACTGGGGCAGGGCAGTTTGTTCTTCTGCCTAATTCATTGAGCCCCGTGGTGGGCAGCAGGGGCCGGGGACCGGAGCAGGAAGGGGTTAGCCCTTCTTTGCCATCCCTTGCCCCTCAAACTTACAGCTGCCACCCCCTCAGCTCACTGTCCCCTCAGCTCACTGCACCACACTACCCACCTGCCTGACAACATTGTCCCTTTGTTCTTGTGGTGTCCGCCCCTCCACAGGGACCAGCCTGGGCACCAACACCCCCTGTGCCTCTACTGACAGCTCCCAGCAGGATGGCGAGGAAGGGACAAGAGCTTTCATTCCACAAGGCCATTGGTATTCTCCAGTTTAAGCCATGCTTCTGAGGGCTTTAAAATATGCCAATTATTTGCTTTCATGTGGGTCTTAAGTTTTGTCCTGCTTGGTGCTTACCCACTTCCATGCTCTGCCATGCTGCTAGCTCTTCAGGGCAAAGACAAGGGTCATCTCCAGATCTTTTCCTCCACCCCCTCTTGTCTGTATGTGTGTCTTCTCCCTCCTTTTTTTAATCCCTTTTGGACAGAGCACATATCTTTTGCAGCAGCTTTGCAAAAGTTCTGGGATACCTGGTCGCAGTAGAGGAAAACACCCACCAGTGGCATCCAGCCATGTAGGGGACAAATAAATGGGAATGAAAGGGGCATTGGGAGAGCATTTCAACTTGAGAGACTCACTGCTCTTGGTGTGCTCCCTTCTCTCCTATATACTGGTCTCCAGCCTGCTGTACCAGCTGGGTGGTTGCAGCTGGGGTGCCCAGAGCCATTCCGTGCCATCCCTGGCTGCTCCTCTGCCCTGTGCCCAGCATAGGCTGGCACTAGGATGCAGAACAGCCACCCTCTGGAGCACCATTCTGACTGCTCCTGCTTTTGCCGATGTTGAACTCTTTTTTTTTTTTTTTTTGTGGGGGGGGGGGGGGGGGGCGGAATGATGCTCATGCTTGCTCTTGTGAGGGTCATCTTTACAGGGCAGAGAGGGGCTGGGTGGCATTGCAAAGCTGCCAGGTGAACCCCAGGAGCCATCAGAGATTCTCCACCTGACTTCTTGCGTGGCCTCTGCATCTGCTTCTCTTTGCAACAGCCACTCATATGCCCTCGGGCACCAGCAGAGGTGGGCAGCCCCTGTGGCTGCTTGTACTGCCCAGAAAGGCATGGTGCTGTTCCAGTATGGATCTCAGCAGGGACCTTCAAGTCCTCTTTTGCAGCTGCTACAGAGTTGTCACTTCCCAGCCCTTTCTCCTGAGAAAGCAGCTCTGGCTTTGGTACTTAGTCTGCCCTGGATGCAGGAAGCATTTAGATGAGCAGCTGAGGCTGAGTCACTCTGCCTCCAGTGGACAGGCAGGAAAGGAGCCAGCACCCAGCTCCTCTTTGGTGCTGGAGCTGGGCTCCTGCCCACAGCGAGGGGCGTCTGAGCAGCACTGTGCTGTGGTTTTGTGGTCAGGGCTAGACCGTGACCCTGCTTCCCACCCTCCACCTGCCTGCCTCACTGCCTTTGCAGGCAGATCCAGGTAGATGGTGCTTAGGCCAGAAGTGGTGGATCCGTCCCAGGGCAGAAGCCATCCTAGCAGCAGAGGAGGAATTTGGAGCAGAAAGCATCTGTATGCCACACACTAGGACAGCTGACCCCACGGGGAGTGGGGCTGCTTGGGAAGGTCCCAGCTTGAATCCCGATCAGTGAGCCCTGGCCACGCGCTGGCCCTGGGGGCAGAGCAGGTTGGGGCTGCAGTGGATGGAGCTCTGGTGGCCTTGGTGCTGTATGGCCTCCTCCCAGGCAATGCCAGGGAGTAGCTGGGGGCTGTGGGCGCAGGGGCTGTGTTGTGCCAGCCTGCAAGGTCATTTCAATGTCACCTAACATGGCTGATGGCTGGATTTCATGATTACCCTCCCGGTTTGGGTTTCTTCTGACGCATCTGTTGTTTCAGAAAAAAAACCAACCCAGTCCTAAACGCTCTAAGGGGGGAGGGTGAAAAGTGGCAAGTGAGAAGAGAAGTGATGCAGTCTCAAAATTCCATGGCAACGTCCTTTTCATCATAGGATGGGAAAAAGCAGGCTTTTGTTTCTGCTGGCGGTATAACACAGGCATTAATCATGCTGCTGGGGCTGGGGATGGCAAAGAATGCACAAGGAAGGAGCAGCAGGAGCTGGAGAGGGTCTGGGCAAGTCCAGCTGAGGCCGTGGCCCCTCCAACCCCACAGTGCCAACGTGTGTGGCTTTGGGCATGTCCCCCCAGCTCTGGGGTGAAGGAAGGCTGTGATCTTCCCATGCCGGTGCCAGTGCTGGACTCCCATGGGCAGGTGCTAAAGCAGAAAGGAGCCTGAGGGAAGTAGCCATTTCCCTCATGCCATACCCAGCAGGATGTTTGGGCAAGGCTCTGCCCTGTTGTCTCATGAGTGGGAGGTGGGTGGTGGGGGTACCACAGGTGGCCTCATGTTCCCATCTGTTTGCCCTTAGCGATCCTGAACCCGAAGCAGCCCAAAGAGACACCAAAAAGCTTCAGCTTTGACTATTCCTACTGGTCCCACACCACGGTAAGTGGTGGGAGGTCTGAGACTGCCTGGAACACTGGGCTGGGGAGAGGCAGGAGGACCTCCTTGCCAAATTTCTCCTTGTTCCCCTCTTCTCTGCAGCCCGCAGACATCAACTATGCCTCTCAGAAGCAAGTGTACCGGGACATCGGCGAGGAGATGCTGCAACACGCCTTCGAAGGCTATAACGTCTGCATCTTCGCCTACGGGCAGACGGGTGCTGGAAAATCCTACACCATGATGGGGAAGCAGGAGAAGGACCAGCAAGGCATCATCCCTCAGGTACAGCCTGGTGAAAAGCTGCCTGTTCCCCTGGTCCCAGTGGGATGCCAAAAGGAAAAGCAGAGTGAGGAGAGGAGAGGGCAACAGGGTGGAAGCGGGGCCAGGCTTTGCTGAGGTCTCCTGCAGCCCTGCCCCGGCAGCAAGCCAGCACAGCTCTGCGGGAGGGCGGGGGGACAAGGAGGGTCATGCTGGATTTCTCCAAGATCAGATGAGTTACAGTCTGGCCCCATGAGGCTGGTGTTTGTGAGCAGTAGTAGTCCAAGTGCTGAGCTGCCACCGGCTGTGTTTGCTGAGAGCTGCCTTGTTCTGGCCCAGCAGGGTGCCAAGGGGAGCCTCCAGAGGAGGCTGAGCCCCCGATATCAGTGAGGGAGTTCTGCTGGCTCCCCAGGAGCCATCCCAGCACTCAAGGGCTCTGGTTTTTTGGGTGATAAGGTAGAAATCCCTGTGGCCTGGGCACCCCGAGCAGGAGCATCCTTCTGGTTTGGGGTTGAGCAGCCTGGCTCTTCTCTCTGCAGCTGTGCGAGGATCTCTTCTCCCGCATCAATGACACGACGAATGACAACATGTCCTACTCTGTTGAGGTAAGCAGTCCATTGCCTGTCTAATCTGGATCCAGCCTCCCACCTGGCTCTACAAGCCCTGCTGGTGTGCAGACCCCTCTCTGGGGGGTCCCATCCCTGCATGTGGGGTGGGCCGGCAGGATCTGATTCTGCTTATATGCCAAGCGTCCATGTCCTGCTGGCCACTAGCCCTGACTGTGCCCTCTGCTTTAGGTGAGCTACATGGAGATATACTGTGAGCGTGTAAGGGACCTCCTGAACCCCAAGAACAAGGGGAACCTACGGGTGAGAGAGCATCCCCTTATGGGCCCATATGTTGAGGACCTTTCCAAGCTGGCTGTGACCTCCTACAATGACATCCAAGACCTCATGGACTCTGGGAACAAGGCCCGGTGAGTTAGGAGAGCAGAAGATGGCCAGGATTTGGAGAGCTTGCATACATCTCCAAGAAGGTCCTCCCAAAATTCCTTGCTTTGCCTCTCTGTCTGCTCTGGAGGTGGCAGTCTCCTGCTGTCTGAGCATTGGGTATCTCCCACTTATTTTCACTTAACCTTCTTTCTTCTCTAAAAATTCTTTGGAGCCAGCAGGAGAAAGCCATTTCCCAGAGTCCTCTCCTGTCCTCCAGACTTGTCTTCTGATCATGTACCCTGTCCTGAAATGAGCCCTGTCCCCATTGCCAGCTACTCCAGTGCCCCCTGCAGAGTGTCATACCTCCCTGTCCTCTTCCCGCAGCACAGTGGCTGCCACCAACATGAATGAGACCAGCAGCCGCTCCCATGCCGTGTTCAACATCATCTTCACACAGAAGCGGCATGACGCCGAGACAGACATCACCACTGAGAAGGTAAGAGCAGAGCCTGGGGGCCTCGGGAGAACTTGCATGGACCCAGGAGTGGTGTCATGTGCTATCAACAGCACTTGGGATGAGATGGTGTGGCCCAGTGGAGGGTTGAGACTGGGTGGAGATAAGTCCCAGACACACTCTGGGCTCACGGTCCCTCAAGTGATTGGCCCCTGGACAGGACGTTTGGCAGCTGGTGCCTTCCAGCCCTGCCTGCAGGGATGTTAGCCCTGCTCCTGGCCAAATCCCAGCAAGGTTGACCCCACAGAGACCACCTCTGCCTTCAGGGCAGTGTCACCTTGCAAGAGGTATTTTTTCCCTTCTCGGCTCAGTGCTGGGGCCCAGTTTGCTGTCCCTGCTGGGGCTGACAGCCTTGTCTCTGCCTGCAGGTCAGCAAAATCAGCTTGGTGGACCTGGCAGGGAGTGAACGAGCTGACTCCACTGGCGCAAAGGGCACAAGACTAAAGGTGAGAGCTGACACGAGGTCCCCTTCTGATGGGGGGGACATCATACACTGCCCCCTTGCCCCCAGCTGTGACATCCTGCCTGGTTCCTTGCCCACTATGCTGCTAAAATACTTGACAGGGTTTTGTTTGAAAGCTGCCCGGTTCTACCAGGGTCCACTAGTCCCAGCTGCAAGGTGTTGGTTACCCAGTAGGGCCAGCTTCTCTTTGCCCACCCCATTCTGGCACTTCTCCATCCTCCTGGTGCACTGGGCTTTAGTGTTCCTCTGAAATGGGGCCTGAGAATCTGGGCTTTTCCTCTCTCCTCTAGGAAGGAGCAAACATCAACAAGTCCTTGACCACACTGGGGAAAGTCATCTCTGCCCTGGCTGAAATGGTAGGTAGCCAGAGTGCAGATGAGCAGTGGCACTGTGGGGGAATGGGCTCCACTCTGCAGGGATGGGCTCAGCTCTGGGGAGCATCCTGGCTCTGAGGGATGGGCAGACACATTCCAAGCTGTCCCAGGTCTGGGATGAGCTGGGTGGGTGAGGCTGCCATCTCCCCGGGGACCTGCACTTGTTGCTTTCTGCTCAAGGGATGGGAAACCTATGATGGGTACCAAAGAGAGGAGCAGCTCACTTAAACTGTCTCTCCATTTTCTTTGCAGGATTCGGGGCCAAACAAGGTAGGTGCCCTGGTCAGGCTGGGGAAGGGGAGTATTGGTTTTTAGCACAGTCAGGTGGGAGTTGGTCACAGGGTGGTCTGGGGGTGAGGCTCTGCCTGGACCCAAGTCATGATTCTCTGGGGGGCTGGAGGCAGAGCCTTCAGCATCCTTATGACCCTCCTCATCCTGTGGCTCTCAGTACCTCGTGTAAAACATGGCCCCCAGCCCAAGCAGGGCATTCCATGGGTGGGACCTATGGACCTGAGCAGAGGTGCCCAAGGTCACAATGGCCAGGCAGAGCCATCTTCCTGTGAGTCCTCATGGCTGGGGACCAGCTGTGACTTTCCATTTAAAGAGAGCAGGCAGTCTGACAGCCCTTCCCTCTGCTCTCCATCCCCCAGAACAAAAAGAAGAAGAAGACAGATTTCATCCCGTACCGGGACTCGGTGCTGACCTGGCTGCTGCGGGAGAACCTGGGTGAGGACATGGGTGGGATGTATGGGCTTGGTGGCAGAGTGGAGGGTAACAGTTGGAGTGGGGACTAGCATCTCCTTGATGTGGGTCTGTCTTTCTGGGCAGGGGGCAACTCCAGGACAGCTATGGTTGCAGCTCTCAGTCCCGCTGACATCAACTACGATGAGACCCTCAGCACCCTCAGGTAGGAAGAAGTACCTTTGTACCCCAATAGCAGGTGAGGGGGGGGGGATCTCTGAAGGCCGAGCACTACCATGTGCTCTCGTTACCTTTGTGGCAACCCTATCTGAGTGGGTGCTGTGGGGGGGATCCTGCAACCTCAGACAAGAGGCGAAAGGATTGCCCTGGTGCTGGGATCCTCTAAAGGATCGCTTGCTAGAGGGGTTCAGTGGCACTCCTGCTTGCCCAGCAGCTGGGGGTTTGCCCCTCTGCCACTGCTCAGGTATCTGCCCTTCTCTAGGTATGCTGACCGTGCCAAACAGATCCGCTGCAACGCTGTCATCAATGAGGACCCCAACAACAAGCTCATCCGGGAGCTGAAGGATGAGGTGGCGCGCCTGCGCGACCTTCTGTATGCCCAGGGCCTCGGGGACATCATTGACAGTAGGTACCACCCAGTGTTCTCCAGCAGTGGCTTCAGGCAGAGGCAGGCTGGAGTCCCCTCTGCCCATGGGGCTGGCATCCCTGCAGCTGCCTTGTATTCTACTCTGACAGCTGCATGGCAGCATCACGTTACTGAAGTGTGGTTGGGACGCCTCTGGCAAGCCCCTGTGCACATGTTTGCAACCCACAGCCCACTCCTGTAAACAGGAGAAGCTGCTTTACATCCAGCAGACCTCCCCTTCTCCCCCTTCACCTCCCGTCTTCAGCATTCTGTGACCATCAGAGGTGTCAGGAAGATGTTCCTGGGGCTGCACCCACCGGTGGTCTCTCCTCTGTGTGCTGTCAGATAGCCTACTGAGATGAACCCACTCTTGTTCTGTTCTCTCTATCTCACCCCCACTCCCTGCCCTCTTTCTCTCTCTTAGCCCATCCCGCTGCGGGAGGATCCAAGTGTGTGTATTCCCCATCACTGGTACTCTGTTGCTTCATGGCTTTTGGGAGGCGTAGGCTGCATCCAGGGGCACCTGTGGGGAAGGGCTCCCGTAGCCGTCCCCAGTTGACAGACGCTTGCCCACAGGCTGACCAACTCCAGGCAGCTGGCAAAGGGGACACTGGCAGAGTTGCAGTTAGGACCTGCGCTCAGAATAGTGCTTGGAAGAACCAGAGTCCTCGCCTTTTGCTGTGCCAAGGGCATGATCCCCTTTGGGGATTTCTTCCTTGTTGCTGTCATGATGTTTCCTGTTGCTGCTGCTGCTGCTGCTTCTGCTGGCACTGGGGCTCACTGGGACTAGAGTCTGGCATGGTGCTTGCGTGGGCTGGCACGGTGGTCTCCTGATAGAGGGGTGTGTGGTGACAGCCATGAGACTTTTGCCTGTGGATAAGCCCTATCGCCCCATCCTGCCCTGGGCCAGGCAGTGCAGCCAGGCTGTGGCAAGCCCACTGAGGAGCTGGGGACCTGGTCTGTCCCCTCCTGGCTTGGCTTTCCCGAACACAGGCTGGTGGTGATGGGTGACTTAATGCTGCACCTGCTAACCTTAGCAAACCCACTAACTGCCCACCTCCAGCACAGCACAGCAAGTCCCTGCAGCTTCTCGGGGCTGAGGGAGCATCTCTGATACCAGAGTCCCTTTGCTGTGGGGGTCCAGTGGCAGCTGATGCTTGCAGTGCCAGCACGCAAGCACCACTGCCTGGAACGGGCATATTGCCACCCTGCCCTCACTTTGCTCTCTCTCTGGTTGCCTGGCCAAGGCACTGCTCCAGCAGGCCAGGGTCTTGGGCTCTGCCAGATCCCATGTCTCCTTCTGCTCCATCCCCCTGATCCCTTTGTAGGGTGGAGGGCCACTGCCTCTCCTCTCCTTCCCTTCTCATTCTCTGCCCCCAGGTCCAGCTAATCCGAGGCAGCCAGGCAGGGAAAACCATTCAGTGTGTCAGTGGGGAAGGATGACAGGGATAGCAACATGCTCTTGGGGAAAAGAGTTGATCCCAGACCTGATGGCTACAGGATCTGGTGTTGCAAAAAAAGCATCCCCAAAAGCCCAGGAAGTCTCCAGAGCTGTTCCAGCAGCTACTTCCCAGAACAGCCCCATGCTCCTGGGGGACAATCTGAGCTGGGGGAGAGATGCGTGTGCCCTTGCCCTGCCGCTGCCTGTGCCACTGTGCTGTTGCCTGTGCCTTTTTCTTGTAATTCCTGGCTTTCTTCACTTTGCACCTGGCTACTCTTTTTTTTCCCAAACAGCTTTTTTTGTCTCTATCTTTCTCTCTCTTCCTGTCTGTGTGTCTTTCCTTGGCCCTTCCCTCCTTCCCTGACCATAGATATGTCCGATTTTGAGAACAATAAAGATGCTAGAGGGGCAGAGCTGAGTCATCGCCATGACAATTTCTCCACAGTGACAAATGCAATCGTCGGGATCAGCCCCTCTTCCTCCCTGTCGGCTTTGTCCAGCCGTGCCGCCTCTGTTGCCAGCCTCCACGAGCGCATCATGTTTGCTCCGGGAAGTGAAGAGGCTATCGAAAGGCTCAAGGTAAGAGGCCAGCACTCATCTCAACACTCTTGCGCTGGAGGCTTATGGAGGAAGCTAGGTATTTTCTGGAAACCCATTATAGGTGATGCTCATGGGGAGCGATGCTCGGGTGTGCTCTTGCAGAGTGGACAGACCCAGAGCTGCCCAGTGCTTGGGACTGTTGGATGGGAGAGAGTTTGGTGTGGTAGAGTCCACCTGGTGCCGCTGTCCTCCCCGTAGGGTCACTGCTACCTTTGGCCTGAGGGATAGGCTTTCCCAGCTCAGGATGGACGCTCCTGGCTCAGCATGGTGCAGGAGTGTGCTGGCAGCAAGGGGATGGAGAGGCTGGTCTTCATGCCTCTCTCTTCGAAGATGAGGTTGATGGAAAGATGTGTCTGAAATGCTGCTGCATTTCTTTACACCAGTCTGAAATGGCAACCGGTGTCCCACAGTAGCATGGTGGGCAGAGCCTGGCAGGGCAGGCAGGTCTGCTGCCCATAGAATGTACTAACCCCCTGCTAACCCCACACTCTCCAGGAAACAGAGAAGATCATTGCAGAGCTGAACGAGACGTGGGAGGAGAAGCTGCGGAGAACAGAAGCAATACGGATGGAGAGGTGGGTGGGTTGGGATGGCATGGAGTGGGGTAGTGTTGCCCAGGCATCTCACCTCCTCTGCACATTGCCTACAGCCATTCAGCCATACCTGGCTGCCACCTGGACACCCCAGTGCCCACCACATTAGCCTTCATGGGGTGTGCCCTGCTCTGAGAAACCCTCCTGAAGCACAGAGAGAGCTGAAGCAAGACTTATGGCTGTGATCTATGGGACAAACCAGCTCCAGGGGCTCATGGATCTTTGACAGTCTCTTCTTTCACTTGCTCCTTCAGGGAAGCGTTGCTGGCTGAAATGGGGGTGGCCATGAGGGAGGATGGAGGCACCTTGGGTGTTTTCTCTCCTAAAAAGGTAAGATCATCTTATTCCCTTCTTCCTGGTAAATGACGGCTGGTTTGTACTACCACAGCTTGCTTCTGATTTGCCCTGTCACTGCTGGCCAGCCCAAAATATTTCACTCACCTTTCCTTGGCTCTGAAGCCCATGGTGGGAATCCCAGTGTTGACCCTGCTGTGTATGAACATCAGTAGAAACACATGGCGAAATGTCCAGCCCCTGTTGCCTGGATGCTGTCCCCATTCAGGTTAGGTTTTGCTGACAATTGCTGTGTTGG
Organism: Todiramphus chloris collaris; assembly: GCA_025345505.1. Classification (NCBI taxonomy): domain Eukaryota; kingdom Metazoa; phylum Chordata; class Aves; order Coraciiformes; family Alcedinidae; genus Todiramphus; species Todiramphus chloris. The sequence goes on from JANVCC010000030.1 coordinate 10,836,757, forward strand.
GCTTCAGTATCAGCTCTAAAAATCCATACTTTGAGGTATTTGAAATTGCTGCCTCTGAAACCACCAAGTCCTCACTGAGAAATATGGGTACAGAAATATTCCATGCTTTTTATTGCTTGTAGCATCCTGGAAGGTAGTTTCTAAGCAAATAGAGGCTGTGCCTCAAAAAGTTTGTGCATCAATAAACACTTCCAAGCACCAGTTACAGCACATCACTGCCCCTTGCTCATGGCTGACTCACACTGAGCCACCGATGGTCTGAGAGCTGTCCTGGCAGCTGATGCTGCTTGGCTTGGCCAAATATCTTAGTAGATGCGTGTGTCCTCGTCTGAGGTGGTGACACTTGGTGATGAAGGCTTTGGGACCTTCATCTTGCATGCCTTGTTATAGCTCTTAGGAAAAATTTCTACACTGTTGTCTTTGTTTCTCATTCTTGTCTCAGCTGCTGCTTCTTACAGCCCCAAACCTTTGTGTAGAAAGCATGGGTTTTATTCCCCAAAGCAGGTTGGTCTTGCAGGTGGGGTGTTGCTTGGTGGTTTTGGTGGCTCATTACTCTTCAGCCGTCTGCCAGGTGGAAACTCCTCTGATTTATCCAATGGCTGGTGAGGAAAGTTAGTGTTGACAGCGTGCAAAACCTCATTTTCTTAAGGGCAAAGCAGGGCAGGAATTTGTTGTCCTGCTGTCTGCCGTCACTGGGGTGGTTAGGTCTCTCAGGAGCTCAGTGGAAGGTAGAGTATCGGTCTTCTATTAGCCAGCCTTGCAGATCTCAAGAAAAACTAACTGCAAGCTGACAGGGTCTCAGACCCTGGGGCTTTGTGTCTGCCCAGGGGGGCTTGACTTTAAACTTTAGGCCAAATTATTCCTGCCAGACACCATGAAGAAGAGCCTGTGTTTGCCTTGACCTCCAGCTCTCCTGCAGTGTTTGGAGTGAATCTCTCCTAACAGCCAGGGCTTGCAGCACTGTCATGGCAGGGAAACTATTCATGATGGGTGTCAGTGCACTGCTAAGGCTTTTCTCACGGTCTCTATTATTATGTGGGAAACTCAGAGCTTCACCTACTAATACTCCCAGGACTTAGCCAGGAGTGTGTTGCCCAAAGGTACAACCACAGCAGCTTGTGATGGGGTGAGACAAGCTAGCTGCAGCTGGAGAGGTCTGTGACTGTGGAAGAAACTTCTCCCTTATCAAGAACACAGTGGCTTGTGACCCAGGGTAAGAAAGTGACAGAAGGGAACTGTTAGGGAAGAGAGCAGGGAGTGAAATTCATCCTGGAGCTACAGGCTCAGGTCTGCACTACTTTTTGTTGAACCTCTGGTCTGGGACCTGCTCTTTTGGGTGCTTAATTTGTACTTAGTACTGTCAGTGGAGGAACAACAGCCACTTTTAATTCCTCTCATCCTAAACCGACCACTGCCTGAGGTGTGCCTCTGCCTCAGGCACAGAGGAGAAGGAGCTGAGAGCTACAGGAAAGCAAGGGCCTGTGGACACACAGTGCTGGTAAGCAGAGTCCTGCCCCGGAAGACACTAAGCCATATCAAGGACTCCCCATGGGAAGTGTTTAGCTCCATGTTGGGCCTGTTTTCTACATGAATCTTCGAAGGCAGCCGGGGGAAGCGTGCCCAGGGCTCAGCCCTTTGAGAAGGCAAGCAAGGACATGTGTGGTGGCAGGTTATCCTCATCCTGGCTGCTCTGTTCTCTGCAGTCCCCTTGGAAAGTACCTGCCTTGGCTCCTGCCTTGGAGCTGTAGAGGGCAGGAGAGCTCATCCATGTGCAGGGGGCAGTCTGAGGTGGTGCTGAATTCTGACTTCCATCAGGAGATCCCTCAGTGCCCAGGTAGGCAGGGCACACCTGGGTGTCACCGGGGTGACTCCTTGTTCATCTCTCCTAGACACCCCACTTGGTCAACCTGAATGAGGACCCACTCATGTCCGAGTGTCTTCTCTACTACATCAAGGACGGGATAACAAGGTGAGGGCCAGGTCCTGCAGAGTGGAGGGAGACTAGCCCATATCTCAGTGTCTGACTTGCCTGGGTGGGCAGTGGAGTGACAGCTGTCCCCAGGCTGAGCAGAGTTCCCTGGGCATCCCCAAAGCACCATAGCCCAGTGGGAAGAATGTATTTGCCTAGCAATCTTGTTAGAGACATTGGTCCTGCTGTGCACCAAGGTGTGCTCCTATCAGATGGTTTTGGGGGAGGTTTAGGGAAGGGCTGCTTTGAGGAAGGACTGAGCTGAGTTTTCTTCTGGCAGGGTTGGTCGGGAAGATGCAGAGAAGAGACAGGACATCGTTCTCAGTGGCCACTTCATTAAGGAAGAGCACTGCCTTTTCCGCAGCGACACCAAAACCAGTGGTGAAGGTATTTCTTGTCTGGAGGGACTCCATGTTCCCTAGTTCCTCTTCTTGTCCCCAAAATCTGCCCCCAGCCAGGGGTCCTTCCCTCCTCAGACTGGTGGGGTCTCCCATGGGGATATGACTTCTCTGTGCTTCGAGGAGAAGCTACAACCCTCCCTTATCTGGGAGGGAAGCTCATGCAAGGCACATGGAAGCTGTCACAGTGAGGCAAGCCAGGGAGATCGGGGAGGGATGGAAGACCAGACTGTAAATGATTTCCCCCCCCAAGACATGGAGCAGAGCCAACTCCACAAACCATCAGGAACCTGTGGGTGAAAGGGCTTTGGGAAATGAGCCTGGAGAGACTGGAGGTGCATGCTGGAGGCTCTGATCCCCTCTTAATGTTTCAGTCTCCAGCTGCTTTTAGTCCTTGGAACTGCCCTGATTAATGTGAGGTTGGCCAAGCCTCTCTGGTTGCTCGGGGTGTGGGTACTGCTGGTGGGTACCCTGGTGACCCCCTACTCTGCACATGGGGCGCCAGCTGGGGCAGTTCTCCCTTTCTGAGGCTGCAGGAGCAGCAGAGTGGGAGATGCAGGATTTATCCTTCTGCTTCCATATTACCTTTGCTCCTTCTCTCCCTGTCCCACTGTCTCTGCAGTAATAGTGACCCTGGAGCCCTGTGAAGGTGCTGACACCTATGTGAATGGCAAAAAGGTGACAGAGCCCAGCATCCTGCGCTCAGGTGAGTCCCCAGAACTGGCACACCAGTGCTGCTCTAACCCACCTACCTCCATCTATCCATCCATCCATCCATCCATCCATCCATCCCACAGGGGCCCTGCAGATTGTCTCACATTAAACCCACACCCTGTCCCCCCACTCCTCCTGAATCCCTGTAGGAAACCGCATCATCATGGGGAAGAGCCATGTCTTCCGCTTCAACCACCCTGAGCAGGCTCGGCAGGAGCGGGAGCGGACCCCGTGCGCAGAGACCCCTGCTGAGCCTGTGGACTGGGCTTTCGCACAAAGAGAGCTGCTGGAGAAACAAGGCATTGACATGAAGCAGGAGATGGAGCAGCGGTGAGAGCATATGGGCTGGGGCAATGAGGAGTTGGGTATCCACCACCAGGTTGCTCATCCTCTCCTTCCCCCTTCCTCCCAGGCTCCAAGAACTGGAGGACCAGTACCGGAGGGAGCGGGAGGAGGCAAATTACCTTCTTGAGCAGCAGAGGCTGGTAGGTGGCCAGGAACATGGCTCTTTCTCAGACTGCCCAGGCATGACTGAGTCCTGGCAGATGTTTGCATGGGGTGGCTCTATGTTTCCTAAAAGCAAGGGCAAACCTGTTGTTCCTGGAGTTGTCCTCATAAACATGGACCCAGAGGAGGGAGGAGGCTAGGTTCCTGTGAGGATGGGGAACTATGCATTATGTTGCAGCAAGGTCACACCTTGCGGGTTGCATCATCCCTCTCTATGGTTCCCCCAGGACTACGAGAGCAAATTGGAGGCTTTGCAGAAGCAGATGGACTCTAGGTATTACTCTGAGGCAAATGAGGAAGAGGAAGAACCTGAGGATGAAGGTGAGGGGGGGTTGCTCTCTATGGGAGCCACTAGTTGCTCTCTATGGTAGCAAGAAGAGTGGACCGTGGGTTTCCTGGACACCTCTGTGCTGACGTCCTCCCTCCCAGCAGTGGGGTGATTGTTCCTCTGTGTCCCCACAGTGCAGTGGACAGAGCGGGAATTTGAGCTGGCCCTCTGGGCCTTTAGGAAGTGGAAGTGGTACCAGTTCACCTCCCTCCGTGACCTGCTCTGGGGCAACGCTATCTTCCTCAAGGAAGCCAATGCCATCAGTGTGGAGCTGAAGAAGAAGGTGGGTGCCTGAGGCTCCTCTCTGGCATGCTGCAGCACCCACAACAGGAGTCAAAAGCACGGGCAGCTGGGGAAATGCCAAGGAGGGGGTTGCTGAAGGCAACACGCTGAAGGCATGGAGTTTGCTGTCCTCTTGGGTGTCTCATTGTCCACCTCTGCCCTTCTCCAGGTCCAGTTCCAATTTGTGCTCCTCACAGACACATTGTACTCACCTCTCCCTCCTGACTTGCTGCCTCCCGATGCTGCCAAGGACCGGGAGAAGCGGCCATTCCCCCGGACCATCGTGGCCGTAGAGGTGCAGGACCAGAAGAATGGGGCGACGCATTACTGGACCCTGGAGAAGCTGAGGTGGGCGAACAAAGCCCATGCTGGGGAGGACTTGTCCAGCCTCAGCTCAGTTTCTCACTGGTGCCTTCTGCATCCCCCTTTCCTGCAGACAACGCCTGGACCTGATGCGTGAAATGTATGACCGTGCAGCAGAGGTGCCTTCTAGTGTCATCGAGGACTGTGACAATGTGGTGACCGGTGGAGATCCTTTCTACGACCGCTTCCCCTGGTTCAGGCTGGTTGGCAGGTGAGCCCTTTGACTCCTTCTACGTGCAGCTGGGACCTGCAGGTAGCCCTGTGGGAGGAAGTGCTGCTGGCTCTGCCATGTGCAGAGCATTCTTCTCCCCAGCACCGCTCTGTAGGAGGACACGTTGCCCCTCCTGGTACTGGTCAGGGCCCATTTTGCCTGTGATGTTTCTCCTTTGCATTGGCTGCTGGGATCCTGAGGGACCCGCGAGCCGCTGGCAATGCTCCTGCTGCCTGCCGTGACACGGTGCTGCGAGGCAGGGGTTCTTGGCTTGCTGCCGGTGGGAGGCAGGGGGCTGTGGCTGTCCAGCAGGCCGAGAGCCTGTGCCGTCATGACCTCTGCCCTGGTGGGCACGTGTCCATGTGCACGCGTTGGTGTCCGAGCATCCGTCTGTACGGTATGTGCCACGCATCTTGGTGCGCTTCCCGCATGCCAGTTGGAAGGGTGCAGTGCTGGCAATGAGGACAGGCCAGCCTAGAGAAGGGGTCTGCCCCGGTGGGCAGGGGGAGCAGGGGACTGAGCCGCATGGCCCAACCAACCACACCTGTTGTGGAGACATCCCCTTGTGCCACGGCACATGGAGAGATTTCTGTCGGTGGCGGGGGTGTTGGCGAGCCTCGTGCCACCCGCTCCGTCCTTGCATTGTCTGCAAAACCAGTGAAGGGAATCCCCACTGATTGTACTGATTCCTTGGGTTGCTCTTTTCTCCACCCTTTATAGCTGACAGCCATTGGTGGCTTCCTTTAGAGATGCACTTGGTGGGCAAGTCTGTGTTTCCCAATGTCCCCTGTTTTAAACAGAAAAAAATCCCATCCGAAAACCCAACCAAGATAAAAAAATGACCCCCCAAAAAACCAAAATTCCTATTCTTGCTCTCTCTGTTTGGAACCGCTGGTGTTAACTTGTCTTCTATCTTGTTGTACTAACCTTAGTTCAGATATCTCTGGCTGCAACAGCTCTCCTCTTTTCAACACATGCATGAGTGAGCGCATGGCTGATCTCACCCCCTCCCCTACCTTCTCGAACCCCGACTCCGACATCACCGAGCCTGCTGACGAGCAGCACCAGGGGCAGGAGGAGGAGGAGGAGAAGGAGGAGGAGGAGGAGGAGGAGGAGGAGGAGGAGGAGGAGGACCTGGAGGAAGACATCTTTCCGGAGTGCCCGCTGTGTGATGGCCGGGATCCATTTTACGACCGCTCCCCCCTGTTCAGTTTAGTAGGAAGGTTGGTGAGGTTTTAGGAGAGCATGCTGGGAAGGAACTAGCTCTTTCACATGAGGGAACTGCTTTCGGACACAGCTCCCACCTCTGGGGTGTCCTGGAGGCTCAGCGGGTGGCCAGCCAGCCAGAATTGCCGCCGAGCCCGGTGCAGCTGGCAGGGTGGCAAGGTGCCCACCAAGGTAGGGCTGTGACGAGCACAGCAGTGGTAGGGGATAGTGGGGGAAGGCAGGCGATGCCAGCTCTGCCAGAGACCCTTTAGGTAGGTCCCTCTTTGGGGTGGCTCTCCAGGAGGGGAACTCTGCTGTGTCTCTGGCACCGAAGGAGCTGCACGGGGATCTCAGTCCCGGGTGTTGCTGTCCCAGAGAGGTCCACTTCCCACTCAGCTTGGGGTGACTCCCCACAGTGCTGCTGGCTGGGGACACTTGGCTGTCCTGGGTGCCAACATGAATCCTCCCAGACATGGGGGCTTGCATGTCCCCAGGTGGTTGGGGCAATGAAGCTGAGGGGAGCAAGGGGAGAGCCAGGCTCAGGAGATGAGACCTCTGTGGAAAGCTGCATTTTTCTCTTGTCCATAATCAGTGCTTGGCTTGGGGCTATCCCTGCTGGCTTGGCACAGAAGATGTTCAGGGAGGTTGTGATGTGCAGGCTCCAATTCTTTCTTGGCTCTGGCCAAGGACACAGAGATTTGATTTCTCATACCCGATGGCCAGGAGACCACCCCCCCCCCAGGGCTCCATCAGTCTTGGCCTGGAGAAACCCACCAGCCACTGAAAAACCAGTTGTGCTGCCAAACCCAGTCACAGTCTGCCCATCCCCAAAGTGAGATGTGGTGCTGCCAGCTCTGCTCCAGGGTTTTCCCACGGCAATGTGTGCCTGGAGCTGCTTCTGGAGCCACAGCCCCAGGCAGGAGCCAGAGGGGCTCATGGCAGTGAACCTCCCCTTGCTGGAGCTGTCCTGACTGGGGTAGAGCTGAAGCTCCTCTTCCTTGCTGTTAAAGTCAGGCTTATCCCTGCCAGGCAGGATGTGGGCAGTGAAGTGGGGAGGAGGGGGACCGGCACAGGCAGAGTGAGCGGAGGTGGGGTAAGAGTCCTGCAGCCTCAGACCGAAAGAGCTGGGTTCTTCCCCTTTTTTTTTTTATTTTTTCCTTTTTTCCTTATTTAAAACCAAAACAAACCAAAAACCGAACATAAAAATAAAACAAAACTCTTTGGGGCACCTCAAAAAAATAAAACAAGGCCCTATGGCAGCAGCCCCGCTTTGTGCTGGGGGCATGTTCCCCAGAGCTCAGTGCCTTCTGACTTCTTTTGAGTCTGCCCTGGGTTTGGCTCCCTGCGCAGCAGCTCCACTGGCCACATTTCTTGTGAAGTGTGCTTGTATCGGTTTATGATTGGATCCTTGTCTTTGATTTTTTTTTCCTTTCTTTCTTTTTTTTTTTCTCCTTAGTTTTTGGGTTATTTTTTAGCTGCTGGCTCTATCTCTCCAAAGCTTTAGCGAAAATTGGGGTTATTTCACTTCTGTCCTCTTTGGAAAGGCTTTTCTTTGGTCTGAGCATGCCATCTTTGCACCTCACCAATCTTGTGGTTAGTGTCCCTGCCCTCCTTCCTCTAGTGACACACTTGTTCCCCTCCTCCCTGCCTGCCCTCTCCCTCCCCCTCTTTCCTCCCCTCTCCACTCCCTTGTCTTCAACACCAGCTGACCTTCAAGTTCAGACAGGTGGGCACACCCAGATCCTTGCACTTTTGAGACCTCCTCATGGTTGCAGGGTTCTGCCTCAGGCATGTGGTCATTCCAGGAAGCCCTGGCACCGTCCAGCCACTTGGTCCCTGGTGGCCTCCAAGAAGAGATGGGGTGAAATGGGCCAGACAGGAGACAGTGATGGGGTATCACATTTGCGTTCACAACTTGAGTCCCTTGAGATGGGAACCTCTGGACTTTGGTGCTTTAACTGCAAATATGGGGCTGGGGCCTGATGCAAGAGCCCCCTGGGCACTTTTGAGTGCCATTGGATATCTGCAAGGTTGGGACATTGTCAGCAGCACTGACATCTACCTGGAGGTGCAACCCTCATGGGAGCCTCCCAAAGTAGAATTGTCCCAGATAGCCCCAAGCACCATCCCACCCCATGACGCCTGAAGATGTTGTGTGTCAAGATGCTGGTGAGCACTCTGGGGAGGGGTGCTGGGCACCCTGCACCCCCTCTTGCTGGGAGCTGCCTCACAGGCAAGGGTAGTTTGCATCTCTTGGCAGGCAGCTCAGCACCAAAGGCTGCTGAGATGACTTGTTATGTCAGAGCTGCCATTGCCAGACTGCCAGGAGGACTATTGAATGGTGAGCTGGCTGGCGCTGAGGTTCAGAAAGGTAGCAAGAAGCAAAATGCTTGAGAAACAGGGAGCTGCAGCCTGGCGGGAGGTGCTGGCAGAGACATGCTGCAGCCATCACGATGAACCCCGGTGCAACACCTTGCCATGGTAGCACTGGTGACCTGAATGCCACAGGGGACAGCACAGATGTTCAGATCTGCTGCGTGGGGAGTGGGCAGCTCCTTCCTCACCCACAGAGAGAAGCCAGCCATGTCATCCACGTGACGTGCTGGCAGGCAGCCCTGGACCCCGAAGCCACACAGGAGGGATGGGGCAGGGACACACATGCCATTGATGCCACCAGCCACAGCATGCAGCCTCCCTCCCAAACAGCCAAAGGTCACCTGCAGCCACCAGTGGTCATGTGACACTGCAGGAAAAGCCGGGGACAGAACCCCCCCAGTAGGTTCATCTCTAGAGGGTTCTGGTCTCCACCTAGGACCTCCTCCTTCTCCCCTCCTTCACTCCTGCCAGCCTCTACCTCCCTCTTCACCCTCCATTCCCCCCCTGCCTTGCCACTGTCCCCACCGCGGTGACTCCCTAGCCACCCTGAGTCGTGTTGCAGCATCTCCTACCCTAGTCCTCCAGCTCTCCACCGCAGAGAAGGTCCTCTTCCCTCCCAGCTTCGTGGTGGCACCAGCGCAGCCCCCCTACCCTCCTTGCCCACCACAGAGGTGACAGACAGAGAGGTACTCGAGCCCCGTCTGCTTCATGGTGCTGCCTGCAGCGCGCTGCCTGCCTGCCTGCCTGTGGCACGCTGCCCGCCCGCTGCCCGCTCCTCTCGGCTGGCCCTGGCTGCCTTCTCTTTAGTTTTGCTTTGCAGCACCGCGCTCGTGCCCTGAGCGGTGATCTGGGATCCCGGCTGCCGCCGGCCACGCCATCCGTGCCTGGGGACCCGCAGGTGGGAGCAGTGACCTCTCCCCCCCTGTGTTGTGTGTGTCCCCCCCTCTCTGGCAGGGCCTTCGTCTACCTGAGCAACCTCCTCTACCCTGTGCCGCTGGTGCACCGTGTGGCTATCGTCAGCGAGAAGGGCGAGGTGAAGGGCTTCCTGCGTGTGGCTGTTCAGGCCATCTCAGGTAAGAGGGGGGACACCACCTCCCCAAAACGTGTGCCTTGCATCCCCTGTACCACCTATGCTGGCTCACCCCCGTGCCTCCTCCAGCGGATGAAGAAGCCCCCGACTATGGCTCTGGTGTGCGGCAGTCAGGGATGGCCAAGATATCCTTCGATGACCAGCACTTTGAGAAGGTACAGTGGTGACTGGCTCTTGGGGGATGACTGGGGACTGCAGACCCCTGCCTGCCACAGTGATGCTCCCCTGTGGGGACCACAGAGGGCTCGCAGAGGGGCAGGCATCACACTGAAGGGACTGTGCTTCCCGTTCATCCAGTAGCCCCCAGCCCTCCAGCACCCACTGGTGCGCACCCCACTCTTGCCCATGTCCCAAGGGGGACTGTCAAGGGGTGGGAGGGGAGAGCTGGAGGTGCCCTGGTGCTCGGGGTGGTGGTGGCACAAGCAGGACCATCTTGGGGACTACCAGCAACTCTGAGATGCACTCCTGGTGCAGTTCCAGTCAGAGTCGTGCCCAGCCGTGGGAATGTCTCGCTCGGGGACCTCCCAAGAGGAGCTGCGCATTGTCGAAGGCCAGGGACAGGTCAGCGATGTGGGTCCCTCTGCCGATGAAGTCAACAACAACACCTGCGCAGGTGAGCGGGTGATGCCAAGTGGTTGGGGAGCAGCCCCACCCTGGCACCCAGCCTCCTCTGCCCACCCAAGCTTTGAAAGCCCGCTGCCCCTGTGCAGGGCTGCTAGCAGACACTGATGGGGGTGAGTCTTCCTCCTTGCTGAGGACCCTCCCCTCCCTGTAGTGACCCCAGAGGACCTTCTGCTGGACAGCCCAGAGAAGCCTGCACCAGATGGGCCGCTGGAGACTGCTCTGGACCACCTGAAGCTGGGCAGCATCTTCACTTTCCGTGTGACAGTCCTACAAGCCTCCAGCATCTCTGCAGAATACGCAGACATCTTCTGCCAGTTTAAGTGAGCCCTTGGTGCTCCCTGGCCCCTGCATCTTCCCCCATGCTCCAGCCGTTAATGTAGAGGAGCCACAGCCCTCCCACATCTGAGCCCTTCTTGGATGGGGAGGCAAAAGCAAGGGCTGTGGGATGAGGCCATGCACTTGTTCAGTTGCTGACAAAAGGCAGGGAGAGGCTCCCATGGGCTTTGGTGGGGTCCTGTGCCAGGCCAGGGTGTGGGTGGCAGTCCTGGCGGGAGCAGGCTCTCATCCTCGTCCCTGCTCTCTCCCCTTCCTGCTCTGGCATGGCCCTGTCCCACAGCTTCTGAGCCACCTTCCTTCCCTCCACAGCTTCATCCATCGCCATGACGAGGCCTTTTCAACAGAACCCTTGAAGAACACAGGACGGGGGCCACCACTGGGTTTCTATCATGTCCAAAACGTGCGTACCCCTCCCATGTCCACACCCTCTCACCCCTGCAGCTGCTAAGGTCTCTGTGGGACCATTGGCTGGATCTTCTCCCCAGAGGAACAGCTTCCTCCTGACTTTTACAGCCAATCACAACTGCCCAGCTAAGCCAACCTTAGGCAGCATGGCTATGTGGGAGAAAGGCCAAAAGCCACTACTCTCCACCTGAAAAGGCTGGGATTTCCCACAGCATCCTTGAGCTAAACTGGGAAAGTGTGGTCTGGATGATCAGATAGTGAGGTGGACTGTGAACTGGTTGAAGGAAAGAAGTCAGAGAGTTGTGGTCAGTGGGGCAGAGTCTAGTTGGAGGCCTGTGTCTAGTGGAGTCCCTCAGGGGTCCGTACTGGGGCCAGTGCTATTCAATATATTCATCAGTGACCTGGATGAAGGAACAGAGTGCACTGTCAGCAACTTTGCTGATGATACCAAACTGGGAGGAGTGGCTGACACTCCAGCAGGCTGTGCTGCCATCCAGCGAGACCTGGACAGGCTGGAGAGTTGGGCAGGGAGAAATCGAATGAAATACAAGGGCGAGTGTAGAGTCTTGCATCTGGGACAGAATAACCCCATGTACCAGTATAGGCTGGGGATTGACTTGTTAGAGAGTAGCACAGGGGAAAGGGACCATGAGCCAGCAACGTGCCCTCGTGGCTAAGAAGGCCAATGGCATCCTGGGCTGTATCAGAAGGGGTGTGGTTAGTAGGTCGAGAGAGGTTCTCCTCCCCCTCTACTCTGCCCTGGTGAGGCTGCATCTGGAATATTGTGTCCAGTTCTGGGCCCCTCAGTTCAAGAAGGACAGGGAACTGCGTGAGAGAGTCCAGTGCAGAGTCACAAAGATGATGAAGGGAGTGGAGCATCTCCCTGATGAGGAGAGGCTGGGGGAGCTGGGTCTCTTGAGCTTGGAGGAGACTGAGGGGTGACCTCATTAATGTTTATAAATACATGAAGGGCGAGTGTCAGGAGGATGGAACCAGGCTCTTCTCTGTTATGTCCAATGACAGGACAAGGAGCAATGGATGCAAACCAGAGCATAAGCAGTTCCACAGAAACATAAGGAAAAACTTATTCACTGTGAGGGTGACAGAGCAGTGGAACAGGCTGCCCAGAAGGGTTGTGGAGTCTCCTTCTCTGGAGATATTTAAAACCTGCCTGGACACATTCCTATGTGACCTGCTCTAGGAGGGTTGGACTAGACTATCTGTGATTCTGTGATTTCATGGCAATGATCTTGGTTGGTAGAGCATCTCTGGGCCACGGGGAAGGGGATGAGGGATGCAGGGAATTGGACAGGCTTGCACCCTTCCATCTCCCTGGTGCTGTTGCCAGCTGCATCCTTTTCCAAGCTAAACTATGCCATCGATGGCTCTTTCTTTTCTAGATTGCTGTGGAGGTGACCAAGTCTTTCATTGAATATATCAAGAGCCAACCGATTGTATTTGAAGTCTTTGGGCACTACCAGCAGCACCCCTTCCCACCCCTCTGCAAGGATGTCCTGAGGTGAGTGCACCCTAGGCCACCCCTGACCCCTGGGTGCCACAGCCAGCTTCTTGGAGACCCAGAGAAAGAGGGGCAGGTGGTGGGAAGGGGTGAACCCAGCTCATACGTGGGGTTGGTAGGGTTTGAGGGTCCTTGTGGGTGCTTTAACTGAGCTGGTGCTCTCTGCAGTCCGCTGAGGCCATCCCGGCGCCACTTCCCCCGTGTGATGCCACTCTCCAAACCAGGTAGGGGATGTGGCCTCCTGCTTATCTGCCTGTCCATGGTCTCTGTGCTGGGTGTGGGGTCCCCTTGCCCAGGGAGACCAGTTATGTCCCCAGAGGCACCAAGAAATGTGCTGTAGGCCAGAGCACCCAAAAGCCCTCAGTACCTGTTCCCACAGTACCTGGCTAATGCCTGTTTTTTCTGCCCCTTCCTTGCCTCCTGCAGAGTGGCAGGGAGGAGGCTGCCCACCCTGAGTGGCTCTGATGGCCACCCAGTCCCACATTCCTGTAGGAGCTGCAAGGTCCCCACTGTGCTCTGGCTGCCAAGACTCAAGTTGTTGGTGTTTGGCTGAGCGCTGTGGTTTGCTGTGTGGTCCCCGCAGCAGCACTGGAAAAGTCTCCCCAGTCTGTCCCAGAGTGGCTGTCCCCTGCGCAGTCCCTGGAGCAGTGCTGTGTGGTTTAGGCTGTGTCCACAGGCTGGGTGCATCCTGACACCCTTGCTGCTCTGTGCTGACTGTGGGAGAAGGCACACCGGTAGTCAGCGAGGTCCCGGGGATGGTGCTGCCCCTTCTTCTGCAATTCCTCCTGCCCTGCTGCCACCTCTGTGTGTCTCCCTGTGGTCCCTGCCTGCTCTGCCCCTGCCCTGCCTGCCATCATGTGCCTCACTCCAAATGTCAGCAGCAAGCTCACCCTTTACGCTATCTTTCCATCTTGCTGCAGTGCCTGCAACGAAGCTGAGCACCATGACTCGGCCCAGTGCTGGCCCGTGCCAGTGCAAGTATGACCTGATGGTCTTCTTTGAGATCTGTGAACTGGAGGCCAATGGCGAGTAAGTCCTGCTGGAAAGGGGAGTGAGAAGGAGAGGGAGGCAGCATCATGATTTGTCCAGTGTTCAGCACCTCTGGGCAGGCTGTTGGAGCTCTGTGTCATGCCATGATCCTCTCTTCCAGCTATATCCCTGCCGTTGTGGACCACCGTGGAGGCATGCCATGCCATGGGACCTTCCTCCTACACCAGGTATTCCCTCCCTGAGATGCCATCCTGGCTCTGGCCCCTGCCAGGAGCTGTGTTAACCACTGTCCATTCTCTCTGGCCTTGTGGGTCTCAGGGCATCCAGAGGAGAATCACCATCACCTTGGTGCATGAAACAGGCAGCCTCATCCGCTGGAAGGAAGTGCGGGAGCTGGTTGTGGGTAAGCTGAGCCAGGTTGGGTGGGCTGTGAGCAACCCCCAGCCCACTGACCTCCTAAGCATCATTTTGGCCTGTTTCTCACCCACATTCCTATGTGGGGATTTATGCCTCATCTCCCCTCTCACTTTGCAATAGCAAAGAGGTGGCTGCCCACCAGGTGACACCAGGACACCACGTGGGCAGGATGCTTCAGTTCCAGCAACTGTGGCCAATAGCTGGACCAGGGCCTCTGGCACTTAGTGGGCAAGCGCCAGGTGGCTGCTGCCTGTCATGGAGGGGATTCTGGGGGCTGTGGGCAGGTGGGCTGCCTCTGCTTCTCATGGGGACCCTCACAGGGCCACCTCCTGTCGCCTGAGTGGCATCCCCATGCTGCGCTTCCAGGTCGGATTCGGAACACTCCAGAAGCAGATGAGTCTCTCATTGACCCCAACATCCTGTCCCTGAACATTCTCTCCTCTGGATACATCCACCCCTCCCAGGACGACCGGTGTGTGCCACTTCTTCTCCTGCTCTCTTCCCACTGTGGTGAGGGGTGTGGGGAGGGGGTGTGGGGAGCCCCTCTCTCCCCTGAAAGGACCTCCACAGCCCCAGCCCATCCACAGGGTCCTGTTGACCCATGGCTGCCTTGGGGAAGGGCTTTTCTGGAGCTGCAGAAGGTCTCAGGGTTCAGAGCCACCAGTCCCCTTCTGCCTCTTTCTTGAGGCACTGGGCTTTGGCACTACAGGATATTTAGGTGAGCATTCTGCTCTCAGGTGGTGGCCATGATTGCCTGGCACGGAGAAATGGTTGGTGCAGGTGCCAGCAGGATGTACCAACCCTGAAGCTGGATGGGACCTGCCTCAAAGGGCTATTTGTCCCATGTCCCAGCAAACTCATTGGAAAGGCCATTTGGTGCCCGTGCCTGGTCCTTATATGTGTGGGGGTGATACAGGAAAGTTATCCCCCATTGCTGCGAGTGACTTTGGGGATGCCTGCCCCTTCACACCTGTCTCAGGAGGGGCTGTGTCATCCCACCTGCGGGTTTGGCAGGGGTGTGGGAGCAGTGGGGCCAGAGTTTTTTATTCTCCGAGATCTCCCTGATTGGGTCCTGTGATAGCAGGGGGGAGTGGATGGGTCTGAAGGGCAGAGCTCTCCTCTGCACCAGGTCTACTGGCAAAACTCAGGGCAGTGGCAGGGGTCCCTGGCCAGAATGCATACACGTGGGTAGCCACAACAAGTTAGGGACCAGTCCTGGGCTGTGTGCATGGTAGTTTGCAGGTGTAGGAGCATCTTGGCGGGGAGTGGGGACCGCTTTTCCTATCATTTTCTTCAGGGTCAACACTGCCCCAGGGTGGCCAGTCTCAAGGCAGGGGGTTTTTGGGGAGAGTGACAGGGGTCTTGATGGGAGGTGCCAGCCTGCAGTGCTCCCAGGGCAGATTCTGGGCATGGTGAAGCCTCAGGCACATGGTACCTGGGCAGCAGAGCTGAATCACTGGCTTGGGCATGCGTGCAATTATTGGATGAGGAAACTTTGCCACAGCCATGGGGATAACAGAGCAAGGCCAGGTGGGGACAGTCAGGTGAAGAAGGCTCAGCCTGGCAGAGCTTCAGGAGTTTTTACTGGGCTGCTGGGGGCTAGGTGGCTGTGGCACCCATGGGCACCTGGGGCTGTGCTGTTTTAAGTCAGCTCCTGATCTGGCTGGTTGGTCCTGGGTGCTGCCAGATCGGATCTTCATCATCTCTAGCGTACCCTGGCAGGGATGATGTGCCTCCTGCTTGGACATGCCTCCTGCTCCTGCCTTGCCCCCGCAGGTTCTGCAGGGCAAGGGGACAGAGCTTGGGCTGGGGGGATGCTCAAGGTGTGGAGAGAAGCAGAGAAACAGGAGGCTCGGGTTTGGCAAGAGCCCATCTCACCTGCACAGTCAGAGTGCCTGTGCCTCAGGGCCAGCGCCGAATCAGGGTCAGGAGCCGATGTGCGTGCCGGCTCCATCCCGTAGTGATCCCGTCAAGCGGGTAGGGGCAGGAGGGGGCAGCCGGCTTCCTGCGCGACGCCGAAGGGCACTTGCTGAGCCTCCACCCCTGCTTCCATCCCGCATGCAGATGCGCATGCTGCAGCCCCGGCAGCCTGCGGGGACAGGCAGAGGGAGGGCAGCAGGTAGAGCCAGGGCCCGCTTTATCCTCCTCCCCAGCTGCTTGCACTCCCTGCTTTGCTGCCTTACTCCTTGCAGCCTCCATCACCCAGAGCCGCCTTGGCTCCCCCTCTCTGCAGCCTCCCCAGTCCCCTGGAGCCGCTGAGGAGGAGACCAGGGGAGCGGTATGGCTCCCATCCCAGCACCTATCCACCCCTGCATCCAGTGCCCTGGGAGGAGGCATGGGGGGCAGCACCAAGGATCCCCCCTCGCTTCTCTCCGTTGCTGCCACCCATCTGAGCCCACACTAACCATGTGATTGTTTTGTGTTTTTGCAGGCAGTTTCTTGATTCGGATATGCCTAGGTATTATTTGTTTCCATTGGTTTTTTTTCCACCCTCTCTTCCTCTCTCTCTTCTTTCGCCTCCCTTGACTCGGCGCACTCACTCCCTCCAGAGGCAGCACTTGGACATCCAGCCCCTCATCCCTCACACTCTCCATCCTTCCTCCCTCCTGCCCTGGCACCTCTTGCGCACTCAGCCCCTTCTGCTGTTAATTTGGGCCGCGCTCTCGCTGGCTGCCGCTCCCCCTCGCACGCCTGCGTCCCCGTCACCTGATTTGGGTTTTCTCGCTTTTTGACTTCGCTGCTCTCCCATCTCTCCAGCATCTGGCACTGAGCGTGCCACCCCCCGCCCCGTTGCCTCCCACCCCAGCCCCAGCTTGGTCCCCGGCACCACTTGGGCTAGCTGCAGGGCTGGTGCAGCCCACAGCAGGGGCTTCAGGGTGCCTCCAGCTCTGGCCCAGGTACCTGGTGATGATGGCAGCACTGCTGGGTGGTGCAGCGGCAGATGCGGCAGCTGTCCACCCCGCGCATGGTAGTCCCAGGGGTGTAGGTGCGGCGCACGGGCGGGCTGTGTCTGTTTGCAGGCACAGTGGTGAGCGTGCACACCCGTATGTGGCACAGACTGTTATATACCTGCATAACAGGGGGAGCAGCTGTTTGGGGATGGAGGGACTTCAGCTGGGACCTCAGGGTGAGCCTGGTGTGTGGTGTGTGGGTGAGAGCTGCCCAACCCAGTTGCTGCTGCCAGCCTCTGGACAGGAGCATTGCTGAAGCTCCAGAGGAGGAAGTGTCCCATCACCATCCCCCAACGAGGAAGCGGAAGGGGGATGCGTCTGGGAGACAGGGGATGGGGTTTCCCAAGTCCTGGTCGCCTCCATAGCTTTGTGCCTAGGAAGTCCTCCCTATGGCAGCTAGAAGCTGGTCTGTCCCAGAGATGCCAGAGGGCAGAGCTGTCCCTGCAGCAGCAGCTTGCACAGGAGTGCAGGGAGATCATGGATCCAGCATGGATCCAGCCCCCTGATGCAGGAGGTGTGGGCTTACGCTGGCATTGCCCCTAGGCTGTCAGCACAGTGATGTTCTCCCTGTGGAGCAGGGGACAGGCCAACAAATCATCTCTCGCTGTGTGGGTAGCACTGGGACAGCTGGTCCCTGTCCCAGTGGGCACCTTCCCATGGGAGCTGTGCTGGGCAGGAGCGCCTTGCCCTGGGATGGTGTCAAGATCAGAGTTAAGGGTGTGGGGAGCATGCATGTGCTTACTTCCCAGCTGCCAGACTGTGAGGAAGGTGGGAAACAGAGGATTTTCACACAAGTGGGTAAACCTCTGTCTGTCCTCACTGAGCTCCTTCTAGGCTCTGATGTGAGCTCCAGCTAGGCTCCTTCTGCCAGTGGTGCTGATATGGGGCAAGTCCCCTTGAGAGGGGCTCCCCTTCTTCATGGCCCCACTCCCGTGCCAGCACCATACAGATGATGCTTTCTGACCTTTCGTTTTTCTGTGTGTGTACGTGTGTGTGTTTGTCCTTGGGTCGCCTTCCACTGATAGCATTTCGTTCGGAAATGACACTAGGTATTTCATGCGCACCCGCTCGGTCTGGTCCTTCCTGCTTTTCTCTTTCTCCTTTGCCTCCTCCCTTTGCTTTTTGCTCTTTCCCCGCTCCCCAGAGGCTCCTCTTCTCCTCTTCCTCCCTGGGGAGCACTCTCTTCTCAAACGACCCGTGTCTGCAAAGGCTCTGTCTCATGAGGAGGTTTTTTATGTATTTTATGCACCTTCTGAAAGCGTCGCTCTCCCTCTTCTTCCAATGTGGGGGCAATCGCAGCCAAGAGCCTCTCCCCGCTCCCTCTGGCCACCCCAATTCTTGTTAAAAGAGACACTCAGCTGCCCGGATGCTGCTTTGGGAACGTGCCAAAGCATCTTTGTTAAGATGTCACTGAGCCATGGCTTCCCTAGGATGCTCAGGCAGCAGTTGGGGCTGCAGCAGCTCTGGGTGGTTTTGGGTAGTGTGTGTCCCATAATCCCAAGACTGGCCTGGGCACGAGCCCAGGAGCAGGATTGGGGTGAAATGGGAATCACCCATGCTCTCAAACCAGAGCTACCTCCTGCTTCCCCCACCCTTGATTGC
Source organism: Todiramphus chloris collaris (assembly GCA_025345505.1). Lineage (NCBI taxonomy): Eukaryota > Metazoa > Chordata > Aves > Coraciiformes > Alcedinidae > Todiramphus > Todiramphus chloris. The sequence continues at coordinate 10,855,045 of JANVCC010000030.1, forward strand.
TTGGCCCAAAGAGGGTTGTTGCTCCTTTTGCTCTGGGTGGCTTTACTGGCCTCCATGGGACCCCATAGACAGCAGGTGAGTGGGGCCGAGTGTTTCCCACTCCTCCCATCCTGGAAACCATGGAAAACAAAGCAAGGAGAGCAAGGCAGCCCAGTGGGAATGGGGCTAGCGATCAGGGCAGAGCAAGAGCCGGGAAGGACAGCCTGACAGGGGCCAGACACCAAATAATGGTGGTCCCCAGATCCCACTGTGGCACAGGGCTGACAGCCAGGGGCAGCCCTGGGGAAGGGGACCTGTCTGACAGGGGCACTGCTCTCCCAGGGGTGGGCTAGCAGCAACCCCCCTAGTGCTGAGCATCCTCCCTCCTTCTGGCCATCGCCACCCAAGCAGTGACAGCCCCTCCTGGCAGGGGCTGGGAGGTGCTGCGTGTCCTGGGCCAGAAGGTGGGGGCCTGGCCCTGGTGTGCTGAGGGTGGCAGCCCCCTGCTATGAGCACGGGAGTAGGGCATGCATCCTCCTTTGCCTTCCCCGCCTGCCCTGCCTTGCCTGCACCCCAGCTGAGCCCCCACTTCTCCTGCAGTTCCCCCTCCCCAGAACCTTGGTCTGTTGGCCATTCTGAGGGTGCCGTGTTCCCGTCCTGCCACACCTTGTCCCTCTTTGCCTTGAGCCTGCGTCCTCTGGAGTGGCTGTCCCCATTTGTCCCTGCCGCGCATGCATGCCCGTGTGTCCTTGCAGGCCTGCCGCAGCGCTACAGGGGGTGATGATGGCGTCTCCTTGCTCACTCGTCTGCGGTTCTGATGGGGGAGTTTACCAGCTCTGCTGTCTTTTTTTGCAGGACTTTCTACCAGTTTGAGACAGCGTGGGATAGCTCCATGCACAACTCACTGCTGCTCAACCGTGTCACCCCATACCGGGAGAAAATCTACATCACCCTTTCTGCCTACATCGAGGCAAGGACCTTAGCTGAGGCCATTAAAAACACCAACAAAGTCTGGTATTTCCCCTGCGGTTGGGGTGTAGCCAGTGTCAACCCCTTCTTAGTTGGCATTGATGCTAATGGGGTGCAGGATTCAACCCAATGCCTGGGGGCCCTGTGGGACTCCAGGAGCAGAAACCCCTGGGCGTCAGGGATGGGAGAGACCTGGTGGGCTGCCAAGATGCAGCTTCCCTGATGCCTCCTCCTCCTCCTTGCTGCAGATGGAGAACTGCACTCAGCCCGCTGTCATCACCAAAGACTTCTGCATGGTTTTCTACTCCCGGGATGCCAAGCTTCCTGCTTCCCGCTCCATCCGCAACCTTTTTGGCAGTGGCAGCCTGCGGGCTTCTGAGAGGTATTGGGATGCCCCTGGCATTCTGGAGGGGGAGAGCCATCACCCAGGGACTGGAGCCCCCCTGGGACATCCCAGCATCCTGAGTGAAATAACCAGGGCACGGGGATGGGGCAGAGCCAGTAACGCCTCGTGTCTCTTTGCTCGCAGCAACCGCGTGACGGGAGTCTACGAGCTCAGCCTGTGCCGTGTGGCCGATGCCGGCAGCCCAGGTGGGTGCTGCGCCTCTGCCCAGCTCTTCACTGTGAGTCTGGAAGGCACAGCCTGGCGGCCAGGGACAGGCTGTGTGTCTGTCCCCCCAGCTCTGCCTCTGTCCCCACAGGCATGCAGAGACGGCGGCGGCGCGTGCTGGACACCTCCGTAGCCTATGTGCGGGGAGAGGAAAACCTGGCTGGCTGGCGGCCCCGCAGCGACAGCCTCATCCTCGACCATCAGTGGGAGCTGGAGAAGCTCAGCCTCCTGCAAGAAGTAAGAGTCTGGGCTAGAAACGGGCCGAGATGGTGCAATTTTCACCTCAGCCCCTCACCCTGCCAGGGCTAGTGGGATTGCCCACCACGTGTGTCCAGCCCTTCTGGTTGTGGCAGGATGGGGGTTGTGCTGCTGGTGCCATCCTGTGCTAGCTGAGTCTCAGCAGACCTGAAGCTGATGAGCAGATGGAGTTAATGCAGCCTGGAAACACCATCCCTGAAAAGATGCAGGCTGGGGCAAGGGGCCGCCCCTGAGCCTAGCTGCCTTTGCCCAGGTGGAGAAGACAAGACACTACCTGCTCCTGCGCGAGAAGCTGGAGATGACCCAGCGCTTAGGCCTGGAGACCCTGTCACCCTGCTCCAGTGAGGATTCCGAGTCTCGAAGCACTTCCTGTGTCTCCTCCCCACTCTCTGTCAATGGGGCACCTGAGGGTCGCACCTCTCCCCCAGTGACCCCCAGCGAGAGACAGAAGGAGCTGGCTGTGAAGGTAACATCCTGCAGTATCCACAGCTCATGGGCACGAAGTGGGGAAGGAGTTCCTGTGGGGCAGCTGGGGGTTGCAACAGGAGAAAGCCCAAGAGGAGCCTGAGGAGGAGGGTGGAGGAAGGTGCCTCCTGCCCCACCATCCTCCTCCTCTCTCCACAGTGCTTGCGCCTGCTCACGCACACCTTCAACAGGGAGTACAGCCACAGCCACGTCTGCATCAGCGCCAGTGAGAGCAAGGTACCACCGCTGCCCCGGGCTCCACCTGGCTGGTGGGGGCCAGGAGGGAAGCATGTCCAGCAGGGACTGGCTGGGCAGGAGCCAGATGGACACAGTGGTGTGAGTCATCCCTGCCCTGTGGTTGCTGTTCCCTTCACTCACCCTGGAGCTGGTGACTTTTGGGACTGCACCAGGAAAGGACCTGCTTACTGCAGGGGGGTTGGACTAGATGACCTTTAGAGGTCCCTTCCAACCCAAGGTATTCTATGACCCCACCAGCCAGAGGTCTTGCCTCTCCCCATTTGAGCAGGCACCTGGTCCTTTGCCTGTGCCTAGCTTCAGGCAGAATCTCAAGTCCACACCTTCACTCCTCCACAGCTGTCTGAAATGTCTGTGACCCTGATGAGAGACCCCTCCATGCCAGCTCTTGGGGTCACCACTCTCACCCCCTCCTCAACCTGCCCATCTCTGGTGGAAGGACGCTACAATGCCATGGAGGTCAGGTAAGAAGGTGGCTGGCAGGGTCAGGTGATGCCCTGGCATTCCCTGAGCAGGGCAGCTGTACCACTGGGACACAGTCCTGGTCAATGGGTGTTCTCCAGATATCACTCTTCCTACACCCTGGCCCCATCCTTCCTCAGACCCCCCCAGGTCTCCTCCAGGGCAGAGAGCCCCGACCTGGAGTCTGCAGTAGAAGGAGAGCAGAAGAAGTCCCCTGCCTGCCGGCCTGAGGAGGAGAAGGAGTCCCAGCGTTTACTGGTGCCCGACATCCAAGAGATCCGGGTCAGGTAGGAGCAGCTGGGACAGCCATTGAGAGGAGCTTCTTGGGGCTGGAGGGAATCGTGCCCTACCATTGCCGCCATCTCGCGGTCCATGTCCCACCCTAACCTTGGTCCCTTCTACAGCCCCATCGTCTCCAAAAAGGGCTACTTGCACTTCCTGGAGCCTCACACCAATGGGTGGGTGAAGCGCTTTGTGGTAGTCCGGCGTCCATACGTCTACATCTACAACTCAGATAAGGATGCAGTTGAGAGGGCCATACTCAACCTCTCCAAGGCTCAGGTGGAGTACAGTGAGGACCAGCAGGCCATGCTCAAGGTAGGGCACTGGGAGCCAGCCCCGCTCCACGTACCCCCTCAAGCGATGGACTCAGCCCTGGCTCTCCCCCAGCAGACCCCGAACACGTTTGCGGTGTGCACGGAGCACCGGGGCATCCTGCTGCAGGCAAGCAGTGACAAGGACATGCACGACTGGCTCTACGCCTTCAACCCCCTCCTGGCTGGGTCCATAAGGTACTGGGGACAGCTAGGGGAATGGGGGTGCAGGGAAGCCCTTGGTGGGGGTCTGCAGGCAGCCAGGTGTGCTCCCTGCCTGGTTCCTGGCACTTAACCTGCTGCAGCCCTCCCAGCCAGGCATGGGGAACAACTCCTGTGCAGAGCTGTGCCTGGACAGGCTCTCATCTGGCAAAACTTGACCGTATTAATCTTGATTTCAGCTCCTCCTCACGTGAGTGCTTCAGTCTAGGGCCAGATCCCAGCTGGTACAGAGGCATTGTGCTGAGCTCAAAGCAACATCTGTGCCTGGTGGCAGGGACATTGGCCCTTCACTCTTCTGGAGAGCACCTCATGTAGCTCTTGAGAGCATCTCAAGAAGTTCTTGAGACCACTTCAAGTGGCATGACTAGGGAAATGCACAGAAATTTTTGTGCTCTGGCTAAAGAGACATTAATCCCATTTCCTTCCAGCTCTGTCTGGATTAAAGCACCAGACTGGAGTCAGGACATCGAATCCAGGGGAACACACCTCTCCTTGTCCACATCTCTAACACCTTTTGTCCCTTGTTTTCTAAATCAGATCCAAGCTATCCAGAAGAAGAACAGCTCAGATGAGAATCTAACCTGTAAAACACCCTCCATCTCATCCGTCTGCCAACAGGATCAAGTTAGCTGATTCTGTCTCAAGATTCCCATGTTAATGTCTGATCTCTCACACCATCTGCTGCCCCAGCTGTCTGCTCCATGGAAGGATCTGTCTCGATTCACACCTTCATGGGGGAAACTCACTTCAGTTTGTAGCTGCAAAAGCCTGGACCCACCTGGGCAGAATTTCTTGTGCGCGTGCAATCTGCCTGTCCCCACATGAGTGACCTTCATATCACACCATCTGTACTGCTCCAGAGAGGTCCCTGTTGGAGGGGAGGGAGCGAGGAGGGTAGTTTCAGCTTAAAGCTGGTCTTTCATCTACAGAGGTGGAAGTGTAGTAAAACTCAGAGGTGGGAAAGCAGAAGGAATTGCCTCCATGCAAAGGGAAAGTCGTAGCTTAGGTATGGGGATTTCCTAGTTTAATGATGTTTCTGCAAGAGATGGCAGGGTAAGATCAGGTGTCTATAGTTTAAGATGATAATTTATGAAGTATTTATTTCTATTTACATCACAAAATTCCCGTAAGTTGGGTCCTGGCCCCTGGACAACACCTCCCCCAGGCAGGGGAGAGCCTTGGTGATAGGCCAGGGTCCTGGTTATGCCTTCCCTGGGACATCCCTGGTATGTATCTGGTGGTAGCGGAGCTCTCACCCTCACTCCCTGCCCTTCCCCAACCCTCTGCTTTGCCCCTCCTGCAGCTTAAACTACTCCTCTGAGTGGTGCCTGGACAGCCCACCATGTCTTCCCAAAGGAGGCAATTCCTACTTGCCCCATCTACCCCTGGGAGGGAGGAGCTCGCTGTCTCGGCTGGCCAGGTCACCCACATCCATGCAGAGTGGTCACCTCACTTTGGAGCTTGATCCTGCTGGAGGGAAAAGGAGGGCTCTGGAGATGGCTCTGCCTGTCATCTTGCATGAGGCTGTCCTTCCCAAACAAAACCACGCAAGCCACAGCAACTGTCCTGGCCTGGGAGCCCCAGGGGCTTGTCCAAAGGGATTCCCTGCCTCTTAGGGCAGGATGCCAAAGGTCCCATCCCTGGGGGGAGTGTGGAGGTTCAGGTGGCCACTTCCAAAGCCAGATGGGAAACTTCTCCAAGCTAGGAACAACTCTTCCAATCCACAGGATCCATGTTGCCCTCTCCCAAGTCATGTCCCTTCTCCTCCTGGCAGAAAGACAGGCTTGAAGCAGCTTGGAGGGACGGGGGAGAGGCTGGTGTGGGAGTGTCGGGGTGGGAATGTGGCTTCTTTTTACTGCTGTAGCTGGTGTTTTCTCACTCCCTTTCCCCTGCTGCAGCAGTGAGCGTTCACCTCCTTCCCAGTCTGCCTCCATCAGCACATCAGTCCTGGGGGCTTCCTGCAGCAGAGATGGCTTTGCTGAAAAGACCTCCTCCAGACATCACTGCTTCCCACTTTACCCAGCAGCAGCTCTCCCTCACCTCCTCCGCCTCTCACCCATAGGGAGATGCTTTTGTTCAGGGCTTCCTGAGCCGCTTGCAGCATGTGGCACAGCTCTGGGCAGGAAGGCGAGCATCTTCCTCCCTGCATCTCCCTGGCACCCCCAGCTTTGCTGTCATGCCTTCGCAGCTGCCCTTCCCTCGCACAGCACGGCTGTGCCTTGGCTCTGCTGTACCTACCTGCACTGTCTGTGGTGTGTGTGTGTGTGTGTGGGATGTGGTGCCATCTTCTTGTTACACATGTGTCATGGGGGGCATGGACAGTTAGGGACATGGCAGGTGGGCAGAGGCTTGCAGGGGACCCTCTCACTGCACATCAGGCGCCATTCAGCTTGGGTTTCAGGTCACAGAAAGGGTTTTGGCATCCTTCCTGAGCCCCTGACAGTTCTACCCAGCCTCACCACAGCTTCTTGGGCATATCACTCCATCACTCCAGCCTAAAGCTGCGGTGGGGCTGCTTCTCCCAGCCCTACTCCCCGGGCAGGCAGCAGCTTGCCTGTCCAGGACAAGCTCCCCATCAGACAGGATTTTTAACCCCTGTGATTCAATTTAGAGACTTGGAGGCTGACTCGTGCTCCTTATGGAGGGAGAACTGCCTTCCTGGGGGCAGGAAGGGGCACAGCTGTGGCCAGGGCGAAGCAGGGGCTGGGGCTGCGGCATCCCAGCTCCTGTGCCCTGGGCAAGGACTAATTGGTACCATCCCAAATTTCAGCACAAGGGGCGAGGGTGCCCCAGGGAAGAAGGGAGGCTCTTCCAGGGTAGAGGCAGCTTCTGGGAGAGATGGGTCCTGCGTCTGCTGGGGACCAGACACAGGCTCATTGGCCGCAGCCAGGTGGTGCTGCCCATGCCGCAGGCGAGGGGTGGCCATGGGACGGGTGTCCTCCAGCTGAAGCCGAATCGTGCCTGAGGCCAGCAAACCTGCAGAGCAGACGACTCTGCTGGAGGCCGCCACACTTGGGGCTGAGGGAGACACAGCTGCTCACTGGGTGCCTGCAGCCTCCCTGCAGCACGTCCCTGGCTCACAGGCCACCTTTGCTGTCTGACCAGCTCTGCTGTTGCCAGCACTACGTGCTCCCCCAGTCAGTCCCCTGTCCACCATCCCTTCTACCACCACAGCCCCCCAGGATGAGGAACGCAAACCTGAGGTTTAGGCATGACTATGAGCCCTGTCTGAAGAAAAATCTCCCAGGGCATGGAGGGCAGGTAAGCACCCGTGGGCAGGCAGGGGGCCTGCAGAGCACGGAGGCTGCCCTTCATGCCCTCCTGTTCCTGTAGGGGATGGCAGTGCACCTGGGCCCTCCCTGCCCTGTGTCTGGGGCTTGGCACCTTGGGTCCTGGCCGTCTGCGTGCACGTGAGGTTTGTTTGGTTCTGAAATAAATGTGGTATTTAATGCAAACACCCCCAGCACCGCCGAGCTCTCCTTCCTGGGGTGGTTGGGCAGGGCAGGCACCTTCAGGCCAGCAGCGCCCGCAGCAGGGCAGCCCACGGTGGCCCGGGGCTGTGCCGCTCTGGGCCCCACGGGGCAGGTTGCACCCGGTACTGGCACGGATCTTGGCCCTGGGCTGTGCCCGGGGAGAGCTGTGCTTGGGGGGGGGGAGGGTGTGTGCGGGAGCTGTGCCTCGCAGAGGGATGTGCCCGGGGTGCTCAGGGGGGAGCTGTGCCCCGAAGGTAGCTGTGCCCGGGGGGTGGCTGTGCCCGGAAGGGAGGATGTGCCCGGGGGAAGCTGTTCTCGGAGGGGAGGATGTGCCCGGGGGGTGGCGGTGCCCGGGGGCAGCTGTTCTCGGAGGGGAGGATGTGCCGGGCGGAAGCTGTGCCGGCGGGGCCGCGATACGGCTCTGGGTACCGGCACCGCCAGAGGGCGCCCCGCAGCCTCCCGCCCGGGGACTGACAAGGGCGGGGCGGGGCCGGCGGCGGCTTTCCCTCTCCCGCCGGGCCGCGCGCACACTTCCGGCCCGTCGGCGGCCGCTGATTGGCCTGGCGGGGAGACGGGCAGCCCGGGGGGCGGGGCGACGCCTCGGCAGGAGGAAGCGGCTCCGGCGGCGGCGCTGGCGGCGGGATGGATCTGTTCGGGGACCTCCCGGAGCCCGGCTCCTCGTCGGCGGGTGAGAGCGCCTCGGCCCCTGCGGCGGGGGCCCGGCCGCTCTCCGGCTTTGGCGCTGTGCTCCGCCCTGCCTCTCCGGCTCTCGCCCGGGCGCGGCCTGATAGGCCGCGGAGCCCCGCCGAGCCGTGGGCAGCGAGCCTCTCTGGGCCCGCCGCTCCAGGGGGCGCCTCGGGGCGGCGGTAGCAGCCGAGGGCCCCCAGCGCCTTGGGGGCGGAGGGGAGGGGAGCGGGGGGGGAGAGGGGGCGTGGGAGTTTGAGAGGGCGGCTGCAGGAGGGGGCGGCTTAAAAATCGCTGGAGAAATTGCAAGGTTTGGGTGGGTTTTTTGCTCCCTTGGGACTCGTTCAAATGCAAAGTGTTATCCATGCGATTTAGGCTGCGCTGGGGCCTTTCCCTTTTTCTGTGATGCTGTGGGTTGTGGGACTGTGGAGAGCTGTAATGGTGTTACCCGAGATAATTCGATGCTTTCTGGGTCCCTTCCGTTCTATAACATCTTGATAGGGCTGCTGAGGGATGTTAATACAAGTTGAATAGATTGCTAGCAAAAGAAAAACCCAACCAACCAACAAAAGCTGTTTTCAAGATAAAAATTCACAGGGCCCCAGGCAGGTGGTTGTCTCGTTTGTGTAGGAGCTGCCTAAACTACAGATGGAAGAAAGGTAGCCAGGGCTTTCCTTGATTACATCACCTGTGCTCAGGGGCTGTCCTAGGAACCAGCCCCTGAGTGCCTGCACTGGGTCCTGACCTCTGCCTTGGTGTCTTACAGGGAAGGAAGCCCAGAAAGGCCCTCTGCTCTTTGATGATCTCCCACCAGCCAGCAGTGCTGAATCAGGTATGGGTGCTCCATTTCTGCTGTTAGTGCAGCTTACTGTGTTTTCTACATCAGCCTCTCTTGAGATGAAACTTGTGTAAAACCTTTTCTTTGTTAGACAGGATAAAGACAGTTGAGTTATCAGCATTTGTGTGTGGATCAGCTTCTTTCCTTTTCTTGCATTTTGTTTTTGGGTAACCAGAATGTCACAGATGTTCCATGTGTATTCCAGAATACATTCCATATAAATATTCCTTGAGACAAATGTAAGGCCCGAGTCTCCCCCCACCATCCAGTAACAGAAGGTGAAATGTGACTTGCTAGTCTAAACTGGTATTGGATAATTTTTGCACCTTGGGAGGGGCATACACAGAGCATTATTCCCTCAAAGGGACAAAGGTATTTAGTTGTTCTTGCCTTTTTCTTGTGCTCCAGGAAAAGGAGGCTCTTTACTTTTTGATGATCTTCCACCAGCCAGCAGCGGTGACACAGGTAAGGGGCTGTGTCATCTCCCCAAGCCTTTGCTAACCTGCCCTTCTCAGGAAGACCCTCTGATGTAGTCAGTTGTGTTGGGTACATGGCAAGTTAACCAGGTGTCCAGATTGGCTGACGCAGGTTGTGCCAATCTGTGTCCCCGTTATTTAAATAATGATTCTGAGTCTTTAAAAGTAAACTCAGGCCTCTTCCCAGAATTGCATCTCTCAGATGTCTTCTGGGGATTCCTATCATCTGTGTCTGAAACCTCACTGCTTTAGGAGTGAAAATATGCATGTGCTTGCTAAGAGTGAAGTCAGTGATGGCCTGGTGCTGCCACTGCCCTGGCTTCTGGTGCTTCCCTGTTGTGGGCCCAGGCTGCCTTCCTGTTCCTAGCTGTAAATGTCTTCAAAACTAGACTGCTGGTCTGGGAAGGCTTTTTGAATGCAGCCAAGGGTTTGCCGTCATCTGGGAAGAGGTGAGATAATTCACTGTACCGTGCAAGACTAAATCTCCAGAAGGAAAAGGCTAGGGTTCTGACATCATGGGAATCATATTTTGCTTGCTACCTTTAATTTGTAACCTGTCATCTGAAACTCCTAACAATGTTCAGAAGTAATAAAATACCATTCTTTGCATTGTTGTGGGCACAATTTATAGGCACAAGTAATAAAAAAAGGGAAGTTTTCCAACCTGAGATATTAACAGATAACTGTTAGAAAGGCTGGTAGCTAAGAAACTGCAGGTTGGTACAGAGAATCAGTAGCCTGCCAGCCGAACGCAACTGTACCCTGTCTGAGGTAGGGTCACACAGTGTAAAGTGATCATATGGGTGCTCAAGGCAGTGACAGGTGCCTCAGATTCTACGTGCTGAGTGAAGTTGTGTGTGCATTTGTGGTCAGCTTGTATGCCTTGTTCAGTAATAACTGGTCACTTAATGCTGTGTGAGCCTATGCTCCTGAGAATGCTTTGGTGTGAAAGGGCTTGCTGATGAATTGATGGAAGTAAAACAGAGCTGGAAGACTTCAGCCACCTGTGTTCTTGCTTTCTTTCAGCCTCCAGTGCTACTGAGCAGGTCTTATCAGCGGGGAGCCACAGGAAAGGGGAGAAGAGAAAGTCCTTGGAGGAGGAAGAGAAGAATGGAAGGGAAGAATTTGTGGAAAAGAAAGTTTGTAAAGGTTTTCAGACAGTTTGAAAACACATGTACTCGATTTGTACTTTTGACATTGGGCTGAGTAAGTCCAGACCAAAGCTAAGCTTTGTTTCTTCAGTCCGCTTGCATTTTCAGCCTCTTGTAGGGAAGAAACTGCTGTGGTGAGCTACAGAAGTCCCTTGAGCTCTCTGGCACTCTCTCACCTGGGCCTTCTTACCAGCCATGCTGAGGTAGAAGAAGCTGAGCAGCAAGCACCTCGATGCTCGCAGGATCATTTCCTGTGCTGCCAAGAGGGAGATTTTGAAACCTCTGGAAGGCTAAAGCCACACCAGTTTCTTTTGTTACATCCCCAGATCCATCCACTGTGTGGCTGCTAAGAAAGCAACAGAGAGAGACTTGCTATCACATATTGGGCAGTTGACTTCAGGTGCCCACGTTACGTTGTGGCTTTGGGAATAAGATACATTCAGGGTACAAAGGAAAGGATGTGTCCTGGAAACAGCAGACCCCGATTTTGTATCCTTAGCACCTTCTTCAAAGCTGTGCTTTGTTTAATCTGTGGATTCAGTGCCACATGCTTCTCCTGTCTCCCCACCCCTTTTTAGTAAGAGCCCTGTCCAGTGCTCATCAGTCCTGACTGGCTACATCTGCCTGCCAAAATGGAGACAAGCAGCTTTTATAGCTGCTGACCTTGGAGGCACTTAAAAACCCATGTTACACAACAAATATATCCTGTTTGCCAGAAGGTGACAGATGTTTTGCTGCAGGATGAGGGCCATACTTTTCTGCAGTGCCAGAACAGGGTTCTGAAAGCTGAAAAGTGATCGCTGATTTATTGAGGAAATGGAAGAGTTTGATTTGCATGCATGCATCTGCTTTGTTCCCCTTCAGGTTCAGTGAGCATTCTTGGATTGAAGGGTTATGTGGCAGAGAGGAAAGGTGAAAGAGAAGACATGCAGGATGCACATGTCATCTTAAATGATATCACTGAGGAATGCCAGCCTCTGCCCTCTCAAATGTAAGTGGCTTCCAACTGCCAGAATAAAGCTGTGGGTGACAAGCCATCACAGGGGTGAAGGAGCTCCAGCTTGCTTCAGCTAAGCCCATGATACGATCCTATTTGCTTGGAGCAGATGATGCTCTTGACTATGCCTGTGTCAGTGGTGTGTAATTTGGGCTTCTTATTGGGAGACATGAGTTGAATCACTAGGTGTGTTCTTGGGCAGATCACAGGACTACTATACACAGATACTTTTCTTGGAGTGATGCTCAGTGGATTCAGGCACTGACCTCACAAGACTTGTGAGGGCCCAAAAATTGGGTATTGAGCTTCTTTTATCCAAATCTAAGTGTGGATGTTTGATCATGCCTTGCCTTGGGGACTTTACAGTGTGTAAAACCCTAACCGTGGCAATGGAGAACAACTGAAGAAGAGAAAACTGATGTCATAGCTCTCTCATTTGAAAAGTTTAAATCTCTTAGCAAATGAACACATATAAGTGTGTGTTAAGGGGGAGTGTGTGTATTTAAAGGAATGCTGTCAAGCCTCATCCTAATAGTGGATTTAGCTTCTGAACTAATATTGTACTGTGAGCTTTGTGTGCTGACAGATCTGAGATTCTTGTCTGTAGCATGCTTTCAACAAGTTTAGGCATGGAATGAACTGTAGGATTGGTTAGACTGATGTCTGCATAGTGCTGAGGAGTTGCAGTGCCCTTGAGGTAAGGTGTTTAGCTACTTTTGTGCCAACTTGTGGTCTATAAACTCTCTTCTCCCTTTCATTTTCTTGAGGGGTGGAAAAATTGCAAGAAGGTTTTCAGCTCAGTGTTTGCACATGTAAATCATGGAATAAATCATGGAAATGATTGAATGTATTGAGCTTAGAGACTTGCTGCCTTTGTTTGTGCCTTGAAGTGCAGTATTTATTCAGTTTGGCTGACACAGGGCAGGGTGTTAGTGACAAATGTACTTGATCCCACTCTCTGGCTAACAGCCTTTCTTAGCCCCTTTCTGCTACTCTTTGTTCTCTTACAGCACACGTGTCTCCTACTTCGCTGTTTTTGATGGCCATGGGGGAGTCCGAGCCTCAAAATTTGCAGCACAGAATCTGCACCAAAACCTGATTAAGAAATTTCCTAAAGGTGAGAGGAGTGGAATAAGGCTTGTAGGACAGCCATCACCTTTTCTGCCTTGACATTACGGGTAGGGAAACTGATCTGTTTGGGTGTAGCTCTGCAGTTCCCATCCCTTATTCCCAGTGGACTTGCAAGTCTGTGCTGTCTTGCAGGGAAGAGGGCTGGAAGCCTTTCTGGCACAAATGTACAAGTAGCCAGTTGTGAGTTGCTAAGCAAGTGTGAGATGCGCTGTTGCCAGTGCCGCTTCAAGCCTGAAAATATACCTGTGGGGAGAGGGGTATGTCATAAATTCTCCATACATGCTACCACGCAGATTTTTGGTGGTATGTCCTAGCTGCTCTGCACAGAGTCTGAGAAATGCCCTATCTGATTAAATGTTGGATGAGTCAAGGGAGGGACTGGATCAGATATGTTTTGGCTGGAGTTTAGTTGCTGTTTTCCCTGTCTGCCAGGTGAGGTAGTCAGCGTGGAGAAAACTGTGAAGAGATGCCTTTTGGACACCTTCAAACACACAGATGAGGAGTTTCTAAAGCAAGCATCCAGCCAGTAAGTGTAAACACTTCCCATGCATTTGTATTTCTTACCTTGCATCTCACAGGCTTTAGTTCTGAGCAGGACAGAGGAACCTTTCAGTCATGTCGATACTTTGGCAAAACCCCGTACAGCTTAGCTGTGCCAGGCTGTAACTCTGCCAGCTGAGTGCCTGCTAGACCTGGATTATGACATGTTCTGGTCTTACTCTGTGGGAAGCAATCTGTAGAACCTTTTAAACTAAAATACATGTTTGTGGTAAAGGAAGGAATCAAAACATGACCAAGAATGCACCTCCATCCTTCCCAGGCCATGTTATTTGCCTTCATTTAAAGACTCACCATGTTGTTGCAGTGACTTATCACATACCACCAGAGATGGAGTCTCTGCACTGATGTCATCAAATCGTGACAGGAGGGCATCTGTAGAGCAGTACTTTGCAGGCTGCTGTGTGCAGCTTTCTTTAAAGCTGCATTCCTGTTAGTGAGTGTGTGCTTACCAGGCTGGAGCACATCTTTGCAGTTGCTTTTAATGCCCTGTGATAAAAGACTTAACTCTCACAATGTAAATTTAAATCTTACTTTCTTCACCTCTTCTGAAAACAGAGCTGTTGATGAAGAGTGCCCTTCATCTTAAGCTTGTTTCTAATAGATTCTTTTAAAACAAAACTGAAAAGCACAGCAGCTGCTCTTTGTGACACGCCAGCTGGTCTCCCAGATGGGTTTTGAGTGCAGGCACCCTTACCTTCTCTGTCTCTGCTGAACTGTGGATCCACCTGTGTGGATTAAGGGGGACATAGATTGCATTTAAAATACAGTCACTTTGTTACCAGTCCTTTACACATTTGGGGTTTTGGTTTTTGCGAAATCGGTCTCTCAAAGCTAGTTTCAGTAATGAGTGGCATCATAGCCGGGCTTCATTGTGAGGAGGACTAGTCTGGCAGCTGACATCTGAGAAATGCTTTTCTTTTTACCCAGGGCTCTAGAGATACAAGCTTACCTACAGCAAGTGAAGTAGCAGGAGTGACTGAATGGGTTGTGTTGCTGCTGAGGTGGGATGGTGAGGACTGAGGTGGGCAGACAGGGGTACTGTGGGGAAAAAAAAAGGGAAATGGAAGAGAAAAGGAGGGCAAGTTAGCTGTAGTCCTGTGCAGCTCCTCTGTTCTTGTCCAGCTTGCTATTTACCACCAAGTTTCCCCAGCTGCTTGCAGGCAACTACTGGGGGCTTGTGCTAGCTGACTGGTGCGTGTTAGCACATGACACTTCCTTGAATCCCCAGGAGCACTCTGTGGCTAACTTCTTAAACATTCTTTTACCCCTTAATACTCTCATTTTTGTTCCCTTCAGGAAGCCAGCATGGAAGGATGGCTCCACAGCTACTTGTGTCCTAGCTGTTGACAATATTCTCTACATAGCCAACCTTGGGGACAGCCGGGTAAGCACTATGGAGAAGCCCACTGCTAGCATCTCAGTTCTTCCTAGAGCTTTGTTTGCCCTGAAAGGCAAGGTGTTTTTGTGGAAAATCCCAGTTGCCATCAGCTCCCCAGCTGTTCCTACAAAGCGTCTTGTTTTGTGTAGGTTCAGGGTACTTCTGTGTTGTCTCCCATAGTGTAAAACAACTGTGTGTTGTAGGTTTCTCTTGGTTGTGCTAAATATTTCACAGTATCTAGAATAGAACAGAATATTTCAGTTGGAAGGGACCTGCAATCATCATACTTTTAGTCCTTACCTGCATTGCAAGAAATGCACAGAATTTTGGAAATTTATGTGCATCAATCTTAAGTTTTGTAACAAGTAAGAGAATATAATTATGTAGCTGGCTCAGTAAGATTGCAAGTGCAAAAATACAAACTTTGTGTTATAAGTGTGTCCTGACAGCCAGGGGATCAGCCACCATGGGTTCAGGAAAGTCAGGTCCTGCTTGACCAACCTGATCTTCTATGACCAGGTGACCTGCCTAATGGACGAGGGAAAGGCTAAGGATGATGTCTACCTGGACTTTAGGAAAGCCTTTGACAGTCTCCCACAGCACTCTGCTGGAGAAGCTGGCAGCTCATGGCACAGACAAGTGTACTTTTTGCTGGGTTAAACACTGGCTGGCTGGCCCAGAGTGGAGTTCAATCCAGTTGGCAGCCAGTCACCAGTGGTGCCCCCAGGGCTCAGTTTTGGGGCTGGTTTTGTTCAAGATCTTTATCAATAATCTAGATGAGGGGATTGAGTGCTTCTTCAGTAAGCTTGCAGGCGACACCAAATTGGGTGGAAGTGTTGATCTATTTGAACGTAGAAAGGCTCTGCAGAGGGATGTGGACAGGCTGGATTGATGGGCCAGGGCCAATTGCATGAGGTTCAACAAGGCCGAGTGTTGGGTCCTGCTTTTAGGTTGCAACAACCTGAGGCAATGCTACGGGCTTAGGGAAGAGTGGCTGGAAAGCTGCCTGGCAGAAAAGGACCTGGGGGTGCTGGTCGGTACATGGCTGAATGTGAGCCAGCAATGTGCTCAGGTAGCCAAGAATGCCAAGGGCATCCTGGCCTGTATTGGAAATAGTTGTGACCAGCAGGGAAAGGAAGAATGTTTTGCTTCTTCCAGTCACCAGGCACTTCACCTGACTGCCATGACTTTTCAAATATCATGGAGAGTGGCTTGGCCACTACATCAGCAATTCTCTCGGGACTCTGGGATGCATCTCATCAGGTTTCACAGACTTGTATATGTTCAGGTTCCTTGGGTGGTAAGATCCTTAGGAAACTGTAGAGAGCAAGGAGGTTGCCCCTCAGCCTTTTTTTCACAGAATCACAGAATGATAGGGGTTGAAGGAACCTCTGGAGACCATCTAATCCAACCCCTCTGCAGAGGAGGTTCACCTAAAGCAGGTCACACAGAGTCGCATCCAGGTGGGCTTTGAATGTCTCCAGAGATGAAAATTCCGCCACCTCTCTGGGCAGCCTGTTCTAGTGCTCTGTCACTCTCAAAGAAGTTTTTCCTCAAGTTCAGATGCAACTTTCTATGTTCAAATTTGTGCCCATTACCTCTTGTCCTGTTACTGGTCACCACTGAAAAAAGACTGGCCCCATCCTCCTGACACCCACCCTTTAAGTATTTATAAGCATTGATAAGATCCTTCTTCAGTCTTCTCTTCTTCAGACTAAAAAAACCCAAGTCCCTCAGTCTTTCCTCATAAGAGATATGTTCTAATTCTGTAATCATTTTCATATTCTTTTGCTGTACCTTCTCCATCAGTTCCCTGGCCCTCTTGATCTGGAGAGTCCAGAACAGGACGCAGTACTCCAAATGCGGCCTCACCAGGGCAGAGGGGAAGGAGAACCTCCCTCCTTCTGCTTGCCACACTTTCTCGATGCACCACAAGGATGCCATTGGGTTTCTGGGCCAGAAGGGCACATTGCTGGATCGTGGTCATCCTGTTATCCACCAGGACTCCCAGGTCTTTTTCCTCCGAACTAGACAAGTCAAAAGTCCTTAGCTGCTTCACACAGGACATTCCTGTCACCAGCTTGGTTGCCCTCCTCTGGATGCATTCAAGGACCTCCACATCCTTCTTAAATCATGGTCCCAGAACTGTACACGGTACTCGAGGTGAGGCTGCACCAAGGCTGAATACAGCGGGATAATCACCTCTGCTGACCACCCAGTTAGGCTGTGTCTGATGTGCCCATGGTGCTGTTTGCCCTCCTGGCTGCCAGGGCTCACTGCTGGCTCCTCTTGAGCTGCTGCTGACTAGCACCCCCAGGTCCTTCTCTGCAGGGCTGCTCTCCAGCCAATCCTCTCTGTCTGTACTTGTGTCCAGCATTACTCCAACACAGATACAGAATCCAGCACTTGGGACTTGTTAACTTCCATGTTGTTGATGATTTCTCAATGCTCCAGTCTATCTAGATCCCTCTGCAAGGCCTCTTGTCCCTGAGGAGGTCAGCTGGTGACTGGTTGCCAGCTAGATGTAGCCCCATTCACCACAACTTGCAGCTCACTCTCTAAAAAACTCTAAAAAGAGGTCTTGCTGCAGTTTTGTTGTTTACTCACGAGGGTCTTTTGTCAGCACAGGCGATTCTGTGTCGTTACAATGAGGAGAGTCAGAAACACACAGCCTTAAGCCTCAGTAAGGAGCACAACCCCACCCAATACGAGGAGCGTATGCGGATACAGAAAGCTGGGGGCAACGTCAGGTAAGTGTCTAAAGGGTGTGAGTGAGCAAATCTAGACTCGGGCCCAACTCTGGGCATGAGCAGCGAGTTTCTGGAGTTTCCTAAGCCCAGCACTCAGGGTAGTGAGAGCCTGGGGAGAATCCGTCGTTGCCTGTGGGAGGCACAGTGGTGCCTGAGGTGTCTATGGATTGAGTGTCTTGAGTTGACTGATGAGGGCTGATTTCTCAGGGGCTATCAATGGTGGCAGGGTACTGTCCTGCAAAAGCAGGGACCCATGTGAATGCCTGGCAGTGTGATGCAAGCATGGATGTGCTTAAGCTTGATTTACAGATGTGGGCCTACAGAGCTGGGATCGATTGTTTAAGTTGTCACTTGCTGCACACTGGCATTAAAAAGAACTCACTTCCTTGCTTGCAGTATCACCTCTCCCTCCTTGCGCTGTAAGAAGGGGGGGTGGTTTGAGAGGGCACAAGAAGCCCTCCATGTCAGTTGGTCTTGCTCCCCTGGGAGGGGTTAGCTGGTGCACTGAGGTGGTCTGAAGTAGGAGAGGGGATTCTGGAGACAGAGTGGGATTATCTTCATGTTCCTGTGCATGGCTGTTTGGACAGCGATGTCTGAGTTCTCTGGCTAGGTTCTCTACTTGCTTTGAAGGCTGTTTTCTTGATTTAATGGCTTCTGTACAGGAGAAGACACTCTGTGCAGGTGAAGTGTCTTAGTGCCTGCAGAAGCAGAATACCTCCCAGGGTAGGGTGGGCTCAGTTCCGTCATGGTGCCATGTCTGGAGGGCCTTGTTCCCCTTATCTCCAGAGAGCACATGCTGCCTTTTATGCTTAGCACTGATCTATCTTTGCACACAGGAAAGAATGGGCCTGTGTCTGTTAGCTCTTTTCAGAACTGGGGGAACATCTCACTGTCTGCCTAGGAGCCTCTCCCACTGCTTCTAGTTCAGTATTTTGGACCCAAGAGATAAGTCGCAAAGTGTGTGAGCATCAGATCTCTGTGACATGCCTTGCTTCTTGCTTTTATCTTGAGCAGGAATGGTTGGACTATGAGATGAATGAGCTTGTGTCTTTCCAGAGTGCACAGAAGAGCCTTTTTGGGGGAAAAGATGCTCAGTTCTTGGAAAGGTGAAGCTGCTTCTGTTGCGGCAGCACTCAGTTAATTAGAAAAGTTTCTCAAACAAAACCACTTCTTAAGGAGGATTGTAACTTGGGTTTCACAGAACTGGTTTCTGTGATCAGTAGTCACTAAAGACCAAGTGGTTGATGTGCTGGAGGGAAGGGATGCCATCCAGAGGGACCTTGACAGGCCTGAGAGGTAGGCCCATCCAAACCCTATGAAGTTCAGCAAGGCCAAGTGCAAGGTCCTGTACCTGGGTTGAGGCAATCCCAAGCTCAAGTATAGGTTGAGCCATGAGTGGATTGCGAGCAGCCCTGAAAAAAAGGGCTCAGGGGTGTTGGTGGATAAAAAACTGAGTATGAGCCAGCAACGTGTGCTTGCAGCTCAGAGTCAATTGCATCCTGGGTTGCATCAAAATAAGTGTGCTTACCAGGCTGAGGAAGATGCTTCTTAATCTCTAGTCTGTTCTCCTGAGACCCCACATGGGGTATTGTGTTCAGCTCCCAGCATAAGAAAGACATGGACCTGTTGGATCTGGTCCAGAGGAGAGCCATGAAGATGACCAGGGGGCTGGAGCACCTCTGCTGGGAGGACAGGCTGAGAGAGTTGGGGTTGCTCAGCGTGGAGAAGAGGAGGCTCTGGGGAGACCTTATAGCAGCCTTCCAGTACATAAAAGGGGGCCTACAGGAAAGGTGGGGAGGGACTCTTATCAAGGACTACAGTGATAGGACAAGTGGTAATGGTTTTAAACTGGAAGAGGGTACATTCAGATTAGGATATAAAGAAGAAATTCTTTACTGTGAGGGTGGTGAGACACCACAAGAGGCTGCCCAGTGAAGTTGTGGATGTCCTCTCCCAGGAGTTGTTCAATGACAGTTTGGATGGGGCTTTGAGCAACCTGATCTAGCGGGAGGTGTCCCTGCCCATGGCAGAGGGGTGTGGAACTAGATGATCTTTAAGAATAGTTTGGGTTGGAAGGGACCTATGATTCCATGATCAGGAGAAAGTACTGCAGTTGTCTTTCCTTGGTACTACCCCCAGCTGATCCAGTTGGTGTGCTGATTGAGCCCAGAAGAGGCTACTGTTTCTGATCTGGTCTTGCCTGCTGCCACTCAGTTCTTCTACTGAAATGAAGTTTGCTAGATACCTTGCCAAAAAAGAATCTGTGAATTCAAGCCTCTGCCTCCTGGAGTTCAACTCAGCATGTAACTCTTATTTCTCTGGCTTACTAGGCTAAGAAGGACTTGAGTTAGGGCAGAGAGACAGAAAACAGCCTTGAATTTGCCTGACTTAATTTCTTCTTTCCCCTCTCCAGTTGTTTCTCCAAGCTTCACACAAACATACAGAAAGGGAAGGAGGCTTTGAAGGGAAGATTTGAACTTGGTGGGGAAGTGGGTCAGGATTTGTGTGCGGCAGCTGAATGCACCATGGAGAGTGTCCCTGTCAGGCAGTGCAGTGAGATGTGCACGTGTGGGGATGACTTTTCCCGTTTTCTTCCCTTGTGCAGGGATGGAAGAGTCCTAGGAGTGCTGGAGGTTTCCCGCTCCATTGGGGACGGCCAGTACAAGCGCTGCGGCGTTATCTCTGTGCCAGATATCAAACGCTGCCAACTCACACCCAATGACAGGTAACGTGTACCAGGCACAAGGGGGTTGGATTGGCTGCATCCTCGCTCTGCTCACCAGAAGTAGCACAAACTGCATGACCCTGTATGCTCTGCTGTTATGGCTGAGGCACTTGAGACTGATCACCCAGAATTAAAGGATGCTTTTACTGCTGCCATCTCTCTGCTCCTGTTCCTTATCAGTATAGAGAGATAAATGCTGCTGCCTCACAGCCAGGATGCTGTGAAGGTTTGTGTTGGGGAAATTGGCCTTGCAGCAATGATAACATATATGAGCCTTAGGCCTAAAGCTCTGAATAAGTTCACACACCAGTGTTCAAGCAGTTGGTTAAGGCTTTAATGCTTGGTTCCCTATCTGGTCCAAGAGCTGCTTCTAGCAGCCGTGGTTCCCACAAATGTCATTGCATTCGTCTCTGATATTTGAAGATTTGAGATTTTCTAGCGTATGACTGGCAATGACAAATTGCTGTGAGCTTTCATGTAAGTATTGCCTTGCAGGCTCTGAGGTGAGAATGTAACCCAGTACTGCTGCTTTTTTGGGATTAGAATTCCATATCAAGTGATCCAACAAAATATTTCTAAAGATAATCTGAGCATGAGGCTCTGAAACAACATCTTCAGAGACGTGCTGCTCTGGCAGGCTGGCCATCTCTGAAAGAAGATTGTAGCTTTCCTGGTCCAGTGACTCCAGTTCAAACTCCTGATTGATACAATCCTCTGTGCAGGCAAGGAGTGCACAGCAGGCTGTCTGCCCCGTCCTCTGCTGGGGAGCCAGGAGGCAGCTCTCCTTGCCTTGGTCTTTGTATTGTCTCAACTTTCTGCAGCCTGTGGCAGTACCTTGTGGCAGGGTTTTCTGATCGCAGTTATGCCTCTTATTTCTGGGTTAAGCTGCTTGCTTGTGAGTATTTTTAAATAAGTTATCACATACCTCAGGAGCATGGAAATGTAAAGGATTTAAAGGGATGCACATAAGGTATTAAGCCGGTGGTGTTTCTTTGTTGCCTTTCATTAGCTACTCCACAGGGAAAATAAGTGAATGAAAAGAACTCAAAAGGAAATAAGCAGTCCCTAGAGAAATAATGGAGCTTTCCAGCAGGGTGGTGTAGTGCCAGTGGGACTGCCAAGGATGGCCTGATCTAGGTCTTGCATTGTTTGCCTGCCACTTTGGCTTGTACTTTGAATTGTCTTAGCTCTGTGAATGGTAGGTTCTGAGCAACAGAATATTTTTGTTGCTTCTGGGGGATTTCCAGATAAGCTTTATAGCATCTTCCCTTTGGATTGAAGCGTGGATACTCATAAAATAGCTTGGAGGGATTTTGCTGTAGCTATGAGCCAATGATTCAGCCTTGGAACCTGTGTCTGCTTGATTTCCAGGTTCATTCTGATCGCGTGTGATGGCCTCTTTAAGGTCTTTACACCAGAAGAAGCTGTGAACTTCATTGTGTCTTGCCTGGAGGTGAGGAGAATACAGTGTGGGGGGAGGGTTTGTCAGCGCAGGGGAAACAAAATGGAATGACTCTGACTTACCCTGGCAGAAGTACATTTCTGTATCCTCCCTTAAACCTGAGATGTCCTTATTTTTTTTCTTCTTCCCCATGCTTGGAAATTGCCATGTGCTTGCACCTACGTGCTTCGCTGGGAGCAATTGGTGTCATCTTTCCTTATCCCAACAGGATAAGAACATCCAGATGAGAGAAGGGAAACTAGAAGCAGATGCTAGATATGAAGCCGCGTGTAACAGACTGGCCAGCAAGGCAGTGCAGCGAGGTTCTGCGGATAACGTCACGGTAATGGTGGTCCGGATAGAGCACTGAGAGATGAGGTGCGGCAGCAGGATCCCCAGCTTGCGGCGGGGGGAAGGGAAGGAAGGGAGAAATTGGTGTGTGTTCATGCGTGGCTGGGGGAAAGAGGGTCCTGCTGGATGCTCTTCAGTGTAAATAAAGTTTGGGTTGTTTTTTTTCTAACAGTTGGCTAGTGTTTTCTAAGTGGATCACCCTATGCGGAAATCTCTTGTGCTGTCAACCCCCCGTGAATGTCTTGGCAAACTAAATAAATCTGTTTGGCAGAGGTGCTAGCAAGAGCACGCATCTGTGGGCACGAACTCTGCCAGTTGTTCCAAACAGTGCAGTTCTGCTCTTTGTTTCTTTGAGCTTTGTGCAAGGCCCTGGGAGAGTCCTGAGCTCTTGGGACTCAGTGGAAGCTCCCAGTCAGGCTGTACCATATGGACTGTGCAGTACCCTGGGCCAGCAGCTTGAGATGCAGTGCAGACTGTCCTCTTAGTGCTGGGAAGGAAATCTTGTAGTTCTGAAGCAGAGTTGTGTGGTTGCATGTAGCTGAGTGATAAAAGCACCAGTTGCAGAGCAGCAGTGTACCTTCCCTCTGCTTGCAAAAATCATGGGGGTTTTATCCCGGTTGTTCATATGGCAAGAGTGGCTGGAGTTTGCTTCTGATCTTTATTGGGAAAGTGTTTTCATCAAGGGGACTGGCCCAGGCAGTTGAGATAAGGGGAGGCTCTGTGCTTGTCAGTGTGCTATCTGAGGAGAAGGCTTCTCAGGTTTTAGGCACTTGTTGCTATTGAGTGTCTACTATTTCATCCTGTTCCTCTACCAGCTATTGCTGCAGTGAGTCAGTGTGATGTTTTCAGAGAAAATTTGGCTTAAAACCAAACGACAGTACGAAAGCCAAATGGTTTGTGCTACTAAAGCACTTACACTTCAGATAATACAATTTTCCCCATCCATCCTATGGGCAAGATGGTGCAGTGAGAGGGGTGGGCTGGTGGATCTGTACAGTGATTTCTTGGGCAGCCTCGTTGCTGTGCATGAGAAATAGAACAGCCTCAGAGAGAGGTGGGCAGGTTGGTTCAGTGGTGCCTGCCATTTTCTGCATAGTTCTGCACGGGGTTGTGGGGGTTCCTGGTCTCTTTCCTATTCCCTGTGTGTCTGGATCTTTGGGACACGATCCCAGATCCTGGGCTTAAGTGTCTTCTTGAGCATGCAAAAGCTGTCCTGTTGTTTGGGACAAGTGGCTTGATTGTCTCTCATCTATTTCTGCTACAGCAGAAGTCAATCCAAGTTCACAGGCTTATGTAACAGTTAGGCTAACAAGGCCCAGATTGCTCTAACTCTGCATCTCCCGCAGAGCACTGAGGAAGGAAGTGGGCCTCTGGCATGTATTTTGGGTAGTGCTTTCCTCTGCCAGCTTATTCTGTTCCCAGACATTCCTGCATACTCTGATGGAAGGTTGATCTGCAGGATGTGCCCACGTTAGTAACATATTCTGCTGCTTCTGCTCCTGAAAGCCAAATTTGGAGAGCTAAGACAGAGTAGCACAGAGTTTATTCAATCTGTGGCAAAAGAAACCCTGACTGCAGATCTCAGAAGGGCAATTCACCCTCCCTTCCCACCTGCCTGCTTTTCACAGCTTTTGTACTGGGGAGGGCTGTGTGTTGGGCTGTGGGAGCTGAGCCAGGCCCCCATCTCTCTGGTGCTCCCTCCAGGAGGCCCCTCTTAATTCCAGTGCAAGAGCTGGTAAGAGAATTATCATTTTGTCCTAATCTGTCTTCTCTCCCCCTCCTTCCTCTTAGAACTCTTCTTTCCTCCCCTTTAGAAAAACTAGTGAAAGGACAACTGCAACTACCAACATAATACACGGTGTAATGGTGCAGTTAATAATGATTTACATAAAATTGATTGCATTGTCCATTTTTCAGGGCAAAGTGGGAAAGGAAACACTGTGGAGCAGGTTTCACTTGGCTTCTGAGCAGCCAGCCAGTTACAAAGGCAGTTTCAACCCCAGTTTTAGTTGAAGTGAACCCACATTTGTTTCTATTTCATGGTAGGATGGGGTCTGCAAGAGATTTCCTGAAAATAAACTCTCCCTGCTCATCAGCATCCTGCTGCTGTGGGGAATTCTGGGACCACCACCCTGGGGTTGCCATGGAAAAGTGCTGTGTACATGCAGCTTCCCTCCCTTGGGACTGAGTTTCTAGCCCTCTCTCAACAACTAAATTAGTCTCTCAGCAGCTCTGACTCTTTCCATTTTGTGTTAAGTGCACTGGGCTCTTTGTATTTTGCTTGCAGAGGACAGCTTACCAGCTCAACGAGCCCTGCTCTGCAACAATGAGTCTGTGTCTTCTCAGATGTGTTTGATAGGTAGGGAAGGTGGGTGATCTGAGAGAGACTGCCTGGGCTCACAGTCACCTGTGGTAACTGGGAGATGCTGCCTGAGCCAAGCTCCTCAGACGGGCAGGAGTTGCAGAGGCCTTGTCTCTGCTAGAAATGGTCCTGCCCACCCACTCAGCTGGGGTAAAAGCACATTCTTTTCAGAGACAGGTTCTCTTTGCCTTTGGGAAGAAGTCAGCATTAAAGCTACACAGCCACAGGTCCCCTCCTAGATCCAAACCACCCACCCACAAAGAGCTGCAGCAACAGCTTCACCAGACTCCTTGAAGAGATGCAACCTGTGGAGAAGGCTAGACAGGGCCAGGAAAGCCTTCATCAGTAAGGTCCAGGGCAAGGAGACTGCCTCCCCCCTGCCTACGTGCATAGATCCCTCAGGAAAGGTGGGGCTGGGTACATTTCAGGCTATCTTGGCAGTGTTTCTGGCACAGCCTGCCGAGAGCTGCCTGCTACTAAGAAATAAAACGTGTGGCTCCCTTACCCCACGCCCAGTCTGCCCGGGTACCTCTCTTGCAGCCCTCACTCAGGCACGTAACCCTGTGCCCATCCTTGGCTCAAACGCTATTGGAGCCAAAGCAGGGAGCGTATCTGTGCTGCCCACGGCCTCAGCCCTGTGCCACAGCCACGGAACATCTGGTGTGGAAAACCATGGAACAGGAATTTGCATTAATCGAACATGTGGCATTATCAAGACACTGTTCTGCTTTGAAGGATGTTGGTTTCTGCCAGGAACGATTCACTGCTAATTGCAGGGAAGCTAAAGTGATGCAAATAATCTACTTTGGGCTGCTGAGAAGCTGGGCAGGGAAATCTGCTGAGAGGAAAAAAATGGAGGTGTAGGGCTTCATCCCAGGAACCGGTGCCTGGCCTGATGGAAGCTGAGCCCTGCAAAGAAAACAGCTTTCAAAGATCCAGCCCTGGCCTTTACATAAAAGCGAACTCCTTTAGCTCCTTGTCAGGCTGCTTTATTATTATTATTACAATATTTTTTATTATTATCATCCTTTCTTCCTCGATCTTTTGTCCAGGTTTAGATGGTTCTGTAGCATGAGCAGTATCAGACCAGCCTACAGCTCCTGCAGCAGCAAAGGTCTTCCTGGGCTTGGTGCTGAAGAGGGGAGGCATGACAGTAGCTGGCAGAGGGAAGGGTCCGGCCACTCCTCGCGCAGGTTCAGCCCGGTGCCTTTTCACACTCCCAGCAGAACAGCACTGAAATCGGAGCCGCTTTGAACGGTGAGGGGAGAGCCTGCAGCATTATCCACAAAAACAGAGGCGTACTGCCCAGCCTGGAGGGAGGGAGGGCAGGCTTAATGAGGCTGAGACACATCTTCCAGGCACGGGGCACAGCCTGGCAGAGAAGAGGAGAGCTCACTCCCCTGCATGCAGTAGCTGAGAGCTGGAGGGGCTGCTCGCCCCCCTTCCTTCTGTGACAAGGATGACATAGAGGCCAGTAGGGCAGCCCAGCCATGGTACACGCTGTAAGTGCCCCAGCAGACCCTCAATCCTGAGTGTCCTTTGGGCTTGGAACTGGGCTGAAAGACTCGGTGCCCAGCCTTGAATCTGGGGCCATGGAAGGCACCTTGCTGCTCGGAACGGTATTAAGTGGAGCTGGTACCACTAACCTGCAGGTAAAGGACTCCGGTAACAGAGATGGTGAAAAGGCCACTGCCACTTTCCAGTTGGAACACAGTCTCCAAATTGCTGCAGAAGAGGGAGGGTAGAGCTGGGGAGGGCATATCCCTCCTTCACAGGGGAATGTGGGACTCCTCCCTTCCTCTCCCCCCAGCCCAGGGGTCCTTCTCCCCTCCTGGCTTTGCCCTGCTGTACCTGTTGCGCTGGCACTGGGACTGCACGCAGATCAGCACCCGCAGATGATTCCCCCTGCACGACTGCATCTTCCTCCTCTGCTCTCTGCGCACTGGGACAGAGGGGGGGGGTGAGAGCTGTCCCAGACCTCCAGAGCTAGGGCCTTGGGGACTGTCTGAGGGCTCACCAATGTGTAGTGTCGCAGTGAAGGTGTAGTACCCTGCGATGGGGGCCGTGTACTGCCCGCTGGTGAGGTTCAGCCCCAAGCCACGGTGGAACATCCTCTCCCTCTTCGGCTGGGGATGGGGAAAGGCTGGGGTTAGAGAAGGAGCCCCAGCATCAGGATGGGTGCCTCTATGGTACAGGATGCTGCAGGCAGGAAGGGGGAATAGCCTGGGCACTTACGATGTAGTAGAGCTGCAGCTCCTGCCGTGCTCTCTGCTCCACGGAGATATTTTCACGTGTACGGCAGTGGAAGGCTGCTTCCACACGACAAGGGGACCTGGCCTGGGGGTTGCCTTCACTGCTTTCCTCCTCTTCTTCATGCCCTTCCCCAGCCTTCCTGTGTGTCTTAATCTGCTCCTTCATCATGCCTGACCCCAAAACCCGACAAGGGCTTGGCTTTAGGAAGCTTTTCCCGGCCTCAAGATAAGACAGTGCCTGGCTCTGCCACCTAGCCACGTGGTCCTTCGTCCCTGCTGTCCCCAGCTCCTGCCATGGAGTCCCCCTCAGCCCCCCTCTCCTGCAGCACTCCCCAGAGCCGGTGGGTACCTTTCAGCAGGAGCTGCAGCTCTTCCAGCACGGTGGGGTCGCCGCGGCGGACAGGGGCAGCGCCTCGCACGGCGCCTTGCAAGGCGGCCTCGGCTGATCTTCTCGGAGACTGGCTGCTGCCCGGTACCGGTCCTGTGCCAGCCCCCGTCCTGCCGCGGGCCCCGGTGCCGCTCGGCCGCCCGGTGCTCCCGGCCAGCAGCATCCACGCCTGGCGGGGGTCCACGCCGCTGGCCCGGGGGACGGCTGCCCCCGGACCCCCGCCTTCCGTCTCCGCCGCCCTCCCCACGGCTGCTCCCGGGCCCGGCGACTGCTTCTGGGTCGCTCCCGGGGCGCCGGTGCCGGCGGCACAGAGGAGCGCCAGGCACAGCTCCGGCAGCCGCATCTTCTCACGGCCGCGACTGGCAGGGCGGCCCCGGCCCCGCCTCGGGGCTTGCGAGCGCGCCCCGGGGCCCGCCCCGCTGCCAGGGCCGGCGATGCCGCCGGGGATGGAGCTGCTGCCGCGGGAGAGGCCCCCGTCTCCTCTGCAGGACGCGACGAGTCCCGCTGTGTAAAACCCTGCGGGGCTCCTGGGGAGCAGCGCAGAGCGTTAGGAGCGGGAGACGCTCCTCCGCAACCCGGGGAGCTTCCCCCACGACCTGCAAAGCTTCTTGGCGAGTGTGTTTAATGCCTCAAAATAATTGAAAATTTAACGCAGAAGAGATTAACCATCAAACAATGCTGGCAGAACTACAGTGCTCCAGTGCAAGTGGTGGGACTGGCCACCAGAGGTGTCACCCGCTGCTTGCCCTGTCCTGGGGCATTCTCTGCCACCAGGTAGAAGCAGAGATGGGGCAGGAGCGCCGTCCAACTCCATCCTGACACCAGGAGCTTCTGAGGTGCTGGCTACTTCAATGACCCTTGGGTCACTTGCAGGGGTGCATGATATGCATCCCAGGAGATGGGGATGTGCAGGATGATGCACCCTGCCACAGGCCACTGTGCCCCTTGAGAACACAAAGCATCTAAAAGCTGTTTTATCTCCAGTTATTCTGTTCCACAAGGTACTGGAGTGGGTCTGACACTTCAATCTGGGCCAGCAAGGTGTCAGAGAGCTTTGGGCGTAGGGCAAGAGATTTCTCTGGTTCCTCTTGTGTTTCCCCATACTGGATGCCAACGTGATGGGGAAAGGTGCCATGGCCGTCAGGCAGCTATGCCAGTATCTGATAGGATAAGGCACACTTTGGGATGCCTCAAAATACCCTCAAAGAAAAACAACAAAGCTGACAAAAAACCCAACAAACTAAAAGAGAGCATTAGCCAAAGCGTGTTTATAAGGAAAAGCCTTTTCCCCATGGTGGCAGGAGGGACACATGCTCCTTGTGCCCCAGCAAAACTGGCAGAGTGGCTTCTGTCTCCCCCCTTGACGAGCTGAACTGGCAGCAGGGAGAGAGGTGAGAAGGAGAGAGCAGCTGCACAGGGTGACAGCCAATGCTATGGGCTTTCCTACCACCCATGATCACCCTGGAAAGCCTCTGTCCACTTGGAGGTGTCCATGAAGATGGAAGAGGAGCTATGGAAAAGCCAGAGGCAGGGCAGGGAGCCCTCCCACGTCCAGAGGTCCTTGGTGCAGTCATACACCTCCATCTCCACCCGGTAGTCCCCATTCATACCCTTCCAGTGTCCGCCAGTGACGAAGAGCCGGTTGCCAAGTGGCACCATCCCACCGTTCTCATGGAGTGTGTGCAGGAGCTGCACCTGCAGGAGGGGCAGCGTGAGATGCGCTGGGACCCCCTGGGGGACCTCATGCTCCCACTGCAGAAGACATTGACCCATCAGGCACATCCCCCCATTCCATCATCTCCTGCAAGGTTTGAGGGTCCCTGGGGCCATGTCATGCTTTTAGCAGCATTCCTGTGTTGTGCTTGTACAGGTGCTGCAGGGAGTCAGTGGTCTGGGGGATGGAAAGGACAGGAAGGATTTTGCTGGACTGCACAGGTAAGAGCCCTGCAAACCCCACAGGAGGGTGGTGCTGGAAACGGGGGTCTGGGGGGCTTCTGCAGTATGAACACTGCTCAAAACCAGTAACTTGATGTGAAAGCCATGCTCCTAATGGAGGTGTGACAGGGGAGTAGGGAAGGAAGGATTGGGGCATCTTCAGCTCTGCGGGGGTTAACAGAGCTCAGGGATCAGCATTCAGGAGGGAAAGGGTGTGCTGGCATCTGGGGAGAGTGGGTGTATGATTGTGGGGTGCCGGTCAGAGGGAACAGCTGCCCCATCTCCCCAAGAAGATGACTGCATCCAGCCCCACATCCTGCTACCTTCTGCCAGACGTTAGCCTCCGGGTTGTACACGTGAACTTTCTTGGTGTTGTCCCCAATGAGGTAGATGAGCCCATGCAGGGTGGCACAGCGCGGGGCTGAGAGGTACTTGGGGATGAAGGGGGACGTGACCACGCTCCACAAATCTGCAAGGAGCAGCTGTCAGCAGCATGCCCCACCCTTGGCTCTTGATGCAGCTGCCAGTGACTGAAATAATCATTGCTGAGCCCACAACTATTTAAGGGGGAGCTTGAAAGGGAGGGGACAGAGTGGCCAGGCAAGGTGGCACCTGCAGTCCCCAAGCCAGATGAGACTTTTGCATAAAAAAAAGTGGGGGGGATTGTTTGTAGTGGTGGTGTGGGATGGGGCAGATCACTGTGGGCTGTGCAGAGGCTACCTGAGGAGGTGGCATTGTCACAGCGGTTTAGCTTCTCCCTAAGGCGAGCAGCCTCCCCCACCCCTCTGCCCTGAGGCTCCCTCTCCACTGAAGC
This sequence comes from Todiramphus chloris collaris, assembly GCA_025345505.1. Taxonomy (NCBI): domain Eukaryota; kingdom Metazoa; phylum Chordata; class Aves; order Coraciiformes; family Alcedinidae; genus Todiramphus; species Todiramphus chloris. The sequence continues at coordinate 10,884,565 of JANVCC010000030.1, forward strand.
TCAGGTTCTGGATGTGTTGGAGATCTGCGACTCAGGTCCATGCTGCCAGCAGCCATGCCCCTGACTGGTCCCTGCCCCTGCACTGCAGCCGTTGCTGGACCTCATTAGCACCGGGTTGCATCGCACAGGACTGTGCTTAGTGGCACAGCATGTTGCCTGCCTGGAGGGTCCCCCTCAGTTCTGCTCCCTGGGCAAGTATTGGTGGGGTGCAACGCTGGGGCCAGTTCTCACCTTGGACAGGATTGTAGCACTGCAGGGTGAGTGCATTGTACTTGACGGCACAGGAGCCCACCAGGTAGAGCTTGCCCAAGCAGCTGGCAGCTGCAAAATTGCTCACATACTTGAGGGCTGGGCTGATGGCGCACCAGCTCTTGTTGTAGGGATCGTAGCGCTCCACCTCCACTGCGTCCACTGTCGTCCCTGCAGGCCAGAAGGATGCTGCAGCCACCCCATGCTCTGGGGCACCCATGGACCCCAGCTCCAGTAGCACACACAAAGTTTTTGCATCCTTACCCCCAATGACATAGATCTCGCCATTGAGGACAGCACTGGTGTGGTTTGTCCGGGCTCTTAGCATGGAAGCGATGGGCTTCCAGGCACCATCCCTGGGGCAGAAGCACCAGGCTTGGGTTGTTGACCATGTGTCGTTCTGAGACCCCCGGGAGCCACCTAGGGACAGACAGGTCAGGTGGGCCATCGCCTCCCAGAACAGCCATCCCTGGGCATGCCTTGCGAGAAGCTGGATCCACCCAAGAGGGGAGGAAAAAGAGGGCTTTGCTCATAGAGGAGAGTAGCCTTTTGCCCCATGCAAGCATCCTATGCCCACACATTTGCCCCCCCATTCTCTGTCCCTGCTCCTCAGGGACTCACAGTCTGCAGTAGCAGTCCCAGCACCTACCTGTGACATACACATCGTTGTTCAGAGCCACCAGGGAAAACCCCCATTTGTTATAATCGGGGAAGTCAGGCAGAGCCATCCATCGTCCTGAAACCCAGCGAAGCCAAGTGATGATCCCACTCAGCCAGCAGTGATACTTTTAAGCCAGCCCTGTTTCACTTTCCCCGCCCCACCCACCCAGTGCCCCTCCTGACACAAGATCATTTAGCAAGAGGTGACTTCAGGGTGGACAGGGGGTTAATCAACATGTGCACTTGCCCCATCCTTGCTGTAGGAACTTACTGCTTCTGGGGTTGTAGAAGGCAAAGTTCCTGGGGGCAGGCAGCATCTCCAGCCCTGTGTCCTCATCCTCACCATCCTCCAGCACACGGCCACCAACCACCACCAGCACCTCCTCCAGCTTCTGCGGTGACATCGAGGGATTCTTCTGGGCACAGGCATCACTCTGCCCCTGACAGAGAGACCAGAGCAGGACTGTCAGATTCCGAGCGGAGTCTTCCCACTAGCTTGGGGATGGGATTTGGGGCAGAGATTACCCACTGTGGCACAGGACTGGGTGATGAGGGCCTTGCTGGCATCTGAGTCACGGACAAGGGGCTCAGTGTCAAGCAGGTTCTGCAGGTACTGTTTGGGCAGTGAGACAAGGTGGGCCAGCTCCAGCAGTTCGGGCAGGAACTGGGCTCGGGTCTCTGGGTCATGGCGTACCCAGCGCAGCACAGCCTCAGCCAGACTCTGCTCCTCCTGCACCTGCAGCTGGTCATTGGAGAGGTAGATGACTAACCTCTCCTTGGAGAGTTGGAGGAACTCCTCCTGCAGAGACACGGCTTCAAAGTTCTCCTGCAAGAAAGACCAGGCTTTGGAGGAGACCTCAGGGCAGCCATGGTGCTCGCCGAACTCACAGATACCTAGGCAGTTGGTGGCATCCATCTGCTGCCGGAGGTAGCGGCTGCAGACCTTCTGGATAGCGGGGAAGTGGAGTTGGCTGGAGGTCCGCATCAGCCCTTCCACGTTGCTCTGGTTGATGGTGACCTTCCCGGTGTAGGCGAAGTCGAGTAGCATCTCCAGCGCGCTGGGGTCCACCTCCTTCAGCTCCACCCGTGCTGCAATGCTCTCAGCGAAGTCGCCAGAGAACATGGCATAGAAATAGTGGCTGCAGAGGGCCAGGATACTGCGGTGGCAGGGGAACTCCCGCCTGCCTGCCACCAGTGTCACATCTGCCAGTTTGGCATTGGCACGCAGCCGCTGCAGCCCGTCCAGCACACCTTGAGCGTGTGAATGCAGGCAGAAGTCAAAGTCATCCACGTTCCTCACCATGGTACTGGGTATGGCTGTGGGGCTTTGCTGGTGGACAGAGCCCGACTGAAGTGTAGCAAGGGTGTCCCTGCCAGGAAAAGTCGATGACATCGCCCTCTTCCACCCCCCCCCCCCAACAAAACCTCACCTTCCCAGCGCCTGATTTACAGGCACCAGCAGGGGCAGAAGTGCTCCCTGGAGCTCCCCACTCCCACTTCCACAGGCGGCTGATTTCTCCTCCCCACGCTTTGAGCTGTCCTGCCGGGGTTGCCCGCAGTTTTTCGCGGGTTGGGGTGGTTTTTGGAGCTGGGTTGAGCCCCACTCCTGCTCTCACCTGGGCTCTGCAGCCCTCTGGCCGGGCCGCCAGAAGGCAAGTGGATGTGGTCCCGGCACTGGAGAAGGACGCTGCGTCACGACTCGGGATCCAGACGGGACTGGGCGACACACACTATTTTTAGGCGGCACTGGGACACTGCTCCCTGCTCTTAAAGGCACCGTACGAGCAGAGTTGCTCGCTGCTGCCCACCCCTGTCGCCCCGAGGCTGTGCTGCTTTTTGGAAAGCGTTCCTCCGTTGCCAGCCGGGCACCAGAACCTGGGGGCAAAGGCTCCCTCCAGCACCCCCCACCTCTCTGCCCCACGGGTAGCCGGGGGTCCCCACGATGTTCCTCCTCCTGCCGGCTGTGGCTGCTTGGTGCCGAGGGTTAAATATAGGGTATTATCTCACTCCTCAGCCGCCACAGCGGCAGCCACCTCTCCACGGGGTGCCGGGGACCAAGACACCGATCCCGGGGAGGGGTGGAAGGGGCGTGGCGGTGTCTGGGTGCCGAGGCGGCCCCCCCGCCGTCGAACAGCCTTCTCCATCGCCCAGGGAAACCTCACTTAGTTCGGAGAGAACCGAAAAGGCGTTTATTGCAGCCTGCGGCTTCATGCAGCCCTCCGTCCTCCCTGCCAGCAGGCATCATTCCTCCAAACTGAAGATCTCTGCTTCCTTCTCCTTCCAAAAGGCGAAGCTGCGATCTATATAGCGGCAGATCTCTTCTCCCTCTCCCCTGGATTCCCCCGGCCTCCAGGCCGAGCTTTGGGGAGATCCGAAATACCTCGCCTTTATGTCGTCGAAGCCGTCCTGCCAGCGCCGCCGGCCGGCAGCGATTTCGTCGGTGACAGCGCGGTGGAAGGCGCGCACCGCCCGCCAGCCGTGCCGCCCCAGCTGCTCGAAGACTTCGAAGCAGAGGAGGTGGCGGCCTCGGCGCTCCTCGGGGGGCAGCTCCTGCTCCAGGATGCGGAAATAGCCCAGCATGAAGAGCTCCAAGGACAGGTTCTCGTAGGCGACCGGCCCTCCCCCGGCCGTCGCCACGAACTGCTCCGGAGAGAGCGGGGCGCGGTTGGCGGCGAGGGGCGGCGGCGGCGGGGGGCGGCGGGAGGCAGCGTCCCGCCAGCCGCCCAGAAGCCGCTGGATGGCCGCCCGCTGCCGCGCCAGGCGCGCCGCTCCGCACTCCCTGGGCCCCGCCGCCTCCCGGGGGTCCCCGACTCCCGGGGGTGGGGGGCCGTAGGCAGACCGTCTCCAGTGGCTCAGAAAGAGCATCACGATCCGCTCCTTCCTCAGACTGCCCCTCTCCGGCCCCGACCTGGGGGAGCCGCCGCCGTCGGAAAACACCTCCTCGCAGCTGATGCCCGAGTCGCTGGCGCCCTCCGCACCGCTTCCCCTGGCCGACTTCCCCTCCGCCGCCAACCACGAGGGCTCAAAGGCGCCACGGAGGCTGCGGACGCAGACTCCGCACTTTTGGATCTCCCGCTGCGCCAGGCTGCCCGATGACTCTCGGGGTCGCCCGCCGGCCACGGCGGGGCGAACGGGGGCGGAGGAGGCGATCCGCGCCCCCTCGACGTGGGACAGCAGCGCGGCCAGGCTGCTGACGGCGCCGGCCAGGCGGCCGCACCATAGGGGCAGGGGCTGCTCGGGGGCGGGTGGGTGGCTCTGAACGGTGAGGCTGAGCAGTGGGGCGGGCAGGAGGGCGCGCAGCTCCCGCGCCAGGCGCTGCAGCTCTCCCTGGTACGCCTCGCCCCGCCGCCGCAGCCGCAGGCTCTCCACCTCCCGCTCCAGCTGCTGCAGGTCTGCCTCGGTCAGCAGCTCCCCGAAGGGGCCCAGCATGGCCTGTCGAGAGGGCGAGAAGCGCCAGGAGCCCGCGTCCTGCGGAGAGGGGCCGTCAGCGTCCTCTCGGGCCGTCAGCGTGTGCCGCCCATGCCCGGGACGCTCCGTACCTGGCTGCCCGCCGCCTGCTCGTCCGCCAGCCGCGCCTGCAGCCGCCGCACCATCACCTGCCGCTTCCACTCAGGGATGGGGCGGCCCCACTCGTCATACGTGGGTACCAGGGAGTCCGCGTCTACGTCGGCGGAGTCCGACCCGGGAGGGTCTGCTGACTGGTCCACTTCACCCTGCGCGGGCAGTTATGGGGGCTCGGGAGGGGGTGGCAGCCGAGGGGACGAGCTGGGGGCCGCGGGCGCAGCTAGTGACCTACCGCGTGGGCAAAGAAAGGCGCCGGGATCCTGGCCCGCTCCGAGCGCTTGTGGAGATTCAGCTCCTCCAGCACCGACCTGCCGGGCTCCATACCCCACCGGTCTGGGTGGCTTCTGGGAGGAGAGGCACAAGACTCCTCCAGGAGGAGGGCAGGCAAGGGGAGATGGGCATTCAGCACTCCCAGGGCCCCCCACGCGTGACTGGCTGAGGGATGCCCCGTGAGGATGCCTGGCACATCACCCCGGTCCTTGCAGTGAACCCTTCACGGAAAAGACACAAAAGTGGGTGTTTCCTTCAAAAGACAGGATGGAGCCGCAGAGCCTCCGCTGCCCCCTCTTCCCCGGGGGGGACACTGCAATGCCCCCACATCCGAGGACTGAGACCAGGGCTGCCCTCATTGCTGCCAACCCTGCTCCAGGAACCCCATGCCCCCAGCCTGCTCGCCTCACTCCCCAGGGTATGATGGGCCTGGCTTTCCTCAGGGGATTGGGGTGCCCAGAGCCCCAGCCCCAGCTGGGCCTTACCTGCTGCAGGGGACCGAGCCAGCTGCCGGGGACGGGAGGCACCCTGGAGGTCCCTGGTGAGTGCAGGGGTTTGGGTCTTGCACTGCCCAGGCAACACCCAAAGGTGGGCAACTGCAACTCTAAAGTCCCTGTGCAGGGAGCAGTGTGCACTGTGGGGTGGGAAGGGAGGCCGGAGAGGTCAGGCAGCCCTGGAACGGGCAGGGGCCACTGCTGCAGCTCTGGGACAGGACAGAGAGCGCAGTGAGCATCGCATTAATATTTGAAGGGGGCATCGAGTGACAGCACCATGGCTCAGTGGGTGGCACCAGCGCTGGTCCTGGAAATAGCAGCTTGGTGACTTGGCTCCAAGCCTTGTCCTGCTCCCTGGGCCAGTGGGGAATGGCTGAAACTAGTCACGGTGCCTGCCCCTATACACAGGTAGGCTAGATTTTGGGGGCGGAGGAAGGGTTTTGCACTGGCTGTCACAGAGGGCCAGTACTGTCAGTGGGGCATCTTTGGCAGAGCAACCTGCCACACCACTGCCCAGACGTCTGTTCACTGGTATTCAGCTGCATATGTATTCCTTCACTCCACCACCATCCATTATATATGGCCAGGATGGATTAGCGGGGCTCGGTTACACGTAGGAAATTCCATCAAGGGACTGGAGTAGAATCAAGAAGCAGCAGATGAAAGTCTTTAAACACTGATCGCCCAGCAAGGATCCATTACAGATTCCACCTCTTAATCCCTCCTCAGCCATCTGCTCCCCAGGAGGTGATGAAGCAGGGTGGCAGGGAGGGCCTGGAACCTTTGGGGCATGCTGTCACCACACAGCTCTTGGAGACACCTTGAAATGGAGAAGGGCTCCAGGTTTCCCTGGAGAATCCTTAAAGATGAAGCACATCCTGGCTGGGGCCACTTCTCCCACAGGCAGCTGCCCTTTGACAGGCGGCTGTTCCAGGGCTGCCTCCACCAGCCCGGAGACCCTCCCTGTGGGATCGCAGTGCAGGGGTGTGTGGCACCAGGGGAGAGGGAGAGGGAGAGGGAGAAGAGAGGCGGGAAGAGG